>CM060359.1:141226479-142457260 GCA_030545235.1 Helianthus tuberosus | reverse complement strand
AAAGAAACTAACTAATACATTATCAAGTAGCCAAGTAAACCTTAACCCGGGTGAACCACCACAACATGGAAAGAGTTAACTAAGTGTTGGAGGCTAGACGGACTTATGTTACTTTGATGCTAGAAAGCTACTTGAGTGTTCATACACAAGGTTCACAAGTGAGGTAGTGGAACTAGGTTGGAAAGCCAAAGCTCCCACGGTTCACACTTTTTCCAAAACACAAGTTCATCCATATGAAAGATGGTGAACCTTGGATGGTTTCAACACTTGGGACATGTATGAACTTATTAAAACAAAAAGTCTAGAGGGTGTTTGCACCTCTAAACTCATAAGAATCACCCATACATAAGTCCTACAACCATGAGTTTGATTGAGGACAAGTTTGGCACAAGATTCACAAGATAAATAATGAAAGGATATGAGTTTGCAAAAGTTTTTATAAATTAGAAAGTAAATATGACTTTAGAGCCTTATGTAAGTGATGTATCACGTGATTTCCTCTTGGTGAATCTTGGATAACATCCTTGAAGGTCATCCAAGTAGATTGGTACAAGAAAACATGAAGAAAAGTAGAAGAAAAGTGCTCAAAACTCACTGTTTTGAGCAAATGTACAATCTGCCAACACTTGAATGTTTGGAGGAATTGTGGGATTTTTAGAGTGAATTGAGAGAGTGCAAAGGGTTAAGGGAGTGTGGAAGACTTGTATTTATAGTGTGGTATTAGGGTTTAGGCTTTAAAGTGAGTTAGTTGTGCATTAAAGACAATTAGGTGGGAGATAAGTGTGAAAACAGACCAATACTCGAGCTGAAAAAGGGCTGGTGTGGATTGGACTTGGCCGCGTGTCGCACAAGAGGATGGGGGTCCGTGCGTATGTTGCTTGGGCTTCCAGCCGATAACTTTCAATTTTTTGTCATGTTTGGCCCCTAAGATTTGATATGGTTGATATTTTAAGGTATATTTATATATAAAATGTATAATTGAGTATTAAACATGAATAAAAGCATAGATTGAGTTTTGTAAATGTATAACTGGGTATTTGCGTGTATAAAGTGTATAAACTTTCGTATTTACGATAGTTTGTAAGTAAACAAGTTCAAGTTTGCGTGAAAGGTAAATGTATATCAACATGTATGTAAGTTGATTATGAAATAAGTATGTGTAATCATGGTATAAATTCACATCAAATGATCAAGTTTTTATTACGAACAAGGTTTTGGTTTATAATGATTGGTAACGGAATATGATTACAAAAGAATACGAGTTTCCAAGGCGAACTTTCTAAATAAGGGAAGTTCTAAGAAGCGAGGCATTACAATGCCTTTTTTCTAGTTGGGTGGTGTTCGAAAATCATTGTGTGTACGTTTAATAAAAACTTGAAATGGGATTGATTACCGCTTTCACAATCCAGCACTAACTAACTTATTGTGTTTGCGGATTGATGGGCCCGACACAAACCCAAAAATTTTATATGAACTTGAACACAACACAAGATTACAAATCATGTCACACACATAAACACAAACATCACACTTGTCTTTGTGGATTGACACATCCCGCTTAACCCTTTTTTTGCATATTAATACTTTAGAGTTTTAATTACACATTATTATTATTATTATTATTATTATTATAAGCAATTATTTTTAAACTATTTCAATCTTTTTTATAACTTTTAAATTTAAGATAATAAATACCCAAATAATCATAAAACACATTTTGCAAAAACAAACTAGTAAATAAATGGGTTAAATGAGTTAACTAGCAAACCCGTCAGGTCGACACACACAACGTATTTAGCTAAACGTTTTCACAGGTTCAACTTGAAATCAACCCAAACTCATTTAGACTAAACCCAAACCAATAAATTTCGTGCTAGATTCATGTCGTGTTAGAAATTTTCCCCCTACTATAACTACAGAAGATACCAATTTCTTTGGTTATTTTTTCGGACCTTGACATTTAGACACCCCTAATCTTATTTCCACACCTCTTTATACGCCGAGTATTGCCCAAAACGCAGGGTATAGGTACGTGGTCAGCCAACAAAGACTGATAGTGACAACCTTTGTTTGACGACGACCACACTTATACGTCGAGTATAGGCCACAATGCGGACTATTGGCTACCTATATGTCTAGTATAGGCCATAACGTGGAGTATTGGGCTGGTGGGGTTTTTTTGGCTGAAAGTTTGGAGAGTTTGAGTGATGCACACACCTATACTTTGAGTTATGCCCTTAACGCGACGTATAAAGGTCGGGTATAACCTTATACTTCGAAAACGGTGAAAAGTGTGAGAACGATTATGGATCGTCAGATCAAAACAATCTATGGACTAGATTGGATCGGTGACGTTATCGTAAATAACATCAATTTTATTACTAGAACGTGCTTCATTAAGGGTAAAAAGGGTAAACATCATTTTATACATAAAACGCCATTAAAATATAAAACGCCATTAAAATATAAAACGCCAAGTAAATACAAAACGCCAATTTTATTACTGCGTAGTTTTTTCTGTGTTTTAATTAAGGTCTTGGCCTACAAAAACTCCATAAAATATAAAACGCCATAAAATATAAACGCCAATCTTGAAAGATGGGACGTGTTGCAGACTTAACAGATAAAACTGAGCAAAACCAGATACTTTATTAATTGCATTTATTGTTATAATAATATCTCACCTAAACTATGCGCCAAAATATCCTATAAAGAGCAACGTCTCAGCACCTTCCATTGATCACACAAAAAAAAAAACACCATGGTTCCTAAATACCACTAACTGTAAAACGCCAAAAAGTTAAAAAAAATCACCGATGCCAAACATCGTTTCTTGCATGTTCAGTATTGGTCTGCATGAAGTTTCACTAAATGGTTTGTTAGGTGAGGGGAGTAAGATTTTGCTGGATGAGATGGACAAATTTCAAGAAAAAGAGACTGATGATACCGATATGTCATTTTGTCTTCTTTGTTCTTGAAGAAGGTTTGGATGAGGAGAAAAGACCGATCCCAGTGTAAATGCTATTTTGCACTCCATGATGATAATGAAGGTGTTGTTTGTTTTTGCAGACATAAACTGTCTGCAAGCTGATTTCATCGGTTTCCATGTCTGCAACTGAAGATGTGGTCTGAAGCTCTGCAAGATGAAAATATCAGACTGTTTGTTTTTACTTTCTGAATAAACTGAAAATATGTAAACTCAAGATTGACCTTTTACAGAACAAGATAGCAAGCGACACATAAATATACAGCAAGATTCATTCAAATGGAAAAACCCCATGATGAAATTAACAAAACTAATCCAAATTAAAAACACAGTGAATCTAATTCAATCCAAGCATACCTCAAGAGCAAGCTTATGACTACCAAACTTCCTCATTTCTTTGACAATTCTACAAAGCTCCCACTTGGTAACTTTCCTGCCTTCATTCTCCTACCGAGTCTCTGCTTCGCCGTCGGCGCCGCTGCCACTGTTGCCGTAAAAGGAGGTGATCGGCTCCTTTCTTCTTCTCCGGCTCTCTCTCTCTTCTTTCTTTCTCTCTCTCTCTGTTTCTTTGTCGCGCCACCACCAGACGGTGGTGGTGGTGGTCGGCCGGTACACAGATCAAATGGGGGGTGGTTTAGAGGGTGTAGATGTGTGGTGATCGGAGTTGGCTGGTACCTTCGCAGGAGTCCGGTGACTCGATCTGAGGGAGAAGAGGGGAATCGAGAGGTGGATGAGGGGAGTGTTGTGTCTGTGTATAAGGTCTGGGTCTTCATTTGTGTTAGGGTTTTTGTTTTGGTTCTGGTTCTTGTGAAGATGTTTTAAGCAGGGGATCCATAGCTTATTTTTTAAGATAAAAAAAGCTGAGTTCAGATATGTTTAAAGAAAAAAAAAACAGTCTTCAAGGCCTTATGTCTGCCCGCCTGCTGTCACACCCCGATATTTCCACGTATTACCGGTGGGCCCGGTGGGGAGTATCGTGACGTAGTTGATATCATCATAGTCAAATAATCACAGTTAATGCACAGCGGAAGTCTTGAAAATAAAATATTAATACAAACCGAAACATAAAGTATAATGAAATATTATACAAGCGGTTGTATGTGGATCCACAGGCGGATCTAAAACAGAAAGTAAATATTGTTCAACAGACTTTAAGTACTAAGAGCTTGCAAGATTCTTTAACTAATACTCAGGAGTTTCCAACCCATTTCGTGTAGTACCTGCACTTAATCTTTTTGAAAAATACGTCAGTTTACACTGGTAAATACAATTAACTGACTCTTTTGAAAAGTGTTTATAAAAAAATTGGTTTGGATGCACAAGGCATAATATCTTTTATAACTTGGGACAATTATTTAAAATAATCTTGTATACAGATTTATATGTTTGTCGTACGTTCAGGGCCCGGTTAGAAGAGCCGAGTCAAGATTAATAGACACACCACTAGTATAAGCCCACAAGAAGTTTCCTCACTAGTGAGATACCGTTTTACATACGCAACTGTCAGGTGTATGCCTACACCCCGTGCTTAAGTCGTGGCCATTTCAAATGAATGAGCCGAGGATATCCAGGACACGATCATATTAACCCCCAAAGGCTTTGTATCAAACAAAACAGATTAAAACGGGTTATGCAATTTATTAATCACAATCCGATTAAATGATTTCATACCCGACCAAGCGGTATTATTATAATACCGTATCCCAAGCCCGTATAAGGGAAAATAAGTTAAAAGTATTTACCTGAGCAAAATGAAATTTATTCTCAGTCGTATTTTCTAATCAGCAAGTACAGGGAGCTTTTACTGGGCTCCTAATTTGGAACGAAGGTTTTAATAACCTATTAGATTCCTAACGGGTTTTATTTAAGTTATAACTTTGACCGGTTAGTTTTAAAGGAAAGTTTACGGTTCAAAACACAAGATTAAGCGAAGACCGGATTAGAATGTGATTTAGTCCCAACAAGTATGAAGACTTGTATAAAATGGGTAAACTAAATATATTCTGGATTTTGAAGTAAAAAAATGATAAGGTTTGACCCGTCTCGGCTAATTTATGCAAACTAGTTACATAAACGTACCGAACGCGTATATGCATAACGGGTAACCGGATGAGTCATGTACAAGTTCCATATATTATTATGCTTAAATTATGTTGTGATATCAGTAGGATATCTCCCATTATGCTCAAAATGAATTTAAAACCATTTTAAGCCCCGTAAGGGTATTTTGGTCATTTTAAAGTTTATAAAAGAGGTTAAATAATAAACTGAGGTTCTGGTCTAAAAATATCAGTAAAAATATTTATTTTATCAAGTTACATCAGTAAGATATCATACATATGTGAGGTTTATAATTTATGGCCAAACTATGCACCGTAGGGGTGTTTTGGTCATTTCACATATGCTTTTAAGGTCAAATTTGGAAGTATGAGTTCAAGACTTATACTAACTGTTAAAGTATAAAAATTTATTTATAAAATCAGTAGGTAACAAGTCTTAGGCGTCAAATATGGTTTTAAACCATACTATGCGCCTAATTAGCGTAAAAGTCGGTATTTGACGATATTTAAGATGTTTATAAAATTTTGAAGTTTTGATCAGTTTTTAAAGCTTAAAATATTTTATTTAACACATGATATTAGTAGGAAAAGGTTTGGTACTCAAATCATATGTTAAACTCGTTTTATTAACAAAAAGGGTATTACCGTCATTTATCGAATTTATGCTATAACTCTATCTTATGGTCAATATAAAATTTGACAAAATTTTCCAAAAATCCCTAAATATTATATCTTAACAGTGGGTAGCAAGTTGGATGCCAAAAATTGGGTTTAAATATGATTTAAGCTAAATACGCCATTTAATTAACAAAAAGTCTCATTTTTACGATATCTTGCATAACTCTTATTTTAGATCATAAACTGATGTCAAATTTTTAGGACATACTTATAAATCAGTAATGAAGATTTTTGCCCACTCACATTTCCAAAAAAATTCATTTTTATATCAAAAGGGCATAATGGTCAACTTTAAACATTTAACGGAAACATGCAATGCACTAGGATTTCTATGGAACCATGTTGTATAACCTCAGAGGGTTATACTAACCTATAACATGGTCCTAAAGGAATCCTAAGGCATAACTAAACTAAGCTAAATCGGTTCAGAACTGAAAGTCAAAGCAAAAGTCTACTTTTGCGACTTTTGGTTGCGAACCGAGCCTAAACTTAGAATTGTCGGGTTTAACATGCCTAAACATGTTCTTATATTATTTACCAAGTTATTTAAGTGATAAAATATATTTTATAGCTTCTACATTATCAGTTATAATTTATTTTGTAAAAACTGAATCGTTTGACTTTTTGTTAAGTAGTTTGACCCGACAATTGACCAAGTAAATGTGATAATTAGGAGGTGCCCTTTTAAGGGTTTAACACCTACATAATTACCAACATAAAGCCACTTTCAATTCGAATAATGGCTGGACCGTTAGTGATTAATCATAAAGTCAAAGCATCATTACGATATCTTTGACTTTCGGTCATTAAGCTAATAAAAACTTAACTATAGAGGCTAAGAACACTTACAATAGTCCTTAGCACGAAAATTGAACTAGAGAAAGCTTCGTAGATGACCAGGATGCTTCAGAGATCAATTGAGAGTGAAATTCAAATGTGCAAGTTCAAATGAAACAAAGCAAGGGCCTTTATATAGGATTTTGGATGCTCTAGGATCAATCCATCTGTTTTTAGAGAGTAACCAGATGATCCCAAGTGTCCCTATGTCAGTAAAAACCATTTACAAGCCCCTGGTATCACTCAGAACTCATGCAATGGCGGTGTAAGAGCTGCAACATGCAGCTGTCCAGAAAAATGTCGCTGGCAGTCCTCTCGCGGCCCACGAAGACATCAGGGGGTGGCCTTCGCGGCCCGCGACAACCCCTGATTCTGGTAAAAACTTTGCAAACTTTGCATTTTTAGTCCCTGGTCCATTTTAAGTTTAATTAACTTTCATTTATTGCACTTGTGACCCCCATAGTTAACTTTTAAGAGTTTTGGGGTCCTAAAACAAACACCGTTAAGCTCCCGGTTAGTTACGAGATCACCCGAAATGTACTTATGTGCATTGAAACTCCACGAAATCATTATCCGATATACATGAGAGTATAATGAAGTATTACAAAGCCTCGGGATCGTTAAAAGGTTACTCAGAGTAAGAATTAACATGTTGACACGTTTAACCCCTATGCTTGGTAAACTTTTGATTTTTAAGTACAAACGACTTTCTGCGTTCGGCAGTTTATTCATGAAAGAATACGAACGTCGTGTGAGGTCATTCAGAGGCACAAGTTTGGCATGTTGACACTTTTAGTCCTTCCACATACATCTTTACATTGTTTGACAACTTTAGTCCCTCAAAGTTATCTTTTTACACGTTTAAAGTTTTATGACACGTGTCTTTATAATATTGGACATGATTTTGTGAGGTGTTACAACCTGCAGATATAGGCTCTTTGCAGATGTTTTAAGCAAAAACAAACAGCACTGAAGATGACGGGCAAATAACTTCCACCCACACAGCGTCGATCTATGTCTCCAACATCCACAAAGCCACTTCAACATACAAGCACCAAAAAACCACACCAAAACGCCATTTATTTGTGACAGTTCTTGTAGTTTCAAAAGAAGAAAGAGACTGATGACAGTGAAGATTTTGAAGATGAATTGTTTCTATTTTTTTTTTTATTTTCTTTTTCTGTTGTTTGTTATGTAATTTTCAGCTAAGAACAAAAAATACATTAATTCTATAAAAAAATATGATAAAACGCCACATGGACAAATACTTGTAAAACGCCATCATGCCATAAATCGCCCAAAAACTCCCAGACTATAATAAAATTACTTTGGACAAGTGTTATTAAAAACTCAAAAAAAAAAAAAGTATAAAACAATGTGCAATAGAATAGAACAAAGTGCCATCTTTATCTAAACGCCATTAAAAATACAAAACACAATAATTACAGCCATAAACAGATGAAGCTGAAACAAAACAGTAACTAAAAACAGTAAACTGAAGCGACGAAAACATTATTACTAACATTTATTATATTAAAAGCCACTCCATGGGAAATTAAAATTATTTATCTTTTCAAAACATCATAATTACCTGTCACTTTATATGACTGCATCCTACATGGCGGGAAAAAAATCATTATAAAAGTAGAACATGTAAACACAACTTAACACTCCACCCATCATCTAACACGCCATAAAACTTAAAAAAATGGCCAAGGTTATGGCATGGAGGTTTGAGAAGTCGGAGAGACATTTCATCTTAAAGTTCTCTGATAGGAGAAGGGTGAAGGTCAAGACAATCAAGGCCATACTTAGTATGGATGAAGGGGTTCAGAGGGATATTCTGTCCCTTAGGGTTCCAATGGCCAACGATTGTGAAAGAACTCGAAAGGTAATAAGAAGATTGGAGAGAAAATTCCAGCAGAAGAAGATGATGATGATGATGATATTGACGATACTCCTCTACCAACAGTTAGCAGTTGGGTGGTGCATGAAGAAGCATGAACAGTTAAAGTGACTTATCGACACGGGGTGGAATATTCATTACCGATGGAACAAATGTTGAAGATAGAGAGGCTACATCTTCTTGAACAACTCTGTGATTTAGCACCTTCAAACGATGCAAGATCCAGAGTTGTAATGATATTTAAGTATAGGCTGCAGCAAAGAAGAGACGAGATGATGGCGTTATACGCCAATGCAAAATATGATGATGATGAATCTGAAGAAAGTGATGAAAAAAGCGTTGGGTACATCTCTGATGTAATCCCATACACAGAAGACTATTAGTTTGTTTTGATTTCGTTTTATTGTGATATTATGAAATATTAATGAATGGTAATGAATTATTAACAACGCCACGAACGCCAAAATATTTACCTTTATAACAAATATGTGATTAATTCACCTGGGAAATGCCATAACGCCAAAAAAATTATCTATAAGACACAAAAAACAATTAATTCAACGAGACAGATCCAAAAAAACAGTAAAACGCCAGGTAGTTATTGAATCTAATTAATGCCAAAATAATCTTAGACGCCAAAAATGAAGCAGCATTGTGACACAACAAATTGGGAAAAAAGAAGATTAAAATGACAAAAAAGCGCATCCCACCCTGATTATATCCCGCGCCATATGTTCCATCAGGATGTGTTCTCATACTTTAGGGCGTTTTCTCCTGATCTCGTCTCTCTCTCTCTCTCTATATATATACATATTTATATAAATAGGAGAAAGATCCGTTAGGAACCACCCTTTATTGCGAGAACTGCGAGAATCAATGTGAACACAACAAAAAATACCTAAAAAATCTAAAAAACACACAATTTTTTTTATAAAGAATCGCTACTTTTCCTCATAAAAAACATGTTTTTATGAAGAAAAATAGCGATTTTTTTTTATAAAAAATATTAATTTTTTTGTGTGTTTTTTAGATTTTTTAGGTTTTTGGGAGGGGTTTCGCTGCATTGTTTAGTTTTTAGCATTTCACTTGTGTGGGGTGGGGTTAGGGTCTTTTAGGTTTTTAAGGGGTGGAGGGGTTTAGTTTTTTTTTTAGGTTTTTTTGGGGGGTTTAGCTTTATGGTTTAGTTTTTAACATTTAGCTTGGGTGGTGGTGTGGGGGTTTAGGTTTTTGGGGGGTGGGGGTTAGTTTTTTTTTGGTTTTGGGTGTGGTTTAGTGAGTTTATTTTGTTTTGTTCACATTAGTTCTCTCAATAAAGGTGGTTCTCGCATGAACCCTACCATATATATATATATATATATAATATATAGGGTAAGGTTCATGCGAGAACCACTTTTATTGCAAGAACTGCGAGAACCAGTGTGAACACATGGCATTGTTGTAAATACATAGAACTTTCAAAATAACCGCCTCACATCCCTGATTCTCCTCTAGTTTGGACTTTAAACAAACATTAAATCACAATACATCAATTATTCACGTCCGATACATCTGATAACCTACAATCATCATCAATCCGTACGATTCATCCTACAAAATCAAGATATACGCTCCACGATATCAGATACCAGCAGTTCGTCATCAAAATTAGTCGATATCAGTTCTTTAACAACATAATCATCGATCGCACATTCGTATTCCAGTCTAAATTAGGGCAAAATGATCGTAATCATCGAGGTTTGTTGCACAGATAGGGATAATCGGAAGAACACACATCGTCTAACGGACTATCGATTATCTGTTGCGCTGTTCCGTGAATTTGTAAGTTTATACACCTTGTTTTGTAGTCATATATGATAAAACAACTATTAACCGTCGATTCAGACATGTTATTATGTGGTTATTACATTTAAACAGTTGTTTCATAAATGAATTATTGAAAATTGTGGTATATATATGTTTTTTAGTGAACAGAAGGGCTAATGTTGTGATGAACTATATGTAATACGATACTGATGTGTTGTTTTATGTATTTTTTTTTATTAAGGAATGATGTTATGTGCATAATGTTGGATATTATTGGCAGCACGGAAGTTGATTTGGTAAATGATAGGGTTTTTACTACTGAATTATGACTGTCGACAAGTTATGTGGTGTTAATGCACATGTGCATTAACACGACATAATAGGCTTATACTGAATAGGCATAATAGGCTTATACGGAACAAGATAATAAGATAATTTTATGATCTATACAGTTAATGCACATGTGCATTAACACGACATAATAGGCTTATACAGAATAGGCTTATACGGAACAGGATAATAAAATAATTTTATGATTATTGATATTATTTTTTAGTATTTTATTATTTTTTTTGTTTTGTATATTATTGTAGATCTACAATGGGAAAAAATCGAAGAAAGTAACTTTTGTTTTGAAGTCAATGGATGAAGGGTCAAAAAAATGTCGGATGCAATGGAAGATGATTATGCGACTTGCAATGGAAGATGATTACGCGAGTTAAACAAATAGGTAAAAATCGAAGAGAGTAACTTTTGTTTTGTCTATTATTTTTTATCGAAGCAAACCTGTTGATAAGCTCAGTCATGTTAATGCACATGCATAGTTATGCACAAATGCATATTTTGCCAGATTATTTCAATTAGGTCAGTCATATGGATGAAAATGTGCAGTTAGGCACATGTGCATAATTTGCCAGAATATGTTAATAAGGTCATTCATGTTGTTATACATGTGCATAGTTATGCACATGTGCATAGTTTGCCAGAATTTTGTCAGAATATGTTAACAATGTAATTTATGTTGATGCACATGTGCATAGTGTATATAGTAATGATAATGTTAAAGTTAATGCACATATTCATTGAGATTGTATGTTTGTTAATCATATGTTTTTTTTGTTTTGTTTATTATAGTAGATCGATAACGGAAAAAAAATCAAAGAAGGTAACTTATGTTTTGAAATCAAGGGATGAAGAGTCAAAAAAATGCCGGATGCAATGGAAGATGATTACGCAATGGTTAAACAAAGAGGTAAAAAAGGTTGACTAATATTCGATGTTGCAGTTGGGAGTTTATGCACATGTGCATCCCTTTATTACTTTCATGTTAAATGATATCATTTATGTAAACACATTAAATATATCCCATGTAGGTGCACAAGAAGAAAAAAAAGCATAAAGAGGAGGACAAGTGAGCGAAATCACTATGAAAAAATTAAACAAGTAAACGAAATCCCTTTATTACTTCACAGATTGCGGGTTGTTCGCTATGCGACATATGGAGATGTGTAAAGGGAGTGGTGAGAAGTTTGATTGCATATTCAACAAAGACAAAGAAATTCAAGACTTGCAACTAAAGAACATGAGAGTGAAGATAGCAACAAAAAACTGTCGTTATCAGAGGCGAATGATCATGTTCGTGAATATATGATGTATTATGTTGTTTGGTAGAGGGAATGTTGGTACTACACATGTGCATAGTTTGAAATAACATACATATTGGTATTGTATAATGTAACAACTCTCATCAAAATTTCTAATTCTTATTTTATTTTGCCCAATAGGAAACCCTAATTGAGACCCCCAAGTAATATTGCATGGCCCCTAAAATTTTCAGAACAGTTGGAATCAGGATCAGGGCCCCTAAAACTCAAGGGGTGTATTCCCCATTTACGATTATCATCACAGTTTGTTGTCTAAATTGAAATTCTTCGAACCGTCGACTCAACAAGGCTACAAACAGACGTGGCTACCCTACCCTAGAAGGGTACCCGTCGCGCCATGTAACAGGCCCTCGCGCCACGCTAGGGGCCATTTTTCCAATATAAATGCAGGGGTTTGGCACTTGAAATTTGGCGTTGATTCGACGTAAAAACTCGTTTCGTACACTGAGATATCCTCTGTTTACTCCAAAAACACACACAATCACGAAATTCTGCCCCGATAACAGGGTAATAACTCGATCACTGCTACGATTTAATGTCCGATCGATAAAAAAACCAATCCGATGGATGTTTAAGTGCTGCTCAAACTCGGGTTATACTTTGTCATTCGTCGTGAATTCGATGAATGTTTAAGTATTGCACTTTGTCATTCGTCGTGAGGGTTTTGAATCTCATGAGTTGTCGTAAAAGTTGTATTAAGTTACTGACCTAGTTTTCGTGTGCATTGTTATTTGAATTAGGTTAACAGGCTTATCAGTAGGCTAAGTACTGCCCGTTTAAATCTGCAATGTGAGTCATTCTCTTTTTCTCAAATTTTTTTCCAAAAAACCCTATTTATTTTCAAAAGTTATAATTACAGGGATTAAGTCTTTGTAGTCTTCAATTACAGCCGGTATGTGGGGTTTTGTATACATTACTTGATAACCGTCACCATTGGACAACGAGTTAGCCAATGGGTTATATGACCATAGTCATAGAAACAGGTCGAGTGACAAATACCGTGGGTAATTGGTTGATATATAAACATTGTAATCACCATTAATGCTGTAATTTATAACAAAGTTGTAATTGCAGTGATTAAGTCTTTGCCAATCTTGAAGAAGCAAATATAAAAACTGTTAATGCTGTGAATTATAACAAATGTGTTTTTACAAAAATGAATGAACTCACCAGTATTTCCTGCTGACCAAAATTTTTTAAAACGCGTTTCAGGTAATTACAGTAGATTGGAATGAGAGTGATGATACGGCACCGAAAGGCTTAAAAGAAGTGGCTTATTTTATCAACTAAATTAGATTAAGAAAACATGGTTTCATATATGCGAGTTTATCCCATATAAAAGCTACCTTTGTAAAACATGAGTTTTATCCCATCTGTTTAATAAATAAAATCCGGTGTTTTCTAAACTCTGATATTTTTCCTACCTCACGGTCCTGATGAAATTTCCGCTGCAATACTTTTCAAAATAATCACCTGTACCACTTGGCCGTTCGCGGCTCCCGATTCCGTCCAGGGTGGGGTCGGGGGTCGTGACATATAATGTATTACATATGGTTATATTTGTTAATTTATGATGTAATATATTGTTTGGTATAGTAAATGTTGGTGGTGCATATGTGCAATAATGATTGTTGATCGGATTATGTGATTCTTATGATGAGAGTGTTATATTTACTTGTTGTAACTGTGTTAATGTTGGTAATGCACATGTGCATTAATAAAAAAACAATAATCATGTCAGTAATGCATGTGTATATTTTGAAATATTGTATTTTTGTTTATATCATATTACGTATGTGGTACCCTATTACGTATGGGGTACCACATTACATATGTACATGTATATGTAAGGAAAACGGATTACATGTAATTAAAAAATATACATGTATGCACGTGTGCATTGTTCAAAACAATAACCATGTGTAATGAAATGGTAAATATGTATGCACATGTGCATTGGTCAAAACAGCAACGATGTGGAGTGAAACAGTAAACATGTATGCACATGTGCATTGTGCGAAACAGTAACCATGTCAATACAATGCACACGAGCATTATCATTTTATATATAACACGAGCATTATCATTTTATATATAACGACATTGTTTTTTAACAGAACAATATGCAATGTATTCAAACTAGAACTCTAGCCAGGAACTAGAGAATTACGCTTACAATAAACATACAAACTCCTAATTTTCTATTACATTCACACCACTGGTGTACCACTCTTCAGTCACTAAATTCTCCATTTTGGCTCTAATTCTCCATTTTGGCTATGACTTTCATCCACAACAGAGTACACTCCTTGACTTATTCCAGTCCTCTAGCATTTGTAATCTGCACGACTTTGAATACCTTCTCATTTCTGCTCGACCATATGATCCATAATGTAGCCATCACTATGCAGTTGACTACCTTTTTCTTCTTCTTAGAAATCTCAAGCTTACAGGAAAATCTTTTAATCCCAGCCATGCTCCGACCATCCACTATAGCGTTTTCGACATCAAACACGTAATGAGAATGTGTTCAACAGTTTCTTGCTCGTATTTGCAAACCGGGAACAATGTGTTGCTGGTCTGAATTACCCCTTTTTTCCAGCTCCGTCTTTGTCGGTAACCTACCTTCGACGCCTTTCCATGCTAACATATTGGCTTTAGGTGTAGCCCAGCCGTTCCAGGTCATTACAAAGCCACTCGACAGGTCCCCGCTTGTGACACACAAATCCTCTCTAACGGTTTTAACATTAAAAGTCGACTTATTTTCCTAGTGCCAACCCCACCCATCTTGACCCATATTCATTCCGGTGTCTCTCAGCAGTGCCAAAAGCTGCATAAACTCCACCCATGCCTCCCCGATTATCGGCTTGTTCTTCCATTGCCAATCCCACACAGTCACCTCCCCTATTCTTTTGTAGTTATCTGCCACCCAAGACCATTTGTTTGCTGCCATTCTGCACATAATTGAATAGTTCTCCATAAGGCACTTGTTCAGAATCCATACATCAACGGCATAGTCTAATTATCAACATAATGCACATGCGCATATAATTTAATACAAAATCATTTACAATCAACATAATGCACATGTGCATATAATTTAATACAACATCATTTACAGTAAGTATAACGCACATGCGCATATCATTTAATACAATATCATTTACAAAGTATATACATCATTTACAGTCAACATAATACATTTAGTCACAAATCGAATGAATTGCAACTCTTGATGTTTTGTATTTGTAGGTGTATTGTGACTGTCAACTGTATTATCAGCAAATGGACTGACAATGTCACCAACAATGCCCGCAACAGATGTATGAGGAGGATTATCAGAGAATGTATGAATGTATGAGGAGGAACATCAGATGTAAATGGTGATGTAGAGGATGCCGTAAACAGAGGATTATCAGAGAATGTATGAGGAGGAACATCAGATGTAAATGGTGATGTAGAGGATGCCGTAAACACCGTTTCCGGCTGCCGCCGCCGTGAAATCCGGTGAGTTACGTGAGCGTCGTCGTAAACACCGTGCCAACTGCAACCACTGTGAAATACATGAACACCGACTATCCATATACGGTGAAAACCACCGTGCAAGACTCTCCACCACCGTGAAACCGCCGTGAATGCCTCTCAGTCGAGTGTGGAGACCATAAACTGGTGAACTACTGAAACCCTAAAATGGAGACAACAGTGACATAAGGAAAAAGAAGGAACGCTGGAAAAAAAAGGAATACGTGTTTTTTTATATAAACATAATATAATTACTAAAATGTCATGTGTTCACACTGGTTCTCGCGGTTCTCGCAATAAAGGGTGGTTCCTAACGGATCCTTATCCTATATATATATATAGAGAGAGAGAGAGAGAGAGTGTATGTGTGTGTGAGGTTTATTGAGGAACATTAAAAAAAGTGGGGAACCGGGGAACAATGCATTTAACATGTTAAATATATTTTAAAAATTCAACTTAAATGTTAAAAATCAGTTTTGAAAAAAAATTCGGCGCTTTTCCTAATAAAAATGTGTAGAAGCTATTCCAATAAAAAAATCATTTTTTTGTATAATTTTTTTTAAACCTTTTTTAACTGTTTTTTAATTTAGTTTTTTAATTTTCTTTATTAAAAATGGTTCTATATGTATTTATAAGGAAAAGCTCTGATTTTTTTAAATTAATTTTTAACATGTTAAGTTAAATTTATAACATGTTAAATGCATGTTTCCCAGTTTCCCATTTTTTTAGTGTTCTTCAATATATATTTATATACAAACAAATTTTCAAAAAATAAAATAAAACACACCCAAAAAAGTCACTTTTTAAAAACATATATTTTCAAAAAACAACTTTTTTTTAAACAAAACTTTGTAAACAAAAAATTACTCAACCAAAAAAAAGCTCACCAACTACACCCTAAATACACCCAAACTCTCCCAACATTTCAACAAAAAAAAAACCCCACTTGGCCAATACTTCGCGTTATGCCTATACTTAAAGTATAGGTCTGGTCGTCAGACGAAGACTGTCAGTCTTTGTTGTTTGACCTTGTACCTATTCGTCGATTATAGACCATAATGCGGACTATTGGTTACCTTTATACGCCGAGTATAGGCCATAACGCGGTGTATTGGTCAAGTGAAGTGTTAAAATAGACAAAAGGGTGTGTGAATAAGCAGGGCCATTTTTTTCTCAATCCAAACATCATAAAAACCTATAAAACAATCTTTGCCCGAAAACTAATCGACAATTGAATTATTAAATTTGTCATTTTACTGCTTACCGAATGAGCATTTTTGTGTAAGCAACATGAGACAAATTATATCAATCACAAATAACGAATTTAATAAGTAATCATAATCATTCTCAAATTGAATATTGTTGTGTCAAATAATAAGATAAGGTTGAAATACTCACAACTAAGTGCCCCCTAATAGTACCCATTTTTCATTCATTGTAGGAAAAAAAAAAAAAAAAAAAACGTTTTGGAGTGCCTCGATCATCTTTGTCAACGCCCTAACGAAACGCTAGTTGTCACATCGATGAGTCGACATCACATTAACAGATGGTGTACTTTTAGGTGATTTGATCTTAAACCATACCAGAAATAAAACAAGGCTTGTTATAAATGCCCCCTCCCCTTGTTAATAAAGGCCCATTCTATACACACCCCCCTATTACTAACCACACCCCCCTTGTGAGAGGAAACTGTCGGTCCCACGCAGGCCCCACCTGTAAGTTATGTGAGAGGAGGGGGGGGTGTAGTTAGTAATAGAGGGGGGGGGGGGGTGTATAGTAGTGCCCGTTAATAAATTGTATACTTTTACTCTTTTAGTTATTATATGAAGAAAAAAAATTCCAAATTGTACTGTTTTAAATTAATTTTTAGACATGATATCATTGTATGGGGTAGGGATGACCAAATACTTTGGCGATTTCCAGTTTGGGGTAGGGATTCCGTATGGGGCAGAGGTCGTTCTTCATAGCGCGAACAGGTTCCTTAATGAGTACCACCAAGATGGGTCTCTTGCTATGCTTACTGTTGATTTTTCGAATGCTTTTAGTTTGGTTGATAGGACAACCCTACTGTACGAGGTAAGGAAAATGTGTCCTTCTATTTCTACGTGGGTCGATTTTTTATATGGTCAACCAGCTAGATTATATGTGGGGGATGAGTATATTTGGTCTAATACTGGCGTTCAGCAGGGGGACCCCTTGGGGCCCCTCCTTTTTGCCCTTGTTCTACACCCCCTTATTCACCGAATAAGGGATCACTGCAAACTTCTATTTCACGCCAGGTACCTAGATGACAGAACGCTTATTGGAGATGCCACCCAAGTGGCTAATGCTTTAGATATCATCAGAGCTAATGGTCCTTCCTTAGGGCTTCAACTTAATATAAAGAAAACTGAAGTTTTCTGGCCAACCTGCAATAGTGTAAAGGTTCAGGAGGGCTTATTCCCTCGGGGGATTGGGAGGCCGGTGCTGGGTGTGAAACTCCTGGGGGTGCCGTTAGTCGTGATGCAGAGTTTATTAGTGGTATGGCTCTTAAAAGAGCGAACTGTGCAGTCGAGCTGATGAGGTGCCTTAAACGCCTACGGGACCCTTAGAGCGAGCTCCTCTTGCTTCGTTCTTGTATGAGTGTTGCTAAATTACTGTTTGGTCTTCGAACGTGTCAACCTTCTTTGGTCGGGGGAGCTGTCTCTGTTTTTTATGAAGGCATCCGGGGAGCATTAGAGGATATTGTTGTTTGTGGGGGTGCCTTTTTTGGAGATCTCCAGTGGAGGTTGGCTTCTCTCCCGACCCGGTTCGGAGGCTTAGGGATTTGTACGGTCAAGGATGCCTCTTCATATGCTTTCGTGGCTTCAAGGGCCCAATCTTGGGGTTTACAAGACCACATACTCCGAGAATGTGGTGGGGATGTTTTAGACTCCGATTACAGGAGTGCATTGGACCTTTTGCATAGTTCTCTTCCCGACCTTGATATTGGCAGTTTCTACATTAAAGACACCGCCCCTCCTAATTCCTAGAAAATTCTGGCGAATGCCTTATATGGCGAAATTGTCAAGAGGTTTGAAGAGAAGTTTGTTTTATCCCCTCGGCAAAGAGCTATGTTTGAATGTCTACGTGCCCCACATGCTCAGGATTTTCTGTCTGTCGCACCTATTGAAGGCTTGGGGCAACACATGTCGGCTGTGGAATACCGTGCTATCCTTAGATACCGACTGATGATTCCTTTGTTCCCAGTTGACGAGCCATGTCCAGTATGCCGCAAAGCGTGTTTGGATTCTTTCGGGGAGCACGCGATCCACTGTAAAGAGCTACCAGGGTTTAAATATCGGCATGATTGGGTGAGAGATGTGTTATGTGATGTTCTTAAGCGGGTCGGGATCTCTGCCAAAAAGGAGGCTCCAATAAATTTCCTAACTGACCCCTTAGAGGGGAGGTCCACTTTACGCCCGGCGGACATCCTTGTGTTTGGATGGGAGGGGGGAAACACGCTTGTGTAGATCTAACTGGAGTCTCCCCCCTTCTCGGGCTCAAGGACAAGGGCTTTGTCGTAGGGCAAGCGGTGCTCAAGGCAGAGGCGAGCAAAGTGGCAAAACATGAGAAAGCCTGCCTGGAGAATCAACATGTGTTTGTCCCGTTTGCGTTTGATACCTTTGGTGGTCTCGCTCCTGACGCTGTGCGACTTTTGAATCGGGTTCAAAAAGTCGTTAATAGTAATTCTTCGTCGCTAAAGGTTTCAAACTTTGTATTTAGTAGAATTGGTTTTTCTATTCAAAAGGGGGTGGCGGCGCAACTTGTTGCCCGACTACCTGCCATTGCTTTGTAAAAAAAAATGTTTTAAACAAGACAATAGATCAACAACATTTAGGAGAGTCGAAGATCGACTGTCATGAACATCTTGAATTGCGTACATATGACTAGGGGTGTGTAAAGTCGGTTAATTGCCGGTTCGGTTAACTGCTGATTCGGTTAATATAAAAGTGTTAACTGTAACCAGTGGCGGATTCAAGATTTTTTTTCAATGGGGTTTATTTTTTTCGGTGTTTAAAATTTTCATAACAAAACGTTAAAATTTTTGGGTCGGTCCTCGTTCGTGTGGGGTCAAAGCAAAGTTTGAATTAGATTAAAAAAAAATAGAAAAACGGGCTATACAAGGAGTGAACCCATGACCTCTTGTTAGTAAAGAGAATAGTTTACCATTACAACAGCTTTACTTTTCTTTCTATGGCGTCCACTTATTGTATTTATGGGGGTCCTTATAAAATTTAATATATCGGATCTACTAATTTTTTAAAAAACATCGGGGTCCGGGACCCCGACCCGCTCTATGTGGGTCCGCCCCTGACTGTAACCATAACTGATAGGCGGTTAACCATGGTTCAGTTAATCGGCGGTTATAGTTCAGTTATGGTTATTTCGGTTATTAACCAATTTTTTTTTGTGTTTTTAAATAAAAATATGGTTATATTCTTGTATATAGTTTATTGATGTTTCAATCAATAAAACCTGATTATGTTTGGTATTTTAGCTTATAGATCATATACCATAGACTGAAAAATGAATTACTTAGTTCATAAGTAATTAGTATAACCATATTTTGGATTAGATATTTAGTTTGCTCAATAAATAAAAAAAAGTGACACAAATACATAGTGACAAGAAACTAAGAGGAAGATGATAAAAAAATAACTCTAATGCTTACTAAACATACGTAAATATAAAAAAAAAGATCACAAATATATATAAAAAACAAGGTTCGGTTCGGTTCGGTTGAATTCGGATAATGAAGATACCTTAACCGTAACCATAACCGAAAGGTTGGTTAATCATATTCAACTAACCATAACCGTTCGGTTTGGACGGTTTCGGTTAATGGTTCGGTTTACGGTTGTGGTTTGGTGTTTGCTCACCCCTATGACTGACGCAATGTTATTGATATTGTTGGTGAAATATTCTTGATATTGTTAGCTTGGAAGAAAAGATTGGTGCAAATAGAAAATCGATGATCATATCTAAACCTATCGAGATGATTTGTGATCACAACCAGGATATGTTTCACTTTATATGGAGGAGCCAAAAGAGAAAAGGCTTCAAATGGAAGTTTTTGCACAATCTAAAACAAAAGTTGAATACATTGTTGCTTCATAAGCAACACAAGCAGCCAAGCGGGTATTTGATAAAGCAATTCATTATTGTCTAGGGTGACATCGGATACTAATGATCTTGTTGTTACATTTTATGAGAATGATGGTGCTATCGCGTAAGAGAAAAAACAAACCATGTCTTATATGCGGGAACATGAGTCATGGGTTTTCAAATTGCCCCAACAAGATGTCGGTAGGTTATAAGTGCTATCAACCGGGCCACAAGAAATCCAAGTGCCCGGAGTTGATAGGAAAGAAAGAACTGGCCGACATGAAAGTTGAAGTCCCAAAGTCGCGGGCAAGGTCTTTTCAAATAACCGTGGCCGAGGCATAGATTGAACCATATGTGGTTACGGGTACATTTATCGTGAATTTAATCCCCGCACATGTTTTATTTAACACGGGTGCTAGTAAATCTTTTGTTTCACATGGATTGAATTAATTTCGGGGGCTAAACCGGTTGCTAAGGCACCATAAAGGTTAGCACCATCAGATCTTTAAGAGCTAATGTCCCAATTGCAACATTTGCTTGATAAGGGATTTATTCATCCAAGTGTTTCCTTATGGGGAGCACCGGTGTTGTTGTTGAAAAAGGACATAAGTATGTGCATGTGCATAGATTACCGCGAGTTCAACAAGCTTACAATAAAGAATAGATATCCACTTCTGAGAATCGATTACTTATTCGACCAACTACACGACACGAGTTGGTTTTCAAAAATCAACTTGAGGTCGGGTTATCATCAGTTGAGAATAAAAGAAGAAGATGTGCTGGAGACGACTTTTCGTATGCGATACGGACACTATGAGTTTCTCATAATGTCTTCTAGGGTAACGAATGCACCCGCGGCTTTCATGGATCTCATGAACCGGGTTTGCAAACCAATGTTAGATATCGATGATAGTGTTCATCGATGATATTCTTATTACTCAAAGAGTGAGGCGGATCATACTCGTCATTTACAAGAAGTTATGGAAACACTTAGGCAAGAAAAGCTTTATGCTAAGTTCTCGAAGTGTGCGTTTTGGCTTCGAGAAGTACAATTCCTTGGGCACATCATAAGTGCCAAAGGAATATTAGTAGATCCGTCCAAGATTGAAGCCATAGAAAAATGGAATCCTCCAAAGAATCCATCAGAAATTAGAAGCTTCTTGGGGCTTGCGGGCTACTATAGAAGATGCATACAAGATTTCTTCAAAATTGCATCTCAAATGACCAAGTTAACCCGCAAGAATGAGAAATTCGTTTGAAAAAAAATGATCAAGAGAAAGCATTTTAAACGCAAAAAGAAAAGTTGACTTGTGCACCGGTGTTGACCTTACCGGATGGCATCGATGACATGGTAATGTATTCTGACGGATCGAATCTTGGTCTCGGTTGTGTACTTATGCAAAGAGGCAAAGTGATTGCTTATGCCACAAGACAATTGAAAGTACACGAAACAAAGTACCCGACTCACGACCTTGAATTGGCGGCAGTGGTCTTTACCTTAAAAATTTGAAGACACTACTTGTACGGGGTGAAATGCATTATTTTCCCCGACAGGTCGGCGGTGGTCTTTACCTCAAAAATTTGGAGACAGTACTTGTACGGGGTGAAATGCACTATTTTCACCGACCACAAAAGCTTGAAATACTTCTTTGATCAAACGGAGTTACATATGAGGCAAAGACGTTGGCTGAAACGTTGAAAGATTATTACTGTGAATTACATTATCACCTGGGAAAAGCAAATGTGGTAGCGGATGCGCTAAGCCGGAAGGAAGGATACACTCCTATCCAGGTACGGTCAATGCAACTTGTGGTCACTTCTGGTTTACTTGAACGAATCTAAGCGGCGCAAGTCGAAGTAGTAAACGAAGAAAATCAGAGAAAAGAACGAGTGAAGGGCCTAGTGAAGAATATAATGGATGGTGACAACGGGTTGAAATCCTGGTTTGGTAGAATTTAGGTTCCAAACACATGTGGTGTCAAGGGCCTCCTACTTGATGAAGTTCACAAATCACGTTATTCGATTCATCCGGGGGCGACCAAAATGTACCGGGACTTGAAACGAAATTATTGGTGGCCCGGAATGAAAAGGGATGTGGAAAAGTATGTCAAAAAATTCTTAACTTGTTTACAAGTCAAAGCGGAGCATCAAAATCCATACGACAAACTCCAGCTATTGGATATACCTGTTTGGAAATGGGAACATATTACTATGGACCTATTAACTAAATTACTGAGAACGACTTGAGGATTTGATGCCATTTGGGAGGTCGTGGATAGACCAAGAGTGCTCATTTTATTCCTATTTGGGAGACTTACCCATCCGAAAAGATGTCGGAGGTGTACATAAATGAAATTGTTGCACACCATGGGGTGCCAGCGTCGATTATATCCGATAGGGATACCTGATTTACTTCAAACTTTTGGAGAGATCTTCAAGAACAGATGGATACCAAGCTGTTGATTAGCATGGCTTATCACCTACAATTGATGGGCAAAGTAAAAGGACTATTCAGACATTGGAAGACATGCTCCAGGCGTGTATAATAGACTTTGGCGGTAATTGAGATGCTTACTTTTCGGTAGTCGAATTTTCGTATAATAATTACCATTCTAAAATTGGCATGCCCCCGTATGAAATAATTTATGATCGAAAAATGCCGAACCCCAGTATGTTGGGGTGAAGTGGGTCCTCGAGAACTCGTACACAAAGATGTGGTTAGAGCCACAAATGAAAAGATTGACGCTATACGAGCCCACTTAAAAGCGGCTCAAGATCGACAAAGGTCCACGCAGATAAAAGACGAAGACCCATAGAGTTTTAAATAGGGGATAAAGTGATGTTGAAAGTATCTCCTTGGAAGGGAATCATTCATTTTAGAAAGAGAGGAAAACTGAGCTCGCGGTTTATTGGAACATTCAAGGTTATTGATCGGGCGGGTAAGATGGGTTACCGTTTAGAGCTACCATAAGAACTAAGCGGTATTCACATTACATTCCATGTATCACACCTTCGGAAGTGTTTGGCAGATGAGGCGGCTTACGTGCCCCTCGATGACATAGAAGCCGATGATAAATCAACTATGTGGCGATGCCTATTGCAATCCTTGACCTAAAATTCAAAGGACTAAGAAACAAGAAAATTGATCAAATCCAAGTAAAATGGTAACACCAGAAGGGATCGGACACCACTTGGGAATCCGAAGAAGAAATGAAGTGGCTTTACCCTTCTCTTTTCGGTACGTATACATGTTTCCGGGACGAAACCTCTTTAAAGGGGGTGGACTTGTAACACCCCCAAAAATAATAAACATAAAGATAAATGTGTATACATATATATTGTCATACCTTGATTTCCCGGTGGGCCTGGACTTGGGGTTTATGTGTGACAATTGATATAAATATTCACATTTAACACAGCGGAAGTCTTGGGGCTTTAAAATAATTATTACAAGTACAAATGTCCAAAAGTTC
This sequence comes from Helianthus tuberosus, assembly GCA_030545235.1. Lineage (NCBI taxonomy): Eukaryota > Viridiplantae > Streptophyta > Magnoliopsida > Asterales > Asteraceae > Helianthus > Helianthus tuberosus. The sequence continues at coordinate 142,433,204 of CM060359.1, read as the reverse complement.
AAAATAATATACAGACCGAGAGTGTACTAAAGATCCACAGGCGGATTGAAATTTACAAAATGATTGCATAAGACTACTAGGCTTTTGGAGTTGCAAATTCCAATATATAATTACCGACCAGCTCCAACCTATTCCGTACTTGCTAACCTATGCTTAGTCTTTTGAAAATATGTCAGTTTTCACTGGTAAATACAATTAACCGACACGTTTTGAAAATCTTTTCAAAACCATTTTTATACCATTTTGGGATAAACTATATCTCTTGGTACCAGTATTACATGCTTGTCAATACATATGGGGCCCGGAACTAAACTCTGATACATGATTAACCGACACACCACTTTAATCCCCATATTGGGTAAGAAAACTATTTTATTATAGCATTAGCGTCTGTCAGGTGTATGCCTACACCCCGGGCTTAAGTCATGGCCACTTGCAATTAAGTGAGCCGTGGATATCCAGGGCACAGTCGCATTAACCCCCAATGGTTAAGTTATCAAGCATAACGGATTAAAACGGGTTATTTGGATTTTGGACACATTGGTCATTAATCCTAAACCCAACCAAGCATTAATATTTTACCGTATCCCAAGCTCGTATCAGGAAAATAGATTAAGAGTATTTACCGGAGCTTTATCTTTATAATTCAAAGATATATTAAGCACAATTGTTAAATCAAAATAACTAACACAGGTGAAATTTACTGGAGGCTACTAGTCTAGAATGAATGGAACTATGATCCGTTAGAATGTTAAAGGGTCTTATTCAAGTCATATGACTTGGACCGGTTAACTTATAATAAAAATCGGTACAGTTCGCTAGATTAAGCGGAGACCGGATAGAATGTGGTTTGCACCCTCACGATTAATATTGTCACACCCCAACCGATGGCAGAATCATCGGGGCTTGGCACTGAGCGAAACAGATTGTTCAAGAGAATCCATAACAACTATTAAATGATAATATTTATAGGTTTAATATCCCATACTATTAAATAAATATTCCAGAACAGTCATTACAGATAATCAGTCTCAAAAACAAATTCCATTCCGACAACTCAGATTTTATTTGGTGAGTTTCTAGACTTCCTAGCCAGTTGAAGCAAATAATCCATCAACCTGTCACATACGTTAAAATACATGTCAATACATAAAGTAAAGGTGAGTACACAAGTTTGCATAGATATAGTATAAAAAACGTTTACGCATAACCAACATGTAACACGTAACGGGCGAAGCATGTAACTAGCAACAATGATATAATCTAACCACGTGACTGCGATGTAGAGTATGTGTGACATATGTTCACCACTGTGAACACGTGAAGTAAAGTATGTGATCCTTAGCAACCCTTGTGATAACAGGTGCTGAGTCCAAACTATAGTACTATCGTTGCTAAAGGCGGTCTAGCAATACATTGTATAAGCATAGTAACAAGCATTCAACAAATCACGTCTAGCATGCGGGAGCGGTTAGCATTTATAAAGTGTTTGCTTTGTGTGTTGTGTTTTAGTAGAAAACATATGTAACACACAAAAGTGCGTTAAATGAAAATGGGTTCGTGTATACTCACAGTGCATGTTCTAATCAAGAAACACGATCTGCTTGGATTGAAGGGAGCGCCAGGTAAGCCTGCGTACGGAAACAGATGCATAAGTCTTCCTCAGGGCTCAATGGTCGAAAATGGGGTGTCGAGCGGGTTAAGTATTTGACAGTGCATCCGGACGGATGGGCGCCATCCGGATGGATGGGCTGCTTTGCTTAGAATGATAAAACCTGACGTATAACTTGGTACTTTAAAACAGAAGGTAAAATTTGGAGTGGCGCAAGGTCTATACGGGCGGATGGACACGGTCCATTCGGACGGATGGACTTTGGTTGCGGTTTGTAAAATTTCTAAAAATGTTTTTAACTGACGGAGACGGTTGTGATGACGGAACTCAAACAATGAAAAACATCAAGCCCAATTCATTCGGACGGATGGGCCCTGCCCATGCGGACGAATATGCTGTTCTTGATGAATATTCATGTTTGACACGTTAATCGGTCCATCTCTTCAGTGGAAATCAGTTTCCGAGCCGGCTTTCGACTATGGAACGAGTCGAGAGTCTGATGGAGTCCCGATTCCACCAATATTGTGTGTAAACCTAAGAGAAGTTCAAAATAAGTTGAAAAATGTTGAAATCTTTCATAACTTGATCCTATCTCGACTGAATGATGCTCTACAACAGTTTACCTAAGAAAAATAAGTGGAAACCATCTTTGAGGTGGCAGGAATCAAGGGTTTTTGAGAAAAAGTTAAAGTGTGTGTGTGTGTGTGAGTGTGATTATGATGAAGAAGATGGAGTAGGAGTGAAATAGAGATGGAGATTAATGAATATTTGAGAGAAAACGCTTACAAGAGTCTTGATTCGTGTCTGAAAGCTTGGGAGCGGATGAGAGAGCTTAAAAGGTTGAAATGAAGACACAAGGCTGATATTTATAGTGGAGGGTGAGGGCTAAGGCGGTGCGCAAATGTGCGGTGTCCGAATGGCATCATCCGGACGACAAAGTTTATGGTTGTTAGTTTTCGAGGTTTGGTTCGTTTGTTAAGTGTTGCGTTGCGTTCTGGTGTGAGAAATCGATTTGTGCGAGTAGCGTTGAGTTTGCGTTGCGATAGCGTTTGCGAGTAATCAATACACATAATAAGCACACACAAGTTGAGCATATATATAACAAGCCTCCTAAAAATATTTCACAACCCTTAGAGCATCCTTATATGTCCTAATATACATCCCGTATACGAAAAACGGCCCCAAAATACCTTAATTTTTACAAAAATCAAATAAAACAAAGTATAGGGATCGCTCGCGGGGCGCGACCCTGATGGGTGTGTGCTTCGCGGGGCGCGACCCGCTGACACCAGGTGTAACCCTAGGCCGCCACGTGTCCGATTACGCGTCGAAGCTACTGAGTTGACTCACCAAGGCTAGGCCCTAGCCAGCCTAGCTCGCGGGCCGCGAAAGATCAAGCACAGGGGGTCGCGGGGCGGGAGAGACCCCCTGATCAGCCCTATAAATTGTGTTTCGACGTTCAGTTGTTACTCGTTCAAAATCAAAACTTTCTCTCTCAATTTCTGAATTAATAGAATTCTGCTCAGGCATAATACCCTCTAAATAGCGAAGCTTTGCCTCGATGTAAGTATTATAACCCCCGGTTACGTATTAGTTACTCTGCTCGATTGATCTAGTGCTTAGTAACGCTTGTCGAGGCTCTGCCTGACCAAGTCTTTGGAGTTCTGTCTCGGGTGGGGGATATAGCTAATGTAAATTGGGTTATTATACTAACACGTGTGCATTATTTAAATCAATAGATTATAACCAGTAAGTTACTAGGAAATACCTAAAATAGCAATGTGAGTAATTCCTCTTTTTATAAACTGTTTTTACAAAACCTCAATCGTTTTAAACTATATTTAACAATGATTGAGTATTTGTATATCTACAATTATTGTCGGTATGTTGGAGTTTTGTATACATTACTTGTTACTACACTGTGAGTAGTAGCACGACCACAAGTTAGGGTTGACAGTACCGTGGGTGGTAATTAAAGTAGATGTAAACAAATGTAATTGCGGGTTGCCCTCAATGCTGTAAATTGATAAAACTTGTTTTGATAAAATTGGGATTCACTCACCAGTATTTTCCACTGTCAAAAATGTTTTAAACGCATTTCAGGTAACAAAATGTGAAAGCTAAATAGAAGCCAGCTGGAGAGCACTGAAGGCTTGGAAAAGTGGCTATAAAAGTTACCTAAATAAAGAAGAAGTTTTATTTAAATAAATTAGGGTTTATCCCTATAAACAATGTTGTAATGGAAACTTGGATTTTTTTTCCAATGTATTTATTGTTATAAAAATGTGGTGTTTTACTCTGATAAACTATTTCCTAACTACGGTCCTGATGTAAATTCCGCTGCCAAATTAATAAACACTGATACCACCAGTTCTGAGTAGGCCGCGGCCGCCCGCTTCCCGGGGATGGGGTCGGGGGTTGCGACAGAAGGTGGTATCAGAGCTACAGCCATTGATTTGAGCCACAGAAGTGTTCTGCTGACATCAAAATTTGTCAATTCTGTTAGGAAATAATCTATGTGACTATGTGCATATCTGTATATTATTGTTTTGTGTTATTTGACAATTTGTTAATTTACAGTATGAGTGATCAAGGACCATCTGACACCTATCGTCTCCTATCTAGTTCTCCTAGAGATGAAGGAACTTCCTCCCAGCCTACTCCTTCGGGGTATTCAGCTGACACTGAAGAGGGAATCTTCATATTTAAGGCGCAATCCGACGAACCATTCCCTACGAAAAAGAGAGGATAGTTCAGTCGGGGAGCACATGAGCGTAGGAAGCGAATGAGGAAATTACAGCAAGAAAGGGCTTTAGCAGCAGCAAATAGGGAGATGAACACCCAGACCCAAGACATAATAAATAGGCGATTGGCCAACTTTCACATACTAGCTACCACTGCAGCAGACCCAAACTTAGATCAAATCATTGCACCATAGCCACTGCCACTATTCCCAACTCAAATTATGGAAATAGAACCCACCCAAGGAGAGCAGGTTCCCATACCCGCCTTCGACCCAAACGAAATCCCTAGAATTCCAACACCCAATCCTATAGCATGTGATCCATGGAATGATGACCATAGGGATTATCGAGAACTCTACCCACAGGAGGAGCCCATGCTAAACCCATTAGCACCATATCCCAACCTTGTCCCTCTAGATCCATATTGGGATGCGGATCAGTATGTTCGGGAAATACTAGAAAACCCATACCCATATGGAGAACCTTTACCTATGTACCCTGACCCAGTACTCGCACCACGACCACCCATGAGTGATGAGAACGTTCAGGAACACCGCTTGTACGGTGAGGAGTTGATAGATAAAGGAGAGAGGATGAAAGAGATAGGAGAGAAGCTCGTGTGGAAATACGACGAGCGGGAAATGCAGTTTAACCCATAGTAATAAAAATAATAATAATATAAATATAATATATATATATATATATGTATATATATAAACGTGTGTAGTTTGTAATCTAATAGCTACTGATGCATAACTAGTACTGTATTTTAAAATTCCAGTTGCAGTTTGTAATAGATGCATATATATATAAAAAGAATAGAATGTCGCAATGCTCGACGGTTTTGACCAATGTGTTTGTTTGTGTAATTGTTAGCATAAAATGTTATCTTGTGATATTAATATCTGGTAAATGTTTATAATCTAGACGGACAACGAAGTGAATCAGGAAAACCAGAATAACGATAATAACGGAAATCAAACAGATAACAGTGCCATCCAACATATAGTGGCACAAGGGATTATAGACGCTATGCCATATATTATCAAGACTGTTAAAGAAGTGGAAAATAATAAAAGTAATAGTGGAAGTAAACGACCACCTACTGAACCCAGTCATAGCGTAAACAATGGACCGTTACTTCAATTGCTTATTCCAAAAAGAAGAAGAACCATGTCATATGGTTGTTCTTATAAAGAATTCTGGTCTTGCAAACCAATAGAATTCTCTGGCAATGAAGGAGCCATTGCAGCTCTAAGCTGGATAGAAAAGACAGAGGCCGTCTTAAAAATAAGCTAGTGTGCAGAAGAAGATAAAATCATGTTTGCTTCCCAATCTTTTTAAGAATGCAGCCTTAGAATGGTGGAATACCATTCTCCAGTCTAGGGAAGTGACAAAATTTATAATATGGAATGGACTGAGTTTAAGAACATGGTCGAAATAAAATTCTGTCCTCCCAATGAAAAAGAATAAATTGCTAATAAGTTCTTAAACCTTAGAATGACTAGAGTAGATTGTAAGGGTTACACTACCATATTTTTCGAATATGCTAGAATAGTGCCAACCTTAGCTTCACCAAAACCTGTATTAATCTCCTGTTACCTTTGGGGATTAATTAGTGAGATCAGACACATAGTTAAGGCAACTAGTGTCACACCCCCAAAATCCACATGCGGAGTTTCACCGCATGGAGGCGTGACTGACCAGGATCAAGCCACCAATCATATTGAACAAGCATGTAAGTAAACATAAAACCCAACACAATATAATTGGTGTCCAAATCAAAACATAGTTTAAGTTGCAAGCGGAAGCATAATGTCTAAAACCAAAGCATAAGTTAACAATGTTTAAGTTTATCATGAACACTCAATGTCCATGCTCCACAACGACTCTTCCCCATGCAAGCTTCTGCTAAATCTAGTGACCTGCAAAGCATGTAGTAACGAGTCAACAACAAAGTTGAGCGAGTTCACAGTTGGGTGTTTGTTTTAAGTTGTTCCAAAAACAGTTTCCTTTAATTGGCATCCCTGCCGTGGGGGTTACCCCATAGTTGAAAACGTGTTCTGTTTAAATCCCGTTTACTCTGGCTATCCAGCCGTGGGGGCTACCCCGTGTTTATACTACTAGACTCGTTACCATATCGACCACTGACTTTAGTTATGTTTATGTGCCCTTAGCGTCAATGTCTATCATCATTGACATGCCCAGATCCATTAGTTCACGCCCGTCCTCTGCGGCACGGTGTGAGGCTTGTCAGACCTAAATAGCGCTATCTAACTAATGACCCGCTCGCCATTGGCCCGACGGTTAAGTCGATATAAAAAGGAGGGACTTCGTGATAGAGTTTTGGTCTAGTGAAATTTAAACTGTCCAAGAGGACGAGGAAGTTATATTCCTTAACCCATACTGTCCTACCCAAGAAGGACGAGGAATCCATATTCCTTAACCCATTCCCAACCCCTGGGAATCCCATGCTTTGTAGAAAGTGTGAACTCACCTTAGGTTAGCTCGGAAGATAAGTAAAGGTCGATTGAGCTCCTAGTGGTCAACCACGTCCTAACATGGTTACCATACAAGTCAGGTCTAGGTTCAAGAAATGCACGTATGTTTTGTTGGACCGTTTTATGACCCTGAAAAGTCAGTTAAGGATATTCATCTTCACGTATAAAGGCGGAATCAGTACACGCAAAGTAACAACAGCTTTTCTTATTCAATTCCTTCTTTATTGATGCTTTTTGAATCAATTTTGACAGAGTTCTGTTACCGAAAGCATGAACATGGTCCGCTCCAACGTACATACATACTACATCAGGTTCCGCTCATCATGACTATATATAGGCTTTGTGGTTTCGCTTATATGGACAGTCCATATAAGCAAACCTACATGATGACATATAAGCGAACCTACCAAAAGACCTTATAAGCGAACCTACCTAAAGACCTTTGGAGCGAAACCTCAAACCTAATATGTACATACAAACGAAATCACTTCTAATCCTATGTACATAAAAGCGAAATACATCATTAAAACCTAATTTGACTTTTAAGCTCCTATCTTGACCTAAGACTTGATGTAGATGTAGTCAACAGACATTTCATGCATCAACAGACTCCCCCTTGGATGTTGACGAAGTCTTCAACTCCGAGTCTTCAGTCTTGGTCTTTTCTCCATCTCTGTCTTCTCATCATAAACACTCTATCTTCACAGGTTTATAATCTTGTCCTAGCTTCATCTTCAGCATTCCCTTTGACTGATGATCCAGACTCCCCCTTTCACAGACTCCCCCTCTCAATATGCTAGAATCTGAGGTCTTTATCTGGTTCAAGCTTTGACATTTAGTTTCCGTGGGAATAATGAAGTCCAAAACCTGTGAAATCTCTACCCAAATATAAGGTATATGACAATAATAGTTACAATCCAAACTTACCATCCAATCTTCAGTGTTAGACATCCACTTAAGTATTCAGGTCCAAGTTAATGACCCTGATTACTCAATTAATCTACCAAGTCCAATTTAATGACCTTGGTTGATCAACGACAATTCACACTGACACTCAGTACAATTTGTTTTTCTAAAAATTACAAGTTTCAAATTAATGAACTTGCTTCAATGTTTCAACTTCTCAAACTTATCAAGATTAGCTCATGACTCATTCTCCAGTCCAGAATCTCCTGCATCTGCTTCAATCATCTGAGAATCCAACAATCAACTCTCCACTTTGGTTTGTCAGAAAATAAAGCAAAAATAAAATCTTTTTGGATTTTATAAAGTGTTCTAAACTAAGAAATGAAATGCAGAAAACTTAAATTGCAGAAAGTAAACAAAGTAAACTATATACAAACATATTTTTGACTGAGCGTGTTAGGGAATCATATCAACTATCAGACAAATCACAAGTATCGTTAAGCTTCAATTTCATACATAGAATTAAACAATTCGCGTAGATTGCCGATATACTGATCCACTTAAATTCTCACACAAATTTCAATCTGTCCAGGATACGGATTTAGTGTTTTAAAGACTTAAACTTATACGTGTGTCCCACCTCTTGAATATACTCCCGTATCCAGATCCCGATATTCAGTCTTACAGGTAATTATAACACAAATGATATCTGTAAGGGGTTACTAATTTATGAAGAATCATGAGAGCTCAGGTCAGAACCATCGTTCAGCAGAGAGATCATGACTCAACTTGTGGGTGTGTCCCCTTTAGAGGATCTTTTTTACAACAGCATTGCTAAGCAATTTTATTGTCTTATCAAATATGCTGAGGGTGATGCTATGTTTCAAGCATATGCGGAAAGTATTATTCAAGGACTAGGTCAGAACTTCCATTCAGCAGAAGTCCCGGAATAATACCCCAGACATCATTGAGTATAAAGCCTAGTATATCAGAAAAAGGAATCTTTCAAACAAGATTTCAGGGGTTACCTATATATCCAAGTAGTGTTCCCCACGAAATAAGCAAGTAAGATTTAAGTTTATATCCCGAACAAACTTACTAAATGTGCAAAAACCTATCGACACATCATCAGCGAGACTGTTTAACACATTTAAACATTCCAATTCTTTAGCATATCGTGACTGTCAAGCCGATGTACTATCATTTTCCCTTTTTACACAAGCTCTTTTTCTGATTTTATATTGTTTTTGGATTTTTACGTTTTTTACTGTTTTTGTATTTTCTGAAAATATATCTATATACAAATATCTACTCCCCCTAAATACCAAAACAAGTAAAAAATCGACAAACCATTGCAGATTGTTTCTCGTCTTCATCCGCAACAGTACTCTCATCAACGCCCACAATTCCATCCAACACCGAAAGAAGCTTCACACCGTTCAGTTTTAACAAATATTGAAACCGATTTTTATCAAAAGCTTTGGTATGTAAATCAGCTTTCTGTTCGTCAGTGTGGATTTTCTCAATTCGTATCAACTTTTTCTCAAAACAATCACGAATAAAGTGATGACGAATTTCTATGTGTTTAGTTTTAGCGTGATGTACTGGATTCTTTGTTATATTTATTGCGGCCTCATTATCAACAAAAAGAGGTGTGTTAAGAAACTGCAAACCATAGTCGCGCATCTGTTGCTGTATCCACAAAACCTGAGAGCAGCAACTGCTAGCAGAAACATACTCCGCTTCACATGTAGATAGCGCCACAGACGTTTGTTTCTTACACTGCCAGGTAACCAATCTAGGTCCAAAGAACTGGCATCCTGCAGTTGTTGATTTGGAATTGACTTTGCAGCATCCGAAATCCGAATCGGAATACCCTTCGAGCGTAAAATCACCTTTCCTAGGATACCACAACCCCAATGAAGGAGTTCCTTTCAGGTAGCGCAATATCCTTTTCACAATGATCATATGCGAAGCTCTCGGGTTAGATTGAAATCTTGCTGCGAGGCACGTTGGGTACATGATATCAGGACGTGAAGCAGTTAGGTACATCAGCGAACCAATCATGGAACGATACATCGTTTCATCTACCTTCTCTCCGGTGAGATCAGGGTTTATCCCATGATTCGTTGCTAATGGGGTGGCTGCTGAAGTAGAACCTGATATCCTGAATTTCTCCAAGATATCATGAACGTACTTCGTTTGATGTATGAAAATTCCCTCAGGAAGTTGTTCAACCTGTAATCCCAAAAAGAATTTCATCTCACCCATCGATGACATTTCAAACTTTTGCTTCATCACTGATTCAAAGTCTTTGCACAGACTCTCATTTGTTAACCCAAAAATTATATCGTCCACATAAATCTGAACTATCAGGAGATGACCTTCGACCTCTTTAGTGAAGAGAGTGGCATCCACTTTTCCACGTATGAACTTGTTGGCTAGTAGGTGTTGAGACAATGTCTCGTACCAAGCTCTCGGGGCCTGGTGTAAACCATACAACGCTTTGTCTAATAAGTAGACCTTTTCTTTGTGGTGTGGATCAGTAAAGCCCGGTGGCTGACCGACATATATCTCCTCTTTTACCTTCCCGTAGAGAAAAGCCGATTTAACATCTAACTGATAAACTTTGAAGTTTTTCCAAGACGCAAATGCTAGGAAGATTCTGATTGCTTCTAGTCGAGCGACTGGAGCATACACTTCAGTGAAATCTATACCCTCCTGCTGACAGAAACCCTGAACAACGAGTCGAGCTTTGTTGCGGACCACAACTCCTCTATCGTCTCTCTTGCACTTGAACACCCACTTGGTGTTTATCTTCCTCTGACCATCTGGAAAATCCACTAACTTCCACACTCCCAACTTTTTGAATTGGCTAAGTTCCTCCTGCATTGCATTGACCCAAGAATCTTCGGTAAGCGCCTCTTTGTAAGTTCTTGGCTCAACCTGCGAGATAAAACAACTCAATGAGAAATCAGTTTGCAAAGGAGCAACTTTTGTATAAAAACATGTAAGCCCTTTATCAATCTGTCTTCGAGTGCGAACGCCTGTCTGCAACTCTCCAATGATCAACTCCTCCGGATGATATGAAAGAGTTCGTGGCATTACTTCGCCTGAAACATCTACCTCACCTTCCAGATTAGTAACATTCTGATTTGCACCTTGTTCACTGACTGGGTTTGTTTGACCTGAAATCTGAATTTGCTCCCCCTCAGAAACTGAATCACTGCAATAAAAAACTGGCATGTTTTCAGCTTCTTGATTATCATTCTGTTCCGACTGATTATCCTGAGCAACTTCATTCTGTTGGATATCATCATGTTCACCAGCATTACTCGGACCTGCTTCATCGTCATTTGAAGTTTCCCGTGGTCGCCTCGAATACTCAGCTGGGAACCTTTGCTGTGACTCGTACTCTCGCAAAATATCTAACTTATCAAAGAAATCTTCATCATCCTCTGATTCTTCTCTCATGTCAAACGAATCCCACAGTTTGTCATAATGATAACGCCATGAATCTCCTGGACTTTGTGGCGGCATAGTATAACCTTGACATTCAACATTTGCAGCTTCAATAATCCGCTTCTCACTTGGAACAAAGACACGTCGCATCGGATTTGCATAACCAACAAAAATTCCCTCAATGCACTTTGGACCAAACTTTCCAAAAGGCTCTATAACAGTACAGGGTGACCTGAACGGTTCTAGATACTTCAAATTCGGTTTGCGGTTATTGATTAGCTCAAAACATGTTTTGTTGAACTTCTTGACAGTGAGAACCCTGTTGAGCGTAAAGCATGCGGCGGAAACAGCTTCAGCCTAAAAATTTATCGGTAACTTTGAATCTACGAGCATAGTTCTAGCCGTCTCGATTAGTGTCCGGTTTTTGCGTTCTGCTACTCCATTCTGCTGCGGAGTGTATGGAGCACTAAACTCATGCAATATACCTCTTTCATCACAAAATTCTTCCATCTTACTGTTCTTGAATTCAGTACCATTGTCACTACGAATTCTTTTGATACGCCTTTGGTACAAATTCTCAATTTTCTTGAACAACGGCATCAAACTGTCTAACGTTTCGTCTTTCGTCTTCAAGAAAGAAACCCACGAAAATCTGGAATAATCATCAGTAACCACAAGACAGTATTTGTCTCCTGTAATACTCTTGATATTCACCGGACCAAACAAATCCATGTGAAGTCTCTCTAACGGTCTGGAAACTGAATTGACTTGCTTAGTAGGGTGTGACTTTTTCTTCTGCTTGCCTTTAATGCAGCTAATGCACTCCCCTTCCAGATGAAAACCTTTGATATTAACTCCAAGAACCAAATCATTGTGTACCAAGTGATTCATCTTCCTTAGGTGAATATGCCCCATTTTCCGGTGCCACAATCTCGATTCTTTCTCAGTTTCTCTAGAAACAAAACAATGTGCTTGACCAGTTGTTGTAGTTGCTACACTCATGTCTAACACATATAAATCATTCACTCTAGGTGCCCGCATGATAATCCATTCTTCAGGATAACAAATCCTGGTTTCAAGATCAAACATTCTTTATCTGTGAAGTGAGTGGTATACATATTGTCACAAATCTGTGAGATACTAAGCAGATTATTCTCCAGCTCAGTAATGTAGTTAACTCTCTCAAACGTAACGATCCCGTTGGATAACGTTCCTTCACCGACAATTCGACCACCTTCATGACCTGCAAATCCTACGTAACCACCATTGATATTTCTCACATCATACAGCAACGCCGTCTTTCCTGTCATATGACGAGACGCTCCACTATCCATTATCCATCTTGAAATAGCTCTCGGAAGATCCTGCACATATTACAAACAATTTAAGAAAGATGCCGATTCATGCTTCACGATTACCAACTAGGAAGCTCCGGCAATTCAAACTGCTTAGTCAAACATGGTGTCCACCCAGGCCTCATCAGCCTTGGGTGTAACCTTGACTGTTTTAACTCTCGCAACTTGAATTTTGAAGTTTTCAGCCTTAAGAGGTGGAAAATTCGCATCATAATCAATTTGAATTGACTCCTCAGAAGGTGAAATCTTTTTCGTCTCAGAATTTGAAAATTTTGACTCAGATTTAGGTTTCCACACTTGTTGAGATAATGCAACCCGCTTGTAAAATTTGTCATTTTTAGTTACCATTTTCTTTACAGGTTCATTTTTCACTTTGGTGTTGTCATTTTTCACATTCTTTTTCTCAACAACCATTGGTGCTTTACCCTTCACATCAACTTTCTTCTTCTGTCTCTCAATAACTTCAGTCTTAGGCTTGGAGTTGGTGCAATTTCTTGCAATGTGACCAACTTTGTTACATCTAAAACATGTACGAGTATCAATAACTCGAATTGTGCCTTCAAACTTAGGTTGTGTGGCCCTCTTCTCAAAGAACTCTTCATTTGATTTTGAAAAAAATTCATTTTCCTCATCAGAAAGTGAATTTGAACTGTTCACAAACACCTTCTTTTCAGCAAACCTCTTGTTTGGAACATTTCTTTTCTGATAATTCCTACCACCCTGATAACCACCTGACCAGTTATTTCGATTATTATTATAAAAACGTGATGGATTAACAGGTTTCTTGTAGTATGATTTATCTTTCGCAAAACTCATTTTTCTCTTTGTTTGACTCAGATTGTTCACTTCTGACACCTCAACTTCAACCATTTTGAACACATTTGCCAACTTTTTCACATTAACATTCTCAATGGGAAACTCAGAATCCGAATACAACTTATCAGATCCAACCATCTTGTACATCACAAGACAGGTTTCATCACTTAAGTTGTTTTTGGATTTTGGTTTCTGAATGTATTTATCCAAGAAACACCCATCTTCCTCAGTAGTGTCGCTATCCATTTTTAGCACATTTTCAACAACACCTTTTACAATATCATTTTGGACACTATCGTCATTGGAAGACGTGAACGTGACATCAATTGAATCCGAAAGATTCATTTCACTTTCATCTTCAATTTCAACCAACCCTGATTGCTTTTTCGTGTAGTTATCAAGAACAGGTGGTGGAACTTGATGAAAACCCACCCCAGTTCCATCAGAATACACATCTTCGCCTGCTTTGTCTTTCCCGATGGGTTTGGGAATGATGTGTTGCAACACAAAGCTTGCGGAGCTGTAACTGTTAAGCTTCAACTGGATTCGCTCGTTTTCAATTTCAGCCTCTTGAAATTTAAGTTCCAGTTTAGCGATTTCATCCAGTTGTTGGTTGATTGATACTTCTTTTACTCTAAGCACTGCTTTTAAATGTTCGTTTTCTTTATAAGTTTTACCATTTCGATCATCATTGTCTTTCATTGTGCTTTTGAGTTTTTCAAATTTTTCAGAAATCTGACGGTTTTCAAGAATCAACTTTTCATTTTCCTGTTTAACTTTTTCATGATCAATTTTATCATTTTCAATTTGACTAGTTAATTCTCTTATCCGTTCAGTTGAAGCTTTAACTGTTTTGTCACGTTCAAGAATCTGATTCTCAACGCTTCTGACCTTTGCTGTCAGATTATCAACTTTCTTCCCGTTGAGATACGTGACTGTGTTACAAAATTTGCACTCTTTGTTGCAATTTTTGCAATCAGCATTTCCATCAATTTTCTTACCTGATGCATTTGTTGACACATCTGAACTGACCTGGCTTTTTGACTCAGACACGGTGTTAGAGTCTAACTCAAGTGCCTTAGCAGCCAGCATTTTGTCAGCCATTTTTCCTAGGTTCTCTGTAGTCAACTTCTGCATTGTGTCAATAACTCCAATATCAACCTTCTCTGTAGTCAACTTCTGCATTGTGTCAATAACTCCAATATCAGCATTTTGCAATCAGCATTTCCATCAAGTGTTTTGTCATCGATCGCAATATTTCCATATTCATCAAGATAACACTCCCTGTCCGGATCCCATCTATTTGCTCTCCTCGCTTCCAGAAAGATACGAGATATTCTAATTATTTTGTTTTCAGCAATCATTTTTCTGTATTGATATTTTTGCTCTTCAGTTCTATCGTCTTTCCATGGAATAGGTTCGTCGTTTTTCGCCATGAATGCGTAACCAACCGCTTCTTCTTCTGGTAGAACCTCTTGACTCCAATCATAACCCTCATCATCGTAAATCACCGCAAGAGCTCTAGAATTCTCTTTGTTGTCTTCAACCTGCTTCAATCTAGGCGGCTCGGATTTATTCTGATGATAGATTGCCTTCTTGTAGTAATCATCTCTGAAAGGGTTCTCTGACTCATCAGCATAAGCGTTTCTGCATTCTCTTTTAAAGTGACCTTTCTGCTTACACTTGAAGCACGTCACCTTGGACTTATCGAACCCCAGCTTAGTAGATGGACCACCAATTGTCTTCCTGCCAGTAATTTCCATGAAACGCTGTGCTCTACGAACAGCACTGGCCATAGCCCAACGAATATCAATCAGCTCCATTTCCTCCGGATCAATCTGATCATAATCTTCTTTCATCAGATTGGTGTTGCCTATCTTCCCAGCTACTAACCCTTCATACGATTCCAACACCGATGCTAGGAAGATCATCTGCTGTTTGGCCGACTCCTTATCAAAATTCTGAGCATTCTTCAAGTCTATTGCAATGTTGCTTTGAAAATGATTCTTTGCATCAGAATGACTTGCAGATGATGAAGATCCACTGTGATAACCACTGTGACTTCCACTGCTTTGACCACTTTGACTTTCTTTGCTTGCTGTGGACACATTCTCAGCAGAAAACGCAGTCTTGGGAGAAGTTGCTTTTGGCATCATGCTCTTTGGATAATACAAATCCAAATTCTGCTGGTAAGATGAATGATTGACTTTGTACGTCTTTTTCAATTCCAACTCGTGACTCTCGAGTTTCTCAATCAACAAATCTAAAGTCAGCTTTTCTGGTGCTTTGACGGTATTCTTCAGCATCAGCTCAGATTCTAATATTTGTTTGTATTTCGCTTGAAGACAAAAGCATGTGGGTTTCGCTTGAAGGCATCTAGAGGTTTCGCTTGAAGATGATATGTGTTTCTTCAAGCGAAAGCCTGACCACTATATATAGGATTGTCATGTTTTCATTTGAAGAGAATAGATCAGAGCCTTGTAACTTGTACCGAAGTGCTGCCGGTATATTTTGTTCTTGTAATCGTTGATAAATCAATATACAAGAGATTTAAAATGACATTCAAGCTGTTTCAAAGTCGGTTTCTTATTTTCCGCATCTGAAACTGATAAAATCTCTTCTGAACGACTCGTTTGGGTCACAAAACGATCCTACAAGCGCATAGTATCTCCAATCCATCTCGTCAGGCAACGAATCGAACAATTTGTCGATAAGATCTTCTTCAGGATATCTGATATCATGTCTTACTAATTCCAACTTCAGATGACCAAACCTTTCTATCATTTTACACACTGACTTGTTCTTTAAACATCCAAACATATCAAACTCTTTCTTAAGTAGTTTCTTTTTGTTTTTCTTGATTTCTTTACTACCTATACATTTCTTTTCTAACTTTTCCCAAAGATCTTTTGCATTTGAATAATCGATCAAAGCAATAATGTCTTCCCGGACGGATTGAAATAACAATGCCACACACTTTTGTTCAGCTACAAACGAATCAATCTCCTCAGCCGCTCTTAAAGTTTCACCATTTTTGTTTCCATTTGCATAACCGTTTTTTAGACTTTTCCAGCTGGGAAATGCAAATGCCATCAACCAGTCTTCAAACTTTCTTGACCACCGACTGTATTCCTCGATAGCCATTAGCTTTGGAGGTTTATTGAACGTTCCAAAGGCACTTTCAGATTCCCAAGCTTCCTTTTTCTTCTCTTTTGGAAAATTCTCATTGTTGTTGCTTGTAGATGAATCGTCTCCCGAGTTTCCAGCAAATGCGTACATGTCACTGAACGAATTCAAGAATATGTCATCCATCTTGAATGTACCTGCAAAATCAGCAAACACTTAGACGAATTTTTGAAATTTTTTAACAATAAAAACACAAAAGCGAAACCAGCTTGTCTTTATAAGCAAAATATGTAATGTTCAGATAAGCGAAACTAAGTATTGTACTTAAGAGCGAAACTACTCAAAGTCACTATAAGCGAAATCAATAGTGTCTGTATGAGCGAAATAGGTATTGTCTCTAGAAGCAAACCAGGTAATGTCCAAATAAGCGAACCAGGTAATGTCCAAATGAGCGAACCAGGTAATGTCCAAATAAGTGAACCAGGTAATGTCCAAATGAGCGAACCAGGTAATGTCCAAATAAGCGAACCAGGTAATGTCCAAATGAGCGAAACTAAGGTGTCCGTAAAAGCGAAACTATCAAGTGTCCGTAAAAGCGAAACTATCAAATTATTTCGATCGATGTCCAAATAAGCGGAACCTAGTTTTTACCTGATTTTTACCATTTTTAAGCCGTGTTTTAACCTGAAACTTTCTAGGGTTTGTTATTACTGTATTTTACATGTAATACTCAAAAATCAGACAATTTCAACCGTAGGAACTATCTCAAATCGAAAAAGTATGAGAGAAAGTGAGTAGAAGTGAGAGAATTTTGTAGATTCAGCTGTAGTAGTATGAACTCCTCACCCTGATGCTCTGATACCACTTGTTGGACCGTTTTGTGACCCTGAAAAGTCAGTTAAGGATATTCATCTTCACGTATAAAGGCGGAATCAGTACACGCAAAGTAACAACAGCTTTTCCTATTCAATTCCTTCTTTATTGATGCTTTTTTGAATCAATTTTGACAGAGTTCTGTTACCGAAAGCATGAACATGGTCCGTTCCAACGTACATACATACTACATCAGGTTCCGCTCATCATGACTATATATAGGCTTTGTGGTTTCGCTTATATGGACAGTCCATATAAGCGAACCTACATGATGACATATAAGCGAACCTACCAAAAGACCTTATAAGCGAACCTACCTAAAGACCTTTGGAGCGAAACCTCAAACCTAATATGTACATACAAACGAAATCACTTCTAATCCTATGTATATAAAAGCAAAATACATCATTAAAACCTAATTTGACTTTTAAGCTCCTATCTTGACTATCTTGACCTAAGACTTGATGTAGATGTAGTCAACAGACATTTCATGCATCAACATGTTTACACAGGACCTAACACGTATTGATCATGGCAAACACGTATAACACCTTAACAGTAGCAGTCAAGTACTCATCATGTCCAAACTTGTGCGACCCGAAGATAAAGCCCAATAAACAGACAGCCCAACCTATTGTGCGATCAGCATAACTTGTGCGATCCACAATGGGTTGTGCGATTCAATCATGCCCGGCCCAAATAACATAAGCAGTCCAACACGTATACGACCCAACAATTTAAACAGTTTAATAACCTTGTGCGGTCCAGTTCAGCTTGTGCGACTGAACAAGACTTGTGCGATTAAGTTTGGGCTTCAAGGCCCAACAGTAATGCAGTTTATGTTAATTGTGTGAGGCCCAAGCCTTGTGCGATCAGATCAGATCTTGTACGATCCACAAGTCTTGTGCGATCATGCATAATAAAACAGTACCATGTACTTTATGTGTTTGTACCCAACTTGTGCGATTGCACTTGTGCGATTAGATCAGATCTTGTGTGTTCTGATCTTGTGCGATCCAAGAGCTTGTGCGTTCAGCTCTTGTGCGACTAGGGGTCTTGTGTGATTTGTTTTAATTATCCCGAAATTATGGCAATCAGTTACATAGTTTCCATATTTGCGCAAACTCAATCAACAATCTAACCGTTTTAGATCATGCACATCATCGATCAAACAAGCATATTCTAACCGATTTCTCATGAACCCTAATTATGAATAACACATGAATCATAATCATCACACTTAAACATATTAACATAGTTCATGTTCTTGAATTACCAGTTTGCATTCTATCACAACAACACAACAAATCGTCTAACATAAACACATCACAGCCGAGTATTATACAACCGGTTCTTGATTATTATCATGCAAATTCAAAGTTATATGAACATTATCAATTACACATGTGAGCCGAGTTCATGAACATAAATCATAATCAAACACATAACCTCCCTAGATCATCATGTAAGCCAACACATCATCTATCATGAAATTAATGATTAAAAAACTAACCGATATAACACAAGGATGATCCGAATCCAGGAAGTCTTCGATGGAAAGGAGGGGTGTTTGCCGTCGAGTTTGAGAGAAAGAGAGAGTAGAGAATTAGGGTTTGTGTGTGTTATGAGATTTTGCAACAAATGAGAAGTGTTATCCTCCTCATGAGGTTATGCGTGTGAGAGGTGGGCCGGACCCATCACAATGGGCTGCTCAGTCGGTTCAATTACAAAAGAGTGTGGGCCGAGAGTGTTTAGGAACCACAGCCCAAAGGCTTGTGCGTTCGGGTTGTTGTTGTGCGATTGGTTTATTTCGTGTGATCCTAATACATACAAGCACAACACATATTCACATAACATTTTATTAATCATCAAAGTTCGCATAATCACATAAGGTCCACATACGTTACATCAAAGTACAAAGATAGGTTTGTAATACGAGTTGTCACATTATCCCCAAGTTGAAAGAAATTTCGTCCCCGAAATTTGGTACGTACTCACTGAGGAAGCTAGTTAAGTTGCATGGTTTTCCTGGGGTGTCACATCTTTCCCCCGTTGGTTTGGAATTTTATCCCGAAATTCCGCAGTAGCTTCAGCCTCAGTAGTGGTTGTACTGTTGTTGAACAATTGGGGATATTTTTGTTTCATCTGATCTTCGCGTTCCCAGTTGAACTCTGGGCCACGACGGGAGTTCCAACGAACTCGAACAAGAGGTATTCTGGTGCGCTTGAGATTTTTCACATCTCGGTCAGTAATCTCTACTGGTTCTTCGACAAATCGCAGCTGATCTTCGATAGTGAGTTCCTTCAAAGGAACTATGAGGGTCTCATCTGACAGACACTTCTTCAGATTCGACACATGGAAAACGTTGTGAACTCCACTGAGTTCTGCTGGTAAGTTCAGTTTGTAGGCCACCTTGCCTATTTTCTCTATGATGTCGAATGGTCCAACGTATCGCGGGTTAAGTTTGCCTCGTTTGCCAAAACGAACCACACCCTTCCAGGGTGAAACTTTGAGTAGCACTCGATCCCCAACTTGGAACTCGAGTAGTTTCCTGGGCTTATTAGCGTATGCTTTCTAACGGTCGCGAGCTGCCGCCATGCATTGTCGTATCTGAGTAATCCTTTCTGTTGTGTCTACTACAAGTTCTGGGCCCGTGATCTGACTATCACCTATCTCTGCCCAACAAAGAGGTGATCGGCATTTACGCCCGTACAATGCCTCAAACGGAGCGGCTTGGATGCTGGTGTGGTAACTGTTATTATATGAAAATTCCATTAATAGCAGATGCTTTTCCCAGCCATTGCCAAAATCAACCACACATGCCCTAAGCATGTCTTCAAGTGTTTGGATGGTGCGTTCAGACTGCCCATCCGTCTGAGGGTGATAAGCTGTGCTCATGTCTAATCATGAGCCAAAGGATTTGTGCATCGCTTGCCAAAGTTCTGAAGTGAAACGTGCAACACGATCGGAAATAATAGAGGTTGGCACCCCGTGCCTCGAAACCACTTCCTTCAGGTAAACGTCTGCTAGAGTAGATAACTTGTCTGTTTCCTTGATAGCCAAGAAGTGTGCAGACTTTGTGAGTCGATCCACGATCACCCAAATAGTATCATTTCCACGTTGAGATCTAGGCAGGCCAGTAACGAAATCCACGGAAATTTGCTCCCATTTCCATTGTGGTATCTCTGGTTGTTGAAGTAGGCCTGAGGGTTTCTGGTACTCGACTTTGACTCTCGCACAAGTCAAGCATTTACTAACATAGGTTGCTATGTGAGCTTTCATGCTAGGCCACCAATACGTAGTTATGAGATCATGGTACATCTTATCTAAACCAGGATGTACTGAGTAGCGAGACTTATGTGCTTCATCCATTACAAGTTCTCGTAAGTTGCCATAAAGTGGGACCCAAATACGTCCTGTTACGTAGTAGGCACCGTCTGCCTTTTTTTCTAACCGCTGTCTTGAGCCGCGTAGGGCTTCAGCCCTGTCGTTTTCCGGTTTCAATGCTTCTACCTGAGCATCTCGTATCTGTGCAGGAAGGCTAGACTGAATGGTGAGTTGTAATGCTCGCACACACCTAGGTGTGGTATCTTTTCGACTAAGGGCGTCAGCCACAATATTGGCCTTGCCCGAATGGTACTTGATGGCACATTCGTAATCATTCAATAGCTCGACCCATCGACGTTGACGCATGTTTAACTCCTTCTGTTTGAAGATATGCTCGAGACTCCTGTGATCGGTGTAAATGGTGCACTTGGTACCGTACAGGTAATGTCTCCATATCTTGAGTGCGAAGACAACAGATCCCAACTCTAAATCATGTGTAGTGTAGTTCCTTTCATGAATCTTAAGTTGACGTGACGCATAAGCAATGACCTTGTCATGTTGCATCAGCACACATCCAAGTCCCTGAATGGATGCGTCGCAATAAACCACAAAATCGTCTGTGCCTTCAGGCAATGAGAGGATAGGGGCGCTACAAAGTCTATCCTTTAAGTGTTGAAACGCAGTTTCCTGTGCATCACTCCAGCGGTAGGTGACACCTTTCTGAGTTAGCGAGGTGAGAGGTTGCGCAATCTTGGAGAAATCCTTGATGAACCTTCTATAGTAGCCTGCCAAACCCAAGAATTGGCGGATTTCTGTTGGTGTACGGGGTGCAGGCCAGTTCTTAATTGAGTCGACCTTGGATGGATCAATGTGAATCCCGTCCTTGTTTACCACGTGGCCTAGGAAATGGACTTCGCGAAGCCAGAAGTCACATTTCAAAAACTTAGCATAAAGCTGTTCTGTTCGAAGGAGTTCCAAAATGAGTCGTAGATGGTGCTCGTGTTCCTCCTGACTCTTCGAATAGATCAGGATGTCGTCGATGAAAACTATAACGAACTTATCCAGGTAAGGCTTGCACACTCTATTCATAAGGTCCATGAAAACCGCAGGTGTGTTTGTCAGCCCAAAAGGCATGACCAAAAACTCGTAGTGTCCATAACGAGTTCTAAAGGCTGTTTTGGAGATGTCCTCTTCTCGGACTCTCAGCTGGTGATATCCCGATCTTAGATCAATCTTTGAATAGAAGCTCGACCCTTGTAGCTGGTCAAATAAGTCATCAATACGTGGAAGAGGATAACGATTCTTCACCGTCACCTTGTTGAGCTCGCGATAGTCGATACACATTCTGAAGGTACCATCTTTCTTCTTCACAAGCAAGACTGGAGCTCCCCGGGGCGAGGAGCTAGGACGAATGAAACCCTTGTCCAAGAGTTCTTGTAACTGCGCATATAGTTCTTCCAATTCCGATGGAGCTAGACGATAGGGCGCTCGAGCTATGGGCGCTGCTCCAGGAGCCAGCTCGATTTGAAACTCGACTTCACGATGAGGCGGAAGGCCAGGTAATTCCTCAGGGAATACCTCAGGATAGTCGCGTACAATCGGAAAATCTTCTATCTTCTTCTCTTTCTTCGAGGTGTCAGTAACGAGAGCCAAAATAGCAGTGTGGCCCTTTCGCAAAAACTTCTGGGCCTTAAGGAAAGAGATGATGCTCTCAACAGCACCCCTCTTGTCGCCACGAATCATGAGAGGTTCATCACCTGAACGAGGAATACAGACAGTCTTCTCATTGTAAAGAATCTCTGCTCGGTGTTGGGATAACTAATCCATCCCAATGACCACATCAAAACTACCCAGAACGATAGGAATGAGGTCGATAGAGAAGGTCTGATTAGCAAAAACATGGTTACAACCCTTGACTACGTGTGTGGCCTCTAAACTCTTACCATTAACTAGCTCTACAATGTGCTTGGTGTTCAAAAGTGTTGGGGTACGCTTAAGCATTTGACTAACTTTTAAGGACACGTAGCTAGTATCAGCACCCGAATCAAATAAAACAGTAACATAAAAGTCGTCCAGTAGGAACTTACCCGTCACAACGTTGGGATCGTTCCTTGCTTCACCTTGGCCAATCACGAATACACGCCCCCTGGCTCCATTGCCATCGTTGTTACCCCCATTGATACCATTCCCCTGATTATTGTTGTTGTTGTTCTGGTTCCGGTTTAGCTGGGGATAGTCTCTCTTGAAGTGGCCTTCAGCTCCACACTGAAAGCACCCTCTGTTGATACCTTGCTGCTGCTGCTGGCGTTGATTTTGTGGGGCTTGTTGTTGCTGACGATTCTGATTCGCGGGGCGTAAACTTCTGCAATCCTTTGCAGCGTGGCCTGGCTTGTTGCACCGATGACAGTTACTCCTGGTGCATGGCCCGCTGTGGTGTAGGTTACAGCTATTGCATTTGGGGTGAACTCCCCTGTACCCTCCTTGACTTTGACTACCAGATGATTGCTGACTAGGGATCTTGTAGTCGTCAGTCCTTCTCTGCTGAGACTGAGATTGAACAGAAGTTGAACCTTTGCTTGAAGCTCCATCCCATTTTCGCTTGTTGTCACTAGGAGCATCTGAAGTAGCTGTATCACTAATACGCTTTGGTAACCTGTTCTGCTCCACCGCCTAATCAGTGAGACGATGAGCCAATTGAACAACTTGCTGGATGGTGGCGAGGTTAGCTGAAGTCACATGACTTTGAATCTCTGGCACTAAACCCTTAAGGTATAGTTCGATACGCTTAATGGGAGGATCCACCATAGTAGGACATAAGATAGCTAGCTCATTCGATCTTTTCGTGTAAGCTTCAATTTCTGACCCGGTCATCTTTAAGTTGAAGAACTCTACCTCCAACTTGTGGATGTCATCACGATTGCAGTACTCTTCCTTGATCAATTCCTTAATATTGTTCCATGGGGTGGCGTTAGCAGCAACCAACCCCAGCATCTGAACCTGAGCGTTCCACCACGTGAGCGCTACACCCTCGAGAGTACCAGTAGCATACTTCACCCTGCGAGCCTCAGGGCATTCACACATCTCAAAGACAGATTCGAGTTTCTCGAACCAGTGGAGGAGACCTACAGCTCCTTCGGTACCACTGAAGGTACTAGGTCGACAGTCCATAAAGGTCTTGAAAGTGCACACAGGAGGCTGTGCAGGTTGACCTGTTATGAGAGTAAGAAAGGATAAAGTTTAACACAAAGGTTGGTTCACGAGAGTAGGATCTAGGGATCCCAGAGTGAGTTGAGATGGTAGGGTATACCTCCTGCCTGAGCGGCTGCAAGTGCCACAGTAACTTGTTGGTTAATCAGAGCCGTCAACTGGGCTTGAGTTATGTTAATGCATCCAACCATGATCTTCATATCAAGGGAAACATGAGTAAGAGGGGTTCGCGAAAGTGCGATGAGAGAAGGGAGTAAGCACACACGTGTTTCCAAACAATAGTGGTTACGTTTATCTAAACATATTATAAGCAAAGTTCTATGTAATCTAGCAAGTAGGCAATGTAAACATAAATCATATCACCTAGAATGTCGAGCCTTGCACGTGGAGTGAAGTGTCGTTGTGGATCGTTGAGCGCTGTACAGGTTATAGTCTGGTATTAACAAAAACTTTTTCCCCTTATTAAAACCAAGTTCACTATAACCAATGGCTCTGATACCAATCTGTCACACCCCCAAAATCCATATGCGGAGTTTCACCGCTTGGAGGCGTGAATGTAAGTAAACATAAAACCCAACACAATATAATCGGTGTCCAAATCAAAACATAGTTTAAGTTGCAAGCGGAAGCATAATGTCTAAAACCAAAGCATAAGTTAAAAATGTTTAAGTTTATCATGAACACTCAATGGCCATGCTCCACAACGACTCTTCCCCATGCAAGCTCCTGCTAAACCTAGTGACCTGCAAAGCATGTAGTAATGAGTCAACAACAAAGTTGAGTGAGTTCACAGTTGGGTGTTTGTTTTAAGTTGTTCCAAAACAGTTTCCTTTAACTGGCATCCCTGCCGTGGGGGTTACCCCATAGTTGAAAACGTGTTCTGTTTAAATCCCGTTTACTCTGGCTATCCAGCCGTGGGGGCTACCCCGTGTTTATACTACTAGACTCGTTACCATATCGACCACTGACTTTAGTCATGTTTATGTGCCCTTAGCGTCAATGTCTATCATCATTGACGTGCCCAGATCCATTAGTTCACGCCCGTCCTCTGCGGCACGGTGTGAGGCTTGTCAGACCTAAATAGTGCTATCTAACTAATGACCGGCTCGCCATTGGCCCGGCGATTAAGTCGATATAAAAAGGAGGGACTTCGTGATAGAGTTTTGGTCTAGTGAAATTTAAACTGTCCAAGAGGACGAGGAAGTTATATTCCTTAACCCATACTGTCCTACCCAAGAAGGATGAGGAATCCATATTCCTTAACCCATTCCCAACCCCTGGGAATCCCATGCTTTGTAGAAAGTGTGAACTCACCTTAGGTTAGCTCGGTAGATAAGTAAAGGTCATTGAGCTCCTAGTGGTCAACCACATCCTAACATGGTTACTATACAAGTCAGGTCTAGGTTCAAGAAATGCACGTATGTTTACACAGGACCTAACACGTATTGATCATGGCAAACACGTATAACACCTTAACAGTAGCAGTCAAGTACTCATCATGTCCAAACTTATGCGACCCGAAGATAAAGCCCAATAAACAGACGGCCCAACCTATTGTGCGATCAGCATAACTTGTGCGATCCACAATGGGTTGTGCGATTCAATCATGCCCGGCCCAAATAACATAAGCAGTCCAACACGTATACGGCCCAATAATTTAAACAGTTTAATAACCTTGTGCGGTCCATTTCAGCTTGTGCGACTGAACAAGACTTGTGCGATTAAGTTTGGGCTTCAAGGCCCAACAGTAATGTAGTTTATGTTGATTGTGTGAGGCCCAAGCCTTGTGCGATCAGATTAGATCTTGTACGATCCACAAGTCTTGTGTGATCATGCATAATAAAACAGTACCATGTGCTTTATGTGTTTGTACCCAACTTGTGCGATTAGATCAGATCTTGTGTGATCTGATCTTGTGCGATCCAAGAGCTTGTGCGTTCAGCTCTTGTGCGACTAGGGGTCTTGTGTGATTTGTTTTAATTATCCCGAAATCATGGCAATCAGTTACATAGTTTCCATATTTGCGCAAACTCAATCAACAATCTAACCGTTTTAGATCATGCACATCTTCGATCAAACAAGCATATTCTAACCGATTTCTCATGAACCCTAATTATGAATAACACATGAATCATAATCATCACACTTAAACATATTAACATAGTTCATGTTCTTGAATTACCAGTTTGCATTCTATCACAACAACACAACAAATCGTCTAACATAAACACATCATAGCCGAGTAATATACAACCGGTTCTTGATTATTATCATGCAAATTCCAAGTTATATGAACATTATCAATTACACATGTGAGCCGAGTTCATGAACATAAATCATAATCAAACACATAACCTCCCTAGATCATCATGTAAGCCAACACATCATCTATCATGAAATTAATGATTAAAAAACTAACCGATATAACACAAGGATGATCCGAATCCAGGAAGTCTTCAATGGAAAGGAGGGGTGTTTGCCGTCGAGTTTGAGAGAAAGAGAGAGTAGAGAATTAGGGTTTGCGTGTGTTATGAGATTTTGCAACAAATGAGAAGTGTTATCCTCCTCATGAGGTTATGCGTGTGAGAGGTGGGCCGGACCCATCACAATGGGCTGCTCATTCGGTTCAATTACAAAAGAGTGTGGGCCGAGAGTGTTTAGGAACCACAGCCCAAAGGCTTGTGCGTTCGGGTTGTTGTTGTGCGATTGGTTTATTTCGTGTGATCCTAATACATACATACAAGCACAACACATATTCACATAACATTTTATTAATCATCAAAGTTCGCATAATCACATAAGGTCCACATACGTTACATCAAAGTACAAAGATAGGTTTGAAATACGAGTTGTCACATTATCCCCAAATTGAAAGAAATTTCGTCCTGAAATTTGGTACGTACTCACTGAGGAAGCTAGTTAAGTTGCATGGTTTTCCTGGAGTGTCACATCATTGTGACATCCCACATCGGTTGTGAAGGGGAACAAAGGCTTCCTTATAAGGGGCTAGATACCTTCACCATCATGACGCATTTTGAAAACCGTGAGGGGCGGACGCGGGGGCGTGCTGGCCGCCAGAGCGGACAATATCATGGTGCGGTTACGCTGGGCTGTTACATATGGTATCAGAGCCAGGGCCGGACCGGTGGTGCCAGGTCCTGCGAGGACGCTGGACCCCTTAAGGGGGGTGGATTGTGACATCCCACATCGGTTGTGAAGGGGAACAAAGGCTTCCTTATAAGGGGCTGGATACCTTCACCATCATGACGCGTTTTGAAAACCGTGAGGGGCGGACGCCGGGGGCGTGCTGGCCGCCAGAGCGGACAATATCATGGTGCGGTTACGCTGGGCTGTTACAGCTAGACCACAAACCATAGAAGAAGCTGTAGAACTAGCAAATACCTTGACTGATGAATTGATACGTACGCAAGAAGAGAATCAGAGAAAGAACCTAGCTCAGAAACTTACCCAAGAATTTCGTTATGGAAATAACTATCATGGGAAAAGTATAGGTTCTACCTCTGCATCTTACTGTAAGTCTTGCAAGAAGAAGCATTCGGGAAGATGTTCCACATACTGTGACTTCTGCAAAATACCGGGACACAAGGAAGAAAACTGCAGGAAGAAACCCAGTAATGGAATATGCTTCAATTGTGGAGAGAAGGGGCATATCAAACCAAACTGTCCGAAACTAGCTCCAGCCATGAACAACAAGACTACTAAGAATGCTAGAGCTTTTGTTCTAACTGTAGAAGAAGCCAAGATGATTCCGGATGTGATTGCCGGTACGTTTTTAGTTAATGATGTTTTTGCTAAAGTATTATTTGACTTTGGTGCAAACCAAAGTTTTATTAATACTCCATTATGCAAAATTCTTAATCAACCATTAACTAAACTTCAACAAGAATGTCTAGTAGAGACAACAAATGGAGAATCCATTAAGATCACTGAAATCTTGTAGGGAGCAAGAATAGAAGTTTTAAATCAAAATTTTACTACTAACCTTTATCCAATGAATCTGGCTGGATTTGATATTGTATTAGGAATGGATTGGTTAGTTACCAATAAAGCCAGTATTCTATGTGATCAAAAGTTAATACAAGTAAATTCATCAAAAGGTGAAAAGATCACAATTAAAGGAGATAAGCCAACTAGATGTACAAAATTCATCTCTGTGATAAAGACATCCAGTTATGCAAGAAAAGGGTCACTAGTGTATATGATTTCCATAATCATTCACACTAAAGGAAAAGAATTGAAAGATATTCCCGTAGTATCTCAATTCTCAGATATTTTCCCAGAAGAACTACCTGGACTACCACCAGATAGAGAAGTTGAATTTAGAATTCATCTACTACCAGGGACAGCACCGATTGCCAAGGCACCTTACTGTTTTGTAGGATCGTTTTCAGACCCAAACGAGTCGATCAGAAGAGATCTCGTCCAATACGAAAGGCAGAAACAGACATATTGGAGTTATTTCAGCTGGTTTGCACAAGAAATCAATTTAAACTGTCTCTATATTGATATCAAGTCGTTTTACAAAGCTGGAGACACTTCGGCAGAGCTTCGCTACCGGAATCCAATCGTTACAAATGAAATGACACTGCATGTATATATAGGCACCACTATTTCGCACGAAACTGCTCACACGAAATCAGTTTCACATGAAATGACTATTTCGTGGGAAATGACCAGTTCATTTCGTGTGAAATGGC
Source organism: Helianthus tuberosus (assembly GCA_030545235.1). Taxonomy (NCBI): domain Eukaryota; kingdom Viridiplantae; phylum Streptophyta; class Magnoliopsida; order Asterales; family Asteraceae; genus Helianthus; species Helianthus tuberosus. The sequence goes on along the minus strand of CM060359.1, from coordinate 142,404,557 downwards.
AGTTTCTCATTTCGTGCGAAATGTCCCTAAAACACATATTTCACATTTTCTCGTTCTACGTGCCCTGATCTAACTAGACTAATACAAGACTCGATACAAGACGAAGTCGACAGACATATGCACCAACAGACTCCCCCTTGGATGTTGACGAAGTCTTCGGTGTCGAGTCTTCGGTTGTCAAACCTTCAGTCTTTATCAGTCTTCTCATTCTCTCCAAAAATTCTCCATTGTAAGTATCCTCAATCAATCTCTTTCTCTTCTTATCTTAATCTCCCCTTGTATGTTGATCTGATAATCTTTATAATCTCAGAATCGCAACCTGACTATCGAACTTCCTAATTCTCTTGATCAGATCTCTTGATTCCTTAAGTTCATTAGCATCAGCATCTTGTGTGAACTTCAGAATTCGAACCTGGCTATTTATATCTTCAAACTTCCTCTTGATGTCTTCAGACTCCCCCTTTTGATAAGCTGGGATCGCAGTCTGGAATTTCTAATCCACAGAATCTGGAACATGGCTCGAATCTGCCTATCTTCAAAAATTGCAACCTGGCTTTTTCCAATCTTCATTCCTACACAATCTCTACCTCGCAATAAATTTCACAAATTTAAAATTTTACAAATTAGACATCACATGCAGGTATTGTCTTAAAAATGATTTAATCTCTGATAATCACTTGTAAACATAACACCTCTTTCTTTCTGAAACAAATTCTTCCAAACCTGTTCATCATATTTAGCACTCGGAATTTTGAAAATCAGCTCTTCAACATCAGTTGTCGAAAATCTTTTTGAATTTTTCAAAATTTATGCTAAAACACACTGAAAATCTTTTTGGATTTTGATATTATAAAGAAAGCAGTAAAGAGATATTTACAGACAATATTTTTGTGAGTTTGTGTAAGAGGATCATATAAATTTATGAGACAAATCACCAACACCATTAAGCTTTATACATTTTAAGTTCTAAACAATTCACTTAGATTGTCAGTATACTGATCCACTTAAATTTTCACACAAAGTTCAACTGTTTCGAGATACGAGATTAATGTTTTAAGCACTTGAACTTATTCGCATGTACCACCTCAGAATATACTCCCGTATCCAGATCCCAATATTCAGTCTTACAGGCGAGTATACCTAGATGATATCTGTAAAGGGTTTAAATGCGAGGGCCATGAGAGCTCAGGCTATTGCTTCCGCAAAATCAGAGAGATGATGGTTTCGACTTTAGGTGTGTTCCCTTTAGAGAATCTTTTCTTCAATAGCACATGATTAGCATTTTGCAATGTTTCATCATTTTTTTATGCTGAGGGTGATGCTATTATTTCAAGCAAGCAAAAAGTATTATACGGGGACTAGGCCATTGCTTCCGCAAAATCAGAAGTCACGGGATAGTACCCCAGATATCACTAAGCATAAAGACCTAGTATCTCAGAAAGAGGGATCTTTCAAACAAGATTTCGGGGGTTACGCATATATCCGAGAGATGTTCCCCACGAGATAAGTAAGTTTGAAATTTAGGTTTATATCACGAACACAATCTACTAAGTGTGCAAAAACCTACTGGCATATCATCAGTGAGACCGTTTATCACATTTTAACTTTCCAATTATTTAGCATGTTGTGATCGTCCACTGATGTACTATCATTTCCTCTTTTTCTCAACAAGACTCATTTTCATTTTTATCATGTTTTTGACTTTTTCAAATTTTCTAATGTTTTTGGATTTTCTGAAAAAATTTCTTACTTCCCCTAAAATTCAAAACCAATTAAAGAAGATTTGAAAACAAACTGTACAAAGTAAAGTGACAAACTGATATCGAATCGCTTCAATTCGCCATCCACTTGGCATAAACAATCAAAACTCCCCCTTACAACAAACTATTTTCCCATTAAGATTTCAAAACACTTAAGTTTGTTTTAATCAAAATGGTTTTTTCAAAAAATTAGTTTTGTTGAAATTCACAAACCATTTGTAGATTAGGGGATAAACTCATCACTTTGTTTATTTTTAACCATTTGTAGGAAAGATAAATCAAGTACAACTTAATGTCCTTGATTCACCACTTGTAGGTTTTCCACAAACACACATAATTCAAGAATGATGCCGATTCCTGCTCCACTATTACCAACTTGGGAGCTCCGGCAAGTCCAGAGTTTTAGTCGTGATAGGTTCTATCCAAGTTACTAACCCGGGATGAACCATCTCCATCTGGTATCTTTGTTTTCTTTTCATAAAACTCTTTAACCCCTTTGACCTTCCCGTCAATCATTTTCCCAAAAATATGTTTCACTTTGGGGTTAAAAGCCTTTTCAACATCAAATTCTTTCTTTTCAGTAAAGAATTGATTTGAAATCTCAACTTTTCCAACTTTTTGCTTAAAATTCTCAACCCGCAATGGTGGAAAATTTGCCTCATCCATTGGTGGTACTGACTTTTCAACTTTTGATTCAACTTGTGGCTCATCTGACTTTGTGGAATCAGATTCATCGCCAGAACTATCATTTGATCTCTTAACAACCCACTTGCGATTGTCAAGATTTACCTTCCTTCTGTAAACTCTTTTCGAACATTCTCCAACCTCAAATGTTGAGTTTTTAAAAACTTTAAACTTTTTGGTTGGTGGTTCACTTTTCTCAACAACCTTTTCTTTTAGTTTAAGAGACACTCCCTGTTGTGTGTTGGTTGCCTTTGAACAGTTTCTGGCAATATGACCAACTTTGTGACACTGAAAACTGGTTCTTGTCTCCTTCTTCTTCTGAGAAACTTCCTTCTTCATTCCCTCTTGTTTCTTGGCAAGGAAATCTTTGTTCGTCTGCTTCCAGAATGAACTCTTTTCTTCCTCCTCAGCAAAAGTACCTGAAACAAATACAGTTTTGTTTTTAGAAATTTTTCCATTTTTATGATTTTCTGTTGGAATAAAACCCAATCCTTTCTTTTTGAAATTACCGTTATGGTTTGGTTTCTTTCGATAACCTGAACCAGAACTGTAACCCTTTTTCTTGTTTAGCCTTTGTTGAACTCTTGAGGTGTAAGGTTTTGGTTTTTCAAAAAGATTTACATCTTTTATTTCAGAAATATTAATTTCTGTTAGTTTGAAAACCTTTTTAATCATATCAGTTTTAACACCTCTTATTGGAAATTCTTCATCAGAATATAATTTGTCGGAATCATTCAATGTATATGCTACTTTGAATGTTTCGTCATTCAAATTATTTTGTGATAGCAGAAATTCTTTATTGTAAACTCTTTTGCCCTGTTTCACTTTTGGACTTGATGTGTCGGACTCAGACTTCGACTTTGATTCCTCGGTTTCATTTTTATCCAACACCTGATCGACCACATTCTTTATTAACTCGGACTCATGATCAGTGTCGGACGATGTGAAAGTGACATCAATACTTTCTGGCAAATTATCTGAAGACTCAGATTCCCACTGTAAGTTGGTTGCCTTTTGACTCTTTCTGAATTTGGATTTCGTGGAGAATATCCATTTTCAAGCGGGGGTGGACACTTGTTGTCACACCCTGGCTTTTGCGGAACCGTGGGTTTAATTGGTGTGACTTCTTAATACCATAGCAACAATCACAACAGTGCTATATGATAAAATACGTGATGTTCATCCATGCATTAAATTAAAAAGTGCTACAACATCCTTGTTTTGGAAACATAAACCCAAATAAGTTACAAACCTTAACTTGTTTAAAACATGTTCATGAGACACAATCAAAGACTCTTAATAAAACGAGGTTTAAGGCGTGTAACCCGTCCAGGAAAGGGTCACACCTCCTAAACCTGGATGACATCGTTATTCACTATGCAGCTTGACACAATTGCACACTTCGCCAGATCCATTAATTTCCTGAAATACATGTAGTTTGAAAAATCAACAAAAGTTGAGCGAGTTCATGTGAAAGTGAGTATGTAAAAACCTTTAAAGTACGTCCCAATGTATAAATCGTTAAAGTACGTCCCAATGTATAATTTGTTAAAGTACGCCCCAATGTACAAATTGTTAAAGTACGTCCCAATGTATAATTGTCCCTGGTATGTAGCAATTAAGGAAAAAGAGATCACCATTGGGTTGCAAAGCCAATGATATGTGTGAAGTGATGCAGGAAGACTCAAAACTAGCAGATTTTGGCGTCGGGCTCATAGTCACCTGATGGTCCACTCAGCGGACTCAGGAGTGGGGCTTGCTACACCCGAATAGATCTATCACTCATGACCCTCGGTCCTACAACGAGGATTAATGGCCTTAAGTTCCACCTACCCACTCACATGATCTGAACGTCCCAACCCTCCTTAAGCTAACCATACCATGTATAAAAATGTCCTTAATAATTGTAACATGTATTTCACCCCCGAAGTATAAAACTGAAAACAGTTAAGAGAAAAGGGGGACATGAACTCACTGTATTGCGTCTTCAGTACTTGTAACCCAAATCTCCACGGCAAACACGGCTACCTACAATGGTCTAACGTCTATTAGACGAACGGGCCGTGCCTTTGCTTAGTATGAAGGTCTTTGAGTTACGTTTCTTGTGTTCCCAAAATTATTCCAAGTCATAATCATTAGTTAATGTTTGGATTAATTGCTAAACAAAATTTCATATTCCTACTTCTCAAGTATTTTAACTTCGTATTTTCCTTCCCAAGGATGAGGGTATCTCATACATGTATTTTCGTATTAGTATTTGTATATCTTGCCAAGTAATGACATCGTATTTCGGTGTATTGTTCCAAATAAAAATATGTCAATATATTCCCAATATATATTTCCTAAACCATATATTTCAAGTCTCACTTAAATATATATAAACTCATTTTGTTCAATCAAGTATTGTCCCAGAATATATATATTTTTCTCAAAAATTATATATCTTCTAAATATACTAGGAAAATATATTCTTATCTCCCAAAAATAATATACTTTCTCGTTGTCAAAAATATGATATACTTGGTAATATTTACGAAATCATATTTTCACTTCTTTCATTCCCAAAATAATATTTACCAAAAATATAGTGTAATGGTATATCCCGGAATATTTCATAAGTTACGTTTTCTTGTTCGGTTTCACAATATTACGTGTGTAACTTAAATATTTTATTCCTTGCAAGTTTTGGTATTATTTCGGAGTTGTAATTTCCAGGGTATTTTGTAAGTTATATTATTTTACCCTAAAATAATATAACTAGTTCACAAAATATACAAATAACCACACAAGTATCTCGGTATAAAATATATATTCTAAATATATATTTACTCATTTTTATTTGCGAAAACCAACCTCCGACACTTTGTATTTTGTAACAAATTTTATGGCGAAGTTTATATTTGAAACACAAGTTATAAAATATACTTGTAATACTTGTTTAGAAAAATATTTTCTAAGTGTTGGATTTTTAGGAAAATTTTGCCAGAGTTTCCTTTGTAAATGGAGGCGTCCATGCTTACTAGCATATCATTTTCTTTTGTAAAATCATTCAATCAATTATCAATCATCAACATACAATCTCTAATTACCAAACTTGTCAAAAACAAGCATAAACCATAAACCCATGAACTTGAAAGTTTATAAGAACATGTAGTAACTTACTAGCACACTTAGTAAGTCTTGTTACCTTTAAAAATGTGATTAGTTTCTTAAAAACTTTATTTTTAAAGAGTTTGAATATTCACAACTTCTAGTCATATTTTCTAAAAATATTTCTTTGTGAAATTTCTTCTTATTACACAAGTGTTTCTACACTTGTTTATTCACTAAAAGTATGTTAAGTTTGTGTAAGATCCATGTTTCAACAAAACTCATACTTTTCACTTGGTTCTTTCGAAAAACCACTCATGGATCTTTAGATCTACAAGTTTACATCCCATTTAGAGCTTTATTTTTCAAGAAAACATGTGTTTATTCAAGTTCATAGTTTATGTGTGGATGATTCCATCATCCACAACATTTCTATCTTTCACATCTTGCTAGTTCATGTCTTTAAACATTATCTAGCAAGTCTATATGATGAACCATATCATTTCTACTAGCAAAAATAATCAACAAGCATCACAACACAAGAATATCATGATTTATTAACCATTTTAACACTACTTCATCACAAAGTTAGTTTATGTTCAAGACTTTGTTTATGGTTCTTTAGAGTTCTTATCATTTTGATCTTTAAACATCATTAACCACTTAAACAACCTGTAAAATGCAAGGATCTAAGTTCTTACCACTAGCACAAGACTAGGGGAGTTCAAGTGTAGAAAAGTGGTGGATAAAAGATGATAAGAGAGGTCCTTACACTTCCGAGAACACCGAGCTTCGTTGTATGCACTTTAACACCCTTGTACACTCTTGAAATCATTGAAGATGATCAAGTGATGATGGTGGTGTGTGGTCTGGTGGTCGGCCGAGACCAAAGAAAGAAGGGAGAAGGGAAATGTTTGAGTGTTGTGAGGATGAGAATGAATGAGGGACTTGTGGTTAAATAGGAAGTCTTCTACCATACTAATACCCTTTATGTCTAATGCTCCTTTACTACACTACATATATATTAAACTAATCAAGATAATCAAGGGTGGGACACCACCCTTATGACCGTAAAAAGGGGGGGGGGGTGGTTTGGTTGAGTTGTAACTAAATGGTTAGTGATCTAGTTTGAAATCAAGAGTTAAGTTGGTGCTTTTAGGTGTGTTATGTAATATATAGTGTGTTAGGGTGTTCGGGGACTCTAACTAGCTCAGAAAAATAAAAACAGTGTGTTTGACAATATTTTTGTGTTCCGGGTAAAGTCCGGTTGTTCGGTTGGGTGTTGTTCCGTTAAAGTGCTTAATTAATCCTTAAAGTGTCTTTTATGTTACTTTTAGTGACACATTTAATTCCCAACACTTTGGAAAGTATCTAGGACTATTTTGCCAAGTTTTTGCACTTTACTAGCATAGTTAAATGCTGAATTTTGTTATTTAGTGTAGAATTTCGCATTTAAAGTATGTTTTAGGCACTTCCCGGCACTATAACTATCACCTAGTGACGCAGTTTTATGGTCCTCACTTCCCTACACCCCCTACTAGTGTAGTATTCTATCTCTGGCTCATACTGGCCTCAAAACATTGTCTGTCTAGGTGCTGGCATTGTCAACATGTTTTCTGGGTTATCCGTTCACTGTGCTAACTGTGCTTTGTGCATCAAATTTGTCACTAAAGGTTGTATGTAATATACGGAGTGACAGTATGAATGTGATGCATATGTATGTATGATGCAAAAATCATAAAGCAGTTTAAATTTGTCAGTTGTAATTGAGCACAGTCATTAAGCATAGATCAATATTAATTACACGTACGGATGCATGCAAATTTGACTGTTGTCACACTTGTTATAGCCAACACTTTGTTTCTTACCAGAATCCTTCACTTCAGTATCTTCTTTTGCTTCAGACTTCTTCTCTTCAGATTTGATTTCTTCAAATGTCTTCATACCTTCAGCTATGGGGTAAATCCTGTCAATTACATAAGAAGCATATGAGTAACTTCTCAATAATCTATCAACTTTTTCAGTTTCTATTCTTTGAATTTCCAATTTTTTCTCAAGTTCAGCACATTTCTCAATGTAATAATTAATGCCTGACTGCTTTGTCATGAATGCTCCTTGAAGTGTTTTCATGGCTGTAGCCTTTTCACTGCTTGACTCATTGTATTGATTCATGGCTTTGTTCAAGACATCATATGATTCTTTTAACCTATTCATATTGTGAACCAACTCATTGTTTTGCTTCTTCATAGTCTCACAGTTTTCACACTTCTTAGGCACATTTTCTGCAACAGCTTCCTTTTTTATTTCAAATTTTTGAATTTCTTTGTCCTGCTTCTTTATCACACGAGCCTCTTCTTCAACTTTCTCATCTTTCTCGGCTTCAGGATTTAAACGCTTTCTAATTTTTTCTGCCCAATAATCATCAGTAGTATATTTTTCACCATTAGCTTTAACTTGAGCAAAAAATGCTTTATGATTAGAAGTCTTGTTAGGATCATAATTATCCCAACTGAAACCCTCTGGAAGCCTTTCATCATCTTGATCTGTCAGACCTGCTTTACTATCAGCTGAAATGTATTTATCCCAACTGGATCCTTTTGATGAACTTCCATCATCTTGATTAACAAAACAAGCTTTCTTTGAATCTTCGATCACTTTTCTAGCATGTGCAGTTTGTTGATGTTCTTGTTGATACGGCTGTTGAGCAACTTGATGATAAATCACCTTTCGATAGTAGTCATTCTTTCCTAAAGGATTTTGAGCTCCACTTGCTTCGCGATTTGTGCACTCTCGCTTAAAATGCCCTTTTTCCCTGCAACGAAAACAAGTAACTTTAGATTTATCAAATCCTAAAGTAGAAACATTTGCATCACGAAAATCATCTCTTCCCGTAATTTGTTTAAATTTTTCATCTCTTCTCAACACGCTCGCCAAACACCACTTTATATCCATTAATTCCATCTCCTCAGCATCAACCTGATCGTAATCCTCTTTTGTCAACATCGAATTTCCAATCCTTCCTGCAACCAAACTACCATACGACTCTAACACAGTCACCAACAATGACATATGACTTTTTGCAACTTCTTCCGAGTAATTTTGATCATTCTCAAGATTTAAAGCAATGTTGCATTGTAGAACTTTGCCACCTTTTGTTGCAGAAAAATGCGGATCAAATGAAGGATATGAAGTAAATCCCATTTTGCTACTTGATCCTTGAGATGAACTTTCAGAAGAACTTTTTGCATTGAAAGCAGTTTCAATCTTTGGTGAAATGTTGGTCTTATCACTAACACCACCTTTGAAATATAAACCAATGTCTTGTTCTCCATCATAGTTCTTCATTCTAGCTATCTTTCGTTGTTCCATCTCTTGAGCTTCAAGTTGTTTAATAAACTCGCCCAGCGTTAACTTGTCAAAACCCGGTTTATTTGTCAACATCATAAGATACGTGCCCCAAACATCATGTGGCAACGCATCAGCTAACTTTTCAATCAATTCATCTTTATCTTTATTGATGCTAAATCTGGTCATATTCTTCACTAAATTGCAATATCTTTCAATAATCTGCTTGGTGTTTTCAGTTCTTAATCCACGGAATAGATCAAATTCCTTTTTCAAAAGTGACTTTTTGTTCTTGATCATCTCGTCACTACCAAGAAACTTCGATTCTAATTCTACCTAGATCGAATGTGCACTACCATTGTGTTGAAGTAAAATCAGGATGTCTTCTTTAATAGCTTGCTGCAATAGACTAACCATCATTTTTTCATCTTTGTATTTCTTTTTCTCTTCAACACTCAAACTTCTAATTTCAATTTTCACTCCATTATCACCTACTGGTCTACTATATGGAGATTCAGTATGTTCCCATGCATCTAAGTAATATGCTTGAACCCAGTTTTCAAACCATTCAGCCCACCCACTGTACTCCTCGATACTCATGAGCTTAGGTGGCTTTTGCGTTGTCCCCGTTTCATTTTCTAGCAACGTACTCTGAGTAACAGTCATCGGACTAGCAAAGGCATTATACAAATTGTTTTCCATGATTCGGTTTTCAAAATTCCACAAATCACCTTTCAAACAAAATGAATCTCCAAACGAAATGATCCTTCACGCGAAATGGCCTTCCAAACAAAATGAACTTTCGTGCGAAATGAAAATGATTTCGTACGAAATGACTAAATTTCAAACGAAATCACACTTTGGTGTGAAATGGATGCTGGTTTCGTACGAAATGAATTTCTGATGAGCTGATACACACGAAATAGCTGTTTCGTGCGGAATGAACCACTGATTTCGTACGAAATGAAACTTTCAGACAGTTTTTGAACAAATTGATCAAGTTTTACTTCGAATTAAAATCTGATTCATTATAGGGTTTGTTAAAACAGTGTTTCGCACAATATATTTGAAAATCAAGCCATTTTATCCGTGAAATTTTGTATAATTTTGAAAAGAAGGTGTAGAAATCAGAACTTGCAGCTGAAAAGGTAAGAACTCTTCCTCCTGAGCTCTGATACCACTTGTAGGATCGTTTTCAGACCCAAACGAGTCGATCAGAAGAGATCTCATCCAATACGAAAGGCGGAAACAGACATATCGGAGTTATTTCAGCTGGTTTGCACAAGAAATCACTTTAAACTGTCTCTAGATTGATATCAAGTCGTTTTACAAAGCTGGAGACACTTCGGCGGAGCTTCGCTACCGGAATCCAATCGTTACAAATGAAATGACTCTGAATGTATATATAGGCACCACTATTTCGCATGAAACTGCTCACACAAAATCAGTTTCACACGAAATGACTATTTCGTGCGAAATGACCAGTTCATTTCATGCGAAATGGCAGTTTCTCATTTCGTGCGAAATGTCCCTAAAACACATATTTCACATTTTCTCGTTCTATGTACCCTGATCTAACTAGACTAATACAAGACTCGATACAAGACGAAGTCGACAGACATATGCACCAACATGTTTGGCACCAGCATAAATGCAAGAATTGAAGAAACAGTTGGACGAACTTTTGGAGAAACGTTTCATACAGCCTAGTTCATCGCCATGGGGAGCACCAATCTGGTTTGTCAAGAAGAAGGACGGATCGATACGTATGTGCATTGATTATCATGAATTGAACAAGGTTACGATTAAAAATCGGTACCCCTTACCGAGAATCGATGATCTTTTTGATCAATTGCAAGGAGCTCAATTCTTTTCCAAAATCGATTTACGCTCAGGATATCATCAATTGAAAGTACAGGAAGATGGCATTCCAAAAACTGCCTTCAGAACAAGGTATGGTCATTATGAATTTACAGTCACGCCATTTGGTCTAACCAATGCCCCAGCTGCATTTATGGACATGATGAACAGAATATGTAAACCATATCTGGATAAATTCATAATTGTCTTTATAGATGATATTCTCATTTACTCTAAAAGTAAAGAGGAACATGCAGTGCATTTGTATGCACTCCTTACATTATTAAGAAAGGAAAAGCTTTATGCTAAATTTTCAAAATGTGAATTTTGGTTACAAGAAGTACAATTCCTTGGACATCTAGTCAATCATGAAGGAATTCATGTAGATCCCACAAAAATCGAGGTGATTACTAAATGGAAAGTCCTTGAATTACCAACGGAAGTGAGAAGTTTTCTTGGACTGGCAGGTAATAACTGAGATTTTTCTAGAATAGCCATTCCATTAACAAAACTGACCTGTAAATCAATTAAGTTTGAATGGGGACCAAAACAGGAAGAAGCCTTAGAATTTTTAAGCAAAGATTAACCAACGTACCCATACTAGCGTTACCAGAAGGAACTAAAGACTTTGTAGTCTATTGTTGACGCTTTTAAGATAGGTTATGGATGTGTGTTGATGCAACGTCAAAAGGTTATAGCATATGCCTCTAGACAACTTAAGAATCATGAAGAGAATTATACAACCCATGATCTAGAGTTAGGAGCCATAATTTTTGCCCTTAAAATTTGGAGACACTATCTTTACGGTAGTAAGTTTACCATTTTCACCGATCATAAGAGTTTAAGATATGTTTTCAGGCAAAAGGAGTTAAATATGAGGCAGAGACGCTGGATGGAAATACTTAGTGATTATGATTGTAATATCCAGTACCATGCAGGAAAGGCTAATGTAGTAGCTGATGCTTTAAGTCGAAAGTATCATGAAAAGCCAAGAAGAGTACGTTCTCTCAAATTAAATCTGCAGATAGACTTAAATGAGCAAATTAGAGAAGTACAGGAATCAGTAATCAAGGATGATACTGAAAAATTAAAAGCAATGATTAAGGAATTAGAACGAGGAACAGATGGAATTTGGAGATTCCATAAGAAAAGAATTTGGATACCTAAACAAGGAAACCTACGCCACCGAATTTTAGAAAAAAGCCCATAAGTCTAAGTATACGATACATCCTGGAAGTCATAAAATGTATCAAGACTTAAGAAAGAATTTCTGGTGGATATGAATGAAAAAGGATATAGCAGCCTATGTTGCTAAGTGTCTAACCTGTTCTCAGGTTAAAGCTGAACATCAGAAACCCTCAGGTTTATTGCAGCAATTAGAAATGCCTATATGGAAATGGGAATTGATAATAATGGATTTTGTTACCAAATTACCCAAGACACGAAAAGGTAATGATACAATCTGGGTGATTGTAGACAGATTAACCAAGTCTGCTCATTTTTACCGATGAAGGAAACTTTTAGTATAGAACAATTAGCCAAGTTATATGTAAATGAAATAGTTTCATTACATGAAATTCCTTTATCTATTGTTTCTGATAGAGATAGCCATTTTACTTCTCATTTTTGGACTAGTTTCCAAAAAGCAATGGGAACTAAGTTAAATCTAAGCACAGCTTATCATCCTCAAACGGATGGACAAAGCGAATGGACCATTCAGACAATGGAAGATATGCTTAGAGCTTGTGTAATTGATTTCGGAGGAAATTGGTACGATCATTTACCATTAATAGAATTTTCCTACAATAACAGCTATCATACCAGTATCAATGTTGCACCGTTTGAAGCACTTTATGGACGAAAGTGCCGAACTCCGGTCTGTTGGGCAGAAATTGGAGAAAAGCAACTATCTGGACCAGAAACAGTACAAGAAACAACAAACAAGATTATTCAAGTCAAGGAAAGACTAAAAGCAGCACGCGATAACAGGCGAAAACCGTTGGAATTTCAAGTAGGAGATAAAGTGTTATTAAAAGTTTGTCCATGGAAAGGAGTAGTTAGATTCATCAAGAGGGGAAAACTAAGTCCCAGGTACGTTGGACCTTTTGAGATTATTAAATGAATAGGACCCATAACTTACCAGCTACAACTGCCAGAGGAAATGGCAGGAATACATGATGTATTTCATGTATTTAATCTCAAGAAATGCTTAGCTGATGAATCATTAATGGTACCTCCTAAAGACATAGAGGTAAATAAGAAACTTAAGTTTATAGAAAATCTCTACAGATTGAAGATAGAAAGATCAAGAATCTCAAACACAAGAGATTAGTTCTAGTCAAAGTAAAATGGGATTCCAAGAGAGGACCAGAGTACACTTGGGAGCTTGAATCCGAGATGCAGAGGAAATATCCACACCTGTTCCAGTAGACCTCGAGGACGAGTTCTAAAACAAGGTGGGGAGGATATAACAACCTTCCTAAAAATATTTCACAACCCTTAGAGTATCCCTATATGTCCTAAAATACCTCTCGTATACGAAAAACGGCCCCAAAATACCTTAATTTTTACAAAAATCAAATAAAACAAAGTTTAGGGATCGCTCGCGGGGCGCGACCCTGATGGGTGTGTGCTTCGCAAGGCGCAACCCGCTGACACCAGGCGTAACCCTGGGCCGCCACGTGTCTGATTATTCGTCGAAGCTACTGAGTTGACTCACCAAGGCTAGGCCCTAGCCAGCCTAGCTCGCGGGCCATGAAAGATCAAGCACAGGGGGTCGCGGGGCGCGAGAGACCCCTTGATCAGTCCTATAAATTGAGTTTCGACGTTCAGTTGTTACTCGTTCAAAATCAAAACTTTCTCTCTCAATTTCTGAATTAATATAATTCTGCTCGGGCATAATACCCACTAAATAGTGAAGCTTTGCCTCGATGTAAGTATTATAACCCCCGGTTACGTATTAGTTACTCTGCCCGATTAATCTAGTGCTCCGTAACGCATGTCGAGGCTCTGCCTGACTTAGTCGTTGGAGTTCTGTCTCGGGTGGGGGATATAGCTAATGTAAATTGGGTTATTATACTAACACGTGTGCATTATTTAAATTAATAGATTATAACCAGGAAGTCACCAGGAAATACCTAAAATAGCAGTGTGAATAATTCCTCTTTTTATAAACTGTTTTTACAAAACCTCAATTGTTTTAAACTATATTTAACAGTGATTGAGTATTTGTATATCTACAATTATCGTCGGTATGTTGGGGTTTTGTGTACATTACTTGTTACTACACTGTGAGTAGTAGCATGACCACAAGTCAGGGTTGACAGTACCGTGGGTGGTAATTAAAGTAGATGTAAACAAATGTAATTGCATGTTGCCCTCAATGCTGTAAAATGATAAAACTTGTTTTGATTAAACTGGGATTCACTCACCAGTATTTTCCACTGACAAAAATGTTTTAAACGCATTTCAGGTAACAAAATTTGAAAGCCAAATAGAAGCCAGCTGGAGAGCACTGAAGGCTTGGAAAAGTGGTAATAAAAGTTACCTAAATAAAGAAGAAGTTTTATTTAAATAAATTAGGGTTTATCCCTATAAACAATGTTGTAATTGAAACTTGGGTTTTTTTCCCATGTATTTATTATTATAAAAATGTGGTGTTTTACTCTGATAAACTATTTCCTAACTACGGACCTGATGTAAATTCCGCTGCCAAATTAATGAACACCGATACCACCAGCTATGAGCAGGCCGCGGCCGCCCGCCACCCGGGGCAGGGGTCGGGGGTTGCGACATTATAAAACACACATCATAACATTACTACTACTAATAACAACGTTTACGATTTAGCGTGTTAGTCGTGATAAGCGTATGCGGAGGCGTATGATACCCAAACAAATAAACACGGTAATTTAAATATCATACTTCTCTGTAATTTGTGTTGCGTAAGCATTGCGGATATAAAGCGTTTAAATGTGTAGTGGTGCGGTGTGATGAAAATGTATTTAGTATAACATAACCCTTTGTTTAAATCGAATCCCAGAATACAAGGCGGTTACAAATTGAATCGAAAGAAAACAGGTAACGATCCAAAAAGTCGGGTTGTTACAACTACGACTCGTATAATATGGATCAAGCAATTATACATTCTAATTAGAACTGATTTGGAAAGATTTTGACCTGATTCGGCTAACTTATATAAACTAAGTTATACAAGTCAACCATGCGCGCATAGGCGACATTGGGTGATCGGATGGGTCTATGTCAAGTCCAATATGCCAAAACATGTTTAATATAGTGTTATATCAGTTTCAATATCAGATTACATGTTCATTATGTTTCAAAAACCGTTTTATGCTCGAAAGGGCATTTTGGTCGATATTTGTGCATATAATATGGACTTGCATAAAAAACCCGACAATGATATGATCAAATGGTATAACCTCATAGGGTTATTCCATATAATAATATGATCATAATACAACTTCAAATAAGTAGCTAAATTAACTTAAACGGGCCAGAATCGAAAGTTAAAGTAGAAGTCAAACTATTTTACTTTCGGTTACGAACCGAGATCTAAGCAGGAAATGACGGGTTGGACATGATCTAACATGTCCTAATATGTTATATAAACTGATATAATGTCAAAAATTGATGTTTCGATAATTAGAAGTTCATTTAACATAATTTACGAAAATCTGCGTTTTGACTTTTTATTTAATAAAACTTTGACCAGTCATTTGACTAACTTAACGTGATCTTCAGGAAGTTCCCTCATAGGGGATTAACACCTACATTATTATGATCACGTAGTCATATTCGATTCGAACATTGGCTTGACCGAAATGGTCATAACAGAAGGTCAAAGCAAAAGTCAATTTGCTTGACTTTCGGCTAAGTACTAGCCTATAAATGAAATAGAACTGAGGTAGAATACTTACAAGTGGTCAAGGAAGATATTAAACTCCAGAGAGGAAGCCTCTATAGATCAAAAGCAACTCCAAGAGGATTTAGAATGAGAAAATGAGAGGTGCAAGTTGTGAAGGTGCAAATTCACCTATATTTATACTTGCCCAAGAGTTATAGGATGATGCCAAGTGTTCTCATGGTTCCCTGATGCTAGACTAGTGTCAATTGAGGTGGAAGAAGGAGGAGAATGGAGGCATTTCGCGAGCTAAGTGGCAAGAGAGCAGGCTGCCTTGCCAGCTGCACAAACTGCCAGCTGCACCCCTTACGGACCGTAAGGGGTGGTGGCCTACGGTCCGTATGGTCCTCAGTGCCCAGAGTTTAAATACCTTACGGTCCGTAAGGGACTATCAAGATTAAAATAATAATAAATACCTTACAGTCCATAAGGCATATGCCTTGCGGTCCGTAAGGATCCTTGAGTAGCCAAAATTTGGCATTTGTCACAAATGACCCCTCCACATCCAAACTTCCATATTTTTACTTATATAGTCCCTCTCGTCCACATATTTTGGCATATTTGAGAGTTGATTGGACATGTATTGTATATATATAGGGGAAGGTTCAAATGAAAACCACTTTTATAGTGAAAGCTCGAAACTAACTAAAAAAAAAGCCTAAAAACACACCAAATTTTTTTTTTACATTTTTTTATTAAAAATCGCTATTTTTTATATATATATATAAAACGTTTTTTTCAAAAAAAAATTGTAGTACACATGTGTAATAATACACATGTGTAGTACACATACACATGTGCACTACAAATTTTTTTTTTGAATTTTTTTATATATAAAAAATAGCGAAAATTGGTATGAAAAAAAAATTTGGTATGTTTTTTTGGCTTTTTTAATTAGTTTTCGCGATAACTAGTGGTTTTCATTTGAAACTTCCCCTATATATATATATATATATATATGCTCGTATAATTATATGATAATTGTAACGCTTCGCATTTCTGGACTTTCCTTATTTAGAAAGTTCTATTCGTAATTCTATTTTTAGAAACTTGTATTCTTATTCCATTTTAAATCTTGTAATTCGAGACTTCGATCATAATGGTATTTTTATCAATTATACTTGGGTTATATGCAATCAATCGATAAATATGTGTTTAAACGCAAAACCGGGACTTATTATTCATGCATACTATCATTCATACACACATAATACGTAATGTCACACCCCCCAAAATACCACATGCAGAAACCCCGCTAGGCGTGTGACGTACCAGAATCCAGCCACCAATCACATTGAACTAACAACAAGATACTATATAAAAGTTCCCATTTATTACGATAAAGTATTCATCAAGACATATCTCAAAGTTTAACATGTTCAGCGGAAGCAATAATTAAACCATAGTTTAAAGTTATAAAACCAAATGTATGACAATCAATAAACTAGTCTTATGTATCCAAGCTAGCTCGACCCATGACCACTCCAGCCATTCCAGATAGCAAGTTCCTTGTCCAAAGAATCTAACGACCTGTGAGCATGCAACAAGTGTATCAGACAACGCTGGTGTCACACCCCGACCGCGTTAAAACAACAAACTACGGCGGAAACGTCGGGGAGTGTCGTAACAGAATCATTGTTTCACAACACATGGATTTAAGTTTTGTTTTATTGAATTAAGTTTATTACATTGTATTGAAATTAGAAACAAAACATGAACATATTGACTTTCATTGTTATTAAGTCACTAAGGACTCGTCCATTCCTATGTGAGCATGCACCAATATCATCATCAAACATCATCAACTATGGTACCTGAAACATATGTGAAAATACGTCAGCATAAAAATGCCAGCGAGTACATAGGTTTTATGTGAGTGTCAGATTCATGGCTCGTTTACATGTTGAAAGCATTTGAACAACTTTGTTAATTGATATTAGAAAACCAAGTTTTATAAAATGTTTGTATTGTAAATTGCAATAACCAAGTCAAAACAGATTAGTTATAGTTTATAAAATCTCGATGCCATGAATCTTAACTCAAAACATTTGTTTAAGTAAACCCATATCGTAAATTGTTTTTGTAATAAAAATCGAATGGTTTATATTGTTAGAAAAAAACCTTGTAATATAATTTCGTTTTGATAACATTTGCCCAAGTGATCCAGATAACGCAACGATATATAATGTGTTAAAAGCACTTATATATAGGAAGTACCAGCGGTGTATCCACCATGCTTTTATCACATTACACCCGCCCGTTGCCTAATCACTTCCCTAACCCAATGGTTCAAACAATTCAAATAGTTCACATAGATCAAACAGCTCCACATGGTTCAAACGGTTCAAATAATTCACATAGATCAAACAGTTCCAAATGGTTCAAACAGTTTAATAGATAGATTAATATAAACCATAGCATTTGTTTAGAAGACTTGAAATTTTTAGCACATATGAATCACCCCAAAACAGTTTAAAACGGTAAAAGATGGGAACTATGTACTCACTTGATATTGCTTAAGAGTCTTGAAATAACAACCAAACAAAGCTAGAAGGATCACGGAATCAATCGGCACCTAATATAGGTAACTATGTTAATAAACCGGACCTAAATCGGAAGATCGGATAGGATGAGGTCTTGTAAACCAAATGAGTGTTGGAACTCATATAATATGGTTTAACAAAGCCTACATACTAAAAAGAAACCTATCCTAAGTGCTTATGACCCATTACGACCCGTTTAGGTAGCTTACACTACTCTAACGCGTCATTCACTTAAAACGCGTTTGGACCGCCTAACTAGTCCTATGACAAGTATTATATGCCTTAACAAGTCTAATAATGTTGCCTAATCAGTTTAGATGTCAAAATTTAAGTTACATATGCTTAGAATGAATTTATGCGCAAAAAAGGCATTTTGGTCATTTTCCTAAGGCATATAAACTACCTATCATACAACTAACTAAACGAAGTGACCATAAGGTATAACCTCGGAAGGTTATTCCCTATACAACTATGGTCACAAAATATGTTTTGTCGGATCCTAATGCTCGACCAAACTGGTCGGGTTCGAAAGTCTAAGCGGTGGTTTAGACCGCTTATCTTACGACCCTATACAAGCACTATACTAAAAGTGACGAGTTAAACATGTTAAAACATGTTTAACTAAGTTAGAAAACAGGTTTTGATATCAAAACAAAGGGTTTTGATACCCAAGAATAGTTTGGTTGCAAAATACGCATAAACACGCATTTTGACCGAAACTATGACAAGTCACTATGCCTAAACAATGTGGTAATCAGTAGGTATAGTCACAAACGACTATGACCATCGTGATTACGCTCATGTTGCGAAGTTCAAACGAAACTTCGTGTTGACCATTGACTGGTCAAAGTAGAAAATCAAACACTGTTTGACTTTCATGCTTGAAATATATGAACAAGCATGAAAGAAACTTACAAAAGGTCCAAGCAATGAAGGTTTGAACTAAAAAATTCTCAGGTATGAAGCTTCACAATGAGAGCTTCAACTTAGAGAATGAAATTGAGATCAAATGTGTGAATGAAGGTGATGAAGATGGTGGGTATTTATAGATTTCTCAAAACCGTTAGGATTGTTCCTCGATAATTGAGCTTTAATCTGGACCCTCCATGTGTTACCCATTGTTTTACAAAGCTATGGGTGTCCAAAACCATCACACGGTATTGCAAAAGTTACAAAAAAAGACCCCCAAGTTCAATCCCATTGCTGAAAATCAATTTTTCTACCCAGATATGGTGGTGGCGTGCCACCACAGCAACACCACTTTGTGGTGGCGTGACGCCACGGGTAGCCAGGTCCAGAAACTTTTGAAAATTGACAGTTTTGGTCCCTGCAACACTTTTAAGCCATATTCGATGCGTTTAAACCCCGTTAACCCATTTCAAGGCTCAATAATGAAGTTTAAGTATAGGGAACATGAAATATGCTCAAAAATATCTCGGATGTCGGTTCGTTTGGTCGTACGGTTGCGTTGTTTGGTTAATTACGACGAAACTCGAACGGACGCGAAAAACGATCCAAATTACGCGACGAATGGAATTTTATCATGCCAATTACTAAAATAAAATATTTTAATGATTACATAAATTTTTGGATGTCCGGATATGATCAGAACGTAAGATATGCGCGAAAATGCAAACTTGTGTACTTTTTGACGCTTTTAGTCCCTGGTTGACCAAAAAGTTTATTTTTGCACACCGAACTCCTAAAAGCCTAATTCTAAGCTATAAAAATGATATTTATGGTGTATTTAACTTATGGTCATGTTCCGGAATGTTTGTTACGGCACGAATTGGCATACTTTCGCAGTTTGTCGAAAATAGTCCCTATAAGCGAATAAACTTGATTTCGACACACCAAACCTTCCAAAACTTATTTCTAAGTTATGTAAAGGTTATTTAAGGTATGTTAAGCCTATGTCACTGTTCCAGAGTGTTTGTTGCATTAAACTAATTACGTTTACGCATCAGTTCGCGTATAACCTTCTAGAAAGCGATTTAAAGCTCGAAATTGAACAAGAATTGATATGTGCAAATGATACACATATTTATACAAATACCAAGTATGAAACACAATATTTCATTGTTTTGGTATTTGTTTGATGGTCTTAGTGACACAAATGTCACAGTCTCCCCTACTTTAGGAAATTTCGTCCCGAAATTTATTCGTAGAAGTCTGTATGTGACGTTGTGTTAGATATTTATCTTGCATGGAATATAGGGTGCCATCTATTTGCGTAGAGAAACCCATCAAAGATACGCAAGGCATAATCTTGTCATTTCCTAGTTGATATACTTTAAAGCGAAAAATGAATGGATGATTCATTTTTCCTCAACAGGTACTTCGTCAGGAGTGGAAATGACGGAATAATTGAAAGGATATTCATTTCCCTCGATGAAAATTCTTCAGAAGCAAAAATGAATGGATGATTCATTTTCCTCAACGGGTTCTTCGTTAGAAATGGAAATGAAGAAATAACCGAAAGGATATTCATTTTCCTCGACGGATATTCTTCAGAAGCGAAAATGAGTGGATGATTCATTTTCCTCAACGGGTTCTTGTTCAGAAATGGAAATGAAGGAAAAATCAAAAGGATATTCATTTCCCTCGACGGATATTCTTCAGAAGCGAAAATGAATGGATGATTAATTTTCATCAACGGGTTCTTCGTCAGAAATGTAAATGAAAAAAATCAAAAGGATATTCATTTCCCTCAACGGATATTCATCAGAAGCGAAAATGAATGGATGATTCATTTTCCTCAACGGGTTCTTCGTTAGAAATGGAAATGAAGGAATAATCAAAAGGATACTCATTTCACTCGACGGATATTCTTCAGAAGCGAAAATGAATGGATGATTCATTTTCCTCAACGGGTTCTTCGTCAGAAATGGAAATGAAGGAAAAAAATCAAAAGGATATTCATTTCTCTCGACGGATATTCTTCAGAAGAGAAAATGAATGGATGATTCATTTTCCTCAACGGGTTCTTCGTCAGAAATGAAAATGAATGGAGTTAACCGAAAGGATATTCATTTCCCTCGATGGATATTCTTCAGAAGCGAAAATGAGTGGATGATTCATTTTCCTCAATGGGTTCTTCGTCAGAAATGGAAATGAAAGAAAAATCAAAAGGATATTCATTTCCCTCGACGGATATTCTTCAGAAGCAAAAATGAATGGATGATTCATTTTCCTCAACGGGTTCTTCGTCAGAAATGGAAATGAAGGAAAAATCAAAAGGATATTCATTTCCCTCGACGGATATTCTTTAGAAGCGAAAATGAATGGATGATTCATTTTCCTCAATGGGTTCTTCGTCAGAAATGGAAATGAAGGAAAAAAATCAAAAGGATATTCATTTCCCTCGATGGATATTCTTCAGAAGCGAAAATGAATGGATGATTCATTTTCCTCTTCTTCGTTAGAAATGGAGATGAAGGAATAATCAAAAGGATATTCATTTCCCTCGACGGATATTCTTCAGAAGCGAAAATGAATGGATGATTCATTTTCCTCAACGGGTTCTCCGTTAGAAATGGAAATGAAGGAATAATCAAAAGGATATTCATTTCCCTCAACGGATATTCTTCAGAAGCGAAAATGAATGGATGATTCATTCTCCTCAACGGGTTATTCGTCAGAAATGGAAATGAAGGAAAAAAATCAAAAGGATATTCATTTCCCTCGACGGATATTCTTCAGAAGCGAAAATAAATGGATGATTCATTTTCCTCAACGGGTTCTTCGTCAGAAATGGAAATGAATGGAGTTAACCGAAAGGATATTCATTTCCCTCGACGGATATTCTTCAGAAGCGAAAATGAATGGATGATTCATTTTCCTCAACGGGTTCTTCGTCAGAAATGGAAATGAAGGAAAAAAATCAAAAGGATATTCATTTCCCTCGACGAATATTTTTCAGAAGCGAAAATGAATGGATGATTCATTTTCCTCAACGGGTCTTCGTTAGAAATGAAAATGAAGGAATAATTAAAAGGATATTCATTTCCCTCGACGGATATTCTTCAGAAGTGAAAATGAATGGATGATTCATTTTCCTCAACGGGTTCTTCGTCAGAAATGGAAATGAATGGAGTTAACTTTAAATTCATGATAAACTTGCTGTGATTTATGTGCACTAAATTCCATATTTATGTATGCATCCATAATTACGTAATTCCTTGCACAGTTCTCACTGTTTGTTTTATAATGTGAAGGGGATATAATTTATTGAATAAGCTTAGGATAACTTTGATTAGGTCAACACATAAACATATAAGCACATAATTGTTCACTTGGTTATTAATTTTGTTATTATCTTGTTATTAATTGTTATTAACTTGTTGTCGATTTGTACATGGGTATTCAAGGTATACCAGGAACCCAGTCGATGGACTTCAACGTCCTCAAGAAATCTGTAAAGATAGGATGATCTTATAAGAATTTGATTTTGATTACAAGGAATCGTAACATTCGAATTAAGGTACACAAGGAATCCAATTAAGGACTTTGATTCTACGCTTTGAACATCCACGAGGATCTAATTATAAAGATGAAGAACCTCTAAGGAATTGGAATTCGTATAGCGTGAAGAGTTTAGGAACTTGGTACTAAGTATGCTAAGACCACATACGAAGTACAGTGTTTATGAGATCAATGTGCTAGATATGCCAAGATAACATATGAAGCAAACGGATTCTTGAAGTCATTATGCCAAGCATGCAAAGCTAGCATACAATGCAGGGTGTTCTTGAAAATCGAGTGCTACGTATGTTAAGGCAACATACGAGCAAAGTTGTTTTTTTTTTTTTGAAAGCTATACTAGGAATTGTTAAAAAAAATATGATTTTGAAAACCTTTTTTGTAATGCTTTTGAAATTATATACTAAGTATATTAGGTAAACATTTTTATGAAATGTTTTTAAAACCATGGGAGATGATTTTGAAAATATGTATGAGATTTTTTTTGAAAACATGCACAATCTTTTGAAATCATATGCTGTGTAAATTATCGTGAAGTCGGGAAGATATGATACGTAAGACCAATCAAGGGCTTGCGGAAATACCCTTAGGTACCCTATTAAGGATTTATAGTAGTACTTTGGGTATTCGTCCAAAGTTGTAACTTGCGCCTAGTACTTCGTTTCCTTGGAAGAAACGGTTACTTAGGATTTTCGTGGAAATCGCAAGAAATCATAAGATGGAAGAATTTTGAGAGTAGGTTATTTTACAAGGAATGCGGTTCCTTGATTGTCGGTATCATAGGGGATATGCAGTAACCACACTTATACATTGCGATGTAAATAAAAGATTTATTTATAAACAAAAACAACTGTTTCATAGACCATGATAACAAAAGAAAATAATACATAAGGCTCGATTAATTCTAAACATCGTCATCTTCTAGTCGGTCAAATGCTCATCCCTGCGCTGGATTCGCATTAGCAAACTTTGGGCAATTTCTTCGGAAATGGCCCATCTCACCACAATTGTAGCAAGAACCTGGTGGAAAACGAGCTTGAGCAGGATTGTTGTCAGGTTGATTTGGTGCACCTGCAGCTTGGCAAACTCTAGCTGTATGACCTATAAGTCCACAAATTAGGCATTTGCGGCACTTCACACTAGCATGATGATGAAGGTTACATTGGTTGCACAAGGGTGCAGTTCCGTTGTATGGCTTCCTAGCAGGGGGTGAGCTGGTTGGTTGGGGATAGCTTGATCATTGTGAGTAACCACGGCGAAGTTCTGAGAAGCCTTTCGCTTCTTTGACTTCTTGGAGGATTCAGTCTGCTCATCCTTTGGTTTCGATTCATCGGTTGGTTTCTTATCACCCTTTCAGAAAAGTTTACCTTTCCTGATCTGAGATTCAGTCAAGGTAGTGGATAGCTCAATGGCCTGTCTAACTGTAGTGGGGTTGCTACCAGTAACAATGTCTTGTACTGAGTCAGGGAGGCCATCAATGTACTTTTCGATTGCCTTATCCAAAGCCGTAACCATGTTCGGCCATAACAGACTTAACTCCTCATAATGGTCCTTGTAAGCTCGATGCTCACCACTATCTTGCTTAAGATCGTCGAATTCCCTTTCCAATGCCCTAATCTCATGACGAGGATATAATTCCCTCATCATTAGAGCTCAAAGCTCTTCCCAGGTTTGAGCCAGTGCCACGTCGGCACCCCTATCTCTCATCACACCATTCCACCATGTTAAAGCTCATTTCTCAAAGACACTAGATGCGAATTCAACCTTTCACTCGTTTGGACACTAAACATGTCTGAAGGTGCTCTCTAGACTCTCGAACCATTGCAGAAGTGCAGTTGCTCCTTGAGACCCAGAAAATTTTGATGGCTTAGCTGAGTTGAACGTTTTGAAGTTACATGGGGCATTATTGTTGTTATTGTAGACTTGGTTAACTTGTGCAATGAGGTTTGGGAGTACAGCAGCCATTAGCTGCGTAATGATAGCTGCCAGTTCATCATTAGGTATCTGATTGTCACGTCGAGGAGGCATTCTAAAAGAGGAAACATGAGAGAAAACGAGTGAAATGACATTGGGTAAGAATAGAGTGTTACAATTACCGACCAAAAAGGCATGGATGATGGTCATTTGTTCGTACCACGAAGCAAACAAACGACACACAAAAGCTGATCAAAGTAAATAGGTCCTCATAATGTATCGCGAAGACATGATTTAGCCTATAAGTGGACACTCACCCCAAGAGTTCTCAGGTAAGAGTGACTGGTCCGATTATGTGGATTTGTACGAACACTCTAGCCTTAGACAGAAAACTCGGGATACAGACACCCACCCTTCCAGATTGCACGTGTTCACATTAATAAGACCCAAACTTTGACGAGATTTTGAAAACTTTGAAGGTTCAAAACCTTATAATAAATCATCCTTGAACAGATGATTGGTTTTTCAAAGCAGATTCGAAATTTGTGTTCTTGTTGTGGTTGTCACCTAAAGATAGGCGACGGTATTGTTTTAATACTAAACGCAAGTAAACTCGTGTTACGGTCCTAGGAAGGTCAAAGCATTACTGATAACCTAATTCTCTATAACCATGGGCTCTGATACCAACTTTTCTGTCACACCCCGACCGTGTTAAAACAACAAACCGCGACGGAAACGTCGGGGAGTGTCGTAACAGAATCATTGTTTCACAACACATGTATTTAAGTTTTGTTTTATTGAATTAAGTTTATTACATTGTATTGAAATTAGAAACAAAACATGAACATATTGACTTTCATTGTTATTAAGTCACTAAGGCCTCGTCCATTCCTGTGTGAGCATGCACCAATATCATCATCAACTATGGTACCTGAAACATATGTGAAAATACGTCAGCATAAAAATGCTGGCGAGTACATAGGTTTTATGTGAGTGTCAGATTCATGGCTCGTTTACATGTTGAAATAATTTGAACAACTTTGTTAATTGATATTAGAAAACCAAGTTTTGTATTGTAAATTGAAATAACCAAGTCAAAACAGATTAGTTATAGTTTATAAAATCTCGATGCCATGAATCTTAACTCAAAACATTTGTTTAAGTAAACCCAGATCGTAAATTGTTTTTGTAATAAAGCTCGAATGGTTTATATTGCTAGAAAAACCTTGTAATATAACTTCATTTTGATAACATTTGCCCAAGTGATCTAGATAACGCAACGATATATAATGTGTTAAAAGAACTTATATATAGGAAGTACCAGCGGCGTATCCACCATGCTTTTATCACATTACACCCGCCCCGTTACCTAATCACTTCCCTAACCCAATGGTTCAAACAGTTCAAATAGTTCACACCGATCAAACAGCTCCAAATGGTTCAAACAGTTCAAATAATTCACATAGATCAAACAGTTCCAAATGGTTCAAACACTTCAATAGATAGTTTAATATAAACCATAGCATTTGTTTAGAAGACTTGAAATTTTTTAGCACATATGAATCACCCCAAAACAGTTTAAAACGGTAAAAGAGGGGAACTATGTACTCACTTGAGATTGCTTAAGAGTATTGAAATAACAACCAAACAAAGCTAGAAGGATCACTGAATCAATCGGCACCTAATATAGGTAACTATGTTAATAAACCGGACCTAAATCGGAAGATCGGATAGGATGAGGACTTGTAAACCAAATAAGTGTTGGAACTCATTAATATGGTTTAACAAAGCCTACATACTAAAACGGAACCTATCCTAAGTGCTTATGACCCATTACAACCCGTTTAGGTAGCTTACGCTACTCTAACGATTCTTTCGCGTAAAACGCGTTCAGACCGCCTAATAATGTTGCCTAATCAGTTTAGATGTCAAAATTTAAGTTACATATGTTTAGAATGAATTTATGCGCAAAAAGGGCATTTTGGTCATTTTCCTAAGGCATATAAACTACCTATCATACAACTAACTAAACGAAGTGACCATAAGGTATAACCTCGGAAGGTTATTCCCTATACAACTATGATCACAAAATATTTTTGGTCGGATCCTAATGATCGACCAAACGGGTTGGGTTCGAAAGTCTAAGCGGTGGTTTAGACCGCTTATCTTACGACCCTGTACAAGCACTATACTAAAAGTGACGAGTTAAACATGTTAAAACATGTTTAACTAAGTTAGAAAACAGGTTTTGATATCAAAACAAAGGGTTTTGATACCCAAGAATATTTTGGTTGCAAAATACGCATAAACGCGCATTTTGATCGAAACTATGACTCGTCACTATGCCTAAACAACGTGGTAATCAGTAGGTATAGTCACAAAGGACTATGACCATCGTGATTACGCTCACGTTACGAAGTTCAAACGAATTTCGTGTTGACCATTGACTGGTCAAAGCAGAAAGTCAAACACTGTTTGAATTTCATGCTTGAAATATATGAACAAGCATGAAGGAAACTTACAAAAGGTCCAAGCAATGAAGATTTGAACACAAAAATTCTCAGGTATGAAGCTTCACAAGGATAGCTTCAACTTAGAGAATGAAATTGAGATCAAATGTGTGAATGAAGGTGATGAAGATGGTGGGTATTTATAGATTTCTCAAAACCATTAGGATCGTTCCTCGATAATTGAGCTTTAATATGGACCCTCCATGTGTTACCCATTGTTTTACAAAGCTATGGGTGTCCAAAACCATCACACGGTATTGCAAAAGTTACAAAAGACCCCCAAGTTCAATCCCATTACTGAAAATTGTTGAAAATCAATTTTTCTGCCCAGATATGGTTGTGGAGTGCCACCACAGCAACACCACTTTGTGGTGGCACGACGCCACGGGTAGCCAGGTCCAGAAACTTTTGAAAATTGACAGTTTTGGTCCCTGCAACACATTTAAGCGATATTCGATGCATTTAAACCCCGTTAACCCATTTTCAGGGCTCAATAATGGTGTTTAAGTATAGGGAACATGAAATATGCTCAAAAATATCTCGGATGTCGGTTCGTTTGGTCGTACGGTTGCGTTGTTCGGTTAATTACGACGAAACTCGAACGGACGCGAAAAACGATCCAAATTACGCGACTGTTGATGCAACAAATACAAGACCAACGGTGGTAGCTGGACTGGCTAGGCAGAATGGTTGAAGGGTTCAACCTTGCCTAACGCAGGTCGTGGGGTCCCCCCACGTTTGCGAGACGTGGAAGGAGGTTTGCTAGTTTATTGTTGTTCTTTGCTATGGATCCTCCTCTGAATCGTACCCAGATTTGGAAGTTGTAGCAAAGGGAATGTGTGTGTTGGATGTGAAAGGGAATGACTTGTGCGAGACAAGCATTCGATGTGAATGACCAGAGATTGGAGAATCAGAGCTGGTCCGGATGTCCTCTCTGAAGTAAATGAAGTGTCATTTTATAAGAGAAGGCATCTCCCGAAGTGGAATGGATTAGACTAGTAACCTCGCTTGCAGTGGAGGGTTTCCCCTTTCGGGGGTTGAAGGCTTTTGACCCCCGGATAATAGTGTGCATTGGCAGACCTGCTTTGCTTTTGCGGCTGTGGGTTGGTGAAGCGATCTTCAGATGTGACCGGCTACTATTTCTGCATTGCTTTTCCCAACTCATAGCTTTTCAACCGTTGAACCGTTTAACCTTTTGAGCGCTTACATATTTAATCATTTTATTTAGTCTTGAGCTACCCCCGTCATCAGCCCCCCAAGTCAGAGGCTTTTGGGTGATAAGCTTAAAGACTTCTGACTTTTATGTACGTATTTTATTGCTTGAAGGTTTCTAGGGTTCGTTGCTTGAAGGCTTGAAAGGTTGAAGGCAGTTAATGTTTTGAATTTGAATTTCAAATAACTGACAATTGATTTGATTGATGTATGGCAGTTGATAGGGTGGCGGTTTTCGCAGGAGTTACTGTTTTGCCATTATTGCCCCTATTGTAGACTTATATTTATTTTATATTTCCAAACTTATCCATTTGTTTCATAATTTATTCCAAGTTCCTGCCATTTTCTCTCCTTCTCTAAGGTTAGTTCCGGTTTCCTTTTCATCTTGCATTCTGCATTTCCGTTTTCAAAAAATGGGTGCTCGTAAGGACTTAGCAAAATCTTTTTCCCGGTTAACACAAGAGGAGGTAGATTTATTTTGTATGGAATATGGTATTGATAGGAAGTTTGACCCCACTGCCCCTGCTTGTGATGTTCCCGTTGATAAACCACCTTCTGGTTCGATTGCCCTTTATTGTAGTCATTTTGAGTTCTCAAACCTTCGATATCCCTTTTCGTTTTTTGTTTTGAACTTGTTGGAGTATTATCGGGTTTCTTTTGGGCAAGTTCATCCAAAGGGGATGGCTAGGGTTTTGCATTTTGAGGTTTTATGTCGTGCTCTTGGGTATGATCCTTCCCTTTTACTCTTTCGCCGGTTTTTTCGTTTGGCTAAGAATGGCGATTGGTTTACTTTTGAAACAACCAAAGTTGATACCTGCCTTATTTCGTCGATGGTTACTACGCTTGGGGCTTGGAAAGACCGCTTTTTCTGGGTTTCCGATACTATTCTCCCATTTAAAATGGTGTGGAGGAATCCGGATGCTGTTCTCAATGATCCGGAACCTTCCGAGTCTGAATTGAATGCTGTTTTTCTCAATGCCATCCGGGGGTGCCCTTTGAGGGTTCGTCCCTTTCCTGAACACTTACTTGTTCTATTAGGGGTTAGTAAAATTTGGGGGAATGTTGATCGGGATCCGGTTCTTATGAGGAGTGGCATGGGTATGCATTTTCCTTTTTTGTCCTTTTTATGTTTTTCTTAATCTATGACTTATGTGTTGTTTTTTGCAGTCATGTCTGCTTTGGATTTTATTAAGAGCGACGATACTTTTGATGTTGTTTTTGAGGATGCTCCGTCTGTTCCTGGTGAGAATGTTGTGGTTAGGACTGCTGATCAAAGGTTTGAGGGCTCAGGCTATGTTAGTGCTGCTACTGCCAAGGGTTTTTCTAAGTCTAATGCTCCTAAATCTTCAACCCGTCGATCTTCTCGTCGGTTGTTGAAAGCTGGTCCTCAATCCACTTCTACTGAACCAGTGGACTTGAGTGACGATATTGAAGTTTCGGAAGATCAAGATGTTGAAGCAGGTGCTGAGAAGGCTAAGGAATTGGTTGTTCATGGCAAAAAGGTTTCAAGGAAGAAGGTTGTTGCCACTCCTGTTCAGGAGTCTTCGAGCAGGGACGTTGAAGGGTTGGACCCGGAAGGGATTTATGTGCCTACTTGGTCGGTGAAGAATGATGACAGTTTCAAAGATGCTGCTGTTTGTGAGGATGCTCTGAGTCACATTGCTCCTCCCTCAGTGCACGAGACTATTGCTGGGATGGATGATGACCTGATGCTGTCCCGTATGATTTTGAGTACTTGCAACCTTGCTGCCATGCTTCCTCAAGGCATTGCCCGTTTTCGTCAGAGAATGCGGGAATATGAAGAATTCTCCAAGAAGAAGGATAAAATGAAATCCTCCATGGCTGGGATGAAAAAGGAGATAGTTGGTTTTGCCGAGAAGGAAGCAGCATGGGAGAAGAAGGTTAGTGATCTGAAAAAGACGCATGAGATTGAGATGGGTGATTTGAAAAAGAGCTTCGAGGTTGATAGGTTGAAACTTAGGGCTGACCGGGAAGCTTTGTTTGTTCAGCAACAGGCTTTTGGTAAGGAGAAAGAAGGGTTGAAGGCTTCAGTTGCTCAGGTTACTGGGGATAACCAATGGCTCATTGAGCAGGGTTTCCATCAAGTGGTTACCTATCTGCTGCACTCCAAAGAGTTTAATTCTGCCCTCGGCGATGTTTATACTAAGCTGCTCAATTTAGGAAAACACCAAGGTCTTATTGCAGGTTATAAGCTTCATGAGTCCGGTCATCCTTTGGAGAAGTCACCTCTGTTTCGGCCCGAGGCGTCTGATGTTTTTAAAGGCTTCGTTGAACAAATGGAGAAGCTGACTTATCCTTACATCCATCAAGTTTCTGGTTGCTTTGGTAAGCCTCTTGCTGTGTTGCAGGGTTTGAAGCCAGAGGGCTTAAATGAGAAGGTCTGTGCTGAAATCCTGGGATCTCTTTCAAGGAAGAGGTCTTATTCAAGTGATAGTGACGATACCCTTTCAGGTCAACCGGATGTTCCTAAGGATGCAAGCTTGGAGGCTTCAGCGGTTGGTGGTGATGGAGGTGTGAAGACTAAAAAGTTGAAGAAAACAAAGAAGGCCAAGGGCGAAGGTTCTGGAGTTTCCAAATCTGTTGATGCTTGATTCGTAGCTTTCTTAGCAAACAATTTATGTTTTGTAATGTTAACTTGAACAATATTAGGTTTAGTAGGAACCCTTAAGGTTCCTGTTGGTTGTGTTTTAAGGCCTTTGTGGCCGCTGGAACAGTAGTTTAAGCTTGCAAGTTACTGGGACTTGCTTCTAACTTATCTTTGAAAGTCTTTTGGGCTTTCTTTTATATGATGTTATGTTTTAACTATTTTTCTTTTATTATGGTTTTATGCTTGTGCCTCTTTGGTCAAGGCAGTCCTTTTGGCTGTCTGTCAATAGATTGAAGCCTTTAAGGTTTCGGGGTATTGCCCGGGTGGCTTGAAGCCTTGAAGGCTTTTTGGTTTTGTGTCCTGGATTGGTTTGTACCTTTGTGATTTTGTCCAATTGACTTTCTTCTTTTTGGATTTGCTTTGTTCTTTTTGTAACTTTGTCTTTGTCGGGTTTGTGCTGCCCTTATGTTTTTTATACCTAAAAGGGTTCAGTGCTGCAGACACTTAGCCTTGCCATTTTTAACAAGAAGAGATGGCACCTATCCTTTTAATCATTTCTTTTGGTTTTTTAGCCTTTTTGTAGACTATATTTCTAAGACTTAGGGAACATTTGGTGTAGGCTGCTTATACCCGTCTATGAGACAATTTTATTTTTTCTTAACAAGTCTCATGGAGTTGTATTGATTTAGGAACTCACCCCTTATATAGGCTCATTCAACCCTTGAACCTATTGAGCGATGTGGCCTGGGAGCTCATCCCCTTACATGGCCCTTGCCATGGAGTTTTTTTGCTAGGTTCTCAACCTGATTTTGGGATAGAAAGACAAGTTTGATAAAAACAACTTCATTCATTAAAGCAATACTTGCTTTTTACAAAAGGTATTCATAATCCTGCTTGAAATACATTTTGATACAAACCAAACTTTCCGTTTAAACATGGAACCTTTTCAGTGTTTTGCCGTTCCAATGCCTTGGAAGCCTTTTGCCTTCTGAATCAGCCAGCTTGTAGGATCCACCTTTGTGTGCTTCAAGGATGGTGTATGGGCCCTCACATTTTGGGCCGAGCTTTCCTTGATTTTCTTTCTTGCTGGCTTCGTTGTTTCTGAGGACCAGATCCCCTGGCTTGAAACGTTCGTTTTTGACTTTTTTGTTGTAGTAAGCTTCCATCTGTTGCTTGTATTTGGCTTCTTGAATTGCGGCTTGATCTCTTGCTTCCTCTAGGAGTTGTAAATTCAACATGGTCTCTTTTTGGTTTGTTTCGGGATCCATGTTGACAATTCTTTGGGTTACAACTCCTATTTCGGCAGGGATCACAGCTTCAGATCCAAATACCAAGCTGTAAGGTGTTTTCTTATGGCTTGTTTTTTCTGTTGTTCTAATTGCCCATAGGACACTAGGCAATTCTTCAAGCCAGTTGCTTTCGTACCTTCCCAATCTTGTCTTTATGCCTTCCACTATGCTTCTATTTGTTCTCTCAACCTGCCCGTTTGATTGCGGATAAGCCACTGAGCTGAAAACCTGATCGATTTTGTATTCTTTGCACCAGACGCTGAAAGGCTTCTCAGCAAATTGCCTTCCGTTATCAGTGACAAGTACTCCTGGCAATCCATAACGGCAAATGATGTTTTCCCAGACAAAGTCAATGACTTGCTTTCCTGTGATCTTGGCAAGTGGCTTGACCTCGGGCCACTTGGTGAAATAGTCTACCGCCACCAATAGGAATTTCACTCCCCCTTTGCTTGGGGGAAATGGACCAACAATGTCCATTCCCCACTTATGGAATGGCCAAGCGGAGGTTATTGGGACTAAATCATGCTTGGGACTTTTTGGGATTGGTGCATGGATCTGGCAGGCATCACATTTCTTCAATTCTTCAGCTGTGTCGCGATGCATTGAAGGCCAGAAATACCCGAGGTTCATGAGCTTTGCAACTACCGACCTAGCTCCAAAGTGAGCTCCGCACACTCCTTCATGAATTTCCTTGATCAAATACTTACTTTGCTCGGGACCGACACATCTTAGCAAGGGAGCAAGGTAACCCTTTTTGTAAAGGGTTTCTCCTTGCAGTATGTATTGCTTTGCCTTGATTTCAACCCTTTTAGCTTCCACTTGGTCATTGGGTAATTCACCATTTTTGAGGAACTTTCTTATGGGAGTCATCCAGTTTGGTTCTTCTTCGGTAACCACATCTTGAACCTCCAATTCATTAATGGATGGGGCCTTCAACACTTCCACCAGTACCTTCTTGGTGAGGTGGGCAAAGGTGAGAGATGCAAGCTTACTTAGGGCATCGGCCTTTTTGTTTTGAGATCTGGGGATCTGTTTGATGTTGCATGCTTGGAAGGTACTCATCAGTTCCTTGGATTTTTCTCTGTATTTTTTCATGTTGGGCTCTTTAGCTATGTAGCTGTCATTCACTTGGCTTGAGACCAGCAACGAATCCGTGAACACTTCAAGCTTTTCAACCTTCATTTCTTTGGCCAGCCTTAAGCCAGCTATTAGTGCTTCGTATTCAGCCTCGTTATTGGTGGTCTGAAAATCAAAACGAAGAGCATATGTGAATTCTAAACCTTTTGGGTTGATCAAAAGTAATCCAGCCCCTGACCCTTCAACGCTTGAAGCCCCGTCGGTAAAAAGCTTCCAGGCTTCAGGGTTGGGAGGTTCAGTGGTGGCAGTGTTTACTTCAGTGACTGTTTGGTTTGGGACTTCCACAATGAAATCGGCCAAGACTTGAGCCTTGATATTTTTCCTTGGGACATAGGTGATGTTGTGTTCACCTAGTTCTATGGCCCATTTGGCCAATCTCCCAGAGTTTTCGGGTTTTTCAAGCACACTCTTAATAGGTTGGTCGGTGACCACTTGTATGGGGTGTGCTTGGAAATACCTTCGAAGCCTTCTAGCTGTTTGAACTAAGGCTAAGGCAAGTTTTTCAAGGGGGGGGGGGGGTATTTTGTTTCAGCTAATTTTAAGGTTTTGCTGAAAAAATAAACGGGTACCTGGGCCTTGTCTCGCTCAATGGTGAGGACTGCACTGATGGCCTCGTCCGTGATGGAGAGGTACACCGATATTAACTCCCCGGTTTTTGGTGCCACAATGTCTGGTAGGGAAGCTAGATGTTGCTTCATCAGGTTGAAAGCTTCTTCAGCTTCTTCAGTCCATTTGAAATCCTTTTTATCTGAGCAGTTCTTGAGCGTTTTGTAGAAGGGCAGAGATCTTTCGGCTAACTTTGAGGTAAAACGCTTCAAGGCTGCAAGCTTCCCGTTCAAGCTTTCAACTTCCTTCTTGGTCTTTGGTGGCTTAGTTTCAAGGACGGCTTTTACTTTGTTAGGGTTGGCTTTGATGCTTTGTTTTCCAACAATGTGGCCCAAGAATTTTCCTTCTTCAAATCCAAATGAACACTTTTCCGGATTAAGCTTCATGTTAACCTTTCTGAGGTTCTTGAAAGTTTCTTGAATATCATCGAGCATTTGGTATTCCGTCTTGCTTTTGATAACCAAGTCATCGACATGTGCCTCCATGTTCTTGCCGATTTGGCTTTCGAAGGCTTTGTCAACGAGCCGTTGATAGGTTGCTCCTGCATTTTTGAGACCGAAAGGCATCTTTTGATAGCAAAAGATTCCTTTGTCCGTGTGAAAGGCTGTCTTTTCCTCATCCTCTTTTTTCATGAGGATTTGGTGATAGCCTTTGTATGCATCCAGAAAGCATTTGAACGAGTAGCCTGTGAGGGAGTCAACTTTGAGATCGATTTCTGGTAGTGGATAGCAATCCTTAGGACAAGCTTTGTTAAGATCCTTAAAGTCTATGCACATCCTCCAAGAGTTGTCTGATTTCTTGACCATGACCGGGTTTGCAACCCATGACTGGTATTTGACTTCTCGGAGAATACCGGCTGACACAAGCTTTTCGACCTCTTGGCAGGCTGCCAGACTTCTCTCTGGGGCCAGGCTTCTTTTTTTCTGGACCACAGGCTTGACCTCTGGTGGTATTCTCAACTCATGCTCGGCAATTTCCCGGGGGATCCCGGTCATATCTTCAGGACACCAAGCGAATACATCGCTGTAGCGTGTTAGCAATTTTTCAAGGTATGAAAGGGTCTCTTGAGAAAGGTCAGGGTTGACCCTTATCCTTTGTTCAGGGTATTTGGGGTTTATGACCAGCCTTTGCCTGTCTTCTTCATTGTTTGATCTCTCACCTTCAACCATGTAGGCTTCCTGAGAGGGTTGAAGGGTTGCTATGCCCCTTTCGGTGGGAAATTTGACTGTGCCATGGCCAACAGACACCGCCATGTAAAATGCACACTGTCCTGGTCTTCCGATGATCACATCATAGCTTGAGGGGATGTTGATAACCACAAAGGTGAGTGGTTGGGTTCTTTCTTTTAAACCTTCACTGAAATGAACATTAAGTGTCAGTTGCCCTAAAGGCTTGAGGGGTATGTCAGCGATACCTTTTATGGAGGTCCCAGAGGGTTGAAGCCTTGAACGTTCTTCATTGCTCAATTGGTTTAAGAATTTTTCGAACATGATTTCAGTGGCTGCCCCCGTGTCTATGTATGCCTTGCATGTTTGCAACGTTCCCACGGTAGCTTCTACCACGAGAGGGCTGGGGAAAGGGTCATTCTCCGTAGGGGGAAACAGACACACTGAAGCTCCCAAGCTTCCAACCTCTGCCTCTTGTGAGGGACCTTTCCATCGAAATCTACCATATTGACTTCCTTACCCTTTCCTTCAGCCATTTTGTCCCGGACTCCCTTTACCAAATGAGCGAGTTCTCCGGACTTAACAGCTTCTTCTATTCTTTTCTTGAGTTGGAAGCAATCATTGGTGTGGTGACCTTTTTCTTCATGAAACTCGCAGTATTGGGTGGAGTTCTCGTTTTTCCTGCTTTTGGGGAGAGGTCTAGGAGGCCGAAAGTTTTGTTTAACTTCTTCTGTTGCAAGGATTTCTTGAGGGGTCTTTGTGAGGGGTGTGAAACTTATGCCTTTTTCCCTGCTTGAAAGGTTCCGACCTTCAGACCTTCGATGTTCTGAACCCTTTGACCGTCTGTCATAGGAGTTGAAGTTCCCTCTTTTTCTGGCTGGACTGTTACTTCTCCAGCCGGACCCTCTTTTTCTTTGTTCCTTAATGTCTACTACCTCCTCTCCCCAGATGTGGGCTTCAGCCCTTTCAAGAGCTTCTTCTAAGGTCTTGGGTAGAGATTTGTTGAAATCCCTTGTAAGGTACTTAGAGGTGATGGCATTCATGAAGCCAGCCACTCTCATTTTCTCATCGGCCCCTACATAAGTCAGACCTTCCTTTTTGTATCGTTCAATGAAAGCACTGAGACTTTCATCATCACGTTGTTTTATCTGAAAGATCACTGTTGCATCTTTGACATATCGTCTTTGTTGGGAGAAATTGGCCAGGAAACCTTTGCTGAGATCATCAAAGCTTCGAACACTTTGAGCAGGCAAATCGTTGAACCAGATCCTGGCGGATCCAACAAGAGTTTGCATGAACATTAGGCAACACTCAGCGTTGGACCATTTCTCTATCCGAGCTGCACCGGTGAAGATCTGAAGGTGGTCCTCAGGATCTTCAGTCCCGTCATACGTTCTGATGTGGGCTGGCATTTTGATCTTTGACTGGAAATCATAATCGGCTATCTGCCTTGAAAAGCATGAAAGGTTACTTGGTTTGTATGGTTTGGCCAAGTCTTCTTCAGTCCTTGCATCCACACTACTGCTATTGCCGTTGTTTCCCTGAGTGGCAAGCACTTGATTGATGAAGTGTTGCCATGGGAAGTTGGCCATCATCTGGGTCATCATGTTGGGCATAGGGTTGAAGCCTTGAAGGCTTCCTGGGCCAGTGGAGCAGTTTATCCCGAGGGGAGCACTCATAACAGCACTACATGCTAAGGGGAGCACGGACATGGCTTGCTCCCATGTAGTTGTGGTAGATGCTGGATAGCTTGTCACCGGGGATTGTAGGAGCTGGTCAAGAGTTAGCTCATGTCCCAGAGGAACACCACTAGTAATTGGTTGGGAAGAGAAGATAGGATGCACCATAGGATTTGTCATAGTGGACAGATAAGGGTGAGGGTTTGAAAGGTTACTGGGACCAGCCACACTTCTTGTTGCAAAAAGAGGAGGAGGTGGTCCGGGAGACAATGTTGGCTCAGGTTCGTCATATTCTAAACGAATCCTCACTCCCTTTTCTCTTTCTTTACTCACATGCTGGTTGAGAAGAGTCCTTAGCACAGGGAAATTGTTAGCAACCCCTTCAGGGGTGAGTTCAACACAGGATGGGGCATCAGAGACACCGATATTGGGAGATGGAACTCCGGATCTGGACGGAGTTGGTGTGTTGAAGTTGAGGAACTCGGGTGTGCTCCCCGGAGTCAAGAAAGAAGTTGGTATAGCCACGTGAGCTTGGCTACTACCCGGAGTAGAAGCGTTTGGGATCTGATTTACTTCTTCCGGGGATCCTCTTTCAGACATGGTTATTTTAAGTGAATAGAGCTACACTACTAGGTCTTTTTGAGAAGAAATAGCGGCGTAGCCCCACGGTGGGCGCCAACTTGTTGATGCAACAAATACAAGACCAACGGTGGTAGCTGGACTGGCTAGGCAGAATGGTTGAAGGGTTCAACCTTGCCTAACGCAGGTCGTGGGGTCCCCCCACATTTGCGAGACGTGGAAGGAGGTTTGCTAGTTTATTGTTGTTCTTTGCTATGGATCCTCCTCTGAATCGTACCCAGATTTGGAAGTTGTAGCAAAGGGAATGTGTGTGTTGGATGTGAAAGGGAATGACTTGTGCGAGACAAGCATTCGATGTGAATGACCAAAGATTGGAGAATCAGAGCTGGTCCGGATGTCCTCTCTGAAGTAAATGAAGTGTCATTTTATAAGAGAAGGCATCTCCCGAAGTGGAATGGATTAGACTAGTAACCTCGCTTGCAGTGGAGGGTTTCCCCTTTCGGGGGTTGAAGGCTTTTGACCCCCGGATAATAGTGTGCATTGGCAGACCTGCTTTGCTTTTGCGGCTGTGGGTTGGTGAAGCGATCTTCAGATGTGACCGGCTACTGTTTCTGCATTGCTTTTCCCAACTCACAGCTTTTCAACCGTTGAACCGTTTAACCTTTTGAGCGCTTACATATTTAATCATTTTATTTAGTCTTGAGCTACCCCCGTCATCAGCGACGAATGGAGTTTTATCATGCCAATCACTAAAATAAAATATTTTAATGATTACATAAATTTTTGGATGTCCAGATATGATCAGAATGTAAGATATGCGCGAAAATGCAAAATTGTGTACTTTTTTACTCTTTTAGTCCCTGATTGACCAAAAAGTTTATTTTTGCACACCGAACTCCTCAAAGCCTATTTCTAAGCTATGTAAAGGATATTTATGGTGTATTTAACTTATGGTCATTTTCTGGAATGTTCGTTACGGCACGAATCGCATACTTTCACAGTTTGTCGAAAATAGTCCCTGTAAGCGAATAAACTTGATTTCGACACACCAAACCTTCCAAAACTTATTTCTAAGTTATGTGAAGGTTATTTAAGGTATGTTAAGCCTATGTCACTGATCCGGAGTGTTTGTTGCCTTAAACTGATTACGTTTACGCATCAGTTCGCATATAACCTTCCAGAAAGCGATTTAAAGCTCGAAATCGAACAAGAATTGAAATGTGCAAATGATACACATATTTATACAAATCCCAAGTATGAAACACAATATTTCATTGATTTGGTATTTGTTTGATGGTCGTTGTGACACAAATGTCACAGCTGGTGAGTTCGTAGTTTTATGAAAACGTTAATTGCCAAGTGTTTAGTTCCGTTTAATAGTAATGTTGATAATAACTCGAGTACCGTACAAGATGGCTTCAGATTGCTTTTCCCGTCCCCAATGCCCCCTATCTAAGCATTGGTCGTTATTTAAGGTCATTAGTTCACGCCCGTCCTCTCAGGTACGGTGTGAGGTTGCCAAGCCTAATAGTGCTATCAACTAATACCCCGTTACCTCTCAGGTAACTATTCGGAAGAAGATGGGACTTAAGGTGATAGGAAATTAGTGTATTATCTAACATCTCAGTTTTTACCCAAAAGACTTATTCCTCTTAGGAATACCCATTTGATAGTCCCACCCACCGGGACGCATGCTCAAGAGAAATGAACTCACCTTAGTTTTGCTCGGTATGTTAAGTTTCCTGTTCCAAGTTGGTCAACCAAACCCTAACGTGGTTACCAATTAAAATCAGTTTCATTAATCAATTAAATCACGTATTTTCGCAGACTGCATTTACCACAATGATCACCGTATAACACATAGCAAGTACTCAAATTTCATACAAGTCCTCATCTCACGTGTATGTCACATAACAAATACTTAATAGGCGAGTTTGCTACTCACACGAGCCAAATCAGGTTCCTCATTCATAATTAACATGCATCAAATAAAGCTTTATAAACATAAACATTCATCATCCTACATATCATAAACTATTCAGAACCTTATGTTATGTGAACACATTTGCTGTTTAAACTGTTGATTGCTCACTTGCAGCATCTTCACGAAGAACCACTTCTTCGTGGGATGACCTCATGGCGAAGAACCCCCCTGGCGAAGAACCATGTTTCGTCAAGAAGTGAGTGTGACGAAGAACCCTAGTGGTTCTTCAAAAGCCAGTCAACGAAGAACCAGGTTCTTTGTCGAGTTATGTTCTTCGTGGGGAGTCTTTCGTCGCTGCACTTAACAGACGGTTATGTTTCCCTTATTTTCACACGTAACAGTTGCTAACAAGTTTGACAATTATCCAATCAGATCAAACGACACATTTAATCATGATCATGAACCCTAATTATGAACAATCATCCACTGTTCAACAATTCATTCGAAGCATAACAATTACACCACTCATTATTATACAAATCATAGTTAACAACTTATCATGTGAACATCACTGTTAATCAAACAAATCATCACTTGGATACAAAATCAAAGTCACGTATATACAATCATCGATCACAGCCAACTCCATCAGTTTGTTATTCCTAAGTTTCTAATCACTAATTCCAACACCATGTTTAGTAACATAATGAAACCCTATTTTTTCACGTAAAGTCACAACATTAAGATTTTTGCAACTAACAATGATAGACATTAACCGTGATACCAAAGTGATTAGTTTGTTCGAGATCGAGGGCTTCGAGACTAAGACTGTCGTCGCACTGGAGGAGAGGAAAAGAGAGAGCTTTAGGGTTTGCGTATATTCTAAGTTTTGAGGGTTATGAAAGTTGCACCCCAACCCTTGAGGTTATTCGAACAAAATAGCAGGCCGGGCCCATTCTGGGCTACGAAGGAATTTGGGCCGAGAGCCCTTTCCGACGAAGGACCCTCTTGGCGAAGAACCTTCTTCGTCAAGGAGTGTTTGTGACGAAGAACACTAGTTCTTCATCGACTTGGGTTCTTCATGACTCTAGTGTGGTGTGCAGCCCAAAGTTAAGGAGCATGAACATGTTATGTGTAAACATTTAACAACTCCTAAGTTTTCATTTAATAACCAAACAATACTCTAATTATTCGTATATCGTGCACATGTTACAACGTAAAACGAATTGTGAAGCAAGTAATGCGTAGAGGGAGGACCTTGAGTTCTCGGGTTGTCACACCTAATACGTTCATGCATACATTTTCTATACTTACCCCCCCCCCCGCCAAAAAAATATAAACTTTTAACATAAAATAACATGTCTATACAAGTTCAAGGGCCAAACCCGTCAAAAATCAAACTTCTGTTGTCAAAATAACACACCACGTCACGCAAGCACGTGAGGCTCGTGCGACGCATAGAGGCTCGATCCGCATAAAGATTATTTCCCCAATCCGGGTTGCTCATTTTCCACTTCCTTTCTTCCCCAATCTCCTTTATTCTTCGTTATAACTCTAACCCTAATCCACCTTTATATAAACAAGCAAAACCTTCATTTCACTTTTCCCACGCTCTAAACTCACTCAAAACACTCTCAAACAACTGAAAACACAAACTTTGAGGCAGATTCTTGCAAGTTCAAAAGTAAGCATAAGACTCACTTTACTTTCTCTTTTTCATGAATTTTTGCTTCAAACTTGTTTGGAACACCTCTAGGAGTGATTCCACAAGTTTACCATGGTAAACTAAGGTGGAGAATCACCATTTTGAGGTCCAAACTTTCTGTTTTTATTAACTTTTTTCATAAACTTTCTATGAACTTGTTATTCTTGAGGGAATCTTGTGCCTATCTAGTTCCTAATCAAACTCATGGTTGTGGGGCTTGAGTATGGTTTGTCCCCATAAGTTTAGAGGTCTAAATACCTCCTAAACTTTCTGTTTTAACAAGGTTCCAAGGAACCTACAAGTGTTGAAGCCCTCCAAGCTCATAACCTTCCATGTTATGAGACTTGTACTTAGGTAAAGTGTGAACAATGGAGCTTAGGCTTCCAACTACGATTCCACTACTTCACTTGCTTGTTTTTATTAGCCAATATTATATCTAAGTTACCAAGTAAACTTACTACCAACAAAGTGACCAAACTACACCAAATCTCCAAACATTTTCCATGATTGGAATGCACTAGTCTAGTTTGAGCTCACTTGGTTACTTGGTGAACTAGAGGTGTATCTTTATTCTATGTTCTATTCATGACCAACCAAAATCATCAACAAAGTTGATGATTTTGTGCTTTGGTGAATCATATAATGAGGTTTACTGGATGGAAATCATTCTTACCTCCTTGCATGACCATTCTCATGGTACCTTTACTTTACATTTGACAATAACGTATAATTTATCCTAATTTCTGAATCCAGTCCAATAATTGAATCCACAACTCACACACCTTTGTTTCCCCTTTTAGGGTAACTTTGGCGTTCCAAAAACTCAAGACTCAACGAACTCACTTTCGTGGACTTTCTACACAAACCGTGATATACTCGAATCCCCCTTTTACGCTTTAATCACTTTTAGGGTGTAACATGTATGACTTAATAAAATACACTTATGCACACAATCTAAATTATGCAATCACTTAGTCCATAAATTGTTTTGCTTAGGTTATTTATGCTAGATACACAAACACTCATACATGCACACTATTTGTCATTAACTTTGTGCAAGCCTACATTAACATGTATAACACTACAGGAGTAGCACACCTCCCTTAGGAAGGGTCATTGTTAAGTATTCAATCGTTACCGGTCTTTTCATTGCGATGACAAGATTACGCTCGTGGTATCTATGGTTTGACATTTAGGATTGTGCATGCTAGTATGAAATTGAATTAGTATACAAAATGCCATGTTGGATTTGAGACAAACTTTTATACATATGCTATATATTCAAACTTGTATGCTCGCCAACTTTTGTTGATTTTATTTTAATATATGTTGCAGGAAACTAATGACGACGTTTCAAGAAAGTTACTTAGGGTGGGCTAGAAACGCATTTATTAATTTATGTTTTGTATTTACTTGTCATTTGATTTTGTACGAACAAGTTGTTGTAATTTGCTTTCCAAATGATGTACCCTTGTTTAGAAATGAAATGAAATTTTGATTACTTAAACTACTGTCACAATTAGTCGTTATGAAGTCTCGAATAATCTCGTTTTCATCTCACTCCAATGTTTCCGCCATCGGTTGGGGTGTGACAATAATAATATAAATGTGATAACTAGGAACATTGGACCTAGTTAAATATATGTGAAATTATAATAAAAGAATAGGTTGTATTCTTTTGTAATGATAACCAAACTTGAGGGATCAAAGTTGGCAAAAAGGAAACTTAATGTTTTAAAACATCAAATTTAAAGCAACACACACATCTAGTGTGTGTGTTTTTGTGTGCAACGTATAGAGATGGAGAAAGAGGGGGAAACCAAATGACAAAACCTACTTCATCTATTTCTACCAAATTGAAGGGTGAATCAAGACCAAATCTTATGCATGAGTCTTGATTATTGATCACACAAGCTAGGAGATCCTAAGGTATGTTGAAATTTTGTTTCGGGATCCATGTTGACAATTCTTTGGGTTACAACTCCTATTTCGGCAGGGATCACAGCTTCAGATCCAAATACCAAGCTGTAAGGTGTTTTCTTATGGCTTGTTTTTTCTGTTGTTCTAATTGCCCATAGGACACTAGGCAATTCTTCAAGCCAGTTGCTTTCGTACCTTCCCAATCTTGTCTTTATGCCTTCCACTATGCTTCTATTTGTTCTCTCAACCTGCCCGTTTGATTGCGGATAAGCCACTGAGCTGAAAACCTGATCGATTTTGTATTCTTTGCACCAGACGCTGAAAGGCTTCTCAGCAAATTGCCTTCCGTTATCAGTGACAAGTACTCCTGGCAATCCATAACGGCAAATGATGTTTTCCCAGACAAAGTCAATGACTTGCTTTCCTGTGATCTTGGCAAGTGGCTTGACCTCGGGCCACTTGGTGAAATAGTCTACCGCCACCAATAGGAATTTCACTCCCCCTTTGCTTGGGGGAAATGGACCAACAATGTCCATTCCCCACTTATGGAATGGCCAAGCGGAGGTTATTGGGACTAAATCATGCTTGGGACTTTTTGGGATTGGTGCATGGATCTGGCAGGCATCACATTTCTTCAATTCTTCAGCTGTGTCGCGATGCATTGAAGGCCAGAAATACCCGAGGTTCATGAGCTTTGCAACTACCGACCTAGCTCCAAAGTGAGCTCCGCACACTCCTTCATGAATTTCCTTGATCAAATACTTACTTTGCTCGGGACCGACACATCTTAGCAAGGGAGCAAGGTAACCCTTTTTGTAAAGGGTTTCTCCTTGCAGTATGTATTGCTTTGCCTTGATTTCAACCCTTTTAGCTTCCACTTGGTCATTGGGTAATTCACCATTTTTGAGGAACTTTCTTATGGGAGTCATCCAGTTTGGTTCTTCTTCGGTAACCACATCTTGAACCTCCAATTCATTAATGGATGGGGCCTTCAACACTTCCACCAGTACCTTCTTGGTGAGGTGGGCAAAGGTGAGAGATGCAAGCTTACTTAGGGCATCGGCCTTTTTGTTTTGAGATCTGGGGATCTGTTTGATGTTGCATGCTTGGAAGGTACTCATCAGTTCCTTGGATTTTTCTCTGTATTTTTTCATGTTGGGCTCTTTAGCTATGTAGCTGTCATTCACTTGGCTTGAGACCAGCAACGAATCCGTGAACACTTCAAGCTTTTCAACCTTCATTTCTTTGGCCAGCCTTAAGCCAGCTATTAGTGCTTCGTATTCAGCCTCGTTATTGGTGGTCTGAAAATCAAAACGAAGAGCATATGTGAATTCTAAACCTTTTGGGTTG
Source organism: Helianthus tuberosus (assembly GCA_030545235.1). NCBI lineage: Eukaryota > Viridiplantae > Streptophyta > Magnoliopsida > Asterales > Asteraceae > Helianthus > Helianthus tuberosus. Next base: position 142,360,270 of record CM060359.1, on the reverse strand, counting down.
ATCAAAAGTAATCCAGCCCCTGACCCTTCAACGCTTGAAGCCCCGTCGGTAAAAAGCTTCCAGGCTTCAGGGTTGGGAGGTTCAGTGGTGGCAGTGTTTACTTCAGTGACTGTTTGGTTTGGGACTTCCACAATGAAATCGGCCAAGACTTGAGCCTTGATATTTTTCCTTGGGACATAGGTGATGTTGTGTTCACCTAGTTCTATGGCCCATTTGGCCAATCTCCCAGAGTTTTCGGGTTTTTCAAGCACACTCTTAATAGGTTGGTCGGTGACCACTTGTATGGGGTGTGCTTGGAAATACCTTCGAAGCCTTCTAGCTGTTTGAACTAAGGCTAAGGCAAGTTTTTCAAGGGGGGGGGGGTATTTTGTTTCAGCTAATTTTAAGGTTTTGCTGAAAAAATAAACGGGTACCTGGGCCTTGTCTCGCTCAATGGTGAGGACTGCACTGATGGCCTCGTCCGTGATGGAGAGGTACACCGATATTAACTCCCCGGTTTTTGGTGCCGCAATGTCTGGTAGGGAAGCTAGATGTTGCTTCATCAGGTTGAAAGCTTCTTCAGCTTCTTCAGTCCATTTGAAATCCTTTTTATCTGAGCAGTTCTTGAGCGTTTTGTAGAAGGGCAGAGATCTTTCGGCTAACTTTGAGGTAAAACGCTTCAAGGCTGCAAGCTTCCCGTTCAAGCTTTCAACTTCCTTCTTGGTCTTTGGTGGCTTAGTTTCAAGGACGGCTTTTACTTTGTTAGGGTTGGCTTTGATGCTTTGTTTTCCAACAATGTGGCCCAAGAATTTTCCTTCTTCAAATCCAAATGAACACTTTTCCGGATTAAGCTTCATGTTAACCTTTCTGAGGTTCTTGAAAGTTTCTTGAATATCATCGAGCATTTGGTATTCCGTCTTGCTTTTGATAACCAAGTCATCGACATGTGCCTCCATGTTCTTGCCGATTTGGCTTTCGAAGGCTTTGTCAACGAGCCGTTGATAGGTTGCTCCTGCATTTTTGAGACCGAAAGGCATCTTTTGATAGCAAAAGATTCCTTTGTCCGTGTGAAAGGCTGTCTTTTCCTCATCCTCTTTTTTCATGAGGATTTGGTGATAGCCTTTGTATGCATCCAGAAAGCATTTGAACGAGTAGCCTGTGAGGGAGTCAACTTTGAGATCGATTTCTGGTAGTGGATAGCAATCCTTAGGACAAGCTTTGTTAAGATCCTTAAAGTCTATGCACATCCTCCAAGAGTTGTCTGATTTCTTGACCATGACCGGGTTTGCAACCCATGACTGGTATTTGACTTCTCGGAGAATACCGGCTGACACAAGCTTTTCGACCTCTTGGCAGGCTGCCAGACTTCTCTCTGGGGCCAGGCTTCTTTTTTTCTGGACCACAGGCTTGACCTCTGGTGGTATTCTCAACTCATGCTCGGCAATTTCCCGGGGGATCCCGGTCATATCTTCAGGACACCAAGCGAATACATCGCTGTAGCGTGTTAGCAATTTTTCAAGGTATGAAAGGGTCTCTTGAGAAAGGTCAGGGTTGACCCTTATCCTTTGTTCAGGGTATTTGGGGTTTATGACCAGCCTTTGCCTGTCTTCTTCATTGTTTGATCTCTCACCTTCAACCATGTAGGCTTCCTGAGAGGGTTGAAGGGTTGCTATGCCCCTTTCGGTGGGAAATTTGACTGTGCCATGGCCAACAGACACCGCCATGTAAAATGCACACTGTCCTGGTCTTCCGATGATCACATCATAGCTTGAGGGGATGTTGATAACCACAAAGGTGAGTGGTTGGGTTCTTTCTTTTAAACCTTCACTGAAATGAACATTAAGTGTCAGTTGCCCTAAAGGCTTGAGGGGTATGTCAGCGATACCTTTTATGGAGGTCCCAGAGGGTTGAAGCCTTGAACGTTCTTCATTGCTCAATTGGTTTAAGAATTTTTCGAACATGATTTCAGTGGCTGCCCCCGTGTCTATGTATGCCTTGCATGTTTGCAACGTTCCCACGGTAGCTTCTACCACGAGAGGGCTGGGGAAAGGGTCATTCTCCGTAGGGGGAAACAGACACACTGAAGCTCCCAAGCTTCCAACCTCTGCCTCTTGTGAGGGACCTTTCCATCGAAATCTACCATATTGACTTCCTTACCCTTTCCTTCAGCCATTTTGTCCCGGACTCCCTTTACCAAATGAGCGAGTTCTCCGGACTTAACAGCTTCTTCTATTCTTTTCTTGAGTTGGAAGCAATCATTGGTGTGGTGACCTTTTTCTTCATGAAACTCGCAGTATTGGGTGGAGTTCTCGTTTTTCCTGCTTTTGGGGAGAGGTCTAGGAGGCCGAAAGTTTTGTTTAACTTCTTCTGTTGCAAGGATTTCTTGAGGGGTCTTTGTGAGGGGTGTGAAACTTATGCCTTTTTCCCTGCTTGAAAGGTTCCGACCTTCAGACCTTCGATGTTCTGAACCCTTTGACCGTCTGTCATAGGAGTTGAAGTTCCCTCTTTTTCTGGCTGGACTGTTACTTCTCCAGCCGGACCCTCTTTTTCTTTGTTCCTTAATGTCTACTACCTCCTCTCCCCAGATGTGGGCTTCAGCCCTTTCAAGAGCTTCTTCTAAGGTCTTGGGTAGAGATTTGTTGAAATCCCTTGTAAGGTACTTAGAGGTGATGGCATTCATGAAGCCAGCCACTCTCATTTTCTCATCGGCCCCTACATAAGTCAGACCTTCCTTTTTGTATCGTTCAATGAAAGCACTGAGACTTTCATCATCACGTTGTTTTATCTGAAAGATCACTGTTGCATCTTTGACATATCGTCTTTGTTGGGAGAAATTGGCCAGGAAACCTTTGCTGAGATCATCAAAGCTTCGAACACTTTGAGCAGGCAAATCGTTGAACCAGATCCTGGCGGATCCAACAAGAGTTTGCATGAACATTAGGCAACACTCAGCGTTGGACCATTTCTCTATCCGAGCTGCACCGGTGAAGATCTGAAGGTGGTCCTCAGGATCTTCAGTCCCGTCATACGTTCTGATGTGGGCTGGCATTTTGATCTTTGACTGGAAATCATAATCGGCTATCTGCCTTGAAAAGCATGAAAGGTTACTTGGTTTGTATGGTTTGGCCAAGTCTTCTTCAGTCCTTGCATCCACACTACTGCTATTGCCGTTGTTTCCCTGAGTGGCAAGCACTTGATTGATGAAGTGTTGCCATGGGAAGTTGGCCATCATCTGGGTCATCATGTTGGGCATAGGGTTGAAGCCTTGAAGGCTTCCTGGGCCAGTGGAGCAGTTTATCCCGAGGGGAGCACTCATAACAGCACTACATGCTAAGGGGAGCACGGACATGGCTTGCTCCCATGTAGTTGTGGTAGATGCTGGATAGCTTGTCACCGGGGATTGTAGGAGCTGGTCAAGAGTTAGCTCATGTCCCAGAGGAACACCACTAGTAATTGGTTGGGAAGAGAAGATAGGATGCACCATAGGATTTGTCATAGTGGACAGATAAGGGTGAGGGTTTGAAAGGTTACTGGGACCAGCCACACTTCTTGTTGCAAAAAGAGGAGGAGGTGGTCCGGGAGACAATGTTGGCTCAGGTTCGTCATATTCTAAACGAATCCTCACTCCCTTTTCTCTTTCTTTACTCACATGCTGGTTGAGAAGAGTCCTTAGCACAGGGAAATTGTTAGCAACCCCTTCAGGGGTGAGTTCAACACAGGATGGGGCATCAGAGACACCGATATTGGGAGATGGAACTCCGGATCTGGACGGAGTTGGTGTGTTGAAGTTGAGGAACTCGGGTGTGCTCCCCGGAGTCAAGAAAGAAGTTGGTATAGCCACGTGAGCTTGGCTACTACCCGGAGTAGAAGCGTTTGGGATCTGATTTACTTCTTCCGGGGATCCTCTTTCAGACATGGTTATTTTAAGTGAATAGAGCTACACTACTAGGTCTTTTTGAGAAGAAATAGCGGCGTAGCCCCACGGTGGGCGCCAACTTGTTGATGCAACAAATACAAGACCAACGGTGGTAGCTGGACTGGCTAGGCAGAATGGTTGAAGGGTTCAACCTTGCCTAACGCAGGTCGTGGGGTCCCCCCACATTTGCGAGACGTGGAAGGAGGTTTGCTAGTTTATTGTTGTTCTTTGCTATGGATCCTCCTCTGAATCGTACCCAGATTTGGAAGTTGTAGCAAAGGGAATGTGTGTGTTGGATGTGAAAGGGAATGACTTGTGCGAGACAAGCATTCGATGTGAATGACCAAAGATTGGAGAATCAGAGCTGGTCCGGATGTCCTCTCTGAAGTAAATGAAGTGTCATTTTATAAGAGAAGGCATCTCCCGAAGTGGAATGGATTAGACTAGTAACCTCGCTTGCAGTGGAGGGTTTCCCCTTTCGGGGGTTGAAGGCTTTTGACCCCCGGATAATAGTGTGCATTGGCAGACCTGCTTTGCTTTTGCGGCTGTGGGTTGGTGAAGCGATCTTCAGATGTGACCGGCTACTGTTTCTGCATTGCTTTTCCCAACTCACAGCTTTTCAACCGTTGAACCGTTTAACCTTTTGAGCGCTTACATATTTAATCATTTTATTTAGTCTTGAGCTACCCCCGTCATCAGCGACGAATGGAGTTTTATCATGCCAATCACTAAAATAAAATATTTTAATGATTACATAAATTTTTGGATGTCCAGATATGATCAGAATGTAAGATATGCGCGAAAATGCAAAATTGTGTACTTTTTTACTCTTTTAGTCCCTGATTGACCAAAAAGTTTATTTTTGCACACCGAACTCCTCAAAGCCTATTTCTAAGCTATGTAAAGGATATTTATGGTGTATTTAACTTATGGTCATTTTCTGGAATGTTCGTTACGGCACGAATCGCATACTTTCACAGTTTGTCGAAAATAGTCCCTGTAAGCGAATAAACTTGATTTCGACACACCAAACCTTCCAAAACTTATTTCTAAGTTATGTGAAGGTTATTTAAGGTATGTTAAGCCTATGTCACTGATCCGGAGTGTTTGTTGCCTTAAACTGATTACGTTTACGCATCAGTTCGCATATAACCTTCCAGAAAGCGATTTAAAGCTCGAAATCGAACAAGAATTGAAATGTGCAAATGATACACATATTTATACAAATCCCAAGTATGAAACACAATATTTCATTGATTTGGTATTTGTTTGATGGTCGTTGTGACACAAATGTCACAGCTGGTGAGTTCGTAGTTTTATGAAAACGTTAATTGCCAAGTGTTTAGTTCCGTTTAATAGTAATGTTGATAATAACTCGAGTACCGTACAAGATGGCTTCAGATTGCTTTTCCCGTCCCCAATGCCCCCTATCTAAGCATTGGTCGTTATTTAAGGTCATTAGTTCACGCCCGTCCTCTCAGGTACGGTGTGAGGTTGCCAAGCCTAATAGTGCTATCAACTAATACCCCGTTACCTCTCAGGTAACTATTCGGAAGAAGATGGGACTTAAGGTGATAGGAAATTAGTGTATTATCTAACATCTCAGTTTTTACCCAAAAGACTTATTCCTCTTAGGAATACCCATTTGATAGTCCCACCCACCGGGACGCATGCTCAAGAGAAATGAACTCACCTTAGTTTTGCTCGGTATGTTAAGTTTCCTGTTCCAAGTTGGTCAACCAAACCCTAACGTGGTTACCAATTAAAATCAGTTTCATTAATCAATTAAATCACGTATTTTCGCAGACTGCATTTACCACAATGATCACCGTATAACACATAGCAAGTACTCAAATTTCATACAAGTCCTCATCTCACGTGTATGTCACATAACAAATACTTAATAGGCGAGTTTGCTACTCACACGAGCCAAATCAGGTTCCTCATTCATAATTAACATGCATCAAATAAAGCTTTATAAACATAAACATTCATCATCCTACATATCATAAACTATTCAGAACCTTATGTTATGTGAACACATTTGCTGTTTAAACTGTTGATTGCTCACTTGCAGCATCTTCACGAAGAACCACTTCTTCGTGGGATGACCTCATGGCGAAGAACCCCCCTGGCGAAGAACCATGTTTCGTCAAGAAGTGAGTGTGACGAAGAACCCTAGTGGTTCTTCAAAAGCCAGTCAACGAAGAACCAGGTTCTTTGTCGAGTTATGTTCTTCGTGGGGAGTCTTTCGTCGCTGCACTTAACAGACGGTTATGTTTCCCTTATTTTCACACGTAACAGTTGCTAACAAGTTTGACAATTATCCAATCAGATCAAACGACACATTTAATCATGATCATGAACCCTAATTATGAACAATCATCCACTGTTCAACAATTCATTCGAAGCATAACAATTACACCACTCATTATTATACAAATCATAGTTAACAACTTATCATGTGAACATCACTGTTAATCAAACAAATCATCACTTGGATACAAAATCAAAGTCACGTATATACAATCATCGATCACAGCCAACTCCATCAGTTTGTTATTCCTAAGTTTCTAATCACTAATTCCAACACCATGTTTAGTAACATAATGAAACCCTATTTTTTCACGTAAAGTCACAACATTAAGATTTTTGCAACTAACAATGATAGACATTAACCGTGATACCAAAGTGATTAGTTTGTTCGAGATCGAGGGCTTCGAGACTAAGACTGTCGTCGCACTGGAGGAGAGGAAAAGAGAGAGCTTTAGGGTTTGCGTATATTCTAAGTTTTGAGGGTTATGAAAGTTGCACCCCAACCCTTGAGGTTATTCGAACAAAATAGCAGGCCGGGCCCATTCTGGGCTACGAAGGAATTTGGGCCGAGAGCCCTTTCCGACGAAGGACCCTCTTGGCGAAGAACCTTCTTCGTCAAGGAGTGTTTGTGACGAAGAACACTAGTTCTTCATCGACTTGGGTTCTTCATGACTCTAGTGTGGTGTGCAGCCCAAAGTTAAGGAGCATGAACATGTTATGTGTAAACATTTAACAACTCCTAAGTTTTCATTTAATAACCAAACAATACTCTAATTATTCGTATATCGTGCACATGTTACAACGTAAAACGAATTGTGAAGCAAGTAATGCGTAGAGGGAGGACCTTGAGTTCTCGGGTTGTCACACCTAATACGTTCATGCATACATTTTCTATACTTACCCCCCCCCCCGCCAAAAAAATATAAACTTTTAACATAAAATAACATGTCTATACAAGTTCAAGGGCCAAACCCGTCAAAAATCAAACTTCTGTTGTCAAAATAACACACCACGTCACGCAAGCACGTGAGGCTCGTGCGACGCATAGAGGCTCGATCCGCATAAAGATTATTTCCCCAATCCGGGTTGCTCATTTTCCACTTCCTTTCTTCCCCAATCTCCTTTATTCTTCGTTATAACTCTAACCCTAATCCACCTTTATATAAACAAGCAAAACCTTCATTTCACTTTTCCCACGCTCTAAACTCACTCAAAACACTCTCAAACAACTGAAAACACAAACTTTGAGGCAGATTCTTGCAAGTTCAAAAGTAAGCATAAGACTCACTTTACTTTCTCTTTTTCATGAATTTTTGCTTCAAACTTGTTTGGAACACCTCTAGGAGTGATTCCACAAGTTTACCATGGTAAACTAAGGTGGAGAATCACCATTTTGAGGTCCAAACTTTCTGTTTTTATTAACTTTTTTCATAAACTTTCTATGAACTTGTTATTCTTGAGGGAATCTTGTGCCTATCTAGTTCCTAATCAAACTCATGGTTGTGGGGCTTGAGTATGGTTTGTCCCCATAAGTTTAGAGGTCTAAATACCTCCTAAACTTTCTGTTTTAACAAGGTTCCAAGGAACCTACAAGTGTTGAAGCCCTCCAAGCTCATAACCTTCCATGTTATGAGACTTGTACTTAGGTAAAGTGTGAACAATGGAGCTTAGGCTTCCAACTACGATTCCACTACTTCACTTGCTTGTTTTTATTAGCCAATATTATATCTAAGTTACCAAGTAAACTTACTACCAACAAAGTGACCAAACTACACCAAATCTCCAAACATTTTCCATGATTGGAATGCACTAGTCTAGTTTGAGCTCACTTGGTTACTTGGTGAACTAGAGGTGTATCTTTATTCTATGTTCTATTCATGACCAACCAAAATCATCAACAAAGTTGATGATTTTGTGCTTTGGTGAATCATATAATGAGGTTTACTGGATGGAAATCATTCTTACCTCCTTGCATGACCATTCTCATGGTACCTTTACTTTACATTTGACAATAACGTATAATTTATCCTAATTTCTGAATCCAGTCCAATAATTGAATCCACAACTCACACACCTTTGTTTCCCCTTTTAGGGTAACTTTGGCGTTCCAAAAACTCAAGACTCAACGAACTCACTTTCGTGGACTTTCTACACAAACCGTGATATACTCGAATCCCCCTTTTACGCTTTAATCACTTTTAGGGTGTAACATGTATGACTTAATAAAATACACTTATGCACACAATCTAAATTATGCAATCACTTAGTCCATAAATTGTTTTGCTTAGGTTATTTATGCTAGATACACAAACACTCATACATGCACACTATTTGTCATTAACTTTGTGCAAGCCTACATTAACATGTATAACACTACAGGAGTAGCACACCTCCCTTAGGAAGGGTCATTGTTAAGTATTCAATCGTTACCGGTCTTTTCATTGCGATGACAAGATTACGCTCGTGGTATCTATGGTTTGACATTTAGGATTGTGCATGCTAGTATGAAATTGAATTAGTATACAAAATGCCATGTTGGATTTGATAAACGCCATAAATTGCAAATCTTGAATGGATTGTATATCTTAGGGTGGAATAGATAGTGTATAAATGCTTAGAGTTGTCATGCTTGTTAAAATTTTTAAGTGTTCAACATGAACAAGAAGTTAAGTGATTAACTAGGTGTGTGAAAATGAGTTTTTAGGAGGAGATCCGAACCAATGAAATAAGTTGGTTAATTTATGCATTTGAAGTATGGTAACTGAAGTCTAAATGTTAATTTGATCATATTGAACATATTGACTTGATTAGTTGAGAATACATGGTTTGATGTTGTTTATTTGAGTTAATAGAAGTAGCACAAAAATCATGCCCACAAGTTGTTTGACAAAATGTTAAAGTAAAAATCTAATGCTGATAATGTATGGAAAAACCTTGACTGGAACTATGTGATTTATTATTGGCCATATTACATGCCACAGAGTTGAGCCATGAGTTCTTAATGATAATTGGGTTGAACTCTTTCGGAAAATTGAGTGAAGTTTTGGAAAATCAACCGGGGCGGACGCACGTTTGAAGGGAAAGCTCTAAGGTACGTGGCTTGTTTCGTTAATTATTCTAGTAAGCTAGTATTGTCAAATTGAAAGTAACGGTTGAGAAATTGATTATAAGTTGAATTGGTTGCTCGTAAGTGATGGTATTAACAAGATCCAACTAAACGAGTTGTTATTGATTCAAAAGTAATGGTTTGCGTAGAAGTGATGATATTCACAAGAGAAAACCAAAAGGGTTAAATAAACGTAAACGCAAACCGGGTGACAGGAGCATAAAATACTAGGTTAATAAGCCCGGGTTATGGGTTTTAGTTGTAGGGGAATAATCCTACGAAAATAATGCGGACGATTTAAGCTTTAGTGCTTAAATGTCAAAACGAGCATTATAAACGTAAACCGGGTAATGGGAGCGTGAAATACAAGGTTAATAAGCCCTGGGTAATGGGTTGTAGTTTAAGAATGACAAGGAATGAATTCCTGGCAATAAAAATGAATTTGGAACATTTTGATGTGTTTTGTCGAAATATGGTAAAAAAAATTGCAAAGGCTGGAAATCCCTCAACTTAAACAAACTTTCTGGAAAAACAAGGTTGTCGCGTTTCGTTACAGGGATCTCATGTCTTTGTCGCACGACACGAGGGAGGAAAGTCAAAGCCTTCGGTCAACACCATCCTATCGCGTCGCACGACATGTTAATCCTTTCTCCGTCACGTGACTCGACGACGGTAATTCTGGCAAAAAAAATAATTTAATTATTTTGACCATGTGGGTTCGTTTAACACGTTCATATGATGTATTTTCTAATACTCAAGATGCTTAACGTGTTGTAGGTGACACCAAGTTTATGTGATGAATGAAGATCATGTCCTACAAAGAACCGAACACAATTCAAGACGTATGCTTCCGCATTTTATTACATGTCTTTTAATAACTTAACGTGCATGTATTTTGTATAAACAAAATTTATGTAGACCGCGAACTTAGTTTGTATTTAAAGGATATTCTATGTTATATTAGACAGGTGTTACATAATATATAATTATTAGAGTAAAATGCAATTTGCGCCTCTGTGCTTTCGGGGTGCTGTAAAGATGAGTCCATATTTTGAATATTTAGATGTATGAGTCCCTCTACTCTGAAATTTGCTACGATTTGAATCGCTAATGCTAACTTTTTAGTTAAGTTAAGTGAAGAGACCATTTTGCCCCTTATCCTCAATGTAAAAAGATTTGTATACCCCTTCTCTATTACTCTTATTATTATTAATTAACATTATGTTATACTCAAACACCCATTGTAGACTATGAAATCTTGATCTTCAAAATTCAAACTTCATCACAAAATCACAAATCATCTTTATCATGTTCACATAATCATGAGTCTTAGAATCATCTTCAACATAAACCATCTTCATCATCTTCATAAACATCACAAATCCAGATCCAACCTTCACAAAGCCAGATCCAACCTTCTTCATCATCTTCACAACATCACATGCCCAAACCCTAAATATTAAACATATTAACACCTACACCCTACCTACATTCCAAACACAAACAAATATTATTTTCTCACACAATAGTTAAAAACGGAAATGTCCTATACTAGAAGCTGTAGGATATGGCAACCCCACTCCATCAACGCATCACATTCAATCTACCCCACTAGATCTTTGTATGTGTCCATATTATATATGAACTGTAGACCATATTATTGGAGCGTATAAACAGATAAGGTGATATCTAAGACTACATCGCCATGGATCATGGATAAGAAGCAAGTGGTCATCATCGAAGCCAGAATCAACGACCTCCTCGCCTGTAAGTAATAGAGATTTTTCCTGTGCTGGTAACCATGTGTTTTGATTAAGATTTTTCAGATCTGGAGGTTAGTCTTATTGAAGATTTTTCAGATCTGGAATGTACTGATGAAGATGAATTGAAGATGATCTGATGATGATTAACATGAACTGATGATGATGTTTGCAAAAGGATACATGGTCGAAAGTCCGATGTTTTCTATTTTTAAGTTTGTGTTTTTATGAGAATTTGAGTTCCGAATGATCTACTTTGATGTCATTTGTGTTTTATAGGTCTAACGGAGTTTAAGGAGCATTTCGGGAGCTTTACAGGACATTGGATTGAGGCTAGGACCAACCAAACGTGAAAAACGAAGAAAACAGGATGGTTCATGGTGGCGGTGACTTAGCCTTTGGCCGTTGCCGATGCAATTGGCGTCAACGGGAAGCCCGTAGGCAGACCATTAGAGCGTTGATCCTTCACTCGACGTTGACGACACCCGAAAGGCATGTCACCGACGTAACAACGAAGATGGCGACGCACAAGTCATTTATTTGACTGATTGACTGAGTTTTTTTGGATGATTATGTTGTGTTGAGCGGCATTGGGAAGGGGTTACACTTTGGTTTGGAAATCAATCATTCTCCAATCATCAAAAAGATCATTCCATCACTCAATAACCACCTTACGATTGAAGACCATAATCATTCAATCATCATCAAATATCATCATCATAGTTCCATTCCAAGATTATTATGGGAACAATATTCCATCAATCATTGTCACACTAATCATAGTCAATCATTAGTTCAAGATCAAGAATCAAGGTTTGATGGCTCGTTCTTCGTACTCAAGATCCGGTGTGCAAGTCTCACAAACCATGAGCGGTTAGTCTCCTAAGGTTTCACCCCGATGTAGATTTTGTAAGATTTCTAGGGTTTGACATTTTTTTAGTTTTGATTTGTGACTAATTATGATTGAGGTTTGAAGTTTATATTAGTTGTACTGTATCCGTTTTAAATTCACAAATTGTCGAACAACTTACAACTTTGACTTTCATAAATCTCCTAAACCGTGATGAATTTCGAAATTTTGTTCGGTGGGTTTTGTTCGTCTCGAAAGGTTACACAATTTGCACCCAAGAATCGCTTGATTTCGTTAACAATTGAAGAAGACACGGTGTCTTGAAATTCTAGGGTTTATAAGACTTTTATGATGAAGATGATTAGATTGGGCTTTGCTCATGAAGACCTATGTTCTTGATGATGATGATAGAAATTAGATTTAGGTTTATGTTTCAAATCTTGTTCAGATGACAAGAATTAAATTTAGGTTTTGCTTTTTGTTTATTTTCTAAATTTTAATATGATGAGATTACTAAAATGCCCTTTGACTTAATGGTTAAACTAACGGATTATTCACGGAGGGACTCAACATGTAGCGCTTTTTGAATTATGAGGACCTAGGCATCAAAATTTTCATTTTAGGGACTCAAGTAGACTCCACCTCTAAAACACACCAACACAAATTACATTTACTCTAATTATTATTATTATTATTATTATTATTATTATTATTATTATTATTATTATTAATAGTAGTAGTAGTAGTAGGACTGTTGTTATTACTTATATTATCTATTATTATTATTAGTACTATTGTTGTTATTGCTTTTATTATCTATCATTATTTTCTTACATTCTTATTTTTCATATGCAAACGATGAGCTGTTGATATCCTTTTGTGAATGTTATCGTTGTATATTTTTGTTGTACAAAATTTCCATGACATCAAGTCGGACAACGCCAACTTGTTAAGCAAAAGTTTTACCAATACTCTTTATTTTAAATTTATTTTTTTGCTATTATAACTAAACACATTTAAGTTTATTATGGAAATTAATTAAAAAAACAGGTATTAGAATATAGAAATTACCAAACAACCACCACTAAGGTATATCATGTAATCAATTATGGTTGGTAACCTAGAAGTTAAAGGGGTATGGTCTCTAATCCTGCACCGACTTGCACAATGCTAATAATGGGTCACGCGCAAGAAGCCATAACCAAATCAAATGTATTTAATACTTAGACCATTTTCAGAAAGATGGCGCAAGCCTAAGCAGCGCAAGCCTCAAGCTGCCAGTAAGGCACAACTCAAATAGTATAATTAGAAAGAACGTCAGAGCATGTGGCCAATAGGCACACGACATGTTGTGTTCAATAGTGCCTCACGATGAACAATCATGTAGGAGACAAGAAGTACACAAGGACACTGACGTGTCACCAATCACAACGCGTCGACTATTGTTCCACGATCTCCATCTAAACGTTGATGACAAACCCGACAAAAAGGATAACTATCAGGCCACGTGGATCCATTCAGCGCACGTCAACTTCCCTTTCGCATGCAAACACTAACGGTCGTGCTTAGAGTGACAAACAGGATATTCCTTGTTGTCGACGTAAGGCCTCAGGCCCATCAGCTCATCTCCTTCGTATAACAACCCTCCAAAATTTATTCCAACACCCCTAATATGTTTAGAAAGTCCCTATATGTCTTAAAATGCACCTCCAATACGAGATTTAACCCTAATTACCTTTATATAATTAAAAATAAAATAAAAATCAAGTTTCAAGGGGCGCTCGCGGGCCGCAAAGGCTGTGCCTTCAGGCTACGCGGGCCGCGATAGCTCAAACCCCAGGCGGAACCCTAGCGTGCTACGTGTCCCAATCCGTGTCAAGTCTACGAGTTCGAATCAGCGCAGCTAAAGCCTAGACCCCTAGGTTGCGGGCCGCGTAAGACCACCCCTAAGTCTTCGCGGGCTGCGAGAGATTGCGTGATCAGTACTATAAATAGATAGCATCGGCCGTTCATTCGAAATCGTTCACACACAAATTTTCTCTCTAATTTCTATATAGAATAAGCTATACTTGGGCATTATACCCCCCCCCCCTAAATAACGAAGTTCTGCCTCGTTGTAAGTATCATAACCCCCGGTTACGTATTAGATACATTGCTCGATTGATCTAGGGTTCCGTAATGGCTGTCGTGGTTCTGCCCGATGTAGTCGTTGGAATACCGTCTCTGGGAGCGTATTACTAATGTAAATATTGGGTTATTATACTAATGCGTGTGCATTTGTGTAATTAATAGATAATCACCAGGAAATCCTTAAGGAAAACCCTAAGACATCAATGCGAGTAATCCTTCTTTTTGTGTAAACCTTTTTGTGAGTAATCTTCTTTTTTACAAAACCTCATATGATTAACATTATATTAAATAGTGATTGAGTATTTGTATTCTACAATTATCGTCGGTATGTTGGGGTTTTGTATACAAAATTTGTTACTACATTGTGAGTAGTAACATGACCACAAGCCGGGTTGACAGTACCGTGGGTGGTAATTAAAGTAGATGGAAACAAATGTAATTGCGAGATCGCCCTCAATACTATACAATGGTTTTACTTATCTTGATTAAACTGGGATTCACTCACTAGTATTTCCCACTGACAAAATGTTTTTAAAGGCGTTTCAGGTAACAAAATGTGAAAGCCAAATAGAAGCCAGCTGGACAGCATTGAAGGCTTGGAAAAGTGGCTATAAAGTTACCTAAAATAAAGAGATGTTTTATTTAAATAAAATAGGGTTTATCCCTATAAAAATGTGTGTACTTGAAACTTGGGATTTTCCCATGTATTTAATATTATAAAAGCGTGGTATTTTACTCTGATAAAACATTTCCTAACTACGGTCCTGATGTAACTTCCGCTGCCAAATTGATAAACACCGATACCACCAAAGCTGGTCGCGGCCGCCCGTTCCCGGGTAGAATAGGGGACGGGGGTTGCGACGGAAGGTGGTATCAGAGCTAAGCCACTGATTCAGCCACAGAAGTGTTCTGCTGACACCAAGATATTATTCAAAATGTTAGGAAATTATCTACGGAACTACGTGCATATCTGTATTTTATTGTTGTGTGTTATTTGACTATTTGTTAGTTTACAGTATGAGCGCCCAAGGACCATCAGACACTTACCGTCAGTTGTCCAGCTCACCTAGGGACGAAGGTACCTCTTCATAGCCTACCCTCTCAGGGTATTCAGCTGACAATGAAGATGGGATATTCGTGTTCAAGGCCCATTCTGAAGAGCCATTCCCTCCCAAGAAGAGAGGATGGTTCTGCAGAGGAGCGCATGAACATAGAAAAAGGATGAAAAAGTTACAACAACAGCGTGCTTTAGCAATCGTTAAGAGAGAAACAGATGCTCACACTCAGGATATGCTCAATAGGAGTCTAGCAAATTTTCATATCTTAACAACTACAGCTGCAGACCCTTATCTAGAGCAACTCATAGCACCCCAGCCCTTACCCCTGTTTCCCACACAGCCAATGGAAATTGAAGCCAACCCAGAAAATCAAATCCCAATGCCTGATTTTGACCCCACTGAGATACCTAGAGTACCAGCACCCAATCCCTTAGAACTAGACTACGACCCATGGTTTGACGACCATAGGGATTACCAGCAACGCTACCCGATACCAGAAGACGAACCCATGCCAAACCTAGCAGCCTACCCAGACTTGGACCCTCTAGATCCCTACTATGATAATGATCAATACATCAGGAAAATTCTAGAGAATCCTTACCCTTACCAAGAACCCATGCCACAGTTCCCAAACCCAGTACCAGCTCCTGTACCCCCAATGAGTGCAGAAAATGTGCAAGAACTCTGAACCTTTGGTGAGGAGATTTTAGAAGGAAGTGAGAGGATGAGGTAGATAGGAGAACGACTCGTCTGGAAGTATGACGAGCGTAATATGGAGTTTTGGATGAACCCATACCAGTAATAGTAATAATAATAATAAAATAATAATATATAATATGTGTGTATGTTTGAAAAAAAAACTAAAACTAGACAATAGCTACGGATGCCTAATAGTATTGTGATTTCAATTTCGGTTGTATTGTAATATATATGGATGCATAATATAAAATAGAGTAAGTCGCAATGTTCGACGATTTTGATCAAGTATGCTTGTTGTGTGATTGTTTGCATTAAATATTGTTTTGTAATATTAATATTTGGTAAATGTTTAAAATTCAGATGGATAACGAAGTGAACCAGGAAAACCAGAGTAACAATAACCCGAATAACGATAACCCGAACAACAATAACAATGGAAACCAAGTGGATAGCAGTGTCATCCAACACATAGTGGAACAAGGGATTATAGATGTGATGCCATATATTATTAAAACAGTTAAGGAAGCTGATAATAAGAGTAATCATGACAGTAAACGACCTACTGAACCTGAACACAGCGTAAACAATGGACCCATACTTCAAGTGCCCATTCCCAAAAGAAGAAAAACCATGTCTTATGGTTGTTCTTATAAAGAATTCTGGTCTTGTAAACCAATGGAATTCTCAGGCAATGAAGGGGCCATTGCAGCTCTACGCTGGATAGAAAAGACTGAGGCAGTCTTAAAAATAAGCAAATGTGCGGAAGAGGATAAGATAATGTTTGCCTCCAATCTGTTTAATCAGCCTTAGAATGGTTGAAAACTATCCTCCAATCCAGGGGAAGTGACATGGTGTATAATATGGAATGGGAGGAATTTAAGAACATGGTAGAAAAGAATTTTGCCCTTCCAATGAAAAGGAACAGATAGCAAATAAGTTCTTAAACCTTAGAATGGCTGGAGTGGATAGTAAAGGTTACACTATGCTATTCTTCGAATATGCTAGGATAGTGCCGACCCTTGCATCACCTGAACCAGTATTAATCTCCCGTTATATCTGGGGATTAATCAGTGAGATTAGGCATGTAGTCAAGGCAGCTAAACCCCAAACTATAGAAGAAGCTGTAGAACTAGCAAACACCTTGACTGATGAATTAGTGCGTACACGAGAAGAGGACCAGAGGAGAAACCTAGCTCAAAGGCTTACCCAAGAATTTCGCTATGGAAATTCCAACCGTGGGAAAAACATAGATTCTACCTCTACACCTTATTGTAAGGCTTGCAAGAAGAAGCATTCAGGAAGATGTTCCACTTACTACAATTTCTGCAAGATACCAGGACACAAGGAAGAAGACTGCAAGAAGAAACCTAATAATGGAATGTGCTTCAACTGTGGAGAAAAGGGTCACATCAAACCGAACTGTCCGAAACTAGTTCCAGCCATGAACAACAAGACTACTACAAATGCTAGAGCATTTGTTCTGACTGCAGAAGAAGCAAAGATGATTCCGGACGTGATAGCCGGTACGTTTTTAGTTAATGATGTTTTTCCTAAAGTATTATTTGACTCTGGTGCAAACCAAAGTTTTATTAATACTTCATTTTGCTAAATTACAAGTTTTATCCTTTATGTTTACATCAAATTTCAGGCGCTGTCCTTTAGCGCAAAAGTTGACAGGCAGTGTCCTTTACCTTTCAAAATCTTGCACGTTTTGTCCTTTAGGCCAAACCCAGTTATATTTTTTGGTTAAATCTAGTCATGTGCAAGGCACATGAGGGTACTATTGTAATTTCACCATTCAAGGGGCTATTGTGTAAGATAAATTATATCAAGGGGCTATTATGTAAAAATAAAACAAAATAGTTTAAAATATTATTTTTATAATATCAAGGGGCTATTATTGTAATTTCACCGATCGGTTATGTTTTGTCATTCAAACATCTACCAATACACAAAACATGCTCTCTTCAATAACATCACAAAAACATCAAATCCCCAGATACTTTACCATTACTTTCAATTCAAATCACAATCTTACTTTAAATCTTGAACCATTTAATCCCCAAAACCATGCTCTCTCCACAACCACCACCACCACCACCCCTTATTACACAAAATCCACTAATCTAACAGACACGACAAGAAAACTGTCATCAGAATGTTCATAATTTAACCTCCAAATTGAGCAACCACATTCAACCTATGAAATCAAAGTCATCAAACTAACCTGGTCGTTTTTGTCTCCACCTTCAACCGTTCCGATTCCAATTCGCACGAGCTGTTGAACGATTGGCCTAACCAAACACCCACCCACCACCGACCACCACAAACACCATCATAACATGCCATCATCTCAGATCCAAACCCACCACCGCCTCGGATCCAACCACCACATCGATTCATAAACCGGTTTTGGCCCATTAACACCCTATGCGTTGTTACCTGTGGTATACCAATAAGCCCAATTTCCAAATTCTTCAAGCCCAGAAGGATACGTACAGTGGAAAGGTCGCAAACTTGAATCAGAGTAGAGGAGCCGCCGGACCACTGGTTGTCGGCGTCATTGAGGCAAGCGAGACGGAGGGCTTGCTGGGTTTTGGAGAGGTCGCTGTGGATCGCCGAAGATGGCATAGAGAGATATATATATAGAGAGAGATATAGAGAGAGGGTTTCAACTTTATACATGTTTGAGAAAAGGGTGTAGATGGTGGTTCGCAGGAGGAGGTGGTGGTGGTCTTGACGATGGCATAGAGAACTTGTGTTAGAGAGAGAGAAGAAAGAGGGATAGAAAGTTAAGAGAGAGAGTGTGTGTGTGTGTGCAGGGTTATAATTTAAAATCTTTTTTATTTTTACAAAATAGTATCAATCTATATATTCCTTACACAATAGCCCCTTAAATGGTGAAATTACAATAGTACCCTCATTTGCCTTACACATGACTAGATTTAACCAAAAAATCTAACTGGGTTTGGCCTAAAGAACAAAAACGTGCAAGATTTTGAAAGGTAAAGGACACCGCCTGTCAACTTTTGCGCTAAAGGACAGCGCCTGAAATTTGATGTAAACATAAAGGACAAAACTTGTAATTTACTCCTTAATCAATCATTAACTAAACTTCCACAAGAATGTCTAGTAGAGACAGCAAATGGGGAAACCATTAAGATTTCTGAAATCTTGCAGGGAGCAAGAATAGAATTTTTAAATCAAAAGTTTATTGCAATCCTTTATCCAATGAATCTGGCAGGATTTGATATTGTATTAGGAATGGATTGGTTAATAGCCAATAAAGCCAGTATTCTATGTGATCAAAAGTCAATCCAAGTAAATTCACCAAGGGGTAAAAAGATCACAATTAAAGGAGATAAGCCCTCTAGATCCATGAAATTCATCTCTGTAATGAAAACAACAAGTTATATAAGAAAAGGATCATTATTGTATTTGATTTCCATAATCATTAACACTAAAGGAAAAGAATTGGAAGATATTCCTCTAGTATCTCAATTTCCAGATGTATTTCTAGAAAAATTACCAGGACTACCTCCAGACAGGGAAGTTGAATTTAGAATTCACCTGCTACCAGGAACAGCACCAATTGACAAAGCACCTTACCGTTTAGCACCCGCAGAAATGCAGGAACTGAAAAAGCAATTAGACGAATTGTTGGAAAAAGGATTCATACAGCCAAGTTCATCACCCTGGGGAGCGCCGATTTTATTTGTCAAGAAGAAGGATAGGTCAATGCGTATGTGCATTGATTACCGTGAACTGAACAAAGTCACGATTAAAAATCGGTCCCCACTACCGAGAATCGATGATTTGTTCGATCAGTTGCAAGGAGCTCAATTTTTCTCAAAAATCGATTTACGATCAGGATATCATCAATTAAAGGTACAGGAAGAGGACATTCCTAAGACCGCATTTAGAACAAGGTATGGCCATTTTACTGTCATGCCATTTGGTTTAACCAATGCCCCAGCCGCATTTATGGATATGATGAACCGAATATGTAAGCTATATTTGGATAAATTCATAATTGTCTTTATAGATGATATTCTCATTTACTCTAAGAATAAAGATGAACATGCAGCGCACCTGCACGCTCTTCTAAGTTTATTGAGAAAAGAAAAACTTTATGCTAAGTTTTCAAAGTGCGAGTTTTGGTTAGAACAGGTACAGTTTCTAGGACATTTAGTCAATCATGAAGGAATTCATGTGGATCCTACCAAGATCGAAGCAATTACCAAATGGAAAACCCCTGAGTCACCAACCGTGGTTAGAAGTTTCTTAGGATTGGCTGGTTATTATAGAAGATTTATTCGAGATTTTTCTAGAATAGCCATTCCCTTAACTAAGCTAACCTGTAAATCTGTTAAGTTTGAATGGGGACCAAAACAAGAAGAAGCCTTTAGAATTCTTAAGCAAAGATTAACCAACACACCCATACTAGTGTTACCAGAAGGAACTGAAGACTTTGTAGTCTATTGTGACGCTTCTAAGTTAGGTTATGGATGTGTGTTGATGCAACGTCAAAAGGTTATAGCTTACGCCTCTAGACAACTTAAGAATCATGAAGAGAATTATTCAACCCATGATCTAAAATTAGGAGCCATAATTTTTGCGCTGAAGATTTGGGGACATTACCTTTATGGTAGTTAGTTTACCATTTTCACAGATCATAAGAGTTTAAGATATGTCTTCGGGCAAAAGGAGTTAAATATGAGACAGAGACGCTGGATGGAAATTCTTAGTGATTATGATTGTAATATCCAGTATCATGCAGGAAAAGCTAATGTAGTGGCTGATGCTTTAAGTCTAAAGTATCATGAAAAGCCAAAAAGAGTACGTTCTTTTAAATTAAATCTGCAAGTAGATTTAAATGAACAGATTAGAAAGGCACAAGAATCAGTAATAAAAAAATGATACTGAAAAAGTTGAAATGAATGATTAAGGAACTAGAACAAGGAACAGACGGAATTTGGAGATTCCATAAGAAAAGAATGTGGATAACCAAATTAGGAAACCTGCGCCACCATATTTTAGAAGAAGCCCATAAGTCTAAGTACACGATGCATCCTGGAAATGATAAGATGTATCAGGACTTAAGAAAGAATTTTTGGTGGATAGGAATGAAGAAGGATATAGCAACTTATGTTTCCAAATGTTTAACATGTTCACAAGTTAAAGCTGAACATCAGAAACCCTCAGGTTTATTACAGCAGTTAGAAATGCCGGCGTGGAAGTGGGAATTGATAACAATTGATTTTATTACCAAATTTCCCAAAACAAGGAAAGGTAATGATACAATCTGGGTGATTGTAGATAGGTTAACTAAGTCAGCTCATTTTCTACCAATGAAGGAAACTTTCAGTTTGTAACAATTAGCTAAGTCGTATGTGAATGAAATAGTTTCATTACATGGAATTCCTTTATCAATTGTTTCTGATAGAGATAGCCATTTTACCTCACATTTTTGGACAAGTTTCCAAAAAGCAATGGGAACCAAGCTCAGTCTAAGCACTGCTTATCATCCCCAAACGGATGGACAAAGCGAAAGGACAATTCAGACAATGGAGGATATGCTTAGAGCTTGTGTAATTGATTTCGGAGGTAATTGGGACAATCACTTACCATTAATAGAATTTTCTTACAATAATAGCAATCACACAGAAACAATCCTGCACCATTCGAAGCACTTTATGGACAAAAGTGCCGAACCCCAGTCTGTTGGGCCGAAATTGGAGAAAAGCAACTATCTGGACCTGAAATAGTGCAAGAAACAACATACAAGATCATTCAAGTCAAGGAACGACTGAAAGCAGCACGAGATCGACAAAAGAGTTATACTGATGACAGGCTAAAACCGTTGGAGTTTCAAGTATGAGACAAGGTATTATTAAAGGTCTTTCCTTGGAAAGGAGTGGTAAGATTCATCAAAAGAGGAAAGCTAAGCCCCAGGTATGTTGGACCTTTTGAGATTATTAGAAGAATAGGACCTGTAGCCTATCAGCTACAACTGCCAGAGGAAATGGCAGGAATACATGATATATTTCATGTATGTAATCTCAAGAAATGCCTAGTCGATGAATCTCTAGTAGTACCTCTTAAGGAGATAGAGGTAAATGAAAAGTTAAAGTTTGTAGAGAAGCCTCTACAGATTGAAGACAGGAAAGTCAAGAATCTCAAATACAAGAGATTAATTCTAGTCAAAGTAAAATGGGATTCCAAGAGAGGACCAGAATACACATGGGAGCTTGAATCAGAAATGCAAAGAAAATACCCACACCTATTCCAGTACACCTCGAGGACGAGTTCTAAAACAAGGTGGGGAGGATATAACAACCCTCCAAAATTTATTCCGACACCCCTAATATGTTTAGAATGTCCCTATATGTCTTAAAATGCACCTCCAATATGAGATTTAACCCTAATTACCTTTACATAATTAAAAATAAAATAAAAATCAAGTTTCAAGGGGCGCTCGCGGGCCGCGACAGCTCAAACCCCAGGCGGAACCCTAGCATGCCACGTGTCCCAATCCGTGTCAAGTCTACGAGTTTGAATCAACGCAGCTAAAACCTAGACCCCTAGGTCGCGGGCCGCGTAAGACCACCCCTAAGTCTTCGCGGGCCGCGAGAGACTGTGAGATCAACACTATAAATAGATGGCATCGGCCGTTCATTCGAAATCGTTCACACACAAATTCTCTCTCTAATTTCTATATAGAATAAGCTATACTCGGGCATTATACCCTCCCTAAATAACGAAGTTCTGCCTCGTTGTAAGTATCATAACTCCCGGTTACGTATTAGATACGCTGCCCGATTGATCTAGGGTTCTGTAACGGCTGTCGTGGTTCTGCCTGACGTAGTCGTTGGAATACCGTCTCGGGGAGGGTATTACTAATGTGAATATTTGGTTATTATACTAACGCGTGTACATTTGTGTAATTAATATATAATCACCAGGAAATTCTTAAGGAAAACCCTAAGACAACAATGTGAGTAATCTTTCTTTTTGTGTAAACCTTTTTGTGAGTAATCTTCTTTTTTGCAAACTGTTTTTACAAAACCTCATATGATTAACATTATATTAAACAGTGATTAAGTATTTGTATTCTACAATTATCGTCGGTATGTTGGGGTTTTGTATACAAAATTTGTTTCTACATTGTGAGTAGTAACATGACCACAAGTCGGGTTGACAGTACCGTGGGTGGTAATTAAAGTAGATGGAAACAAATGTAATTGCGAGATCGCCCTCAATACTGTACAATGGTTTTACTTATCTTGATTAAACTGTGATTCACTCACCAGTATTTCCCACTGACAAAATGTTTTTAAACGCGTTTCAGGTAACAAAATGTGAAAGCCAAATAGAAGCCAGCTGGACAACACTGAAGGCTTGGAAAAGTGACTATAAAGTTACCTAAAATAAAGAGATGTTTTATTTAAATAAAATAGGGTTTATCCCTATAAAAATGTGTGTACTTGAAACTTGGTATTTTCCCATGTATTTAATATTATAAAAGCGTGGTATTTTACTCTGATAAAATATTTTCTAACTACGGTCCTGATGTAAATTCCGCTGCCAAATTGATAAACACCGATACCACCAAAGTTGGCTGCGGCCGCCCGTTCCCGGGTAGAATAGGAGACGGGGGTTGCGACACTTCGTCACTCTCTTCGGCTATAAATATAGGACTTCGCCTCCAGGTTTAAGGACCGCTCTCTTGCTCCCTCACTTAATACACACACTTATTATCCTCAAAACAAGTTCTTATCTCACGCAGGAGGGTGGTTACAAGGAGAACCCCCCAATAATCTTCCTTGTAACGAGCTTCACGATGTTGTGTTGCTTTACAGGATCTCATAAGCAATCAAACGAGTAAGAAAGAAGATTAACATTTATTTAACGAGACAAATCTCACAAATTAACCTACCAATGTATACCCTGTAATAAATTATGGTTGGTAACCTAGAAGTCATGTTATCTTCTTCAAAATAACAATTTGACCATCATTTTCATGAGAACCAAATTCTTAGATCCAAAGTAATCATGTTTTAAACTTTCGTCTCATAAGTCATAACCAACGTTATTTATTATCTAATAAAGGTTTACTTTATAATATATATATATATATATATAGGGAGGGGCTCATGCGAGAACTCCATTTATTGCGAGAACCGCGAGAACCAATGTGAACACAATCTAAAATAGCTAAAAAAACCTAAAAAAAAACTAACCCCCCCCCCCCCAAGCTAAATGCTAAAAACTAAAACCCCCCAAAAAACCTAAAAAAAAACCTACCCCCCCCCCCCCCCCCACAAAGCTAAAATGCTAAAAACTAAACCCCCAAAAAACCTAAAAAAATCTATAAAAAAAAATTTAATATTTTTTATGCTCAAATCGCTACTTTTAGTGGCCAAAAAAAAAATTTTTTTTTTAATTTTTTTTTTTTTTTTGCTTCGAAAAGTAACGATTTTTATATAAAAAAAATTGTGTGATTTTTAGCTATTTTTAGGCATTTTTTGTTATGTTCACATTGGTTCTCGCGGTTCTCGCAATAAGAAGTGGTTCTCGCATGATCTTCTCCCTATATATATATATATATATAAATACCTGTAAATTAAAGAAGAATTTATCTAGTTTATAAAAACAAAGATAATTTAGAAATATGAACTTATTTAGTATTAATATTTCAATAACACTCCCTAAATACAAAAGGTACACCAAATAACTCTATAATATTATAAACCCAAATTCGCATAGTAGTTAGGTTTGTATCTATCTACCACACAAAGATTAATATACACACATAACGGTTATATAATCAATTACCATCCTGTCTGCATTTGTCAAACATTATGTATAATTGTATTATGAAATTTTATACTTAAATTCTATTAACATATTTATTGACACATATAAGCGTTTTTCTAAATAAAAATGACTTTCAGTTTTCTTCTTAGTTTGTCTATTTTCTTTTCTTCTTTTATGTACACACATGATCACAACTAAAGAGTGGCGAATTCAAAAAAAAAAATGTTATATAAAATAGGCAAATTAGAAAATAATAATCCCATCTTTCTGAAATTGGCCGATAATAATCCCAAGTCAGTTATTAGCCAATAATAATCCGACATCGTCCAATTTTTTTGTAAAATAGTCTACCGTTAAAATAGCTTAACGGAGTTAAGTGTTTTTCCGAATTACAAACCGATGTTTTAGGGCTTTTGATCAGAACGAAAATACAAGTCGATTGATGTAAAACTTACCTCAAAATACTGCCCCAAACCAACGAAAACGGTGCTTCAATTTGGGTGTTTAACTTCCAATTAACAAAATTCAAGCCATTTTGAACACAATTTCGAGGTTTCAATCGACTCGTATCCTCGTTATGATCAAAAGCCCTAAAACATCGGTTTGTAATTCGGAAAAAAACACTTAACTCCGTTAATCTTATTTTAACGGCAGACTATTTTACAAAAAAATTGGACGAGGTCGGATTATTATTGGCTAATAACTGACTTGGGATTATTATCGACCAATTTTAGAAAGATGGGATTATTATTTTACAAATTGCCTATAAAATAAAAACAATTGTATTAAATCGTAGAAAAAATAAACATATTAAATAACTGCTGATAAAATTGGTATTTTTAAAGCTTTTAAAACGTTTAAGGTTTAACATAGGTGTTAATATGTTATTTCAAAAAAATTAAAAACAATTACTATATGGTAATTAAGCCTTAATTCCAATTATATAATTCATTCGGTTTCCTATAATATAATGAAAAACAGGTATCCTTGAAAGCTAAAAATTGAAATAGCAGTCGTTATCCAGACCACTTGCGATGTATCACCGATATTAGGAGAGTAGTTAGATTTGGTATATCGATGGCCCATTATATAATAAAATTATAATAAATGTTTTGACTTTAATTATTTCTAATATAATTTAATATATATTTTAAATATATAACAATAATTGAGATATTTTAAATAATTAGTTAGTCTTCCTTTTATCCAACAATGACAACTCACCAATGACCAATCTATGTCCAATTATCCATTCTTGAGAATTAGGAACAATAATAATAATTATAAAATATTAGAAAAACTAAAACTTAAAACTAGGTTTACGCTAAATTAATCACGAGTTGTCACTTACGCTTTTTGTTTGTGGCAAAACATGTCATTCGCGTAAGTATATTTATCACGTAAACTAGCTGGATGTAGGGCTGTAAATGAACCGAACGTTTAGCAAACAGTTCGTGAATTATTTGGTGGGAAGTTCGTTTATGTTCATACGATTAGCATAACGAACGAACACGAATAAACAATTTCATTCGGTTAGCTTATCGAACGAACACGGACAAGGATCTCGTTCGTTTGACTGCGTTCGTGAACATTCGGTAATATGTCCAATTACATTCGTTCATGTGCGTTCCGTTCCGTTACATTCGTTTGTGTTCGTTTGATTATATTAAAAAATAATAAATAATAAACCTTTTATGTAAGCATATTGAAAACTTGTACCCCTATTTTTTTTCTAAGTTAGCCAAAATTTGGATATTCATGACAGTTTTTGGGATAATTATGTCTAAGCTAGTTAAACTCTGAATAATTATGTGTAAGTTAGTTAAACTCTTAATAATTATGTGTAAGTTAGTTAAACTTGATTCATCGTTTGGTGGTTGTAGTAGACTTCTCTTCTGTTTTGATTTATCATTTGATGGTTGTATTTAACTACTTATGTCCAATGTTTAAGGTTAAGAATGTTTGTATTTTTTATTTTCAAGTTAAATGTTTGTTTACTTTCGTTTTTATTCATTCGCGTTCAAGAACAATGTTCACGAACTGTTCGCGAACAACTAAATTTCCTTAACGAACGAACACGAACACAAACTTATGTTCGGTATGCATTCGTGAAAATAGTTCGCGAACATGTTAATTTCCTTAATGAACGAACACGAACATGGCCTTGTTCACCCTAGCTGGATGAAGTAGATATTCATTGTTAAATAAGTAACTAGTAGGGGTATGTATGGGTCAGTTTAATTCAAAACGATAACCGAGATGTCGGTTAATAGATACTCATAACCATAACTAATCGGTTACAGCGGTTTCAGTTAATCAGTTTTGAAAATTGTAGCGGGCCTATTAACCGTTAATATTGGCCTAGCCAAATAGTTATTACACATGTACACATATTAGTATTATTACATTATATTAAAAATACGTATAATCTTCAATAGTATTATTACATGGTATTAAAAAATATATAATATATATTATTACTGTAGAAACGTGATCCTGAAGAACGCCTCTTCGATGAATACTCCTAATGTCAATGATCCAAACCTGAATACGCAAAAGAGAACACTGTTAGGCCTCGTTACAAGAATGGGGGAATTCCTATAACCACCATCCGACGTGAGAATACGTATGGGTTAATGTGTAAAGTATTATAAGAGTACGATGAGGGTGTATGAATTTTACCTTAATGCATTCACCTATTAATACTGTTTAGTTCATCTAGGGTTTCCCCTTATTAGCTATCACCGTTTTCATGGGGTGGGCCCATGACTAGAAGATCATGCGGATTCTCCAAACATTTCGGAGATTTGGTAGTTATGTTATTCATATCTTATGTTAGAATATTCTAGAATAACTTGTGTTATATTTAAACTTATCGGTTTGACCGACCCAAATTGACCGGGTCGGGTCATACCATGACATGTCCCCCCAGTCCAATGCTCTACAAATTATGCATGGGGCCGGACTTGAAAAAATTCAAAGGATTCAACATAGTGTGTTCAAGATATCGTGTGTCACACCCCAAAAACATCGCAGTGGAAATACAAACGTGGCGGTGATGGAGGTTGGTACCCATTAGTATCTTAGTGGACGATGCAATATTAATTTTTGGACATACAACTTAATTAAAACATAAAGTTTAGAGTTTAAAGTTTAAACACAACCCACAACCACGACATAGTTGTCTGATCCTTATGGATCTTAGTACACATGGTCCCAAAATAGTTTTAAAAGTTGTCTAAAACATTATTTAACATGACATGCATCAACAACCACAAGTTATGCCAAAATCTCGAAGTCGAACTCATGTACCTGAAGAACACGTAAAAATCAAGTGTCAAAACAAAAGGCTGGTGAGTTCACTTATTCAAATTGTAAACAATTTGTTTAAGGAAAACTTTGTTATTATGAATTTTGTAGGTCCGGGTTATGGATCGATCGATCGATTACGACACGGTGATATCTAAACCTAAGTTTGATGTGAGAAATCCATCAGAAATAACTTATTGTCACAAGTATATATAGTGTCGTGTGTTCGTTAGTCATTAAGAACGGAGTAGAAGCAGAAGGATTTCATTCATACCGAAAGAGTATACATAATTTACAAGCTGGAGAAACAAATTTCTCCAGCATTTCCCCTCTGGGATCTCCAAAACTTAACAATTAACGAACACACGACACTATATATACTTGTGACATTGGAGCGAACTAGTACATCCGTGCGAAGGTGTTACCTTCGTGTGGATGAGTTCATTCGTGCGGATGAGTTACATCCGCACGAAGTTGTCTCGTCCTTTCCAAAGTCATGTGTTCATATCTAATCTATACAATATTCAACACATGCTCTATCTAGTCTATTCGCACAGTGACAGACATACATAATATGCACTACCAAAATTTATATCAAAACATCCATATATAATTAAGAAAGTCAAATTTACTTCCTTATTAAAAATCCGAGGGTCAGTTCTTTGATCGCAAGCGTTTTCTATAAAAACCTTCGACACAAATCATCTTCCCAAGATTTAATTATATATTAAATTTCTATCATCAAGTTTTCAGATTCATAGGTTTGCAAGGCCTACGAGATATATATACACACACACACACACACAATATGTTAGGTAACCTTAAATATAAGTATTGAAGAAAAGATGATCATCCTGATCACAAGATGAAGATACAGTCAAGAATTATTACTAAGAAGGTGCCTACATGATATTTTGACAAGAAGAAATGAAAGAGACATCTTCAACTAAAAATCAGGAGAAGATAAAAACAAAGAAGACAATCAGATAGAACTTTTCTAATAAAGTCTGATGATAAATTTGGTATTTATTATCAGAATCTGGTAAAGTCTGATCACCAGAAATCTAATGATCAAGTTCATCAGAATTTTGTCACCGGAAATTCTGGTAGACCCATTTGTCTTCAAGATATGGCCTGACACAAACCCAAAATAGAGCAAGTTGGCAATAACCGATTCAATGAATATGCCAAGAAGTCCCTTTTGTGCAGAGCAAGTAGTGAATAAACAATTGTTTATTTAGATCTGAACTCTCTTTAAATAGAGATGTCAAACCCCGAAGGATAAATGAGTTGTGCTTAGTATTTAATACACACACTACAAACTCCATTGCCCTTCACTTAGAATTCTTTGAGTATTCGTTTTGTAATATCCAATAACTTTGTCGTTGCAAAGTCATTTAATACACTTGAAACATTCTATATCTTGTTTCTTGAAAGTCTAATTTCTAGTTTCGCACACTATTTTCATATTTGTTGAAATCAGTTGCCATATTAAGTTTGGGTATCTCTATCTGGGAGCAACACAATAAGGGTATAATCAACACTAAACAATCACAATATATCAATTCGTCGCTCAACTTGACACGGAGCTACCGGTCATGAATATATAAGTTGCATATTAATGTGACTTTTAACGAAATTACCGTTTTAACCGTACAAGTGCACATGCATAGCCCTACCTCCTACTATAATGTTAACACTTATCATTCAACATTATATATAATCATATCCAGATATCATATTCCAACATGCAAAGTTCACCCTTGAACAACCCGTCTTCGCGTACGTTGAAATATGTGTATTTTAATGTTTAGTCTTGCACCGAACTTTACTATAATCATCCCAAATCGTCACGACTTCATATTTTAACATAACACATGTTATTTACTGAATAAAGTGTTACTAATATCCATGTTAGTGCATATTTCATGTAAGTGACATAAATCATGCAAGTTCAGCCATTTTACCACTTTTTAAGCTTCGTGTACAACATGCAAAGCTACCAAACTAATGACATAACTTCATATCATCATAACACATTATTTAGCATCATTTTAGCATGCTTATATTATATTTTAACTCACTTTCATCATATCATTTCAAGTTCACCATCATATGATCATTTAATCATCATCTATACTTATGTACAAGCACCTAATGCATGATTATCATATCATCGGCATCATCATCCTAGCACTTCAATGCCTCAAACATACATTTATTTCATTTCATATAATCCATAACATCATCTTCATCTAATCATCCTAACATTATAGCATGTATTCATTCTTCACGGTTATGAACAATCCAACAAAAACCCATATCTACATGCATATGTAACACCCCAAAAATGAACTTGGAAATTAAGCCAAGTAAATTAGGGGTGAGCGAGTAAAGTACCTTTAGTGGTAAAAGTTAACCCCTAAAGCACTGAGGTTTAAATAAATAAACCTAATGTTAAATAAAAAGTAAATAAGTGCTTTATAAGAAACAGTATACTAAGGGTCGAGTGAACGGGACTTAAGTTGAATTGGGTTGTAACAACTCATATTTGGTGATTTAACTAGGAACATTTAAACCAAGTTATGAGAATTGGGTAATTGTTAGAAGTATTATATGGTGGGGTTAATAAAAACTAAACCTAAAGGGCTAATTCTAGACAATTGGAAGTAAGGGATTAAAAAGTGGTAAAAAGCTAAAAAGAACACCCCACTAGTGTATGTTCTGGTCGATGTCCAGGAGGAAGAAAAAGGAAGCAGTCCTTGTTCATCTAAAGTCACCAAAAATTGAAGGTCAATTCTAGCCCCAAATCAATGCATGAACGCATATAAACGATCACCTAAATGAGGGGATCATAAGGTATGTTCAAAAACCTAGATTGGTGAAAGTCATGATATGAGACAAGTAGAATACTTGCAATTAGGTTGTTAGATTATGATCCAAAGATGAAAGCAAGTGTATGCGTATACTTGATTTCGTTAGATATAAAGAAATAGTGAAATATTTGATGTAAGATTTCTTATAAGTGATTAACAAGTAGATTATCAAGTGGGTTTTGATAATATGATTAAGTTTATAATAAACTTATGTTTAAAACCATCATGGATGGTAGTAATAGGAAGATACTTGAACAATTATGAGTTTGAGTATGTGTTCATAGTTGCCATGAAATGGGTTTTTTGTGTTATGACGAAATTGATGATTATGTTCATGTAAATAGATGATTGAAATCATGTTATCTACTAGTTTGTATGTAGAACTTGATTATATTAGGTATTCGGATGAATGCCTAGTAATATGATGAAACGGGTTTTACATATAGATGAAAACCCTTAGTTCTTGCATAAAGAATGAATGAATAAATTAGCTTTGATAATCGAGAGCTAAGTTAACTTGATATTAATAATCACTTGAACTTGTTAAAGTGATAGAAATGAAATGAACGTGGTTGGAAATTTAGTTAAAACGGTGGCCTAAAAATAACGTCTACCGGGTAATTGATAGAATGCCTAAATGAATTGTTGAACTTAATTGTGCATTCCATATGTTAAAAGGCAGTTGACTTTTGAAAGTCAAACTGACCTATAATAAGATCGAATAATAATTTCGACATAAAATCCGTAAGGTGGAATAGTTGTGATTGATAATGACCAATCTAACCATCGTACAAATTATAAATGATAGTTTGACGCTTGACAAGTGAGGTGGAAGCTTGGAGAAGAAGCGGGTCACGGATGAAAATTGAAGAAGTTATGAGTGTTTTTGTGAAAAATGGTAGAGTTGGGAGTATGCAGCTCCCAGCTAATAACTTTCTGTGAAAAAAGGGGCTGTCGCGCCCCACGACAGGTAACAACCTTTGGTGTCGCGCCTCGCCACGGGCTCTCGCGACCCGCGAAACCTGAGTCTAAGTCTGTCGCGGCCCGCGACAGGCTCCAGAACTTGCGAAACTTGTTTATTTTATTTGTTTTGACATACGAACTCACTTGGATATGTTATAAACTTCATATGACTAACACATTTCATGATTTATGAAATGTAGGTATATCTTGAAGTACCGGATGACGATCAAGCTCAATAAAGAATCAGACATGATCAAAATTAAGTTTCCGCATTACGTTTCGTCATTACGAAAAATAAACAATGATATTATGTTGAAATGTTTTAAATTTTTCGAAGTTTTATGAAACTCGAAATTTTAAATGGATGTGTATTTGTATATACACATTTATACGCGAAAAGAATATGGAATTTTGATTTATAACTTAAGGGTCTTACAAGTTGGTAATCAAAGCTCAAGGTTAATGATCAAATATGTTCGGTTTGAGACTTGATCAAGACATCAGGTAAGTTATTATGTATATTAACGGTCTAGCATGTTAAAGTTTTGTAAACAACACATAGGGTTATCGTGTAAACACACGTTACCCCAATTAAACTAACAAAAGACGGATACAGTTAACAAATTACGTGTGTTAACACGTATTGTAGAAAGCCTTGTATTATAGTACGGGCGCTTGTTAATGTCAACGTTATTAATCTTTTGTAAACGTTTAAGTTGAAGGATCCTCGCATCTAAAGATGACGGGAGTCTAAGGATCTATCGATATGATGAAGAAATGGTCTGAAGTATGACAAGTAAACCATACTCACAAAAGACATAAATCAAGTAATGATCTTGAATAGAGATCGAACGACAAGGAATGTTGATCAGGGCGAGTATCTACTAGGTACACGTCTTAAATTTATAGTACAAATAGTAATATGCAAGAAATACATAGTGAATGACAGTTGCATATAGAATATGAAACTTGGGAAACCTGGATAGGGTACCTATCCAGGATGACGTTTCCAAGAGAAATCTAGTAGAAATACGTATTATTCCCAATCATGAATAACAAAACAATAAAATAATTCATGTCATATAGAAACTTGGATGAGAGTGACCATCCAAGTAGATATTCTCGAAATGAATCTTATTGAGAAAAAGTAACGGTCACATCAACGAATGTGACTGCATAAAAGTTATATAATAAGGAAAACGTTCTATATGTTTTGAAAAGAAAAGGGTAAAGCTAATAATTGTTAAATAACAATTAAACAAGGTTTTACCAAATAAAAATCAGAAACATGACATGAATCAAGAATTTACTTACATGGGAAGTAATGTGATAGTTATAATAAGGTCATGCGTACCATGTATTGATCGCTTACTCTGGCCAAGTAAGTAGTAAACACATGATACCATGAACTTCTTATAATGAGCGCATTTATGTACGATATAGTAAAGACGAGGCAAATGGGATGAATTAAAAAGGATCCCAAACGGGTCAAATAAAGAATAAAAGCTTGATTGTTCATAAGTGAAGGATTTCACACAAATCAGTCAAATGAGTCAAATAAATAATAAAGGCTTGGTTAAATGAAAGCGAAGGATTTCTCTAAGACAACTAAATTGGTCAAAACGAAGTCTTAATGCATACCAGAATGGTTGCATTAATAATGACTTTGGTAAAATACCCGGTTGATGGGTAGGATTTCAAACATATGCGTGAACCGAGAATCGGGAACACGGATTAAATGTCAAAAGACTCGGAAAATGAGTTATGACTAAAAGACGATGAATTCGCAAAAAGAATTCGGAATAAATATGTTCAACTTTGTACGGTTGAACGGGTGGAGGATTTTATACGAATGACTAAACAAGTCAAAGGAAGTCTCAACGCATACCATAATGAGAGCGTGAATTACAAAATAATAAGCCCAGGTAATGGGTTATAGGAGTAGAAATGTTGCTCGAAAGGAAAACAATCGTAGTCATGGACTACGGTCAAAGTTAATGGATTTCTAACGTGAAAATAAATGATTTTCCAACATAAAAGGGGTGCCTTGACACCAAATATATATTTTTAAGAATGACACGAGTAAAAGGATGATCTACGGGATCACCATAACCTTCGGGTTATAAACAAAGTAAAGGTCTACGAGACTAAAATGACCCTCGGGTCACGAATAGAAAGAAATGGACCATGAAGGCATCGCCTTAAGGAGGTGAAAGCCTAAAGAAATAATCTACGAGGCTAAATGAAACAACTTATAGGTTACTCAAAAAAGGCGAGGGAACCAGCTATGGTTCCCCGCGTGAAAAAAGAACAATAAAGAATAAATGCTTGGTTGCCAATTGCTTGACACAAGTAATTGGCATAAGTTAAAGAGAAAATGTTAAACTAAAACCCAGTTTTAGTTAGAAATAACATTTTAACAAATATAACTTAGGAAGGATGACGAATAGTGATCCAATTTTTCTATGTATTTATATATTTTTTTATTGGTTTGTAAGTCTTTATTTAATTTTTTAATATTATTTCAGGTGGCAACCCGGAAAAAAATTTCTTTCACTCATTAGCAACGTCAGTTAATTTTAGGGGAAAAATATTCACAAGGGGATGATGTGACACCTGCCATTTTCAGGTTAATACCGTTAAAAAAAACTTCGTTATCTCAAACATTCATTCATGCATTCCACTTGCTCAGGGTTAATTAAGTGTGTCAGTTGTTACACGAACACTCACGTAACGGTAATTCGAAGAATTACCGATTCATACGAGTTAGTCCCCGAACGTTGGTGATCAATCTAAATAAATCCCTAAACAATTTGTTGGGTTATATAAGATCTGCTGATGATGAAAGCCAAAACCCAAATGATCCATCATCCTTGTCTGAATAATTTATAACACAATCTACAAATCCAACAGTTTCTCTCCCCTTGAAAGCTTCACAAATCAGCCGCCCAACTACTACTACATCAAACTACCGCCCTCAAATCAAATTTAGAAGAACAAGTGTTGATGGTCAAAGTGCTGGTCAACAAGTCAACAGTTAAGGTCAACCAGGGTCAAAGACTGAAGACTAGAAGGCTAAGTCAACAAGTCAAAGACAGAAGTTTAGGATTTCAAGAAGTGCTGATTTCCAACCAGTATTTCTGTGAAATCCAGATGTTCTCACTAAACTTACAAAAAGGTAGTAGTTCGATGTAACAGTGTAACAATACAACAGTTTCACAACTACTGGCAGTTACATCATTTAATGAGGTAGTTGAAGGTTACTTTCAAGATGATGTCACTAGCAGTTCACACCTCCTATATATAGTTTGATTGTTCTTTGTATTTGTTAACCCTAAGAGCTTAAGAGCATAAAAACTTAGCGAGAGTGTGTTCACCTAGTGAGGGATAGTATTATATACTTATATGATTGTATTACATCATTTAAATTCAATATGAATCATTTGCAATCACTCCCAAATCCAACTTTGATAGTTTGATGTGTTTGATTATTATTGTTTGATTGAACTTTCAATTTGATTAACTTTTTATCAGAATAAACACATTATACACATGCTCTAATCCAACACAGTTACATAAATATAAATTGTGTGAAGTTATATGTTTTGTGGCCTTTACGTGTATTATATGAACTTTCGTGAAATTGCTTACGTTTACGCGTAACTACTTGGATTTGTAACTTTTAATAAAAATAGGAATTTTATAAAAGTTATAATTTAGGGGAATTGTTGTAATTATTGAAACTTCAATTAAAATAACCCATGGATCACCTAGATGACCCATGGACACTGTAACACCTCGAAAAATCATGCTCATTATGGTAACGACACGTGTCATGGACTTTAAACATTTAACGAATTGATTCGAGGGATTAAAATTGTCAAACAACGTAAAGATGTGTGTGGAAGGATCAAAAGTGTCAACATGCCTAACTTGTGCCTCTGATTGACCTTGCGTGATGTTCATATTCCTTAATGAATAATTTTTCGGAAATAGAAAGCCGTTTGTGCATAAAATATAAACTTTACAAGGCACAGGGGTTAAACGTGTCAACATGTTAAATGTTACCTCTGAGTGACCTTTAAATGATCCCAAAGCTTTGTACTACTTCATTATACTTCCATGTATAACGAATAATGATTTCGCGGAGTTTCGATGCACGTAAGCACCTTTCGGGTGATCTCATAACTAACCGGGAGCTTAACGGAGTTAATTTGTGACCTAAGACTCTTAAAGTTAACTATGGGGGTCATAAGTGCAATAAAAGAAAGTTAAATAAACTTAAAATGGACCAGGGACTGAAAATGGAAAGTTTGCAAACTTTTAACCAGAGTAGCCCATTGTCGCGGGCCGCGTAGGCCCTCTTCAATTCTTACTCGGGCCGCGTAAGAGTGCCAGCGACAGAAAAATAGGACAGCTGCATGTTGCAGCCTGTCCACCGCCTTTGCATGAGTTCTGAGCAATACCTGGGGCTTGCAAATGGTTTTTACTGCCCTAGGGACACTTGGAAACATCTGGTAACATCATAGGGACAGTTGCAATGATCCAAGAGCATGCATTTTCCTATATAAGAGCTTGAGTTTTCACTTGTTCACTTGCACAATTGAGTTTTACTTCAAAGCTCACTCTCTAAAGCCTCCTGGAGCTCTAGGAAGCTTTCCTCAGTTCTAAATTCGTGCTAAGGACTCTTGTAAGTGTTCTTAGCTTCAATAGTTAAAGTTTTATTAGCTTAATGACCGAAAGTCAAAGTTAGCGTAATTAAGCTTTGACTTTGTGATTAATCACTAACGGTCCAGCCATTACTCGAATTGAAAGTGGCTATGAGTTGGTAATTATGTAGGTAATAAACCCTTAGAAGGGCACCTACTGATTATCACTTTTACTTGGTCAATTGTCGGGTCAAACTATTTAATAAAAAGTCAAGCGAGTCCATTTTCACAAAATAATTCATAACTGATAATGTAGAAGTTATGGAACATGTTTTAACACTAAAATAACTTGGTAAATAATATAAGAACATGTTTAGGCATGTTCAACCCGACAATTCCAAATTTAGGCTCGGTTCGCAACCGAAAGTCGCAAAAGTAGACTTTTGCTTTGACTTTCAATTCTGACCCGATTTAGCTTAGTTTAGTTGTGCCTTAAGGTTCCTCTAGGACCATATTATAGGTTAGTATAACCCTATGAGGTTATACAACTTGGTTCCATAGAAATCCAAGTGCATTGCATGTTTCCGTTAAAATGCTTAAAAGTTGACTATTATGCCCTTTTGATATAAAAACGAAAATTTTGAAATGTGAGTGGACAAAAATATTTATTACTAAAATATAAGTATGTCCTAAAAATTTGACATCCGTTTCTGGTCTAAAATGAAAGTTATGCACGATATCGTAAAATGAAAGCTTTTTATTAATTTAATGGCATTTTTGGCATAAATCATAATTAAACCCAATTTTTGGCACCAAACTTGCCACCTACTGTTAAGATATAATATTTAGAGATTTTTGGAAATTTTTATTAAATTTTAGACTAATCATAACATAGAGTTCTTGCATAGACTCGGTAATTGACGATAATGCTCTTTTCGCTAATAAAATGAGTTTTACATATCCTTTAGATGTCAAACCTTTTTCTACTGATTTTACACATTAAATAAATTATTTTAAATAGTAGAGACTGATCAAAATCTCAGGTTCCCTTAAACAACCCGAATATCGTTAAATACCGACTTTTATGCGATTTAGGCGCATAGTATGGTTTAAAACCATATTTAGCACCTAAAACTTGTTACATACTGATGTTATGAATAAATTTTTATACTTTAACAGTAAGTATAAGTCTTGAACTCAGATTCCAAATTTAACCATTAAAGCATATGTGAAATGACCAAAATGCCCTGCGGAGCATAGTTTGGTCATAAATGATAAATTTCACATATGTATGATATCTTACTGATATAACTTGGTAAAATAAATATTTTTACTGATTATTTTAGACCAGAACATCAGATTTCCATTTAACCTCTTTTATAAACTTTAAAATGACCAAAATACCCTTACGGGGCTTAAATGAGTTTTAAATTTGTTTTGGGCATAATGGAAGATATCCTACTGATATCACAACATATTTTAAGCATGATAACTTATGAAACTTGTACATGACTCGTTTGGTTACCCATTATGCATATACGCGTTCGGTAAGGTTTATGTAACTAGTTTGCATAAATTAGCCGAAACGGGTCAAACCTTATCATTTTTACTTCAAAATCCAGAATGTATTTAGTTTACCCATTTTATACAAGTCTTCATACTTGTCGGGTCTAAATCACATTCTAATCCGGTCTTCGCTTAATCTTGCGTTTCGAACCGTAAACCTTTCTTTAAAACTAACCGGTCTAAGTTATAACTTAAATAAGACCCGTTAGGAATCTAATAGGTTATTAAAACCTTTGTTCCAGATTAGGAGCCCAGTAAAAGATACTTGTACTTGCTGATTTGATATACGGATGAGAATAAAATTACGTTTAGCTCAGGTAAATACTTTTAACTTATTTTCCGTTATACGGGCTTGGGATACGGTATTTAATAATACCGCTTGGTCGGGTATTAAATCTTTAATCGATTAGTGGTTAAATCATTGAGATAACCCGTTTTAATTTGTTTTGTTTGATCTAAGCCTTTGGGGGGTTAATGACCATGTCCCGGATATCCTTGGCTCATTCATTGAATTGACCACGACTTAAGCACGGGGTGTAGGCACCTGACAGTGCGTATGTAAAAAGATATACCCGCCTGTTGAGGATAAGTCGCCGTGGGTTTATATTATGTGGTGTGTCTATTAATCTTGTTCCGGCTTCTATCCCAGATCCTGAACGTACGAAAAACATATAAATCTGTATACAAGATTATTTTTAATAATTGTCCCAAGTTATAAAAGAATATTTGTGCCTTGTGCATTTAAATAAATTTTCTTAAATGTTTTCAAAAAGTGTCAGTTAATTGTATTTACCAGTGTAAACTGACGTATTTTTCAAAAAGGTTAAGTGCAGGTACTACGCGTAATGAGCTGGAAACTCCGAGTATTAAATAAAGAGTCTTGCAAGCTTTTAATACTTTAAATCTTTTGAACAATATTTCCTTTCTGTTTTAGATCCGCCTGTGGATCCACTTACAACCGTTGTGTAATATTTTATTATACTTTCAATCCGGTTTGTATTATTACTTTAAGACTTCCGTTGTGCATTAAACTGTGATTATTAACCATGATGATATCAACTACGTCACGATACTCCCCACCGGGCCCACCGGTAATACGTGGAAATATCAGGGTGTGACAGACACCCTTCAACCCATGGATCCCTTAAATAAAAAATAATAATAACACAAACCCTACCCTCCACTTGCTCCGATCGAGATCCCAAACCCCCACCGAAACCCGTCGTACCTCATCACCACCATTCCACCCTCAGTTGATTCTTGGATCTTTCAATTTGACGTGTTGTTGATCAATCCTCGCTACTACTAACGCATTCAAGTAAGATTCTTGGTTCGATTTTGATTATTATTATTATTATTATTATTATTATTATTATTATTATTATTATTATTATGATTTTAAGTTTTAGATAATCCCTAGTTCATCCAAATAATGGTTTTAATTAATAAAAAATGGTGACTTTAACATTGATAATGTGTTATTGTGTTGATTGTATAATCTTGGTGATGTTATTCGCATGGTGTTTATAGGTTTCCAATAATGGAAACTTTATTGATATTGGTACGTATAGGATTGCATGCTAGATGTATTTGATGTTCAATGTTGACTGGTGTATGCTAGTTAGGTTGTATGAAAGTGTTTTGGTGTATTGAATTACATGAACAATGCTCGGTTACGTAGGGTTTCCAAAAGGGAAACTTTATTGGAATGTTGATCTGCATGATGATGTTCTAGATATATAGGATGTCTTAGATTAATCAACTAAACATGTTAGTAACATTGGATTTATAAAAATGCCATATTTGCTTGTGACTTACCAAAAAAGGAAACATTAACTGTGATAAAGTTTAAATATGAACCATACGTGCTATGTGATGTAATGTACTTGTATATTATGATTGTGTGATCATAAACGAACACTAATCCACTCAATGAGTCACCAACGGGTCGTCGAGTCAAACTTGGTCAACTCGAGTCAACCAGTTAAGTATTTTCAAAACACGTAAATAATGGGATTGTTTGGATACTAAGGGTTATATGAACCTATACGAACACACACTCATAAGCCTATGTTGATAGGTAGCAGTTAGAGATTCACCAGTGTTGCACTTGCTGATTTTAACACGCACCCTAAGGTGAGTTTTCACGGCCCTCTTTTACGCACTCTTTTTTGTGGGGAGAAAACATGAACACAAACATTTGGATTATGTAACTCTTTTATATCACTTGATTTAATAAAGCAAACATATCATGAAAGTCCTTACATCTTGAACCGTTAATATTGGGTTTAGCGAGGTAATCTTAAGTAGTAGTACATGGTTTAACAAACCTCACCCGCGCTAGTAGCGCTAACACGACTGGAAGTCGAACGAGTGTAAAATTGACCTAACATCTCACCATCGTTTATGATAGACGTTTGGAAGGCAACAAACACAAACAGTTAGCTTCGGTTTCGAAACACTTTAGTGACATGTATACAAGCTAGCTACCTAATGACATATTTGAATTTATTTTATCTAGAAAACATTTACTTTCAATTGAAACCTGTGAACCCACTAACCTAGTGTTGACACATTTTAGCATGTTTTCTCAGATCACTTAGGTACACATGTTGATAGGGCATGCATGGAGTCGCATTGCTTAATAAACATTTATACTCGTTTTCTTACATTATTTGCATGGGTTTTGGGTGCCTTGTTTTACGCCTTAATTTCTTTTTAACTTTCTTTTATTTACGCTTCCACATTACTTTCAACTCTGAGCAGTATTTTCTCATTTAATGAGCAACAGGGTATTTTAAAGATAATATAGTGGTCGTTCTTTGTAATTAATGGCAATGATCTTGGTTTGCCACGGGTTTCGCCGCTAGAACCCTACAAGTGGAATTTGAGGGTGTGACATTTATTTATCGTTTCATTTGATTTTTTTCTAATAGCTTGCGTTCATTAATTTTTTTAATCTATCTTCGCAACTATGTTTATTTTATTTTCAACATTGTGATATAAGTTTTATTAAAAATAGATATCGTGCCACTGTCTTACAAAGCCGAACCAAAAACGACGATGACAATAATTTATTATTTTTAATAACACTTTATTCATCTTTTAATTTGATTTTTTTACTAATAACTTGCATTCTATGTTTATCCTCTTTTCAACATTGCGATAAAAGTTTATTGAAACCGGATATTGTGACATTATCTTACCAAACCGATAAGAACAACATCTGTATCGGTACCGGTATTTAGTTTTATTGTTTCTTCTTTCGACAAGTTGACACCTTATCGCTACCATGCCGTATTGAACCAGAATGGTAAGTGTATTCATTTTTATGATTTTCTATTTCATAATGGATACCTTGCCAATACTGTAGCGAACTGAATAGAAACCGACCAAACAATATTGGTTTCGGTTTATATTTATCGTTTTTGCTTTCAATGAACTGACACTGTATCGTTACCCTATCATATCGAACAACATCGGTACATATACATGTATTCATTTTTATGGTTTCTGATTTTGATATTTTCTTCATTCATGTGCCTGCGATAAATGAATATCGGTACCAATACCAGGACAATCCGAAACGATCGTTACCATTTGAACAACATCGATGCGGGTAAATGTGTTCGTTTTTAGTGTTTTCGGTCGATATAAAACAAATGTTAATTTCTAAACAGAGTGCTTGTAGCGTGCCAGTATTGTAATGAACTGAACAGATACAACGACGCAACGTGCAATCAAATACGCTAGTTGAGACGAAAGATATAACTACTCTTTTGCTATGGCAGAGAAGAATTAATTAAAGTGTGCTCGATTGGTATCTTCTTTATTTTGTAGCATGAGATTAACAACTTGGGTATATAGGGATATCTGTTAGTAACTGATTCTATATTTATGTGATTTACTACTGTAAACATTCAAGGGTATAAA
Source organism: Helianthus tuberosus (assembly GCA_030545235.1). Taxonomy (NCBI): domain Eukaryota; kingdom Viridiplantae; phylum Streptophyta; class Magnoliopsida; order Asterales; family Asteraceae; genus Helianthus; species Helianthus tuberosus. Next base: position 142,318,340 of record CM060359.1, on the reverse strand, counting down.
TAAAAATAAACATTAAAACTACGGTTCATAATAATTACATGGTTAAAATTGACTAAAAATATATGTAACTATTATACACGTGATTAAAGTCTTTACCATTGAAACACAAGGAACCAAGGTAGTCGGATGTTTAAAATGGAACACAACATGTATTTTAAAATGGTACACAAGTGAAATATGGTAAGAAAACACATGTATTTTATTTACACCCAGCTTTTCTTTTTCGTCTTTCTTTATATATGACCATTCATCTAATATCCTTTCACCGGCAATTACCTTTTTCTTTCAATTTCATTGTCATTGCCCTGCCTACGTTCGAGTGATCCTATGTTTGATTAAACATACTGTGATGTCATCGTTGATATTGTTACCTAACACATTGGTGACATGACCCCCTTTTCTCTGTTGTGACATTGTTACCATCAGCTTACGTGACCTTTGCAACCATCGTGTTACACGAACCTAACCATCAAATGACGTGACCATCATAAGCTGTCCCTATCCATCAACGCTATTATCCATGCCACATGTCACCTACCACCTTTTCCTTCACCATTAGTCTTATTCTATTAGCATCACCGTAGTTAAACGTAGTTCCTCACCACATTTGACCACATTCTCTAAGTCACCCCTTCTCTACTAACATCAATCATGATGAACAACTCAATGAGAAGAAACTGCACTGGGTTGCTTGGGACCGTGTGGCGTCTCCTATTGATTGTGGTGGGCTTGGAATTAGGAGCCTCGACTCCATCAATAAATCTCTTCTTCTGAAGTGGGCTTGGAGATTTAAAACTAAGAAAGGAAACCTTTGGGTCAATGTCATCTCCGCGATTCACTATGATCGGAGAAGGTTATATTTTCTTCCAGTTAAGGCGACGTTAGGGGGAGTTTGGGGAAAAATTGCTAAACTAGCTTCGACTCCCTTAGTGTCCGGTGTTTCGATTAAGAATTTGATGCGGGGGTGTGTTGGTAACGGGTCGGACACGTTTTTTTTTTGCTCGACCCGTGGTTGTGTAATGTCCCGTTAAAGGATTGTTTTCCAAATCTTTTTCGGCTGGAAAAAGATAAGGAATGTGTGGTCCGAGATAGGATAGTTCGTCCAATTGTTAATCCTGAAGCTAAATGGGAGTGGAAGCAGCCTCCGGATTCCAACGTCGAATTAGCGGAATGGATGGACTTAGACTTGAAGCTCCGAGATATCGTTTTATCTGAAAGTAAAGATAAGTGGTCGTGGTTGGGTGATGACTCCGGGGAGTTTAGTTTCTGTTCAGTTAAACGAATTTTGGATAAAAATAGAGATTTCAGCTTGAGGTATGTTTGGGAATGGAGTAATTGGTTCTGCTAAAATGGAACCTTTTTGCCTGGAGGGCCGAGCTGGAAAGACTTCCCACCAAGGTTGAGCTCCGTAAGCATAATATCTCTCTTGAGGATGACTTTTGCCCGTTGTGTAGTTCCGATAGGGAGTCAGCCTCCATCTCTTGACGGCTTGCCAATTCGCTTCAAAGGTGTGGACGATGATTACTCGGTGGTGCAAAGTTCCGGAGTTGGTTGCTTTTTCGGTAAGAGACATTTTGGAGTTCAACAACTTTTGCGGTCTAAAGGGTAGGATGCTGTCTGCTTTTAAAGGTATTGCGATAATCACGTGTTGGCAAATATGGAAGGCTAGGAACGAGCTTATTTTCTCAAATAGTACCAGGAAGGAGGAGGAAGTTGTTAGTGCGATTAAGTCTATTGGGTTTCTTTGGTTTAAGAATAGGTCTAAATTTAAAGATGTAACTTGGGATGATTGGTGTAAATTTGTATAGTCGTTGTGGCCGCCCGTTTTTTGGGCTGTGCAAGTGTTTATTGAAGTTTTCCTTTCAAAAAAAATGAGACCATGTAGGTATAATATTTCTGTTATCGTCATTTTTGGCTCAAGATGAATCAATCATGAATTTATTTTAATTTTATGTGTATGTAGGTTTTTCTAAATCATATTTGCATATATTTATTTTATGTTTGGACAACATAAAAATATCCCTTCACCGGCGAAAGAATTTTACCGGCAATCAGACCCTTCTCCAGCGATCAGACCCTTCATCTTCTGGACATTCTTCTTCTGGGTTTCACCGGCGATCAGAACATTCTTCTTCTGGATTTCACCGGCGATCAGACCCTTCATCTTCTTCATCTTCTTCTGCCATTGAGTGAATCGGTTTCTGGGTTAGGGTTTATTTATATATTTTTTTCCCGTTTATTTCTTACCAGATCTGTTAGATCTATCACCAGTTTTCATCAATCCTTACATAATTTATTTTCAAATTTCATAAATTCTATTGGATCTGAATTTAAAACCAGTCTTTGAAACCCTAAAAGTTACCCAAAACCCAACTGATTGTTTCTTGAGTTGGGTTCTTTTGGTCAAGACCGAAAATTTTCTTGTTCTTGTTTTACAACTGGTCGAACCTGATAAACATATTGGGTTGTAGGGTTTTGATCTTTGTTTGCAGATTATAAGGGAGACCAAACCTATCAGCGGAGCTTCAGTACTTCTAGCGGCTCACGTCTCGGAAACCTCTATCGGGCCAGGTGCTTTCGTTAAAAAAAAACCTGAATATAAAGTCTAATAATAATAGCAGACATTTTGTGTGCCTCTTGTGTGGCTTATTATGTTTTCGTGTTAACTCTGTCGCATGCTAAGTGTATTACTTGGTCATAGTCATCTACGCTATTTACTGTCATTGTGTGCTTGCTGTTGCGGATTGTATAGTTTTGCTCTTTGTGTACTTTGTGTTGCCCGTCTGTTACCTCGTGGTTAGTTGTTAGTTGTAATCATAAACAATAGAAACCAGGACTTTTACTTGAGATCATGTCCAAGGACGAGAGTTGCATGTAAGGATAAAGTTAGAGGGTGTACTTTACGGGTAGCGTCTTGGAACGTAGAACTCTTAGAAGTAAATTATTGAAAGTGATAGACACACTTAAAAGACGTAGGGTACAGATAGCGTGCCTTCAGGAGACTAGGTGGAAAGGACATAGAGCAGAAGAGCGGAATGGGTATAAGTTGTTGTATTCCGGGTCGGATGGGGCCAAGAATGGAGTAGGTTTTTTGGTGTCTATAGAATTGCATAAGAATGTAATTGAGGTGATACGACACAATGATAGAATTATGGTGTTAAGGTTAGTATTAGGTGAGCAAGTAGTGATAGTGGTATGCGCCTATGCACCTCAAGTGGGACTAGGAGAACAAGAGAAAAGAGAGTTCTGGGATTGTCTAGATGTAGTAGTAAGGGCCATACCTAGGGAGGAGAAAATTTTTATAGGAGGATATTTTAACGGGCACATTGGTAAGGATAGTGATGGCTTTGAGTTAGTACATGGGGGTTTTGGTTTTGGCGATAGGAATGACCCTGGTAGAGACCTTCGAGACTTCGCGTCAGCTCACGACCTAGGTATTATAAACTCGTTCTTTAGGAAGAGGGAATCTCATTTGATCACTTTTAGTAGCGGAGGACGTAACACGCAAATCGACTATCTTCTGATGAGGCAGGAAGATCAATAGATGTGGATGGACTGCAAGGTTATACCAAGGGAGACTGCAGCGGCTCAACACCATTTGTTGGTAGCAGATATAGCCATAAAGTAAGGATAACTGAGGGGGAGAGGAAAACCCGACCTAGGACCCGTTGGGGAGACCTGAAGGGAGAAAAAATTACGATGTTTAGAGATAAAGTTAACTTGATGACATCGATGCAACTAGGCGACGACGCAAACCGGATGTGGGAGGAGATGGCGACTACGATTACTACGGTGGCAAATGAGACGCTAGGGGTAACAATAGGAAAGACTAATGGGTATAAGGAGTCCTGGTGGTGGAATGAAGACGTGCATGGAAAAATAAAGGCTAAGCAACAGAGTTTTAGAGACCTTTTGAGGTGCAGAGTTAAGGAGGAGCGGCTGAGGGTGAGGGAGATATACAAGAAGGCAAAAAGGGAAGCGAAAAAAGCGGTGACCGACGCAAAAAATACAGCCTATAAACAAATGTATGAACGTTTGGAAACGAAAGAGGGGGAATATGATATGTTCAAGATTTCAAGAGCTAGGGAGCGAAGAAGACAAGACCTAGGAGTGGTAAAGTTTATCAAAGGAGAGGATGGAAGTGTTTTAGTCAAGGCACATGACATTAAGTTGAGATGGCAAACCTACTTCCATAATCTTTTCAACGACGGTAGGGCATACCAACAAGATAGCAGCAATCCCAGGACTCAAAGACGACAACAGAATAACTGCTACTGCAGGAGGATCACGCATGAAGAGGTGAGGACGGCACTTAAGAAGATGGGAAGAGGCAAGGCAGTAGGTTTAGACAACATACCGATTGAGGTGTGGAAGTGTTTGGGGGAAGAAGGAGTCCGATGGTTAACAATTTTGTTCAATAGTATTTTCAAGACTGGAAAAATGCCAAATCAGTGGAGGAGTAGTGTCGTGGTGTATAACAACCCTCCAGATTATTATTCTAATACCCTAATATATTTTAAAATACCCCTATATGTCTTGAAGTACACCCTGTATGTGAAAACTGAGCCCAAAATATGAAATATCATTAAAAATTAAATAAAAACAAAATTTTAGGGGCGCTCGCAGGCCGCGTAGCCCTTGGCTACACCTTACGCGGGTCGCGACAGCTATAAGATCAGGCGAGCCCCGGTGCTGCCACGTGTCATGATCGTGGCGAGTCTAGGGGTGATGACCAATCAGAGCTAAGCCAAAGCCACCTACTACGCGGGCCGCGTAGGCCTTAACCTTACCTTACGCGAGCCGCGAGAGAACCAAAGTTAGCCCTATAAATAGAGGGCATCGGGCCATCAGTCTGTTCGTTCAAATTCTTTTCTTTATCTCGAAATTTTACATAGTAGGCATAATCTCCGAGTATAATACCCCCTAATTAACGAAGTTCTGCTCTGTTGTAAGTATTATAACCCTAGTTACGTATTAGATACGCCGCCCGATTGATCCAAGGTTTCGTAACAACTGCCGTCGTTCTGCCCGACGTAGTTGTTGGAATACCGTCTCGGGGAGGGTATAGTTAATATAAATAAAGGGTTATTATACTAACATATGTACATTTGTGTAAATTATAGATTAACACCAGGAAACCCTTAAACGAAGTCTAAGACAGCAATGTGAGTTTATCCTCTTTTTGTAAACCTTTTTGTGAACTGTTTTACAAAACCTTAAATGTTTTACAATGTGATTAAGCAGTGATTGAGTCTTTGTAGTTCTTCAATTACTGCCGGTATGTTGGGGTTTTGTATACAAAATGTGGAACACGTTACAATTGGACGACGAGTTAGCCAATGTGTAATATGACCCACCAGTCTGGATTGACAGTACTGAATGAGTAATTGTGTAGAAATAAACATTGTGATCGCTCTCAATACTGTGTTAATTGATAAAACTTTTCTTGATTAAAATGGGATTCACTCACCAGTATTTCCCACTGACAAATGTTTTTAAAATCCGTTTCAGGTAACACAATGTGAAAGCCAATTAGGAAAAAGCTAGCTGGAGAGCACTGACGGCTTGGAAAAAAGTGGCTATAAAAGTTACCTAAAAGACGATGTTTTAAATTCAATAAAATATGGTTTATCCCTATAAACATGTTGTAATAAAGAAACTTGGGTTTTACCCATGTGGTTATTCATATAAAATATGGTGGTTTTACTCTGATAAACATTTCCTAACTACGGTCCAGATGTAAATTCCGCTGCCAATTAAAATTAATAATCAATACAATGATTCCACCACAACTGATGTTCGCGGCCGCCCGTTCTCGGGACAGATAAGGGGGCGGGGTTGCGACAGAAGGTGGTATCAGAGCTAAATCACTGATTCAGCCACAGAAGTGTTCTGCTGACACCAAAATTCAATCTGTTAGGAAATAAATTATGGAACTACGTGCATAATTGTATTTTATTGTTGTGTGTTATTTAACTATTTGTTAGTTTACAGTATAAGTGATCAAGGACCCTCAGACGTGTATCGTCAGTTGTCCGATTCACCAAGGAGTGAAGGTACCTCTTCCCAGCCTACCCTCTCTGGGTATTCAGCTAATCAGGAAGAAGGGATGTTTGCCTTTAAAGCTCAGTCTGAAGAGTCATTCCCTCAGAAAAAGAGAGGATGGTTCAGTAAGGGAGCATTTGAGCGTAGGAAAAGAATTCGAAAGTTGCGACAGCAAAGAGTCCTAGCAGCCGCTAAGCGAGAGTCAGATGCCCATACACAGGATATGTTTAATAGGAGCTTAGCCAATTTTCATATCCTAACAACAACTGCTGCCGCCAAATCTGGAACAACTAGTAGCCCCACAACCCTTACCTTTAATTTCCACTCAGCCGATGGAGGTAGAAATGCATGATTTCAACCCTGAGGAAATACCTAGGATACCAGCCTCTAATCCCCTAGACCCAAATTATGATCCATGGTTTGATGATCATAGGGATTATGTGCCACGCTACCACTTAAAAGACGAAACCTTGCCAAACTTAGCAGCGTATCCAGGTCTGGACCCTCTAGATCCCTACTATGACAACGATGAATACATTAGGGAGATTTTAGAGAATCTGTACCCTCAGGAGAATCCCATGCCACAGTACCCAGATCCAGTACCAGCACCTGCACCCCCAATGAGTGCAGAGAATTTGCAAGAACTCCGAACTTTCGGAGAAGAAATCTTAGACAGTAGTGAGAGAATGAGGTATGTAGGAGAACAACTCGTCTAGAAATATGACGAGCGTCATATGGATTTCGGGAGGAATCCATATCCATGAAGGTGATGGTAAAGCTGGTAATAATAATAATAATATATTGTAGTATAGACCACTTTGTGGTTAGTGATGCATAGTAGTGTTGTAATTCCTGTCTTAGTGTGTATTTGACGCATACTATAATAGAAAGAGTAAAGTCGCAATGCTCGACGTTTTTGACCAATATGTGTGTTGTGTGGTTGTTGCCTAGACTATTAATTATTTTGTGATATTAATAAGAGGCAAATGTTTAAAATTCAGATGGCCGACCAACTGAATCAAGAGAATCTGGATAATAACCCGGAAAACCAGAATGATAATAATCTGAATAACGATAATCCGAACAATGATAACAATGGAAACCAAGTGGACAACAGTGCCATCCAACATGTAATAGCACAAGGAATAATAGATGCAATGCCATATATTATTCAAACGGTTAGGGAAGCAGAAAATAAAAGTAAGCATGATAGCAAGCGACCCTTTGAACCTGAACACAGCGTGAACAATGGTTGTTCCATTCCTAAAAGAAGAAGAACTGTGTCTTACGATTGTTCTTACAAAGAATTCTGGTCTTGTAAACCAATGGAATTCTCGGGCAATGAAGGGGCCATTGCAACCCTACGCTGGATAGAAAAGACTGAGGCAGTCTTAAGAATAAGAAAGTGCGCAGAAGAAGATAAGATAATGTTTGCTTCTAATCTGTTTAAGAATTCAGCACTAGAATGGTGGAACACTATCCTCCAGTCTAGAGAAAGTGATAGAATTTACAATATGGAATGGGAGGAGTTTAAAAACATGGTAGAAAGGAAATTCTAACCTCCTAATGAAAAAGAACAGATAGCAAATAAATTCCTAAACCTTAGGATGACTGGTGTAGATAGTAAGGGGTACACTAAGTTATTCTTTGAATATGCTAGAATAGTGCCAACCCTTGCTTCACCTGAACCAGTGTTAATCTTCCATTACATCTGGGGATTAATCGGAGAGATTAGACATGTAGTCAAGACAGCTAGACCTCAAACCATAGAAGAAGCAGTAGAACTAGCCAACACCTTGATAGATGAATTGGTCCGTACGCGAGAAGAAGATCAAAGGAGGAACCTAACCTAGAAGCTTACACAAGAATTTCGTTCTGGAAATTTTAACCGTGGGAAAAATGTAGGCTCTACCTCTGCACCTTATTGCAAGTATTGCAAAAGGAAACATTCTGGAAGATGCTCCATATATTGCAATTTTTGCAAAATATCCGGACACAAAGAAGAAGACTGCATGAAGAAAGCTAACAACATGATATGCTACAACTGCGGAGAACAAGGCCACATCAAGCCTAATTGTCCAAAGCTAGCTCCAGCTACGAACACCAAGAATACCAAAAATGCTAGAGCATTTGTTCTGACTGCAGAAGAAGCAAAGATGATCCCGGATGTGATCACCGATACATTTTTAGTTAATGATGTTTTTGCTAAAGTATTATTTGACTCTGGTGCGAACCAAAGTTTTATTAATACTTCATTTTGCAAACTTCTTAATCAATCATTAACTAAACTTCCACAAGAATGTCTAGTAGAAACAGCAAATGGGGAAACCATTAAGATTTCTGAGATCTTGCAGGGAGCAAGAATAGAAATTCTAAATCAGAAATTTATTGCAAACCTTTACCCCATGAATCTGGCAGGATTTGATGTTGTATTAGGAATGGATTGGTTAATAGCCAATAAAGCCAGTATTTTGTGTGATCAAAAGTCAATACAAGTAAATTCACCAAAGGGTGAAAAGATCACAATTAAAGGATATAAAACCTCTAGATCCACTAAATTCATCTCTGTGATGAAAATAGCAAGTTACATAAGAAAAGGATCATTAGTGTATTTGATTTCTATAATCACTAACACTAAAGGAAAAGAATTAAAGGATATTCAAGTAGTATTCCAGCTTTCAGATATATTCCCAGAAGAGCTACCAGGGCAACCTCCAGACAGGGAAGTTGAATTCAGAATCCATTTAATACCAGGGACAGTACCAATTGCCAAACCACCTTATCGGTTAGCACCCGCAGAAATGCAGGAACTAAAGAAACAGTTAGACGAATTATTAGAGAAAGGATTCATACAGCCAAGTTCATCACCCTGGGGAGCACCAATTTTGTTCGTAAAAAAGAAGGACGGATCAATGCGTATGTGCATTGACTACCGTGAATTGAACAACGTTACGATTAAGAATCGGTATCCATTATCAAGAATAGATGATCTGTTTGATCAATTGCAAGGAGCACGATTTTTCTCAAAAATCGATTTAAGGTCAGGATATCATCAATTAAAAGTACAGGAAGAGGACATTCCTAAGACCACCTTTAGAACAAGGTATGGCCATTATGAATTTACTGTCATGCCATTTGGTTTAACCAATGCCCCAGCTGCATTAATGGATATGATGAACCGAATATGTAAACCATATTTGGATAAATTCATAATTGTCTTTATAGATGATATTCTCATTTACTCTAAGAGTAAAGAGAAACATGCAAAGCATTTGCACGCACTTCTAAGTTTATTAAGAAAAGAAAAGCTTTATGCTAAATTTTCGAAGTGTGAATTTTCGTTAGAACAGGTACAATTTCTTGGACATCCAGTTAATCATGAAGGAATTCATGTGGATCCAACCAAGATCGAGGCGATAACCAAGTGGAAAACCCCTGAGTCACCAACCGAGGTTAGAAGTTTCTTAGGATTGGCTGGTTATTATAGAAGATTTATTCGAGATTTTTCTAGAATAGCCATTCCCTTAACTAATCTAACCTGTAAATCCGTTAAGTTTGAATGGAGATCAAAACAAGAAGAAGCCTTTAGAATCCTTAAGCAAAGATTAACCCATGCACCCATACTATCGTTACCAGAAGGAACTGAAGATTTTGTAATCTATTGTGACGCTTCTAAATTAGGTTATGGATGTGTGTTGATGCAGCGCCAAAAGGTTATAGCATATGCATCAAGACAACTTAAGAATCATGAAGAGAATTATTCAACTCATGGTCTAGAACTAGGAGCTATAATTTTTGCCCTTAAGATTTGGAGACATTACCTTTATGGTAGTAAGTCTACCATTTTCACTGATCATAAGAGTTTATGGTATGTCTTTGGGCAAAAGGAATTGAATATGAGACAAAGACTCTGGATGGAGATGCTTAGTGATTATGATTGTGATATCCAGTATCATGCAGGAAAGGCAAATGTAGTTGCTGATGCTTTAACCCGAAAGTATCACGAACAGCCAAAAAGAGTACGTTCTCTTAAATTAAATCTACAAGTAGATTTAAATGAACAGATTAGAAAAGCACAAGAATCAGTAATCAAGGATGATACTGAAAAGTTGAAAGGAATGATTAAGGAATTAGAACAAGGAACGGATGGAATTTGGAGATTCCATAAGAAAAGGATGTGGATACCTAAATTAGGAAACCTACGTTACCGTATATTAGAAGAAGCCCATAAGTCTATATATACGATGCATCCTGGAAGTGATAAGATGTATCAAGACTTAAGAAAGAATTTCTGGTGGATAGGAATAAAAAAGGATATAGCAGCATATGTTGCAAAATTTTTTAACTTGCTCACAAGTTAAAGCTGAACATCAAAAACCCTCAGGACTGCTGCAACAGTTAGAAATGCCTGTTTGGAAATGGGAATTGATAACAATGGATTTGTTACTAAATTACCCAAAATAAGAAAAGGTAATGATACAATCTGGGTGATTGTAGACAGACTAACCAAGTCAGCTCATTTCCTATCGATGAAGGAAACTTTTAGTATGGAACAATTAGCTAAACTGTATGTAAATGAAGTAGTTTCTTTACATGGAATTCCTTTATCAATAGTTTCTGACAGAGATAGACGTTTTACCTCTCATTTTTGGACAAGTTTCCAAAAAGCAATGGGAACCAAGTTGAATCTAAGTACAACTTATCATCCTCAAATGGACGGACAAAGTGAAAGGACAATTCAGACAATGGAGGACATGCTTAGAGCTTGTGTAATTGATTTCGGAGGTAATTGGGATGATCACTTACCGTTGATAGAATTTTCTTATAATAATAGTTATCACACAAGTATCAATGCCGCACCATTCGAAGCACTTTATGGATGAAAGTGCCGAACTCCAGTCTGTTGAGCAGAAATTGGAGAAAAGCAACTATCTGGACCTGAGATGGTACAAGAAACGACAGCCAAAATCATTCAAGTCAAGGAACGACTGAAAGCAGCACGTGATCGACAAAAGAGTTATGCTGATAACAGACGAAAGCCGTTGGAATTTCAAGTAGGAGATAAAGTGTTATTGAAAGTCTCTCCTTGGAAAGGAGTTGTGAGATTCATCAAAAGGGGAAAGCTAAGCCCCATGTATGTTGGACCTTTTGAGATTATTAGAAGAATAGGACCAGTAGCCTATCACCTACAACTGCCAGAGGAAATGGCAGGAATACATGATTTATTTCATGTATCTAATCTCAAGAAATGTTTAGCTGATGAATCACTAATAGTACCTCTTAAAGATATAGAGGTAAATGAACAGTTAAAATTTGTAGAAAGACCTCTACAGATTGAAGATAGGAAAGTCAAGAACCTCAAGCACAAGAGATTAGTTCTGGTCAAAGTGAAGTGGGACTCCAAAAGAGGACCAGAATACACATGGGAACTTGAATCAGAAATGCAAAGGAAATATCCACACTTGTTCCAGTAGACCTCGAGGACGAGTTCTAAAACAAGGTGGGGGAAATTATTTTTCTAACACCCTAATATATTTTAAAATACCCCTATATGTCTTGAAATACACCCTGTATGTAAAAATCGAGCCCAAAATATGAAATATCATTAAAAATTAAATAAAAACAAAATTTTAGGGGCGCTCGCGGGCCGCGTAGCCCTTGGCTACACCTTACGCGGGCCGCGACAGCTATAAGATCAGGCGAGCCCCGGTGCTGCCACGTGTCATGATCGTGGTGAGTCTAGGGGTGATGACCAATCAGAGCTAAGCCCTAGCCACCTACTACGTGGGCCGCGTAGGCCTTAACCTCACCTTACGCGGGCCGCGAGAGAACCAAAGATCAGCCCTATAAATAGAGGGCATCGGGCCTTCAGTCTGTTCGTTCAAATTCTTTTCTTTATCTCGAAATTTTACATAGTAGCATAATCTCCGAGTATAATACCCCCTAATTAACGAAGTTCTGCTAGTTGTAAGTATTATAACCCCAGTTACGTATTAGATACGCTGCCCGATTGATCCAGGGTTCCGTAACAACTGTCGTGGTTCTGCCCGACGTAGTTGTTGAAATACCGTCCCGGGGAGGGTATCGTTAATATAAATAAAGGGTTATTATACTAACATATGTACATTTGTGTAAATTATAGATTAACACCAGGAAACCCTTAAACGAAGTCTAAGACAGCAATGTGAGTTTATCCTTTTTTTGTAAACCTTTTTGTGAACTGTTTTACAAAACCTTAAATGTTTTACAATGTGATTAAGCAGTGATTGAGTCTTTGTAGTTCTTAAATTACTGTCGGTATGTTGGGGTTTTGTATACAAAATGTGGAACACGTTACAATTGGACGACGAGTTAGACAATGTGTAATATGACCCACCAGTCAGGATTAACAGTACTGAATGAGTAATTGTGTAGAAATAAACATTGTGATCGCTCTCAATACTGTGTTAATTGATAAAACTTTTCTTGATTAAACTGGGATTCACTCACCAGTATTTCCCACTGACAAATGTTTTTAAAATGCGTTTCAGGTAACACAATGTAAAAGCCAATTAGGAAAAAGCCAACTGGAGAGCACTGACGGCTTGGAAAAATGTGGCTATAAAAGTTACCTAAAAGACGATCTTTTAAATTCAATAAAATAGGGTTTATCCCTATAAACATGTTGTAATAAAGAAACTTGGGTTTTACCCATGTGGTTATTCATATAAAATATGGTGGTTTTACTCTGATAAACATTTCCTAACTACGGTCCTGATGTAAATTCCGCTGCCAATTAAAATTAATAATCAATACAATGATACCACCACAACTGATGTTCGCGGCCGCCCGTTCTCGGGATAGATAAGGGAGCGGGGGTTGCGACATGGTGCCTTTATACAAGAACAAAGGAGATGCTCAATGTTGTGGGAACTACAGAGGAATCAAACTGCTAAGTCACACTATGAAGCTCTGGGAGAGGGTAATTGTTACTAGAATTAGAAGAGAAACGCAGGTTTCAGTAAACCAATTTGGATTCATGAAAGGGAGGTCAACTACAGAAGCGATACATATTCTAAGGAGATTGATGAAAAAATATAGAGCGAAGAAGAAAGATTTACATATGGTGTTCATCGAGCTTGAAAAGGCATATGACATTGTCCCACGGCAACTGATTTAGGATAGTTTGGAGAGTCGAGGGCTACCTGGGAAGTATATAGATATAATTAAGGATACATACGATAGAACGGAAACTAGTGTCCGCGCGCCTGTAGGGGATACAAACTTCTTCCCTGTGGAGGTAGGACTCCACCAAGGGTCTGCGTTGAGCCCTTTTCTTTTTGCGGTGGTCTTGGATGAGTTGTCCAAGTTGATCCAGAAGACAGTTCTGTGGTGCATGTTTTTTGCAGACGATATTGTGTTGATTGCAGAAACTAAACAGTGCCTGAACGCGAGGGTAGAGGAGTGGTGAGTCGTTCTCGAGGGCAAGGGCCTAAGGATTAGTCGATGTAAGACTGAGTATCTACACTGTGATTTTAGTGGCGTAGCCGATGACGATGGCACCCAAATTACCATTGAGGACCAATTGGTCCCGCAGGAAACTAAATTTAAATATTTGGGGTCGTTTGTACAAAGGGATGGTGACATAGATAATGATGTAACCCATCGCATACAGGCTGGCTGGTGTAGATGGAGGGCAGCAGTGGAGTATTGTGCGATAGGGGGTTCCCAACTAAACTAAAGGGGAAATTTTACAGGGTAGCAGTTAGGCCAGCTATGCTTTATGGAACAGACTGTTGGGCTATCAAGAAGACACAAGCGCGCAAGATGGAGGTAGCAGAGATGAGGATGCTGAGTTGGATGTGTGGACACACGAGGTTGGATCGGATAAGAAATGAGGTTTTTAGGGAGAGATTAGGAGAGGCTAGTATATCGGATAAGATTAAGGATGGGAGATTGAGATGGTTTGGGCATGTTAAGTGGAGGCAAACGACAGCACCAGTTAGAGCAGTGGAAACTCTTACTGTGGAGGGAAGGAGAGGAAGAGGCCGACCCAAACTGACATGGGAAGAGCAGATTAGGCATGATTTACTAGAGATGCATCTTTCTAAGGACATGGTCCAAGATAGGACTTTGTGGAGGCGTAGGATTAGGGTTAAGGACTTCTAGAGGATATTGCAGGAAGGTCTTGGGTGTATTTTAGGGACGTAGGTTTTTCTTATTCTTTAAGTGACTTTACCGGTGATTGACTTCTTGTGTACATGCCCAAATGATGTTCTATGCTATTATACACGATTTACATTATACTGTGTCAATCTGATCACTTGCTTGGTGTAGGTGACTTCATTTTTTCTATATTCTTTGACTTGATGTGTTGGTTTGCTGTTCGATTTGGAGCCGGGGGTCTCTTCTGGAAGCAGTCTCTCTATCCCTAGGGATAGAAGCAAGGTCTGTCTACATCCCACCCTCCCCAGACCCTATGAGTAGCATTGCAATTTGTGGGATTTACTGGGTATGGTTGTTGTTGTTGTTATTTTATGTTTGGATTTGTAGCGTTCATACATGTACAAAACTAGGTTTTTGTATTATGTACATTTGTGTACATATGATTTTTGTATAATGCAAGGGTATATGGCTTTGGTATCATGCATGCGTGTATGCCTCGTGTTAGTTATTTTAACTTTTGCCGATATGTTTTTGTTGTTCCATGTATATGTGCATGTCGTGAGAGGATATTTTTTCTCCACGATGAGGAAAATAAGAGAATAAAAGAGAAAAAAAAAATAGATGAGCTGATATACTTTTCTTGAACGGCAGATCAGGAGTGGGATTCGCATAGGGGTAACGTTTCAATAAAAAGTGGTAACGAAATCGAAAAAAAGTCATTTTTTTCTAAAATTTACACTACCGTCGGAGCGTCACCGGAGCGTCAAGTGGCAACGGAGGTTACCCCTTCTATCATTCTAGTGTTAGGTTTTTGGCTATATGAAAATTGTGCCCATCCCACATCCGTGCAAGGATGAAAGTTTGGGAGGACTCCAAGCTTATAAAAGGAGTCCAAGGCTTTGGTTTCAAAGTGCCACAACCAAAAATACACTTGAAGTGTTTGGTTCTTTCTTTCTTTTCTAGTTCTCTTGTCTTAGAGTGTAGAAAGTTTTTAGTTAAACGCTTTGGAGAGTGTGGTTGTAATTGGGCGGGGGAAGCTTGAGAGATTAGTCTGTGTGATTGTAAAAATTTAACGCATAGTGGATCTTCTCTCTGGAGGCCCGTGGTTTTTCTCCGGTTTTGGAGGTTCCACGTATATTCTTGTGTTCAGATATATTTCTCTATTGTTAGCTTTGGGAGGGTTGTTGGGAATCCTGAGACCGCTTGTTTCCCAACAAGTGGTATCAGAGTTCCAGGTTTTGGGGGAGGTCTCGGTTTAGAAGGTTCATAGTATGCTCTGTGGTTGCAGCTTAGTTTGATCTTCCACATCAGAAACAAATTTTTCTTGGAGGGTGTCTTGGTATTTTGAAGGTTCGTAGTATGCTCTATGGTTGCAGCTTAGTCTGATCTTCCACATCAGAAACGAGGATTCGGTTGACTATTTTGTATACGATAGAATTATACAAGAGCTGGATATACGCATTTTGTCCTGGGAAGGTTCTGGCTAGGAAAGACTTGGTACTTAAGTGTGTCCATTGTGACCCACCTCTCTTTCCTGGGAATCCTTTGTTGGGTGTACTGCTTATAGGCTTGGGTGCATATTTTCTAGTATACAATATTGTTTTTGAAGATACGGATACGATGTCGAAATACAGTCCCATGAGGTTCGACGTAGAGAAATATGATGGAAGAATCAACTTTGGTTTGTGGCAAGTTCAAGTCAAGGATGTGTTGATTCAATCTGGGTTACACAAGGCGTTGAGGGGGAAACCGACCCCTGTTTCAAGCAAGGATTCAAGCGGAACCAGTAAAGACGATGATGAAGAATGGGAAGATTTGGATTTGAGAGCGGCAAGTGCGATTCGTTTGTGTCTAGCAAAGAATGTTCTTGCAAATGTGCATGGGATATCAACTGCAAAGGATTTGTGGGAGAAGCTTGAGCAGTTGTATCAAGGCAAAGGCATCTCAAATCGGTTGTATCTCAAGGGACAGTTTCATACCCTTCGTATGGATGGATATACAAAAATTTCAGATCATCTAAGTGTTCTTAATAATATCGTGTCAGAACTGGAGGCTATTGGAGTGAAGGTTGAAGATGAGGATAAAGCATTGAGGCTCATATTATCTTTGACATCTTCCTATAAGCATATGAAGCCCATTCTGATGTATGGGAAAGAAACCCTGAAGTATGCAGATGTTACTTAGAAGCTATTGTCTGAAGAGAAAAGACTGGGTAGTAGCGGTCATACTTCGGCCGAAGGAACGGTTTTAATATGCGGAAATGGGAAGAAGAAGCACTCACAGAAGATTCCTGTGTGCTGGAAGTGTGGACAGTCTGGGCATGTTAAGAGAAATTGTCCAGGTGGAACAGAATCAGCAAGCGGCTCCAAGACAGCTAACAATGTTGCCGTCGTTGACGGTGATGATTTCTTTTGAAGTTATGTCATCCCTATGGTATGCCCGCGCTACCATGAAAGGGGATGCAATTTGTTAGCGGGTTCACGGATTTACACATGGGCATTGGGTTGGCATAGATGCAAGATGTGTGGTGAAAAATTGATGTTGATGGCTGATGAACTTCCGGGTATGCCAAGCGGGGAAGTTGCACCATAAATTTTCAGCAGGTTTTTCAACATGTGCCGAGAAAAATTCTTAGAATGGTCTATTCTAAGTGGAGATACTCTTTTATGGTGGAGTATGATCGTTGGTTGAAGACGGTGTTCCTTTGATGTGGTTGTTTTTTTTTTTTTTTTCATATATCCAAGGTGGAGATTTGTTAGGTTTTTGGCTATATGAAAAATGTGCCCATCCCACATCGGTGCAAGGATGAAAGCTTGGGAGGACTCCAAGCTTATAAAAGGAGTCCAAGGCTTTGGTTTCAAAGTGCCCCAACCAAAAATACACTTGAAGTGTTTGGTTCTTTCTTTCTTTTCTAGTTCTCTTGTTTTAGAGTGTAGAAAGTTTTTAGTTAAACGCTTTGGAGAGTGTGGTTGTAATTGGGCGGGGGGAGGCTTGAGAGATTAGTCTGTGTGATTGTAAAAATTTGTCGCATAGTGGATCTTTCTCTCTGGAGGCCCGTGGTTTTTCTCCGGTTTTGGAGTTTCCACGTATATTCTTGTGTTCAGATATATTTCTCTATTGTTAGCTTTGGGAGGGTTGTTGGGAATCCTGAGACCGCTTGTTTCCCAACAAGTGGTATCAGAGCTCCAAGTTTTGGGGGAGGTCTCGGTTTAGAAGGTTCGTAGTATGCTCTGTGGTTGCAGCTTAGTCTGATCTTCCACATCAGAAACGAATTTTCTTGGAGGGTGTCTTAGTATTTTGAAGGTTCGTAGTATGCTCTATGGTTGCAGCTTAGTCTGATCTTCCACATCAGAAACGAGGATTCGGTTGACTATTTTGTATACGATAGAATTATACAAGAGCTGGATATACGCATTTTGTCCTGGGAAGGTTCTGGCTAGGAAAGACTTGGTACTTAAGTGTGTCCATTGTGACCCACCTCTCTTTCCTGGGAATCCTTTG
Source organism: Helianthus tuberosus (assembly GCA_030545235.1). Classification (NCBI taxonomy): domain Eukaryota; kingdom Viridiplantae; phylum Streptophyta; class Magnoliopsida; order Asterales; family Asteraceae; genus Helianthus; species Helianthus tuberosus. Next base: position 142,300,649 of record CM060359.1, on the reverse strand, counting down.
TTGGGTGTACTGCTTATAGGCTTGGGTGCATATTTTCTAGTATACAATATTGTTTTTGAAGATACGGATACGATGTCGAAATACAGTCCCATGAGGTTCGACGTAGAGAAATATGATGGAAGAATCAACTTTGGTTTGTGGCAAGTTCAAGTCAAGGATGTGTTGATTCAATCTGGGTTACACAAGGCGTTGAGGGGGAAACCGACCCCTGTTTCAAGCAAGGATTCAAGCGGAACCAGTAAAGACGATGATGAAGAATGGGAAGATTTGGATTTGAGAGCGGCAAGTGCGATTCGTTTGTGTCTAGCAAAGAATGTTCTTGCAAATGTGCATGGGATATCAACTGCAAAGGATTTGTGGGAGAAGCTTGAGCAGTTGTATCAAGGCAAAGGCATCTCAAATTGGTTGTATCTCAAGGGACAGTTTCATACCCTTCGTATGGATAGAGATACAAAAATTTCAGATCATCTAAGTGTTCTTAATAATATCGTGTCAGAACTGGAGGCTATTGGAGTGAAGGTTGAAGATGAGGATAAAGCATTGAGGCTCATATTATCTTTGACATCTTCCTATAAGCATATGAAGCCCATTCTGATGTATGGGAAAGAAACCCTGAAGTATGCAGATGTTACTTAGAAGCTATTGTCTGAAGAGAAAAGACTGGGTAGTAGCGGTCATACTTCGGCCGAAGGAACGGTTTTAATATGCGGAAATGGGAAGAAGAAGCACTCACAGAAGATTCCTGTATGCTGGAAGTGTGGACAGTCTGGGCATGTTAAGAGAAATTGTCCAGGTGGAGCAGAATCAGCAAGCGGCTCCAAGACAGCTAACAATGTCGCCGTCGTTGACGGTGATGATTTCTTTTGAAGTTATGTCATCCCTATGGTATGCCCGCGCTACCATGAAAGGGGATGCAATTTGTTAGCGGGTTCACGGATTTACACATGGGCATTGGGTTGGCGTAGATGCAAGATGTGTGGTGAAAAATTGATGTTGATGGCTGATGAACTTCCAGGTATGCCAAGCGGGGAAGTTGCACCATAAATTTTCAGCAGGTTTTTCAACATGTGCCAAGAAAAATTCTTAGAATGGTCTATTCTAAGTGGAGATACTCTTTTACGGTGGAGTATGATCGTCGGTTGAAGACGGTGTTCCTTTGATGTGGTTGTTTTTTTTTTTCATATATCCAAGGTGGAGATTTGTTAGGTTTTTGGCTATATGAAAAATGTGCCCATCCCCCATCGGTGCAAGGATGAAAGCTTGGGAGGACTCCAAGCTTATAAAAGGAGTCCAAGGCTTTGGTTTCAAAGTGCCCCAACCAAAAATACACTTGAAGTGTTTGGTTCTTTCTTTCTTTTCTAGTTCTCTTGTCTTAGAGTTTAGAAAGTTTTTAGTTAAACGCTTTGGAGAGTGTGGTTGTAATTTGGCGGGGGGAGGCTTGAGGGATTAGTCTGTGTGATTGTAAAAATTTGTCGCATAGTGGATCTTTCTCTCTGGAGGCCCGTGGTTTTTCTCCGGTTTTGGAGTTTCCACGTATATTCTTGTGTTCAGATATATTTCTCTATTGTTAGCTTTGGGAGGGTTGTTGGGAATCCTGAGACCGCTTGTTTCCCAACATCTAGGTCCGCCCCTGCAGATGAGTGGATATATAAGTAAATAATATTGCAATTTTGCTCTATTTTATTTAGTAATCTAACTAATTCTAATGATAAAGACACACAGGGTCAGAACTAGTATGTAATAATTACTGGTGGCCTGGGCTACCCTTCAACTTTGTCGGCGAAGTACAAAAACTTCTTTTTCTTCTTAAATCAATGTATCATATACCGCTTAACAAATATTAAGATACCCGTAAGTCTAAAAAAATTTTAAATGGAAAATTACCAAAATGTCATTTGACCAACTCAACTTACCAAAATATCACCCTCATGCGTCCATGGGTGGACTCATCCGGTATGGGAAGCGTCTGGAAGTAAAGTTGAAGAGTCCATGAATGAGGTGGTTAGATGTGTCCAACAAAGAAGAGTTGATGCGTAGTCGAGTGTTATATATATTAGGTGTATATTTTAGCCCCTTTAACACTTTTTAGTCAAGTTTTAAATTTATAAAACACGATATTTACTAACACTAGACACACATATGGGCAACCCATCGTGAGCGTAGTATAGTGTTGGTAAGATACCGAGGTCATCCAAGGACACAAGAGCTTTTAGTACCGGTTTATCCTCAACGTCTAATCAAATCAAAAAGTTTAGAAAAATGTTTTAAACTAAGAAAAATAAAAACTAACTAAAAATGCTGAAAATGCTGAAAATAAAAATAAAAAGAAAAACAGATAGACAAGATGAATCACTTGGTTCCGACTCGTATCTAGTGTAACCTTTGATTATTTTCGCACTTTTGCACTATTTTAAGAGATTATCTTAGTTATTATAGTAGGCCCCTCTTTTGAAGGTGACGTTACCCTCACCCCAGTAGTTTGAGTCAGCAAGGATACAATCCTAAAAGGGTGGATTATTGAAAGATAATGAATTAAGTTATTAATGCAATATTATGGTAGGCCCCTCTTTTGGAGGTGACGTTACCCTCGACTAAGTAGTCTGAGTCAGCAGGGATACAGTCCTAAATAGCCGGGTTATAGTATTAATAGTAGTTAACTTATGAGGGGATCAAAGAGTTTGGACCCCCGCCATCCAATACCGTTAAGTATTGAAGGAGATCCTACTAAATTTGACCCAGGTCCATTGCAGGACCTCTAAACGCTGAACAATGGCAAGACCTTTACCAAACCGTTCCCTTAACCCCCGACCAGGTAGCCAACATACCTCCATATAGACCGTGGAGATATGAATGGTGAAAATCTTTTATTTTATATAGACAGTAAAATAATGCCAAGACACCACGGACAAACGATAAGGAAAGATCACCTTCAACATAAGAAACTAGTTATTAAAGTCATTAATACAAAACCAAGTAAAAAGTGCGAAAAGATTAAAAATAAAAAGTATTACACTAGACACTTTGTCTTCACCAAGTGATGTAAGAGACTTAGGCAAACATGGCCTTGATTGTCAAGAACTCTTACTATCAATCTTGGATCCCGAGACGACTCACACACTCTACGATTGACAATGGATGATGGTGGTGGATGATGGTGTTATGGTGGTGGTGGGTGGTTGGTGAAGTGTGAGAGAGGTGGTGTGCCAAGGGATGGTTTGAGCTTGAGCCAAACACTCCTATTTATAGGCTGAACAGAAGCTCGGGCACGGCCCCGTGTCCACATCTTTCTCTTTCTTCATTTAATGCAGCTTGTCTTATTAGTTGACCACGCCCCCGTGTCCGCTGAGCACGACCCCGTGTGCAGAAGAATCTTTGTACTATGAAGATTTGCCTAGATTGTGCGAATCTTATAGTTGACCACGGCCCCGTGTCCGCTGAGCACGGCCCCGTGGTGGGCAATAGAAGCTTCTACAACTTTGTCTTTTCTGCTGACACTTGGGCACGCCCCCGTGCTGGCTGAGCACGGGGCGTGTTCAGTCTTCTGTCTTCTTGTTTTGCTTGGGAAGATGCTGTTGTGGGGTCGGGCATGTCACCTCTTGTTCCTTTTCTTGTATTTATGTTAGATTTTGATGTCTTTTTGCTTCTTTTGTTAATTTGAGCTCATTTAATCCTGAAAATACAAAAGGAAGACAAAAGCACACTTTTTCCAACATTAGTACTAAAAAAGGGTTAGTTTTATGCCACAATTGATGAAATTTATATGTTGCATTTTGCACACATCAAGAGTCCACATGTGTGTTTTCTCTCTCTAGAATTATTTGTTATTATCTCTTCCGAAGCGTCAGTGGACTCAGAGTCGTCCCCGAAAACTCTTGAAAAAATTTAGGCCTCGGGCGACGAAAACAATTGGGCCCAAAATTATGGTTAAGGGTAAATGAATTACAAAAATAAAAACTTAGTGATGGAGCAAAGACTCGAACTTGAAACCTTTACATTACTTTGAGATGGTTTTTGCCACTACACCACTAATACTTTTTTGCGTAATAAACGGATAAATATACTAAATATATAATTTAATAAATATATACAAGCTTATAAAGACTTTTCGGGCCCTTTGAAATTTTGGGCCTCGGGCGTCGGCACGGGTTTGCCGGGCCCAGAAGCGTCAGTGGTGGACTCTTCCGAAGCGTCAGTGGTGGACTCTTCCGAAGCATCAGTGGACTCTTCCGAAGAGTCAGCCAAAATGGGAGTAGTCCGCCGAGCAATGGGAGGATTCAGCCAAAATGGGAGGAGTCAGCCAACCTTTATGTTGGACACGTGTCAGCTTCTCATACATGGACTCTTCAAGTGACAAACGGTCTCCTCCCATGATGCAGGAGTCCGTCCAAAGGGGCTTGAGGGTGACAATTTGGTAAAGTTGGTTGGTCAAGTAACAATTTGATAATTTTCCCTTTTTTAAAATACCCCTGAATTTTTTTAGATCCGACACAGATACATTATATTGGTGAGAGGGAAGAAATGCAATATTTATGGATGTTATAGTGGAGAAAGAGATGGTAGAATGCTATAAATGGATATATGAAATACTCATGAAACAAGGAAATTTGTATTACAAATTGGGACACAGACATGAGAAAAGGACAACCAAAGTGATGGAGTCAAAGTGCATGCCCCATCAGAACGTGACCATTGAATTTATTTGTTGTTTCTAATATCTAACATGGTATACGTGACTTTCAACTAATTAATCTTCAAATTTCCATTTAATTATATATTTAACTAAATAACTGTGATGATATAAATATTTCTTAAGTTATATATTTTTCTCATGTAACTTTCTGTAGTGAAATTTAAAATATCTGATTATTTTTTTTTATTTTCATAAAATACATGTTCTATAAAAGGTTACATCTTTTAATTATTTGAAATCTTCATATCTGAAAGAACGAACTAACTATTGGATTCAAAAGCACATATAAATAGTAAGTTGGTCTGTTTAATTTCATATATGTGTTTTAAAATATTTGATGGAGATTATCTTGATCACCACATTATGGTGATAATCAAAAGTGTAATTATTAGTTAATGTCAACTTGATGTGTTTATATATTTTATAAAAGTATGTGATAGGTTTTTATCATGCATTTGGTGGACATATAATTGAAACTTAATCACACTAGTTGCATAAGTGTATAAATAGTTGCATAAGGTTGCATACATGCATTGGGTAAAACCGTCTCCACTTAGTTCTACACTGCTCATTTTGTCATATTATATAATTATTCTGGTGGCACATGAATCGATCTTATGATAAAGTTATAAATCATATCCAAGGGGTGTATCATCTCATATGACTGAAATATATGAGTATGTACATTGTACTTTTCACATTATTATGTGTATGTACATTTGTGTATTCAACTATAGATACTTCCGTTTAAGACATAAGGGAGGAAGGTGCACTTAAGGGTAGTATACTTGGCTCAACCAACCAACACCCGCTAGGTCATTTTTTTTTTTTCAAACAAATAAAAACCCACCAACAAATCCTAAGATCATCTTTGACCTCAAACAACTCAAATGGTTCACGGGTACCCCTGAAGGCAAACCCAACCCGCCTTGGCTACCTTTGTGGGTGGCGGCGGTGTTCAGACATGGGTTCAAGACAAAGCAATGAAGAAGAAGAAGAACTGCTGGCTAGAAAACAACTTCTGGTCTTAGAACAACAATTGCTCTATACAAAGTTCTTTTAGTATTTAACAATCATTTTAATGTAATAGAGGTTTTGTAATATTATCAGTTCTCTTACAACAACTGACAATCATTATAGATTTGGGGGCACATTAGAAAAAAAATATAAAACCCATATAAAATATAAACTTATATCTAAGGCTCATGTAAAATTATTAATCTCAAGATTTATAACTTAAGCCCATTAGGTATTAGCTCAATACCCATTTTAGTTTAAAAAAATAACAATAACAATGGGCGACGAAAAAAATAGTTTACATTGTCAGTTTCATTAAACTCAAGGGACAGGTTTTTCCGGGCTTAGATAGGGCAACTGAATTCTCAGGACCGGTCTTGATTCTAGTACTTTGATTGTTAGAAATCGCTTTCTAGGTGAAGTTAGTATAGGTCACAAGTTGTTTCTCTACTTGTATAAATAGGACATGACATAGTGGTGAACTCGTGATCTACTGAGTCTATTGTTTTAGATTCGTAGAGTACATTTGTGTGATCATTTGTTGAATGAGAGCGAATGTCAGTAAACACCTTTGATTCAATGTTATGAGAATTAGTGATTTGACTATTTCGCTATCACTTTGTGTATTTGACTGATTATTTTTTCTCCAGCTTTTGTTTATTTTATACATACATAACTTATATGAATTCTATTTTCTTTTTTTGTTTGAACGGCCAACAGAATCAATCTCAAGTACTCTTAGGGCACCCACTGAACCAAACGGAGTACTCTGAGAGTAACCCGAGTCCACCACGAATTCCGGGGAAAACCCGGTAACTCACCCGCCTGTAAGACGTAATTTGTTATCAAGGTTGCCTCTCTCATTCTCATTCATTTGTATAAATAGTACAAGTGAGATCAATTAGGATCTCGTATATGCGGAAATATAATCACTACAATAAATACAATATTGACCGAATAATATTCTATTACACCCCCGCAGTCGAAGCGGGAGGTGACCGTATGCTGAGACTGGAGCGAAAATCTTCAAACAAAACGCGTGGCAACCCCTTAGTAAAGATATCGGCAACCTGGTAACGAGAGGGAACGTGAAGGACACGGACCTGGCCGCGTTGAACCTGTTCGCGGACAAAGTGGATGTCTAGCTCAATGTGCTTTGTGCGTTGATGCTGAACGGGATTACCAGAGAGGTAGATAGCACTAACATTGTCACAGTATACTATAGTGGCTTTGGACAACGGACGATGAAGCTCTAGCAGAAGGTTGCGGAGCCAGCAAATTTCAGCTACAACGTTGGCAACCCCGCGATACTCGGCCTCTGCGCTAGAGCGAGAAATGGTAGGCTGCCGCTTGGAAGACCAAGAAACCAGATTGTCCCCTAAGTAAATACAATAACCACTCGTGGAACGTCGAGTGTCCGGGCATCCAGCCCAGTCCGCATCCGTGTAGGCAAGGAGGGCAGGATTTTTTAGGAGACGTGAGCGTGAGGCCGAATGAAATAGTACCTTGAATGTATCGGATTATGCGTTTAAGAGCGTTCCAATGATCCGTTTTCGGAGCATGCATGTGCATGCATACCTGTTGAACCGCATAACTGATATCGGGACGAGTGAAGGTGAGGTACTGAAGTGCCCCTGAAAGACTCCGATAGAGTGTTGGATTGTCAAAGTCGGCACCCGAAAGTGCACTGAGTTTAGAATTGGTGTCCACTGGAGTGGCCGCGGGTTTACATGAGGACATACCCGCACGCTCAATGATGTCCGCAGCGTATGTTTGCTGAGATAGGAACATGGTGTCACGGTGACGAGTCACAGAAATACCAAGAAAGAAGCTTAAGGTGCCCAAATCCTTCATTGCGAATTCAACAGACAGATGACTCATAAGTTGCACTCGAAGAGCGGTAGATGAGGTGACCAAGATGATGTCATCGACATAGAGGAGGAGATAAGCGGTGTTGCCATTGTTATGAAGAATGAAGAGAGAAGCATCACAACCGCTTTGGACGAAACCCAATGTGAGAACATAATCCGTAAAGCGTTGGTACCAGGCACGAGGAGCCTGTTTGAGGCCGTAAAGAGACTTCTTTAACCGACACACATAATCTGGAAATTGCTTGTCACGAAACCCCATTGGCTGGTGCATGTATACCGTTTCATGGAGTGTACCATGAAGGAAGGCATTTGTGACATCCAGTTGGTGAATCGGCCACATCTTTGACAGTGCAATAGTTAAAACGGTGCGTATGGTTGCCGGCTTGACCACTGGACTAAAAGTTTCCCCACAATCTATACCAACCTGTTGTGACCGCCCATCGCATACTAGGCGAGCCTTATATCGTTCGAGAGTATCGTCCGACCTGAATTTATGCTTGAGCAGCCACATGCTACGGATGATGTTCATATGTGGTTGTCGTGGAACCAATTCCCAAGTATTATTATTAATAAGTGCATGAAACTCATTGGTCATGGCATTGCGCCATTCCGGTACGGACAGGGCCTGAGACGGACTTTTGGGTACGAGAACGATAGTGGTGGAGTGAAGATTGAGGATCTGTTTGTGTTTGACGATCCCATCCATTGACCGGGTTCGCATGGTGCGTGTGGTTGCGGGTGCAACGGTGGAAACCGGTTGAGTGTGAATAGAGTCAAGTTGGGGAGAGGTAGTGTTCAGCGGCTGAGGTGGGATAACAGGTTGGGCTGTGGTGATATGTGGGTCAGAGGAGGAAGGGATATGGGCTGGGATTTGAGGGGCGGGTGTTTGGGCCGGTAAGGTAGAGGAGGGTGTGAGGGCTGGTAAGGGAGAAAGGGGGTGGGTCGGTGAGGTATGGGCCGAGGGGGGCTGGTGGGGTTGGGCCGAGAAGTGGTATGGGCCGAGGACGGGTAGGTGTGGGCTTGTGAAGGTGGGTTAGTAGGAAAAGATACATGGGGCCATAGTTGAGTAGGAAGGGGTCGGTTAAAAGGGTATAGGATGTGGTGGATAAAGGGTCGGTTAGAAGGGTAGCGAATGGGAAGACTGATTCGTCAAAAAGGACGTGTCGGGAAATGGTAATGGTTCGTGACTGAATGTTATAGCATTTGTAGCCATGGTGTGAGGTGGGGTATCCAAGGAATACACAAGGATAGGAGCGGTGTTGGAGTTTATGTGTAGTGGTAGACGGTTTAAGCGGGTAGCATAAACACCCAAATACGCGAAGATGGTCATATGTGGGCGTTAGGTGATATAATAGGCGGGTAGGTGTTTGAAAGTTGCGTGTTTTGGAAGGAGTTATGTTGGTTAGGTAAGTGGATGTATCAAGGGCATGGTGCCAAAAATTTGTAGGGAGAGAAGATTGTGCAAGGAGGGTGCGGATAATATTGTTAATGGAGCGGATTTTTCGTTCCGCCTTCCCATTTTGGGAGGAGGTATAAGGACAAGAGAGGCGGAAAAGAATACCATGTTTATCAAAAAATTGTTTGAATGATGTATTAACGTATTCTGTTCCATTGTCACATTGAAAGGTTTTAATTGTTCGTTGAAATTGGGTGTGGACAAGTTTAGTAAAACACTCAAATGTAGCAAAGACTTATGATTTGTTAGAGAGGGGGAAGGTCCATAAGAAGTTCGTGTAGTCGTCTAGAAATCGAACGTAATAACGGTGACCTCCCGAGCTTAAAACTGGAGAGGTCCAAACATCACTATGCACAATATCAAATGGTTGTAATGTAGTATTGGTAGATGAATAAAATGGGAGCTTAGTGCTCTTGCCAAACACACAAGGTTCACAAACATGTTTATTAAAATTCTTAAAAACAATGGAATTTGAGTTTTTCAAAGACTGAAGTGGGGCGGGGCCGGGGTGTCCGAGCCGTTGATGCCAGAGAGTGGAGGACTGAGCAGCAGTGGTGGAGGTAGAGAAACAATGAAAATCCTTGGAGAAGGTGTAGAGATCACCGCTGTTGTCGCACCGGATTATAGGCGTCCGGGTCTTGTAGTCCTTCACAAGAAAACCAAATTGGTCAAATTCAACCGATACAGAATTATCTTTAGTGAATTGACGAACAGAAATAAGTTTGCGAATAAGGTGGGGGGCATAAAGTACACGGTTTAGGACAAAGGGCGGGTAAGGTAATGGGAAGGTCTGAGGTCCATGTCCAAGTACCGGGATGGTTTTGCCATCTCCAACAATGATATTTTCATTCATGCCATTATTAAAAATAGTACTGAAGTTACCTGAATTAGGGTCCATACTGATGGTGGCTCCCGTGTCCATAACACCATGCTGATACTCGGGTGGGTGTAGAGACATAGTATAAAGAGCTTGCTGAATATCAGTTGGTGAGTAAGTTGCCTGATGTCCCTGATGTGGTCGTGGTCCTAGAATTCCCTGACCCGAGTTGTGTGAAGAAGGTGTTGCGGTGGTTGGATAGGGGCACGGAGGGGGAGCAGACCATTGGAGCCACGGAGGCGGTGCAGTAGTGGTCCAGGTGTAAGTGGTTGGAGAGTTCCAGGAGCCGTATGACTGGCCGCGACCTCGAGACCCGGAAGACCTGCCACGGCCACGACCCCGAGACCGGCCGCGGCCGCGTGAAACAGGCTGATTAGAATCCTGTTGATATGTCGGCGGTGAGAACTGAGGCGACAGCTGAGCAGGCGGCGGCGGTTTGCTGTTGGCAGTAGTGAGAGCATGATTGGCAGCAGTTGCAGCATATAATGCTTTTTCGGCCTTTTGACTTTCGATCAGACACAGTTGGGAACGTGCCTCATAGAAGGTTGGCGTGGGATCTTTTTGCTGCAAGATGGTTGATATGCCTTCGTATTGATCGGTGAGGCCAGCAAGAAGGTGTAGCACAAGTCGTTTGTTATCCAACGGTGCACCTACATTAGCCAGTTGATCAGCAAGAGACTTGATAGCTTGGCAGTATGCAGACATGTTGGGGAAGCTGTCTAGAGGAGTAGTCGTGAATCGCTGCATCAGATGAATCGCACGGGCGTTCTTATTGTCTTGAAAAAGTCCTTCCAACGTTGACCAGGCATCATAGGCGGTGTTTCCAGGGCGGATGATGGTGTTGAGTAGGTCATTAGAGATGGTGCTATATATCCATTGTAAAACAATGGCATCAAGCCGGTCCCACTCTTCATCGACAGGGAGTTTTTCCGCGGAGGAGGAGGAGGCAGCGGGTTTAGGTTTGAGATGATCAATGACCTTGAAGGCTCGACACCGGATACGGAAAAGTTCCGACCAGGAGGAGTATTGGTCGGTCTCCATATCGAGAAGAATGGTGATCAGATTCTTTATGTTTGTGACGGTGGAGGCGGGGTGTATTTTGGGGTCAGATTTTGTGGGAGAAGCAGGTGGGGTGGAAAGGGTGGAGCCGACCATGATGTTGGTGTGAAGACAGAAGCTGAACGATGAGAAGAGGGAGGCACAGCGGCTGAGAAGACAGCCGGCGGTGAAGTGTGGTGGGAGAAGGGGTTAGGGTAAAACTCTTGATACCATGTAAGACGTAATTTGTTATCAAGGTTGCCTCTCTCATTCTCATTCATTTGTATAAATAGTACAAGTGAGATCAATTAGGATCTCGTATATGCGGAAATATAATCACTACAATAAATACAATATTGACCAAATAATATTCTATTACCGCCCATATGCATGACAGTGAAATTACCGGTAAAACCCGTTTGACTCAAGGATCGAACCCAGGTTTCCCTGTGTCTCCTATCATTGCCCACCAATGCCTCACTCTGCACCAAGTGGGAGTTGAACTTGCATCTCTCAAGAGAAATGCAATCCTTCCACCACTTGATCTAGAGATCATTGACTTATATGAATTCTATTACTTGTGGCAAAAAAATCATTCCTTAAGTTACAATTTTTTTAATTACAAATTATCTTACTATTTATCAAGTTGAAAATTACTATTTTTTTTTTTTGAACGGCAAACACACTTTATATATAAATATAATGGCCAGCAAGGGGCTGGAAGAATACAAAACAACTCCAAAAAATAAACCGAAAAAACAGAAAAAGCCGATTACATTTGATCAATAATATTAAAATCCTTCCAATTCTCCCATGAAGGCTTCTTGAGCCTGGACCTGTTGCTTATCCACAGGAATGCGTCTTCTTTTATCTGCTCTACCGTCATCCTGAAGGGAATGAAGGAATCTTCAAAGACCATTTCATTTCTAACTTTCCACAAGTTCCAAACAGTCGCCATGACGATTGTATACACCACTTTCTTCCAAACTTTATCCCCCGGGTTCTGTTTCACTTGCAAAATGAAGTCATTCAGGTTGTTGCTTGTAATAAATCTAATCCGCAGCCAAGTTAAGATGCTCCACCAAATGCATTGAGCCCATAGACAACTCACGAAGATATGATCCGGGTCTTCATCCTGAATCCCGCAACGAGCACATACGCTGTCACCAATTGGAACACCTCTCTGCAACAAACCCACTTTAGAAGCTATTTTACCCAATTGAGCTCTCCATAATAAATAATTAACTTTCGGCGGAGCCCAATTATTCCAATCAAAGGCGACATTTTCCCTATTATCCTCCAAAGAACGCGACTCAATCTCCATACGGACCTGCCGAACCGAAAAAGAACCATTCGGTTCACTTCTCCATTTCCACACCCTCCCGTCCAACACAAGGTTGTCTTTGAGATCTATACCGAGTTTGCCAAGAGCCGCCTCTACTGACCCAATATCTTTCCAAACCCCCGGGATAGTTTTTTCAAAGGGATTAACAAGTTTGAAGACGACAACGAATTACCTCCGTGGATAGCCGCAATCACCTCGGCCCAAAGATGATTGGGGTTGGCTTTTAATCTCCACCACCACTTCGTAAGCTTTGCAAGATTAAAACTCTGAATGCTTCCCATCCCCATTCCGCCCGCTTTTCTCGCTTTCAACAGGAACTCCCATCTAATCCATCTTAGTTTATTTTTATTGTTTGATTTGCCCCATATGAATTCCCTTCTAATTTTCTCAAGCTTTTTGATTACACATTTAGGGACGGCAAATAGCGATAGGTAATAGGACGGCAAGCTACCAAGAACCGATTTAGCTAGCGTCATACGGCCCGCAAACGATAGATGTCTCGCCTTCCACTTGGATAATCTAGAGGCGAATTTATCTAACACCGGTTTCCAAAACTTAGCTCTCTTCATGTTCGCTCCAATCGGAATACCCAAATACTCAAACGGGAGAGTACCAACATCGCATTTGACCTTGCGAGCTATGCGCTCCACTTCATTATCTTCGACTCCAATCCCGTAAATTTTACATTTCCGCCGATTTATCTTCAGCCCGCTCACAAGGCAAAGCCATCTTAATAATCTGTTTAGGGCAATAATACTATTAATATTAATATTAATATTAATAAATAGAATAGAATTTGACTAGGCTAAGCAAAGAGTAGGTTAAAACTTAAAAGTTGTTAAGGTTATGTTATGCGAGCTCGTTTTTCTAAGTTCTCTTTTTTTTTTTCTCAAACTTGTGTTTATATATACGTTTTGAATTTTGTAGGGGGACACTTACAAAATGTCAAAAAAAAAAGGTCAAAACCAAATCAAAGTTAGTAATTAAAAACCATAAGTTAAGTTTAAAGACTTAATTACGTAAAATATAAAGTTTATGAATTTAAATACAAATCTAACCATAGTTCATAAACTTAAAGTTTATGAATTTAAATACAAATCTAACCATAGTTCATAAACTTTTTAACATTTGTGCTCAACTTTGTTTTATTCTCAAGCTTAAACATTGAGCGGATATATATGATAATTTGTATTTGAAGCCTATCATTTTAAAGTCTAAATGTTGATATTACATTTTTATTTAACATTTTTATTTTTTCTAAGTAATAATCATAATGACAATTTGTATTTTGAATCAATGTTCTACATTGTTCTATTCACAACCTCTATTAACATAACACTAGCAGGTTGCCCGCGCGATGCGACGGGGGCGACACTTTGCACTGCGACACTCGTTTCTGGTAGTTTTCTTATTCGTATAATATTTATGATAACATTATTGTGGTGGATATATGTCATAAGTTTACACATATGTAAAAATTTTGTTCTTTTATAAAAATTAATAATCAAAAGACAAAAAATAATGTTTTTTTATAAAGATTAATAATCAAAAGACAAAAAATAATGTTTTTTTATAAATATTAATAATCAAAAGACAAAAAATAAAAGATAAGTTGTTATAATTGTAAAGTTTGTTTATTTTATTGGTTAAATTATAAAGTATAATTTTATTCTTTAAAATTCATAACTTTTTCTAAATATCCACATAGTACCCATCTAATAAACTTTAAGTTTAAAATTTTTGTTTTTATAAAAATAAAAATAGTATTTGACTTGTAAGTACGTTTTAGAGCTTTAACTTAAATTGTTAAATTTTGGTTTTTTTACAAATATAAAAAATTTATATTTTATAAAATTTCAATAACTGTTTTTATAAAGAAATAGGATGATAAGAGTTTATATCTTTATTAACTTTATTTCATACTAAGTTCAATTTTTTAGTTCCTAACTAATCTTATCTATATGAATCTACTTTTAACTAATAATCCCTAAAAATATGCAACGCAATCTACTACTATGTATCTAGTCAAGTTGGTAAATAATTGTTTTAGAAGCGACTAATATTATCTATAACAAAATAGTTGAACTTATAATTCCTAAAAATTTGCAACCCAGTTTAGAATTTATCTAGTAAAGATTATAAATTTCTGGAGTATTTTATAAAATAATTATTTTTTTATTAACTTTATATCATAGTAGGTTCAGTTTTTTAGTTTAGCTTTAAAGTTATTACTTTATTACTTTTTAATTAAGAAATGCAAATTATTAGATTAATATCCAAGAATAACTGCAATATTTTATAATTTCAGCTTGACTATATCTAACTGCAATATCTATGTATTGCAACTTTAGGATATTAACTTATATAAGTTCAGTTGACTTGTAAATTTAGGATATTAACTTTATTTTGAACTTTATTAATATGGTTAATAACTGCATTAAATTAACACCAAAGATAAATTTCAAATATAAAATAAACTTTATTCATACGTCTAGGTCAAACATAACAACTGAAAATGAAAAAATATATATATATAAAAACACTTGATAGATTTCATATTAGACTGCATGAAATCTGTTCTGCTTCTGAATTGACACTCGAAGTATTTTTAATCTGATTTTCTGGTTTGTGCTTGAATCAGCAGTATCTTCTAATTCCTCTTCTTTTCATTGTCCTCAGAATCGTCTAAATTAATAACCTCACTCAATTTCAATTAAGAGAGTCTCTTGGATCTCTTCCTTTGAGTCTCAAACTTCCGATCCCTATAAATGACAAAAAAAAAAGTTAAAAAAAGATTAAATAAACCTTAAAATTACATCTTCACTAAATTCACATTGAAGATTAAACTTCTATGGACTAAACATTGCACCATAAGAAATAATATCAATACTTTTATCACCATCATCCTGCAATAAAACGCACATATAATAACATAACGAACATTTTAATATGAAAGATATACACAAAAATAATACTTAAAAACCAGCAAAATCAATACCTTAGAAGCTTGTTCGACAAATGTGTTTAAATTGGCATGTTCATGCAACTGAATCTGAAAAATCAAATAAGTTAACATTCACATAAAAGTAAATAAAAGAAAAAAAAATTCACTGCTGCAATATAACAAAACTGACCTTTCGCAACAATTGAATTCAGAACTGGATCCATTTTTTTAACTTTGTTTAGCAATAGATATAGGAGTGTCCTGCTATATTTATAGTAGTAACTATAGAAGTGGATTAGGGTTTAATTTTAGATTTGCCAACCCCTTTATTTAGGAAGTTTGTTGTGGTTAGTTTTAAGTTTTTATAAGATATATCTAAGTATAGATATTAGGCCGTTTTAATAAAATAAAATGTGACAGAAAATATCTTCATTTTATGTTACGGTACTTTTAATTCCTTTTGTTTTTGTTTGCATAGATGGAGCCCATCTTTGTAGATTAGGCACATTAGATCACAAGTATTAATTACTTGTACATTAACGCATAATCGACTTGTACATTTTAATCCGTGCGTCGATATTGAACAAGGCAACTACCGAAACGTCGACAAAAATGTGTAGGTCATCATGCTATCTTTGGATTTTTTTTAAACAATATAGTTTATAAGATATGTCAAGAATACGTAAAAAAAATTATAATTTTGTTATGGAATGGGTGAATTGTAACTAATTATCTATAATTTTGTTAAAACCTTAAGGATTTAAGTGTAATAATTTTAGGGGCTAAAAAATAAATAATGTTTAAAAGACCAAACTACCCTCATTTTAGGGGTTTTTTCTATAAATAAAGAGGGGGAAAGTTCTTATTTTTTGGGTATCTTAAAATGCCCCTCACTCATGCATTATAATATAGTATAGATATTAACTTAGCTCGTGTATCACACGGGTAACTAATCTGGTTTGTATTAAAAGATATTGATATTTCTAGGACTACCAACACCAATATGATATATTTTAGCTTAAGAGTTAAGAGTATTCATTAGGGGGTAGGGGCGCTACATGATGGAACGTGGTGCTTGGGTGACCACGAGACGTGGAACATTGCCGCCACTGAATTGCATTACTCGTGGTGGTAACAACGTGTGGTAGTGACCACGAGTGAAAATCTTTGAAAGTTACCGTTGAGGGGACCATTGTGGCGAGTGATGGTAAGTGATGGGCACCTCTACTAACATCCATCACTAGTGATGGAATCAGGCTCAATGACGTGGCGGACAATGATTGATTGTAATGAGTGATGGAAAGTGGAGCACCCCCACCCCTTAAGACCGTGGGGTATGGGGCGGGGGTTTAGGCGTGGGTTGGGGGAAAACGCCCAAGCCACCACCCCGGGTGGGCTTGGGTTGGGGCGTGGCCCTTGGGGCTTAGGTTTCAAGTCGGGCGTGGGGCGGTATGGCCATGCTAGTTGGTTGAATCTCATTGGCTCACCCGCCACGTCAGGCGGTGTTTTTAAATTTCGAATTTTAAAATTCAAACGGTCCCCCCATCTTCTCGAACCGTCACCCCGGGTCTCCCAAAGGCCTCTATATATTGTAACCCCAACCCACTGGTCCCCCCATCCCACGAACCCAACAACCCCACCGGCTACCCACTTCTCTCGAACCCGCTACCCCACTGGTCCACCCCATCCCACGAACCCAACCCCGCTATGGCATCCTGGACCCATGAAGAGGAAATTGCTCTCGTCACAAGCGTCGTTGACGCTATGAAGGGTCGGCCACCGGGCCAAACAAAATATTGGGTGGAAGCATTCGGAGCCTACCGACATAACGTCGGTAACGACCGCCACAACCTCAACGCGTGCCAGCATAAATGGAGCGAGCTACGGCCCAAGCTCGAGCGTTTCAAGGCTTATTACGAAGTCGTTCCCGGTGGCGAGTTAAGCCACGAGGACCGGGTGGCGGTGGCTAACATAGAGTTTCGAGGCAAGGAAAAAAAAGGCGTTCGACAAGATCGACCTTTTTTAAATTTATTTAACGCTTTAGGTTTGTTATTTTGTAATTTTTAGAAATTATGTAATTTTTAGTATTATGTAATTTTTAAAATTTTAATGAAGTTGTAGGTTTTTTTATAAATGTTGTGTGATTTTTTATAAATTTTTTGTATTTTTTTTTAATTATTCTGCCACGCGGTGCACCCAACCCATGCCCAACCCACGCCCCGCCATATCCCGCGGCCACGTAACCAGGCGGTGGGGGGCTCCCATTCCACGTGTCAGCATATGCCCCAACCCAAGCCCAACCCAAGCCCCACCATACCCCACGGCCTAAAGTTGCATGCAAGATATTCTGTCAACCCACGTGATTAAAAGATTACATCTTTGAACTTAACTTATATAAACATGAAAGGTATTTTTTTAATCGCTACACTTATATGTACTTTATTACACTAGTCATCCTAAAATATTTATTCTTGTTTAGGATGTTTGAACCTATGACCTCTTTTTAAGAGATATTTCACCGGGCATAACCCAAATAACCTGTGAAACTATGAAAAGTTAAAAACTTGAAACTAAAAAAATAGTGTTTTATGATTTTTTTTCTTGAAAAACCGTATTTTTATTAGACATCTACTCCCAAGACACTAGTCATACTATATAAAAGAAAATTACATGAATAAAAGTGGTTTTTCAACCACTTAACCCAATTGACAATAAACGAAAACACCAATACATATTTTTAATACCATATGTTAGGTTGGCAATTGAAATTTTTATCCTTGAAGATAGCATTGGCTTAATGGTGAAGATAATTAAATCCCATTTGTCAAAAGTAGAAGTTGCATCCTTCAAAACTCGATTTGGTGGTCCACATTTTTCAACTTTGAAATCATGATGCCATCTTATGATATTAAGAAAAAAATTGAAGTTTGTAAACGGATATATGTAATTATTTTTTCACCACACTTCCAAGGGACTGTTGTGTCAGTAAGTGTTGAATCATTAATAGATCTAATTGGGTAAGAGACTATTAATCAATAAGAGGCCTGATTTGGCTTGATCTAACTAGCTGATAATGGAGGAGGTGGTGTGGGTTGAGGAGGTGGTGCGTGAGTGGTCGGTTGAAGGTTATGAACACTAAGAATGGATAAATGGGTTTTTTTCATTCATCACATTTTGAAACTTAATGAATAAGAGACTTATCGATTAATTCAAATGTGTTTTGTTAGTAAACCAAACACACTTAATGCTAACTGATTCAGGGGCTATTTGTTTACCTCTTAACGGGGATCTTAATGGTTCAGACCTCTTACTGGTTCAGCACTTAATGGTTCAGACTATTTGTTTCTCGATCAGATATTTGAATGGTTCAGACATTTGCCTCTGAATGGTTAAGCATTATACTGAGTCTGAATAGTTAAGACCTCTAATCTGAATTTGTCAGATATTTGTCTTTGAACAGTTAAGCATTATACCGGCTCTCAATGGTTAAGACCTCTTACTGGTTCATCACTTAATGATTCAGATCTCTTACCGGCTTAACACTTAACCATTTAAAAACTGCCAAACAACCCCTTAAGAGGCTATCAAATAGCCCCTAACAGTGGCGGATCCAGGAATTTTTCCTTGGGGGTTCCTTTTGGTATATTCTCACTAATTTTTTCAAAATCGATCAAGTTTCCACTAACTTTTTCCATTTTTTTCCAAACCGAGGGGGTTCCTGGGAACCCAGGAACCCCCCCTGGATCCGCCCCTGGCCCCTAAGTTTGTAAATGGATATACTTTAAAGGGTAAATTACTTTTTGAGTCCCTGTGTTTTATGGGTTTTAACTAGTTGAGTTCAAAAGCAAAAAGTTTAACGATCTGAGTCCCTATAAGCATTTTCTTTAACCATTTGAGTCCAAATTTCTAACTCCATCCATCAAGTCTGTTAACTATGAGGATAATTTGGTCATTTATACACAAAGTACAAGTCTTATATGCATAAGAATACAAGAAACAAGTGTCTAATGCATAAACTTTTAATATATAATATATCTATATAAAAATAAATTCTATATATGTAGAAATGGATTATACAAACCCATCTGCCACCACACATTCACTCACACACACTGTAATTTATCTCTCTACCACCATCACCGCACGACCACCATCACCGCACTACCACCACTCCCACCACCGCACCACCATCATCCCTACCGCACCATCATCAGCACCACCACACCACCATCATCCTCACCATCGCACGACCATCCCCACCATCGTCCCCCCAATCCACCATCATCCCCACCAAAATAGCTTTGCAGATCCGGCGAAAAATACACAGATCCGGACCAAACTGTCCAGATCTAACGGCAAGAGATAGAGTTCCGAGAGTTACCGGGTACGCCTCCTCCTCTGATAAAAGCTTAATCGATCCTGCTGAAACCGCTTACAGCAGCCACTCCATGGTTTCTGAAGGTGATTTTGTTTGAAACGATTTAAATGATTTGATGGGTTAGACAACTGTTGTTGCTTAATTGTAGAAGAAAACAGAGTGTGTGTGTGGTTGTTTGTGTTGAGAGAATTTTTTAGAGTTTTGCCTTTAAATGGAAATGAAAGAGCAGAGACTTTTGTGTTTGAGAATTATATTTGAGTGGGTTAATAAAAGGTTATTTCTTGATTTGTTAAAGTTTGAGAATTATATTTTAGTGGCCGGAAATTATATTTGCAGCGGTAAGGGTGGATGGTGGAGGTGAGACGGTGGTGGGTGGTGTGGTGTTGGTGGAGGTCAGACGATGATGGAGGGTTTTCAATAGCGGTGGTAAGACAGTGGTGGGTGGTGTCGGTGGTGGTGGTGTTGATGGTTATGGGGGATGCAGGTGAAGAATATTCAGAGATATATATAAGAGAGAGAAAAATGTAATAATATTTTTTTTAATTATAAGGGTAAAGAAGAAGACACAGGGGCATTTTAGTCTTTTAATAGAAAACTAACAGAAAATATGGATGGTGTTAGAAATTTGGACTCAAATGGTTAAGGAAAATGCTTATAGGGACTCAGGTCGTTAAACTTTTTGCTTTTGGACTCAACTAGTTAAAACCCATAAAACACAGGGACTCAAAAAGTAATTTACCCTACTTTAAACTTGTAAAATATGGTATTATTTTTTAAACACAAGTTTCGAATGCATAAAATATATTGTTCTAGTAACATAATTTGAGGAAATAAATATAATATTTTTACAAGTTAACAAGGTATATAGGATATTACTTGTTTTCGAGGAAAAATCTTAACGGTTAAGTGATGTGTTCATTTCATTACTAAAAGGTAGAGAATTTAAATCCTGTAAGATACAGGCATTGATTTATATATTCTAAAAAAAATTAGAAATTGGTGTTAAAAAATAACATATCACAATCCCTATTTTTACATCACATGCATATTTCTGAGACCTTTGGTATCTATTTTTTCTTTAAACATAACTACGTTATAAAAGCCATTTTTATATAAATTTAACAAAAAAAAAAAGGTATGTCTTATGTTATGTTATAACACTAGTAGATGCCCCGCCCGCGTTGGGGGGCGATGGCCGAATAATTCTCAACCAATTCAAAAAAGACTACTATAATTTTGATATGGAAAAAAACGATGATAAGACCGTAATTTTGGGCTCAGGGCAAAACTGTAATTTTTCAGGACTAATGAGCCAGTGTTAGGCAGCTAGAGTTATGCGCCGCCCGCGTTGTGGGGCACTAAACCGAGTATTTCTTAGGTTAATAACATGTACGCCTTTATGTCGGTTAGTTATACATGCTACCTATAACACGATATCAAAAAAGATACATCAAGTTAACCAATTAAAGAAAAACAGTATCATAGTTATGATAAAAAAAATAACTAAAACGATGACAAGCGTGTAATTTAGAGTTGGGAGCAAAACAATAACTTGTCAGGACCAATTAGCGAGTGTTAGGCAGCTATTTGCCATGAATAAAAACTAAATTAAGTCAACAAAGTAAAATAAAACACTACCATGGTTTTGCCCAAGGAAAAAAAACGATGGCAAGATTGCAATTTTTAGCGGAGGTAAAATCGTAATTTTAAAATGGAGGTAAAATAATATCTTGAACTTAGGGCAAAACCAATTTTTATTTTGAAATGGGGGCAAATTCGTAATATTTTAGCTGCGGGCAAAATCGTAATTTTTAGCTGGGGGCAAAATCGTAATTTTTAACTGGGAACCAAATCGTAACTTGGCAGAACTCTAGATGAGGGTAAAACCATAATTTTATTTTGAACTGGGGGCAAATTTGTATTTTTTGACTGAGGGCAAAATCGTAAATTTAAGCAAGGGACAAAAGCAAAATTTTATTTTGAATCGAGGGCGAAAGCGTAAGTTTACACCTGGGATAAAATTGTCATTTGGCATCACATATAAATAACTATTATATGGAAAAAGGAAAAAAAAACAAAAGTAAAAGTGGCCAACCACATGACAATACTATTCCCCGCTAATTTTTATTTTGAAATAGGGGCAAATTCGTAAGATTTTAGCTGCGGGCAAAATCGTAATTTTTAGCTGGGGGTAAAATCGTAATTTTAAACTGGGAACCAAATCGTAATTTGGCATGACTCTAGCTGATGGCAAACTCAAATTTTTATTTTGAACTGGGGGCAAATTTGTATTTTTTAACTGAGGACAAAATCGTAAATTTAAGCAAGGGACAAAAGCAAAGCTTTTTTTTGATTCGAGGGCGAAATCGAAATTTTACACCTGGGATAAAACTATCATTTGGCATCATCTATAAATAACTATTATATGAAAAAAAAAAAAAAAAAAAAGAGTCAACATGGCCGCCCAAAGTGGCCAACCACATGACAATCCTATTCCCCGCTGACGTAATCATCTGAGGGCGAAAGCGTGAGTTTACACCCGGGATAAAATTGTCATTTGGCATCACCTATAAATAACTATTATATGGAAAAAGAAAAAAAAAAAACAAAAGTAAAAGTGGCCGCCAAAAGTGGCCAACCACATGACAATACTATTCCCCGCTAATTTTTATTTTGAAATAGGGGCAAATTCATAAGATTTTAGCTGCGGACAAAATCGTAATTTTTAGCTGGGGGTAAAATCGTAATTTTAAACTGGGAATCAAATCGTAATTTGGCATGACTCTACTTATGGCAAACTCAAATTTTTTTTTTTTTGAACTGGGGGCAAATTTGTATTTTTTAACTGAGGGCAAAATCGTAAATTTAAGCAAGGGGCAAAAGCAAAGCTTTTTTTTTATTCGAGGGCGAAATCAAAATTTTACACCTGGGATAAAACTGTCATTTGGCATCATCTATAAATAATTATTATATGAAAAAAAAAAGTCAACATGGCCGCCCAAAGTGGCCAACCACATGACAATCCTATTCCCCGCTGACGTAATCATCATCTTTTTTTTTTTTTTGAACGGCAAAACGCTTTATACATATATATATAAAGAGCCAGCAAGAAACTGGGAAAATCTAAAACAGAAAAACAAAACGTCAAGAAATGAAACACAGAAAAAAGGACTATTACATCAGATCCGCCACATCAAACGACTAAATAGCATGCATTTAGACGTAATCATCATCTAAATGTTAATATGTATAATGTGGGATTCAAAGAAGCTTCGAGAAGAAAGATGTTAAAACTAAATCAATCTTTTCATATGATTAAACAATACATGTTAATCGAACCAATATCAAAGATTCAATAATATCACATGATTTAAATAAATGCATGCTATTTATTAAACAATCATTCAAGCTGTACACTAAAATTATAGAACCAATAAATGTGGTCTTTCACATTTATGCATTACCATACATTTTTTCTACCTTTTAACACAACACTACCATCATCATAATGAGGTTGTGGGGTGTGCTCCCTATTCCTTCATGTCATCATTCTTCATTTCAACCCCTTCAACCTTCATGCATTCTTCATTTCATCCCTCTTCAAGAGAGGTGGTGTTTCCCTTCTTCACTCACAAACTTCCAATCATCAACACTTAATCGGGGAGTTCCGTAAAATTCCATCGAGTGCACCGAAAAATAACCGGGGAAGGGGGGATCTTCATCGGTGCCGACACGACACCACATCACCTCACCGACTCCCTTCCCCTTTTCACACCCCACAACCAGAGCCAATGAGGTGACACATCTCAAAACCATAAAAAACACCGTATTTTTAAATAGTATTAAAAGTAATCCCTTTACTTGTTATATTTAATTTTTTATTTAACAACCAACAAAAGCCCGATCATCTGGATAATCACCATGGCAAAAGGCTGCTCACGCTCGCAAACGTAGACGGCGTTGGTGACCCGCCCCACCACCATTTAAGAGAAAACGCACCGTCTGAAGGCTCACTATGGTAAAACCCATGGCTTAACCCAGAGCATTTTTGCTCCAGAGGAGACTCGAACCCATGACCTTCACTTTGGAAGATCATCGGACTGCCAATGCACCAGACGGTTATCGACTGTTATTTTAATTTTATTTAACAAATATAAAAGGTTAACTTATTAAATGCACCATTTTATTTAACAAATATACAAGGTTACCTTATTAAATGCACCGTAACACAAGAACACTATTACTAAGCATCAAAGATGATGTTAACACTACTAGACATCATTTCAAATGAATTATTGGTTGCATCAATGCCCATCCCATCGTTTCAAAAATCAAGTTACAAACTATATGGTAACAAAATTTTTTGATTTTGTTCTTGGTCGAACAGTATAGAGATGATGTTAAAACTACTAGACATCATTTCAAGTGAATTATTGGTTGCATCAATGCCCATTCCATCGTTTTAAAAGCTAAACCTAAAGATAGCCTAAAGATGAAGGCCATCTCCATACTGTTCAACCAAGAACAAAATCTTTAAAATCAAAAAGATTTTGTTACCATATAGTTTGTAACTTGATGATAAAACCATACGTAATTAGCATTATAGGGGCGTAAAAGAGCTTAATAACGCCTCCAACATGGTCCACCTGGGAGTTATAGGGACATGAAGAGGGAGTGACATTTCTAGTATAACGTCAAACGAGATGAAAAACAATTTGGAAAGTAATAATTGAAAAAGTATTAAGGAGCGTTAATAATTACACATTTATTAAAAGAGTGTTATTATGCTGATGTGGCAGAAATACCTCTTAGAAGAAATTAACCATTATAGATGGTCTAAAGGTATATTATACTAGTTTAAGATCATGTGTGTTACACGGACTATATAAAGAAAATACTTCTTATAAATCTGTTGATTTGATAAATTACACATGAATTTAAATGCTACTATACTCCCAACTGGTTCTCATGTTATGGTTATTAACATATTTTAACACCCCCTGCTCTTTAATACGAAGTTGTTTCTCATTAACAAATTACATGTCGTTTTATATAATATATACTATAATTCATTTTATAATATAATGAAATAATCCATTAAATATGGAAAAAAGTTAAATTACAATATAAAAGTCCTTATTGTTCTTTATAATTTATGTTGTACATGGGATTTGAAGTTTTGAATTTAAGACCTTCAAATTTAAGTGTACCAAAAGGTTTTTGCCTTTGTTAACGAGTCACCAACCTCATTGGTAAGTAACAAACATATAAGCAATCTAAATCTCTAATATTTCTTTATACACCATATTTGTCGTCTTATTTGTAACATTTTTCATCTTTGTCTAATATTAGTAACTTGACTTTGTGTCTTCTTTTTATTCTTGATAGTGTCACATACAACTGTCATGAGCAAAAACCGATTCTTTTAAGTAAAATCAAACCTTTGATAGTGATTGTGTTTGATTTTTATTAATAATTATTTGCTAAATATCAAATTGTTTTTTATTTATAAGATACGTAAATATTTTAAATATGGAAATGATGTTTAATTATCATTCAATATTTTATTAAAAAATAATAATAACAATACACAAAAGATAATAATTATTATATTAATTTATTTAAACAAAAAAGGCAATTTAAACTATATTGATTGCGTAAAATATATATTATAATTTTAATAAGCCTGTCTATATTAGTTAAAATTGTAGATTATATTTTAAAATGTCATTGTATTTATTAAGTGTATTTATTAAGATTTGTGATTTGAAATCACATTCAAAAGGAAATAATCTCCACAAAAAGGAAAAGTCTAATTACTTTAAAACTTGTAAGAAAAGAAGAGTAACAAAAGTCTTGTGTTTTCCCTCCTAAAGCAAAACAATAAAGAGTATAATAATGACACGTGGCAATTAATGGGTTAAGAGAAATCCATGCCTAATATGGTTTTGATTTATTATAATTTATAGATTTATAGATTATAGATTTTGCTTGTTTATTACCAAATTTATAATTTATAATTAGACGATAAAAAGGTGCAAAAAAAATTATTCAACAATTGTTGAAGTTTTGCAACAAATTAATAGAAACAAGTAATGTGAGGCATTTACAAAGAGTAAAATGTAAAGGGTCGTATTATTGGTACACTTTGATAAATTAAATCCACACCACCTATATGGGTTGTATAGGTCTATACGACCCGTATTAGGCTAACTTCAATTTCCAAGGTCAGTCAAAGGCTGACATTGTCTTCACATGCTTAGCCAATACGCATCGTATAGGGCTATACGATGCTTATTGGTACAAGGTTGTCTTTCAACTCTGACAGATAGGGTTCACATGCAAACCCTATACGGATCGTATAGGCCTATACGATCCATATCAAGTACAAGGTTAGCTTTCTGTCACTCAACAGTGACATAAAGTGATGGAAGTGAATATTACGTCAGCCCTATACGGGTCCCCCAGCGACGCAATCAACATCAACGACGACAACCCTTTTTTTGGCCGAAAACCAAAATTCCGGCCATCAAACCACCTGCAATCACCGAAATCCGAAACCACACGGATATGCTTCGTTTATTTATGTTGTTTTATGTGGATTTTTAAGAGAAATAAAGATGTTAAAAGGGTTTGAACTTTTATGTCTTTTGATTTTTTTTGTTCTAGAATTTAGTAGGGTGATTTTGTTGTTTTAGCAAAGGTTTTGTTTGTTTTGTCATACCCCAACCGATGGCGGAAATATCGGAGTGAGACGACAACATGATTGCAAGAGACTTCATAACGACTAATTGTGACAAGTATTTAAGATAATGATTTTTCATTTCATGATAAAGGCATTACATCGTTTCAAAGGAAAAATACAACATGTAGAACATAACAAATTAAACAGCAAAACATGAATTTAACTAAGTGCGTTTCTAGTCCATCCTATTAGATTTCTTTTCAAAGCATCAACATCAAGCTCATGCAATATATATTAAAGTAACATGTCAACAAAAAAGCATTGGTGAGCATACAAGTTTAGTGTACTAGCGTAAGTATAAAGAATATTAACGAGATCCACATGGCAAAAACGTATACTAAGGCATAACATAACATGAACTAGCATGCATCAAAGACGTGTCAACCCAAAGATTCCACTAGCGTAATCTTGTCGTCGCAACGACAAGACCGTTTGTATGATTACTTAACATAGACCCAACAAGGGCGGTGTGCTACTCGTATAGCGTTATACATGTTAAGGGAGGCTCACAAGAAGTTAATGACAAAGTATAGTGCAAGAATGGCTTCTAGCACACATGTACTCCTAAAGTATCAACACATAAAGCATGTATTAACAGATTCGCTTGTATGAATAATGTATTTTCATAAGTGTGATTTTGTGAGTTTTAATATGGATATATATATTGCACCCAAAAGTGTGGAAACATAAAAGGGGTCATGTATACTCACGGTTTGAGAAGTAATTCCACGTAGTGAGTTTGACGAGTCTTGAGTTTGCGGAACGCCAAAGTTATCCTAAGAGGGAAACGAAGGTGTGTGAGTTGCGGTTTTTGTTTAACATATTGGATTAGGAATTTAAAAGTTAACATATTACGAATGTAAATCAAGGTACCATGAGAATGGTCATGCATGGAGGTAGGATGAATTCCATCTATTTAGCCTCATTATATGATTCACCAAGGCACAAAATCATCAACTTTGCTGAAGATTTTGGTTGCTCATGAATATGAAAATAATAAGGTCTTAAACCTACAAAATCTACAAACAACTAAGTGAGCTAGCTAGATGCTTGCATCCCAAACATGGAAAGTGTTTGGGGACGTGATGTAGCATTGCCCCTTTGATGGAAATTGTTTGAGACTTAGTGGTATGCTAACAAATCAACAAGTGAGGTAGTGGAACAAGATTGGGGAGTCAAAGCTTCCATGGTTCACACTTTCACCAAAACACAAGTCTTACCATATTGAAGATGGTGAACTTGGATGGTCTCATCACTTGAAGGTTGTTTGAAACCTTGTCAAAATAGAAAGTTTAGAAGGTGTTTGAACTTCTAAACTTATAGTAATCAACCATACTCAAGCTCCATAACCATAGGTTTGGCTAGAAACAAGGTTGGTGCAAGATTGTTCAAGTTAAACATGCTTATAGAAAGTGTAAGAACAATATTATCAAAACAGAATTTTAACACCACTTTGGACCTCAAATGTGGTGAGATTCCAACTTAGTTTGCCATGGAAAACTTGTGGATGTCACACCCCTTTCTAAGGTGGAAGCACGAGGTGTGATCCTGAAAGGTTCTCATTGCATACGAATGGTTCTACATGATTATAAATTAACTCCATATTGTCATTCATAGTTTAACATCCAAAACAAAAGTTAAGTTTAAAGTTTACAACACAACATAAGATAATTGTTTGAAAAGTTTACAACTTCATTTCATAACAAAGATCAAGGTTTTGATCGCTATATCTCCGCAAGGAGGCGGGATATAACAAACAAATCCATCAAAAGTGGCAACGGAGCTTAGACACATGCAAACTTGAAATACAAACAACATTCTTGAGCAAAGAGATCGCGCGCACATCCACTTAGTTCCCTGAAATACATGTAAGTTTTGGAAAATCGTCAACAAAAGTTGGTGTTAATTCATGCAGTTTTGTGTAAAACTTATAAGTATTTGTTGTAAGAATCATGGTATGTATTCGTAAAATGTACTTGAAAATGTATTCTGTAAATATAAGGAAATTCAGATCGTTAATGTTTAGCTAGGACATTAACATTTGTCACGACATAGGAAGCATCCAAACCATAGGCATTTTTCTGTCGATTTACGACTCGAGACACAAAAGCACTCTAGGTAAAACGTGGCCCAGAGTGTGGCTGCCTGAAACCCATTAGATCTAACCTTTTGTTCCGCGGTCTAGGTATATAGTTGATTAATGGTGCTTAAGTCTCACCCTATTCGTCACATGATCTATACGTCATTCCTTAGTTTTGTGTTCTACATACCACAGTACATGTATTTTCCCTAAGTTTAGAAAACATGAAAAGTTTAAAAGTGGGGACATGAACTCACAGTTTTGCGTATCTTGCGTCGTAAACTTCACCGGGCTTGTCTTGGAGGCGTCGCAACCTATATGTGTTCTATGTACGTTAATCACTAGACTTGTAACACACAAAGTACAAGTCACCATCTTAAGTTAAGTGTTTGTTTTGTGTATCTTCATCATTTGTGAGGGTCATGCCCTTGATTTGTCGGGTCTCGCCCGTTCGTCGCGTTCTTGTAATTTGAATATGTATTGTTATTGGTGTATATATATATATATATATATATTACTTCCAAAAATATATATTTATTTGTCTATGTAGGTTTTGACAACGATAAGTGTTAAAAATAATCTATATTTTTAACTTAACCAAAATATGTTACTTATATTATTTTCTAAAAATAATCATAAGTAATTTGTTAAATAATATTTTCAATATTATTTTTGTGTAAGTATACTTAGGGAAGTATACTTGTATTTTCATGCAAATACTTGTGTATTTTACATCATTTGCCAAAAATCAATTCTTTGATTTTTAGTACTTTCCGGATTTATATTTCTTAAAAATAATTATATTTTAAAGGTTTGTTTGATATATATATATATATATATTGTTATGCTTGTTAAATATATATATTTATTTTTGTCATTCACCCGATTTTTGTATAATTCTCATTACTTGGTAATAATTTTATATATTTGTCCAAATATATATGGCAAATGGGATTTAAATAATCCCAACTAACTCAATTTGGCCGATAATAATCCCAACTAAATTATTGGCCGATAATAATCCGAACTGGTCCACTTTTGGCCGATAATAGTCCGTCGTTAAAAATAGCTTAACGAAGTTAAGCTTTTTTCCGAATTACAGACCGATGTTTTCTGGATTTTGATCAGAACGAGGATACGAGTCGTTTGATATAAAATTTACCTCGAAATACTGCCCCAAACGACGAAAACGGTGCTTCAATTCGGATGTTTAAACTTCCAATTAACAAAAATCAAGTCATTTGAAACACCGTTTCGAGGTAAGTTTTACATAAATCGAATCGTATCCTCGTTCTGATCAAAATCCATAAAACACGATTTGTAATTCGGAAAAAAATCTTAACTCCGTTAAGCTATTTTTAACGGTGGACTATTATCGGCCAAAAGTGGACCAGTTCAGATTAATATCGGCCAATAACTGAGTTGGGATTATTATCGGCCAAATTGAGCAAGTTGGGATTATTTAAATCCAATTTGCCAATATATATTTATGTCCAAAAATGTCCATTATTTGTCCAAGTCCATACGTTCGAGGAATATATTTATGTTAATATATATATATATATATATATATATATATATTTGTTTATTGTCCAAATACCACTTTTATGGGTAATTCTTGTATATATATATTTATAAATATTTCCTTGTATGTTTTTATGTATATTTTGGTATTTATACTCCTTGGGAGTATTTAGTGTATTTTTCATGTTCCTAATACACTAATACATATAATACACATAATATACACTTAGCACAAAATTTGGTGATTTCTAAATATATATATTTTCCCTAAAAATATGCATACTTAATATTGATTTTAACTTGAAGAAATCCTTATTTCTTAGGTTGTAATTTTGTACAAAAATTAGGAAACCTTAGTATATATTTTTAGGTGAATTTTTTGGGATTAAGTTTCACTAGAAGGAGCAATCTTGACCCAAAGCTTTCCAAGTGGGTCAATTTGGGTTGCTTTTAAAATTATATGGGTTGGTTTGGGTAAGATATTTTAACTAAATGGGTCATAATGGGTCACTTGAAATTCCATCTTGTTATTTTCGGGTCAAAGCGGGTCGATAACATTAAAGAAATAGGTCGATGTGGGTTAGTGTCTTAAAGAAACGGGGCAGGTTTTGGATCGGAATGGGTTTCGAGCCGGCACAAGTATCCGCACGAGGCGGGTTACAGCACGAAACGGGTTTTGGATCGAAACGGGTTCAGTTCAAATTGAGTTTCGGGCTGAGTCGGGTTTCAGCACGACGCAGGTTCTGGATCGGAACGGGGTCGGTTCGGGTAGGGTTTCTGGCCGGCACGAGTTTCCGCATGAGACGAGTTTCGTACCGTTTTGACCCGTACCGTTTCGAATCGACCCGTACCGTTTCGACAGGAACCGTTTCGACGCGTACCGTTTAAACGCGCACCGTTTCGACGCGCACCGTTTCGACGCGAACCGTTTCGACGCGAACCCCTTTCGACGCGAACCGTTTCGACGCGCACCGTTTCGACGCGCACCGTTTCGACACGTACCGTTTCGACGCGAACCGTTTCGACGCGTACCGTTTCGACACGCACCGTTTCGACGCATACCGTTTCGACGCAAACCGTTTCGACGCGTACTGTTTCGACCAGTACCGTTTCGAATCGAACCGTTTCGACAGGAACCGTTTCGACAGGAACCGTTTCGGCCCGCACCGTTTCGAAGCTAGGAGTTTGATACGAAGAGACTTTTATACGAAGCCAATTTGATACGAGGTAACATTGATACGAATCCAGCTGATTGTTTGGTACTCAGTCATTATACGAACCCCGAAATCAGACTTCGTACAAAGCAGGGATACACAATCTGCAGTTCAATATACACAGAAGTTCGAATTGGATATTCAGTGTATCTGTGAATCAGTCACTGCAGTGTTTGTCCGCTGATCCTAACCCAACAGTGTTTTACGAACTTGAAGTAACAATTCAGTTTGATACGAA
Source organism: Helianthus tuberosus (assembly GCA_030545235.1). NCBI lineage: Eukaryota > Viridiplantae > Streptophyta > Magnoliopsida > Asterales > Asteraceae > Helianthus > Helianthus tuberosus. Next base: position 142,269,232 of record CM060359.1, on the reverse strand, counting down.
TCCAGAACGATTACGAATCTGTTACTGCAAACCTGGATTCCATTTGTTACGATTTAAGTTCATCACGAATTTGCAGTTGTTATTTGCTGAAATTTGCAGCTGTTATTCGCTGAAATTAGGACAGATTTTAGTTCGGTTGCAGAATTAAAGTTTGATTTGTTGCAGTTCACTGCAGAATTTTACGCAAAAACACGTTCACAAAACCACGATCACGAAACCACGATTTAAATACTGGTGCAGAATTTGTTGCAGTTGATTTGTTATATTCGGAAAGTAGTGGGGACAGTCACGATCACGAAACCACAGTTTAAATCGGTTTTATAGATCTGCACGTGTTTAATAAAATTCATCCGCATAATTTTTCGCTCAGAATTTTGTCGTTTAGTCGCTGCAGATTGGTTATATACAGATCTGATTGGTTGTTATACGAATCAGGAGAGTACAAGTTATACGAATCGAGATTTTGCACATCCGGTACAAAGTTATTCACAGAAATTATAAGCCAAAAAAAACTGAAATACTGACCCGAAAAAAAAAACTGACCCGATCCGACCCGAAACCCGTTCTGACCCGGACCCGACCTGACCCGAAACCCATTCTGACCCGCACCCGTTCTGACCCGGACCCGTTTCGACCCGAACCAAAACAACCCTTTTTATAATTGACCCGTTTTGACCCGAACCCGTTTTGACCCATGACCCGACCCGACCCGTTTGCCAGGTCTAAGTCTCACCAAAACTTATACTTTTCTAAGGGTCAAAATTATATAAAAATTTTGACATAGTTTCCCCTGAAAATTGAGGTTTCCCATGTTTTTAAAACATGTGTTTATTTTCTTTTCATCACCAAAATAAATTTCCAACAATTTTACAAGTTACATACACTAATTTTATCATGTAAAACATTATGATGAACTTGATTATTTTGTAAAAACATGTAGTTTTTGAGTTTTAAACTTTACATACTTGGTTCTTTTAAAAATAAGCCTCTTGAAGACTTTTCCATAAACTTTTTATGAAGTTAAATATCATAACTTAACCATCCATAAACTTTGTTACTTCAAGATCATAAGAATCATACTTTAAAAACCATTTTTCATGTTTACATAAAGACTTTTCTAGTTCATCTTCAAGTTTAACCATGGATCTTTCAAGATCCATGCTTAAACTTGTTAGATCTAAGCTTCTAACAAGCCTTAACATGATGGATCTAACCATAAACACAAGATTCAACATTCACAACTTCATAACATACATCAAACAACTTCAAAACAACTTGATTTCACTTAGATTATGTTAGATCTTCATGTTACCACCTTTTAAAGTTTAGTTTCTTTGATGGTGTGACTTGTACATACTAATAACTTGAAGTAAAATAGTGTTTAGAAGGCTTACTACTAGCTCTATTTGGCTAGGGAAGTGGCACAAACAAGATGAAGATGAAGATAGAAGAAAATGAGAGGTTAAAAGCTCCACAAGAAGGTCCTTTAACTTCTACTACTTGTAGCTTCCTTAGATCACCTTCCTTCACCTTTGTATAACCTTAGATTGCTTGGTTTAGAAGTGAAAATGGTGGATGTATGGTGTGGTGATGGTGGTCATAAGGTATGGAGAAGAGAGGAAGAAAGATGTGTTTGAAGTGAGAATGAAAATGATAAGGTTCCCTCATGTAATGGTTTTTTAAAACATCTTCCAACATAAGATTAGCCAATAGTTAACATGTCCAATATCTTGCTTACACATGAAATATTTTAATGGAAAAGGTTGTGGGGTCCACTTGGGGCCGGTTTCAAATGGGGGGGGGGGTAAATTGTAAACTTGGGAAGTTAGGGGACTAGAAGGTAAGTTAGAAGGTTTATGTTTAAGTTAAGTGTGTTAATGTGTTTTTATGATTTTTAAGGTGTTTTATCACCATAACTAGCTTTATATTATAAAAACAATATTTCTAGTCTATTTTTGATGTTTTGGGTAGTGTCCGGTTATTAGTTCGGTTATCGATTCATTAAAGTGTTAAATAGTGTAGTTTTACAAGGTATGAAGTACCTTTTGTGACAGTTTTCATTCCCGACACTTTACAAGTTATCCTGGACACTAAAACATCAATTCTGCACATTATTTCAGTGTTAAATTGCTGTTTTATTGCTGAATTATGTTGAATTCAACATTTAAAGTGGGTTCCGGGTGCTTTTTAGTGCTTGTTTTAGCTTCCGGAAAGTGTTTATGTTAACCCTTGTTCCTACACTTGGGTTTTAATGTATTTCTGATGCTGGACCTACTCCTAGGCCCTAAATCTATTGTCTGTTTGTATTTTGCAGTCATGCTGACGCAGCTTGTCTTACCGGTGAGTTTACTAGTCGTTCAGACGCAACGCTTAATGTAATGCACAATACGATAATTGAAGTATAAAACATGCATGAATTCATATGTAAAGAAAGTAAGCACATAATGTTGACGTTTAAGCACATAATTGCAGGAAATAAATAATCATTAAAATAGTACGGAAATTACCGGTTTTGTGCCAGCTGTCACAGTGGAAACCTTCCTAGAGGTTATCCAATTAGTTTGAAAGAAGAAAAGAAGAAGAAATGTGAAGAAAAGTGAGTGAAAACTCACTTAGAACACTAAGTGTTTTCTGTCTAAAATGGAGAATTCTTGAGAGTTTTTGAAGAGTCTGAGAGTGGATTAGGTGTTCGGAAAGTGTTTAGGAGTGTATTGAGGCTTCTATTTATAATGGGGTTGATTAGGGTTAGCGTTTAACGAGTTAGGAGGTGATTGGAGGTAAAAAAAGTTGGCAAAAATGGACCAACCCGCGAGCTGACAGCGGACTGCTATGGATTGACCTCTCCATCGTGTCGCTGGGGAGGACCTAGATTCTCCCGCGTGGCGCCTGGGGTGCAGTCTGAAAACTTTGTTTTTGGCCCCTGAACTTTGTAATTATGTTATTTTATGTCGTTTTCTTGTATGCTAGCCTGCTTTTAGGTATTTAAAGTGTATCAAGGTATTGTATGAGTATGGTGCATGTATGATTAATATTTTTAAGTATGCGGAGTCTCTTTTTGAGTATAAACATGTATTCAACGATTGATTGCGTATAACACAAGTATGTAACACGTATATGTATAATCATGAATTTCTATTATGATTAAAGTCTCGGATTACAAGATTGGAAATGAAATACGATTACGACACGATTACAAGTTTCCAAAAAATAGAAATACGAATACAACTTTCGAAATAAGGAAAGTACAGAAATACGAAGCCTTACATGTTTAAATGTTTAGTTACAAGTAATCAACAATTAAAACTAAGGCTTGAAAATTAAAATTGAAAATTATGAAGTATGGTTGATGATTGTTTAAGACTTTAAGTGTTTAAATGGTTTTATTGTTTTATATATGATAGGAAGTTACGATTTACGAACCATGAGTAGCGAAATTATGACGCGACCCGATCCACCCACTATGAACCGGTTTTTTTTATATAGCTAGAGTTGTAATAACCATAAAATTAAAAATCATTATTCTAGAAATAAAAGAATAATAAATTAAACATTTATATTATGATCCATCTTTCTGTATATCAACCAAAACTATTATTATTATTTATAAATTATCCAATAGGAAACCCTAATTAAGACACCCAAGTGATTCTGCACAAACCCTAAAATTTTCAGAATTTTCAGAATCAGGATCAGAGCCCCTAAAACTCAGGGGGGGTATTCCCTATTGACGATTATCTAATTAACTCGCTGTCTAAATTAAATATTCTAGAAATGTCGACTCAGCTAGGCTAGTCCCAACCGTGGCTACTCTATAAAATATAGGTAACCCTTACGGACCGTAAGGGTTATTTGTTACGGTCTGTAAGGGGGGGGGGGCAAAATTCGGGTATAAATAGAGGACATTGGCACTTGAATCTGGGCGCTGAAACAACGAAAGAATTCGTATTATACTTCGAGTTATCGTCTGTTTACTTCAATTAACACACACGAAACACTAATTAGTATAGCGGGGTGCTGCAGAACAGGGTATTAACTCAATCGCTGATACGATTCAATGTCCGATTGATTAAAATCAATCCAATGGATGTTTAAGTGCTGCTCAAATTTGGGTTATGCTTTGTCATTAGTCGTGATTCCGATGGATGTTTAAGTAATTTCACTTTGTCATTAATTGTGATTCCGATGGATGTTTAAGTGTTTACACTTTGTCATTCGTTGTGAATCCGATGGATGTTTAAGTGATTTCACTTTGTCATTAATTGTGAATCCGATGGATGTTTAAGTATCGCACTTTGTCATTCGTTGTGAGGATTTTAATCTCGTGAGTTATCGTAATGCTGTATTAAGTTACTAACCTAGTTTGTGTGCATATTATTTAAATTAGGTTAAAAGCTTAATTAGTAGTCTAAACTCTGCTCGTATAAATCTGAAATATTATCACAAGGTAGCTTCAGTTTGGAATTATTAAGGTACGGATCCTTACCCCCACTCCTTATTGCTTCATATTCAAGTTGTTATAACCCATTAAATTTATGTATCTTTTAAAAACTCCTCACGTCTTTGATTATCGATTCATTTGACAGTCCGTTGAATTCCTATTCTAAATTTAGCTTTCATGTCATGCGATAGCATTATGTTAGTTGTACTCATTATCGCATGTTCCAATATATGTTACGTCTTGTTATGAAAATAAGTTTTATAAGTTATGTGAATAAGTCCATTTGTACTCTGATACCCTGAGTATCGCTTCTCGTGGAGTGTCCCACGAGCATGTTGTTGCGGCATCGACATCATGTGCTCCATCCGTGACAGAGAGATCAGTTCACGGCGTCTCTTAAGTACAAGTGTGGTACATAAGGCTATTAGGAGGCGTATGGATCGATCCTAGGATTTAAGTTAAGGAGGTGGAGAACGGGTATGCCAACTCGCCATCTCATGTGATAATTATGCAGGAGTAGCTACCTGTGTATTGTCACGTTTTAAGTTTGCTCATGGGTACATCCGTATGATATGATTATGAAATTATGTTCTTGCATCGTATCATTTTCGCATAAAGTTCCATCCGGATAACATTTCATATAAAGCGTTATTTGTTATTTGAGCCTATTATTCCGTACTTAGCATTCGGCTCATTCCGTAAAACTTTTTGTATATACAGGTCCGCATGTTACTTTGGGCGGGGAAAAGAGAGAAGAATAAAGCATAGGAATAAATCTGAAGATGTTAGTTAATGTCTCCGCTTGTATAATTAACCTTAAGTTTAGTTGTTATGTGGTTGTATCCTTGTCAAATAAATTGAATTATGACTTTTGTTTATGATACTACTGTTATTGTGACACGTCAGCCCTTCCGGGTTGGGGTGTTACAGCTAGGGACCTAAAATATTTGATCGGAAGTTAGGAACCATGAATAAGGAAGTTAGGAACAATTTTATATATATTTGTAATGACGTTTGTCGTGTTTTTTATGATTAGATAAATTTTAGTTTAATGTTCTTTTGTTTTACATGGCCCGACCCGAAACGATCCGCTATGAACCGATTTTTTTATAAACAAGGGTGTTACACCCGCGCTTCGCGGCGGGGCCACCCGATTTTTGATCCGATACAAAAGTATGTCGACACATGTCTTACATCAAGTGGGAAACTCGATTAGAAAAGTTTTTACAAAGTAAAAAGGTTGTCAGTGTGAATGCTAATCAACTTACGTTTATAGCGACACGTAAATAAAAATAAATACGTAAAAGTTGATTAAAAAATATTTAGAAAGTTAGGAGGTTGTAAGAGTTAATGCTGAAAATTAAAGGTTATAAGTAAAAAAACAAAGCCGCAAAAAAGAAAGAAAAAAGATTGTGCAATGGGTAAAAGCGTAAAGTTTAAACGTTGACGAAAACTGTATGTTACAAAAGAACTTGGTATTTAAGAAATAACAAACAAAGCATAAGGGCCAAAAACGTATATCACAAGGGATGGGAAAAAATACGTAAAAAAACAAAAACACAAAAAATTAGTGCAAGGGGCAAAAACATAAAGTTAAAAAGTTGATAAAAACTGTAAATTGCAAAATAAGTTGGTATTTAAGAAACAACACACAAAGCATAAGGACTGAAAACGTAAATTAAGAAAAAAAGAAAAAAAAAAGTCAAATGTTGCTAGGAAAAGAAAAAAAAAGAATAAAAAATTAAAAAAGACTACCCACCGACATAGCCTTTTTATAGGTTATATAATATAGCTAGGGGCCTAAGATCTTTAAAAATATTCCGCACACCCATGAAAAAAATTCATGCGTCTGTCACTGTCAAGGCGTGTGGTAAAGGTATTCTTCCCAAATGGTAAAGGGTTATAGTCTTATAGTGGACACTAGTGTAAACTTAGGCGTAGATTTAGAAGGGTTTTTAAGGTGGTTTTTTTTTCTTTTTTCTTTTAGCCATTCTAAAAAGAGTTATGTATCTTTTGGGATTTATAGTATTGAATTTTAAAGGAAATAGCTGGCACGAGTAAAGGTGCACATATCGGGTTTTTATAAAGTTCGGTTCCAAGTATGAAATTCGGTTTGAGGGCGGTCAAAGTTGTCAATTACCCGATTCTTCAATAACTGGTTCAGGTATTAAGGAGAAAACTCTATCCTATGTAACCAAGTAGGCAAGAGTATGAAATCGAGTTCGGTCACAACCGGGTATTAATACCCGGGCTAGAAAAAAAAACTTTTTTTTTTGTTTTACTTTACACAAATAAATTCTTTTTAAGTATAAATTTTCTTTGTATTTTATATAAATAATTAAAATAAATTACAACGTAAATTCATGTAGTTAAATATTACTTACTTTTAAAATTTTAAATATTAAACTTGTAAACCGTTTTAAATACTAAAAGAGTGAAGTCCTATTTGAGTCCTTGTGGTCTGTGCAGTTTAACCATTTGAATCCAATAATCAAAACTGTCTTGATTTGAGTCCCTGTGGTTTCTAATTTTAATCATTTGAATCCAAAAGTAAACAACATCCAAATCAGAAACATTTGGTTTTTGGATTCAAATGATTAAAATTAGAGACCACAGGGACTCAAATGGTTAAAATTAGAGACCACAGATACTCAAATCAAGACAGTTTTGGTTTTCGGATTCAAATGGTTAAACTGCACAAACCACAGGGACTCAAATAGGACTTTACTCATATTAAAACAAAACATCCACTACTTTTAAATAGTAAACTTGCCAATAATCTCTAGATCTAGTGGTGGAAGACTTGCATTTTTCTTGAGAGATGATGGTTCAACTCTCACTTGGTGCAGAGTGAGGCTCTGGTGGACATTGATAGGAGACTTAGACTATGGGGTATGGGGCGGGGGTTGGGGCGTGGCCCGTGGGTTGGGAACAAACGCCCAAGTCATCACCCCGGGTGAGCTTGGGTTTCGGCGTGGCCCTTTGGGCGGGGGTTTCAGCCCGGGCGTTGGGCGGGGCTACCCACATGATATGGCGGAACCTCACTGGTCAAGAGCACTAGCCCTTTGAAATTCGCTTTTTTTCCACGCCACCCCAGCCACGCCCCATCATACCCCTTTGAAATTGGCTTTTGGTCTTGGGTGCCCCATACTCCACGTGTCGCACCATGCCCCCAACCCACTCCCCACCATACCCCACGGTCTTAGAGAAAGTTGGGTTCGATCTTTGAGCCAAACAGGTTTCACCGGTAATTTCACCATCGTGCCTACCGACGGGTGAGTTAACGGGTTTTCGCCGGAATTGGTGGTGGACTCAGGTTACTCTCGGAGTACTCTGTTTTGTTTAGTGGGTGCCCCGAGACGGCTCGGGCTTGATTTTGTTGGACGTTACAAAAAATTATTAAACTTGTAAATTCATTTGTAGAGTAATTATCATACTATACAAAATTACAATACAAGATCATTTGTAGAGTAATTTTGATAATTACACTACGAGTAAAATAATTATGAAAATGTCACCGTGTTTTTTTATTTTCCACTCGATTCATACGTTTTGTACAATAAGATATTTTGTATTTGATATTTTGTTTATTTATATCAACATATAAGACCAAAATGGCTAAAGATATGCAAAAAAGAAGGGTCTAAATAATAGACCTCTAACGACTATTTTCGATCTCTAATGGTAATACCCAATTAGCTATTATAGAAACTTGGCGGGTAGGTATATTCTGGATAGTCCTCTATTGATTAGTGAAGTGCTTTCGTGGTCTAAAAAAACTGGATCGGAGCTGTTTTTGTTTAAAATAGATTTTGCAAAAGCCTATGATAATGTTAACTGGGCTTTTTTAATTTCGGTTATGAGGCAGATGGGATTTCCAGAGATATGGTGTCTTTGGATAGATGGAATTCTCAAGTCGGCTCGGTCGTCGGTTTTGGTGAATGGGTCTCCAACTTTTGAATTTAGTTGTGGGAAGGACATTCGTCAGGGTGACCCGCTATCTCCGTTTTTATTTATTATGGTGATGGAGGCTTTTTCGGGGCTAATAAAAAAAGCTTGTGATGTCGGAGCATTCCTTGGTATTGGGTTCAATAGCGGTGGTATTGTGGTATCTCATTTATTATATGCTGATGATGCTATGGTGATGGGGGAGTGGTCAGATAGTAATTTGGTGTGTTTGAGGCGTATACTCCGTATTTTTCATATGTGTTCAGGCTTACGGATTAACATCCAAAAGTCTACACTATACGGTGTGGGTAAAAGTGTAGAAGAGGTGGGTCTGAAGGCGAGTGAGTTGGGTTGCCAAGCGAGGGTAGCTCCTTTTACTTATCTTGGGATAAAGGTTTGGGCAAACATGAATAGAGTTAGTAGTTGGGAGCCGGTGGTAAATGTGTTTAAGAGTAGATTGACACGGTGGAAGTCAAAGGTGCTGTCGATTGGAGGTAGATTGACTCTTATTAAATCTGTTCTGGTTAGTCTTCCTTCGTATTATTTCTCTCTTTTCAAGGCTCTTGTTGGGGTGATAAATGTGTTGGAATGGTTAATCAAAAAATTCCTATGGGGAGGTAATGTTGACGTGAGAAAGTTACATTGGGTGGGTTGGGTTGGGTTGTAGTTACAAAGCCGGTTAAATATGGTGGGTTGGGAATTCGCAACTTAGGAGATTGTAACAAAGCCTTTTTGGTTAAGTGGTTATGGAGGTATCGTCACGAAAGAAACGCTTTATGGAGAAGAGTGGTGGAAGCTATTCATGGGTCGCAACGTAAGTGGGATGCTTATCCGCATAATTCTAGAATTAATGGTACATGGTCTAAGATAGTTACTTGTGGGTTACGGCTGAAAGTTGGAGATCGAAGCAGCCTAAATTTGATCAGGGGACGGGTTGGGAATGGTTTGGATTTATGTTTTGGATCGACCCATGGGTTGATAGTACTCCGCTAAAGAGTCTTTTTCCGGATCTATTTCGTTTGGAGAGTGCAAAGTTTTGTAAAATTAGTGAACGAATTAGGGGTGGAGAGAGTGGAATGAATGTGGTTTGGCAGCGGAGGAGAAGTCCTCAATCGGATTTAGAGGTCCAACAACTACAAGCTTGCTGTGATTTAGTGGCGGCTCAGAGTGTGGGTGAAGCAAATGATACATGGTTTTGGGATAATGGCTCGCAAGATGGTTTCTCTGTCCAAGAAGTGAAGAAATGGTTGGATAGTGATCGCTTTACTCAGTCGGATACGTTCTACAAATGGTGCAAATGGATCCCGCTTAAATGTAATATTTTATGTGGAGAATGTTACTTGACAGGATCCCTACAAAGAAAGCGTTACAAAGGCGGAATATTGATTGTGGAAATCTATTGTGTAATTTCTGTGAGGATCAGGAAGAGAGTGTGGATCATTTATTCACCGGGTGTGGATTGGCGAATGGTGTTTGGTACGGTATAGCTAGCTGGATGAAATTGCCTCCGTTCTTTTTCTTTTCGAGACAAGATATTATGCAGGTTTACTTGGATTCTTCTTGGCCGGCGAGAAAGAAGTTGGTATTGCATGGGATTATGGTCATTACTTGTTGGCGGATTTGGAAGGCTAGAAATGAAAAGATATTCCAAGATGTTAACCGGAATGTGGTTCAACTTGTAGCAGATATAAAAGCTTTGGGTTATGTTTGGTTTTCTAGTAGAAGTAAAAAGGGTGTTATGGGGTGGAAGGATTGGCAAAGTTTTGATTTTGATGTAATGTAAACGTTTTTGGTTGTAGGGGGTCTCCGTCTTGGAGATTGCCCGGTTGTGTTTGTGTGTTTTTAAATTTGCCTTTCAAAAAAAAGCTATTATAGAAACTGATTTTGGGATAAGATTTCAGGTATTTAAGAACTACTTGTGATCATTAAAGGTATCAAGAAACAGATCACGAAATTTAATTTCTTTAAAATGATTTCTTATATATATTTTGCTGTCTTTTCTAAATTGGTAAACCAGACCCAAAAAGCCAAACGGGCCTGTTTTTACTTTTCGTTGGCTCACTTGTTAAATAACAATAACAATAAGGGTTATTCGATTTTAATAATCCTAAGTTTCACCAGTTGGCCGATAATAATCCAAACTTTAAAAATTCCCTCAAATAATCCCAACTTGTAAAAGTTTGGCCGCCATTGATCATTTTCTAACATAGGTGCACTTAAATCAATTAAGGAGTCTCTAGGTGTAATTGAATCTATTGAGAAGACCAAATTCTTATTTGTTTAAAAAAGATCAATGGCGGCCAAACTTTTACAAGTTGAGATTATTGGAGAGAATTTTTAAAGTTGAGATTATTATCGGCCAACTGGTGAAACTTATGATTATTAAAATCCAATAACCCTAATAATAATAATAATAATAATAATAATATCGTCGTCGTCGTCGTCAGATGATGATGATGATGGTGGTGGTGGATTGTACTTATTTTTATTATAATTTTAGTAAATCCTTTGATGAGGTGTCAAAACATGTTTACATGAACAAATAATTAAGAATAAGGATAAATTACACTTTTCGTCCTTTATGTTTGTAGCGGGTTGCAATGGATAGCCTTTAACTTTAATAATTACAGTCACAGTCCTTTATTTGAAAAACCTGTTACACAATACGTCCTTTAAGCCTAACTTAGTTAAAATTTTCAGTTAAATGTGGTATGTGCCTTGCACATAAGGGTAATATTGTCTTTTCTCATTCTAATATAATAAATAAAAAGGGATTAATTTTTTTAAACATATCCCCCTTTTCAGAACTCTCTCTGTTACCCATCCCTCTCTCACCCTTCCCCCTCTCTCTACCACCTACCACCACCACCACCACCACCATCAACCACCCACCACCACAAACACACTCTCTCTTGCGATGGTAAAGTTGTTACTTTGGTTTCTCTTTCATCACTTTCAATTATCCCCAATCCAAGTTTCTCCTTCTCCACTTTCGATTATTAATTATCCCCAGCGAAGCACCATCCCTCACAAATTTTGCTTGTTGTTCAATGACACCCGTGAACAGGTGGTGTATACGAATAACCTGCTCAATCCCATCTCTAATGGCGTTACAAACATCTAACCCCTTCACACTTCTTTCAAAATAGTCAAACACAAGTTCAAAATAGTCAACTAAAGATAACTCATGAAATCTCTGAGCTACCTGTCTTTGAAAAGCTCCAATTTCAGAATCTTGATATTGAGTTTTTTGATCTACTGAATGAACCACTTGATCACGCTTTATACTCAAGATTGACCGCCCAAAATTTGTGAAATTGGGTGAAGATGAACCGTGAAAATCTGTTCTCATATTGCTATCACATCAACTACAACGAACCTACAAAAATTCAATAATAATTTCAAGAAAAAAAACTCAAAGGTTGAACCTTTTTGGATAAAGATTTCAACCCAATTTAGCTCAAAGATTCCAGAATTTATGGTTTTTTAATTGAAATTGGAACTTGAGAATAATTGTAAGAAGCCCACAAAGATTCAGTAATGAATTTTAGAGAAAAAGCTCAATGATTGAAGCTTTATTATAAAGATTTCGACCCAATTAATCTTAAAGATTCAAGAAATTTGGGATTTTTGCAATTGGAAAATGGAATTTTGGGGAAATTAAAGAAACCCAGATGATGAAAACACAAATTCTGCTTGGTGTTCAATGACCATCCCCTCACAAATCCCCACCTGATCTAAAAACACAACCGGAACCCTAGATTGAATCAGAATGAACATCTCGTTCTATCATCGTCTTCCTCTGAATCTCATCACAACATCCACGATCTACTTGATTTCAAAAACAACCACTTAACAAATCCCCAAGATCTCAGAACTATTCCCATAACTTACCGGAACCCTAGATTGAATCAGAATGAACATCTCGTTCTATCATCGTCTTCCTCTGTTCTATCATCGTCTTCCTCTGAATCTCATCACAACATCCACGATCTACTTGATTTCAAACACACTAACAGTTACCATGGCTGTTTGATTTTACAGATCTGGGAACGAATTTGTGGAAGGAGTGAAGATCGTGGTTACCGGAGGTTGGGGAGGTGGTGGTTACAAAGATTATGGTGATTTCCAGCTGCGGTAGTGGTGGCCGGATGAGGATGATGGTGGTGGTGGTGGTGGTGGAGAAAACCTAGAGAGAGATAGGGAATTGAGAGAGAGAAAAAGGAGAGTAAGAGAGGGATCATCAGAGAAAGGGGAATTGGGGAAGATGAATTGGTTTTATTTATTAAAACATTTAAATAAAAATATGAATTGACCAAAATACCCTTAACTGAATAAACTTAACTGAAAATTTTAACCTGGTTAGTACTAAAGGACGAAAGATGTAACAAGTTTTCAAAATAAAGGACTGTGGCTGTAATTATTAAAGGTAAAGGTCATCCATTGCAACTAGCTACAAACATAAAGGACGAAAAGTGTAATTTTTCCAATAATTAATATCGAATAAAGCTGATGTGGCATTTCCAATCTTTAAAATTAAAAACGTTAAAAGTGTTACACTTCGACTAATAAACTCCTCTAATATTAGTGATTTAGCGTGATTCAAGATTTGTCATTTTTATGTGCTTATTTATATTAGTGATTTAATGTGATTTTTACAGCGGAGTGAATACTAATGTATATGTCGTTAAAAACGAGCCTTATAAATTTTAACAAATCCGTTTTAACGTGCGGGTTTCGCCTACTAGTTGCATAAATTTAATTCTTATATTGTACGATTATACAATTTTTTTACAAAAATCTTTTATATTAATTATACAATATCATTTGTATCATACGTTATTGTTTGTCATTGTTCCTCTACTTGTATTATATTTTCGGACAAAGAAAATGTGTAATACTTTTTTTTGAACGACGAATTTTTACTACTTGTGAGACGTGAATCTAAGATCTTACCTAAGTATGTATTAAAAGGTTTTGCCTTAATTTACATGTACGCAGACCAGTTAAGATTATACAACGAAGAAGAAAAGGAAATTACATGAGAATAAAAATGCGAATGAAAAAACATGTGACAAGACATCCACTCACCATGGTCATGCTTTCATAAATAGAAGATTAACCAAGAATATAATTATGTAGTTATGTGTAAAAACCTTGACATATTTGTGAGCATCAACTTTGATGGCATGACTACGTGATCTCAATTCTACGTAAACGGGCAACTTTATATATTTTTCACCTATCCAGCCATCTTAAGGCATTGACTGTGTGATCTCAATTGCTTTGGAATTACCGTGTGAGTTTATGCCATTTTCAGGGGCGTAGCTTAGTTGATACCCGGGGGTGAAACCCCCCCCCCCCCCCCCTCCCATTATTTTGCTTAAATATTTACATAATATATAAATTGGATCTCATTACTTCCCCTCCCCTTACGGAACTTTTGATCAAGCTCCGCCACTGCTATTTTTCACTCTTTCTACAACTTGAGAACACAAATACGTGCGTTAATCTAATCTCATGTAATTGCGACATTACAATCCATCACATAACACGTCCATGCTGGTTAAAATTTCACGACTTTTACGTAGAGAACTGTATATAGCATATAAGCGTTTGTATAGTGAAAGAGATAAACGGAGACAATTAAAAACCGTATTGTATTAAGCAATAATACTACTATATACATACACATATTTTTAATTTTCTGTTTAATAATAATTGGATACTCTTTCACTTCCTTTAAATAGTAATTAGAACTTTGTCTTATTTGAGTTTGTATATAACGAACTCCAAAACAAGAAGATTTGGTCAACCAAAACTTAGAAATTACGATATTATAAAGAAATATATGATTATTGGATATTATTTCTGACATCCAAATCCAACACGTGTGAGGATGGAATTTCGAGATGTTTAGACAAGGATTTAGGACCAACGTCAAAGGCACGATATCAATAACGTTAGGTCACACGATTTACCCGATGAATATATAATTATCCACATAGTGCATAATTTGCGTTGACCATCTTAATACTAAAAGGTTTTGGATATATATATGTATAGCTACTTTTATCGAAGAGATATATAAAACTGATATCACTAGTTGTTTATCTACGTTTAATTTGTTATCAAACACTTATATAAATTAATATCACTGGTTTTGTCTACTTTTGCGAAGGATGGCCAACATGTTAACATTTGCTAAATGGTCATGTATAATGCGACACTATGGTACTTTTCAACAATCTTTATATTTCGTCTGAACCAGTAGCGGATTTAGCAGATTTCTTAACCAGGGATGGAGGAGCAAGAATTAGCCCAAAGAATGGATAAATATATTGAAAATATGGATAAACAAATAAAGTCGATAAAATAAATTGCATGTAGAATTTTGCAAACAAGTGTCCTAAAAAGTTTAATAAAAGCCTTTTAGAACGGTGGACAAAGGCCCACCACTAAAAAATGCTAGAAAAATAGAGAAGTTTTATTGTTTTCAAAGAATAATTGGGGCACAATTTGGTGTGTTGGGGGCGGGGCTATGAATTCAAAATATGACAAATACCCATCATTTAAGTGGTAGTTGTTTCTAAGCCAATAAGATGACATAAATAATCTTATGGAACTTTATTCCACTCATTTTGGCTCGACCTATTCGACTGGACCTATATTGTGTCCCCACCCCCTATAGAAAATTCCTGTATTCGCCGCTGGTCGGAACTACTTGCAATCAACTTGTTAGAAGCTATTATTGTGCCTGAGTTTGAAAGACTTGAGCTTAAGTTGAAGTTTCTTTGATAAACAAGCTCACGTTGCAGGACTAAACGAGTCTATTTTATATTGATATATAAACTTTCATTCGCGTAATAACTATATAATTATACAATGAATTTTATACATTATAAGTGTGGTTAAAATAACTAAATAATATATAGTTGTGGTTAAAATAACAAAATAATATATAGTTTATCATCTATAAAATTACAATTATATACATATATACACACACAAACACATAATAAATTAATTAAATGCTCAATAAATAATAAAATTTGTCGTTTATCATCTATAAAATACAATTATATACATATACACAAACACATAATAAAATAATTAAATACTAAATAATAAAATTTGTCGAGCTCGAGCTTTAGATATAGAGAAGGCAATGAGCCAAGATTGAGATCTCTTAAGCTACTAGCCGAGCTTCAACTCAAACTCGGCTCGCCTCATCTACACCCAGCGTCCCACCCCTACTAAATATGAAATGAAACTATTATTTCTTTTACAAATGTTCAACCTTTAAGTTTATTTTTCACGTGCAATCATATATTCCAAAACGTTTTATAGAGATTTATATTATCTTTATAATATGTTTTAGTTTTATTAAAATGGTTTCTAATATAGACATCTAAAGTAACTTGTTTAATCTGTATATAATATTAACTAGGGAGGTTCTCCCGCGCTTCGCGGCGGTTGCCGCTATCGTACTAAACTGAATTGAAACCGTTTGAACAACATATCGGTACGATACTGACACTCGTTGTAACAATCGAAAGGCAAAACCCAAAATAAAGTCGTTATATGTCCAAAAGGATGTCGACGCATATTTTACATAAATCGAAAACCATAAAAACGAATATGAGCAATGTCTTCCGAAATGAATATCAGTATTCGTTCCGATGGTACACATACCGGTACTGATGTTCGATTGGAATTGACGTGGTACCAATACTCGCTATAGCTTATGATGATTAAAAAAACTCTATACTACCATCGGAGTGGTTCACACGGTATCAATTCAATTTGTCATGGTAAAAAACAAATGGTATAAGTTCGGTTCGTCAAGGTACCAGTATGGTATTCATACTCGCTATAGTTTATAATACACAAAGATACTATATACCACTATCCAAGTTTCGCATGGTATTTGTTCGGTTGATCACGGTAAAGAACAAATAAAAATCAATTATATTGATCCGTTTGATTTTGAACAAAACTTTTAGCGGAACGAAGACAAAAATAAACATGTCGCATATGTTCTGAACTTTATAAAGAATTACATTGTATTATTAGAATAATGAAAAAAGTAATGTCAATTTATATATAAAAAACTAAATGTGAGTTAGGTTTGATAACATGTACGTTTGTACTTCGATTACTTCAATTTCACCACTCACAACTCAATTTCAGGAAAAAAATGTATTAATACATAGAAAAATTTAGACACGTCACAACAACATACTCAAAACTATATAAAATATCGTATCTTAATAATTATAAAAAAACATGCAAAATCAATTAAAAATATATTAATAAAATAATTAATTGTTAAAAACAAAAATATTAAAATAATTTTAAAATACTATTCATGATCACTTTTCATTAATATATATAAATAAATATAATAATAATGAGTTTAACTGGCAAAACAAAGAGTGGGGCATGGCATGGGTTAGAGTCATAGATTGGGCTTAGTAATGGTCATGCGAAATCCAATAACCTTGCTTGGATTTGGTTTGGGCCTTTGGGTTGTGAACTGTGATTCTGTGAAGGATAATCTGGATGGGTTTGGGTCTAAACTTGAGTTATTGATTTGTGCGAGAAAGCAAGCAAATGGATCAGTGGATGGTTCAATCTCCGATACCTCAAAAATTGTAAGATTCAATGTTAAATATGAGTATTTATATCCGTGTTAATCTGTGTGTCTACATATATCTATTACATATAATAAATGAAAGTGATTTGGGCCACGTGTCACTTAATTAGGGCATCGTTTTTCCCCTTTTCCCGCCCAACAGTAACCACTGCCCTTTATTCTTACATTTTCACAAACCCTATTTCATTCTTCTCGTTCACCTTTCCATACAAGATCCCCTTTCTCTCTGATGTTCATCCTTCTCCTTCTTTACATTTCCATCTCTTCAACAACGTCCTTCAAAGGTTACTTCTATTGGATACATCTGCGTTTGAAACCCTAAATCATGTACCGTCGAGTAGTTGAAGAACAGAATATTCATGTAAGATCTATTTTTTCATTCAGAAATTTTATTTCGTTTTATCTATTTTCTCATACTAAACACGATGAACCCTTTTGTACCCTCAGAAGAACAAGCAGATCTCCTAGGGTTTCTTATCGTACTCAATGAACCATTTTGTACAAGCTCTTGTTAATCGGTGACACTGGTATGTTGTAATAATGTTTTTATTATTGTATATATATATGAAATATATGAATAACTCTGTTTGTAGCTTTTGCTTTTGTCTTTCATTTGTTATTGTTTATTCAGATGTTTGCTTTGTTGTATCATGTGATTACGAGTAGACTGATTTTGATATCTTTGTAGTTTATGTCTTTCACAAGCTGTTTTGTTGATTTATTCACCCATGTTAGTAATTTTTGATGCTCCTATGTTTCTTGATCCTTTGTTTTTATTTCAACTTTCATACTATTATTCTAGCAATCCAAGCAGAATATATAGATTTTATGCTTAATTTTTTTTATTATTATTTTAAAGAGTTTGTTGATTAGAGGCAACCTCTGCCGGACGGTTGTTGACGTGATGGAAATGTGAAAGAGAAGGACGGTAAATTAATTGTTGGATTGTTTATGTAGTTAACTAAATTGAGTAGCTTAACTACTTAATTACAGAGAAGTTTTTGAGATTGTTTTTACACTTTATTATTTTTGCAGCAAGTTGTACTTCATTTGTTCATGTGGCAATTTTATATTTGCAGGCTTTTGAATTAAGGTTGGTTGTTACTTAATTTGTGTTTGCTTTAATGATTTTCAGTTTCATGAAGTCATTGTTTAGAAACTGATTTTGTTTTCAGGTCTGTTGATAGGTGATACCAGCCCAAAAGTTTAGGCTTCATCCCTTTTTGTTATTCGGTATGTTACTCATTTACAGTCCCACTTTCAATGAGGTTGTGTTAGTCATGTATTTGATTTTTGCCCTTTTCTTTACAATTGAATTTGTGGAGAGACGAATTAAGATGGTGGAGCGGAAGACAATCTCAGATGAGTATAGGAATTTTAGTGCATGATTGAGATCATTTGGACCCATGTACTGTAAGTCATTGAATGTTTTAATCTTACATTCAGTTTTACTTTGTTTTTTTATGAAGGTGCTGTTGTCATAGACATCAAAGTGATTGCACAACACCAAGGTAACCTCAATTGGTCTGATTTATTTTTTGGTATTCGTAACCTTTTGATTTACCGTTTATTGATGCATTGATTCATTTGTAATCGCTTGCAGATCAGTCGTCATCTTAATTTGAGCAATTAAACGGAGTTTTCTTAATCAACACCGTAAGTTTCCTTCACTAATCTATGCATTGTTAATTCCACATGTTTTTTTTATTCTTAATCGACGATTCTGTTTCAAGTGTACTTTTTGCTGTTAGTTCCACGTGTTTTTTTCCAGATTAATTGCTTTGATGAAAAGGGAAATCGTTCGAGATGTTTGATCCAAGAACCGAATAAAACATAGTGGATATTGCTGAAGGAGATAAAGATGATGTTGATTTGGCTGTTGAAGCTGCACGTTGATCCACAATAAGCACTGCCCAGCTAAGTTTCCTACAATGACAGTGGCTATAACAAGTTAATAAGGCAAAACTCAGATCTGCCTAACAACTGTTGGATATAATGACGGTTGTACACAAAGACTGATGAACATCATCCACTGTTGAAGACCAAACCACTGATGAAGACCAAAGTCCTGTTGAAGACAAGCACTGATGAACCAAATGCCTGATCAACCAAAGGTGAACCACTGTCCAACAACAACAGTGGTTCAGCATCAACATTAGTTATTCTACCTTTGTTTATGTTAACAGTGTTTATATGTAACAGTGTTTTTCACATCAGTGTTTTATAGTCTGTTAGGTTGTTAGGTGTCATCACCTCAGTGTTTTATATGTAACAATTTTTATGACATCAGTGTTTATATGTAACAGTGTTTATCACAACAGTGTTTATAAGTAACAGTGTTTATCACATCACTTCAGTGGTTTGATCTGTACTATAAATTGAACAGTTGTTTCATCTTTATACTAATAAATAAAAATCAAGTACACCTGGATGATTATTAAGCTCCTCATTTTTATTGTTTGGGTATAGTATTCTTGAAATTGATCTTTTTTTGCAAACAGATGTTTATGGGCAAACATTTGTTTAAGCTCAAACATTTGTTTAAGGCCAAACATCTGTTTATGGCCAAACTTCTGTTTATGGGCAAACATCTGTTTAAGGTCAAACATCTGTTTAAGTCCAGACAACTGATATATAAGGCGAAACATCTGTTTAAGCGCCAACATCTGTTTAAAAGCCTGTTACAATCACTGTGTTGGTTCAAACACTTGATTGTTAAAAGTTATCCACTGCTGAAATACAACCTCTGTTTCTTCAATCTTCGTGTTGACCACTGACTGACCAAACATAAGTGTTTGAAAAACTGTTGGGTATCCACTGATAGGAAAAAATAGCCACTTCTCACTTTTTTATTGTTGACATTCACTGATATTGACCATCAGCGGTTTCCCTAAAAAACAACCACTGCTTACATTTTTATTATTGATGGTGTTAATTAGTGATAGATTGAAATTATCAAATGAAAACTAAAATTACAATGAAATTACCATTTTACCTAATCGTTACATTCCAATGAGATAAGAGTTCCTCCAACATTGTTTTCATGATAAAATTTAAAGTTAAATTAAAAAATAAAAAAATTTCTTGATGACTATTTGTTGCAAATCAAATCAGTAATTAATGCTAACTTCTTGAGCTTTGGACATTTAAAATATGCAAAATGTGAATTTCAAAATCGACGGTTATTATCTCTTAATTAAAGCTAACATAAAAATTAGAAAAGTCATCATGACAATTGCTTTCAAATCAAATCAGTAATTACTGATAATATCAGTAATTTTGAAATTCAAAATATGCAAAATGGTAATTTAAAATTGACGTTCTCTCTCTTTTTTTTCCTACTTTGCATATCATTTCTAATATTTAATTACTTTAATAAAGCAGGATATAATGATATACACTACTTACCTTTCAAATTACATTTGCCACTGCATTCAATTAAAATTTTGAATGGAGAATCGGTAAGCTTGAATTCCAACCTTGATATTTTTTTAAGAACATCCATGCTTATTGTATTATCATATTACGTTTAGCAATATATATATATATATTGCTTATTCTTATTTTTATCTACAGTCTTCAAATGGAGGTTGCAAATGTTAGCATGCTTAACGATCTTAATACATTCTCAAACAACTATTCGATTAGAGTAAAGATTGTTAGCATGTCGAAGAAGATGATGAATGAAAACAAAAATGAAATATATCGTCTTGATATGATCTTCATGGATGAGATGGTACCGTATATATTTGTCTTATAATTATTTTGGACATATTCTTAGGGAACTATGATACAAGTCAGCTGTCTGCATAAGATGCTAGGAAAATTCAAAGACTTCCTTTAGTTGGATGAATGTCTTCTTATCACCAAACCGTCTCTTGCTGCTAATAATTCCTCTGCTAAGTATACCAAGAGAAATGACAAAATATCACTGTATTTCTATACTTCTGTTGAGAAATGCCTTGACTGGTCTGGATCGAAATACCATTTTAATTTCGTTAACCTCAAGGATGTTGTTCAAAATAAAATTGAAGTTAATACAGTTATTGTTATGTTTTGGACTAATTGTGTGGTTTTGAATTCCTGAAAACTTATCTGCTTATAATGAGTATGACCTTTCTTTGCATATTATAATGTATATGTTAAATAAATATTGAGATGTTCAATATTCAATATTTATGTTTAAAACTTATGTGTATGAATAGGAGCAACAATTTATAATATATATTGTATAAACCCAAATAACAACTTTTTTATCTACAAACATTTGTAATCTTTAAGCATAGATTAACCCATGCACCCATATTAGCATTACCAGAAGGAACTGAAGACTTTGTAGTCTATTGTGATGCTTCTAAATTAGGTTATGGATGTGTGTTGATGGAACGCCAAAAGGTTATAGCTTATGCATCTAGACAACTTAAGAATCATGAAGAGAATTATTCAACCCATGTTCTAGAATTAGGAGCTATAATTTTTGCCCTTAAGATTTGGAGACATTACCTTTATGTTAGTAAATTTACCATATTTACCGATCATAAAAGTTTAAGGTATGTTTTTGGGCAAAAAGAATTGAACATGAGACAAAGACGCTGGATGGAAATGCTTAGTGATTATGATTGTGATATCCAGTATCATGAAGGAAAAGCAAATGTAGTGGCAGATGCTTTAGGCCGAAAGTATCATGAAAAGCCAAAACGGGTACGTTCTCTTAAATTAAATCTGCAAGTAGATTTAAATGATCAGATAAGAGAAGCACAAGAATCAGTAATCAAGGAAGATACCGAAAGATTAAAAGGTATGATTAAAGAATTAGAACAAGGAACAGTTGGAAATTGGAGATTCCTTAAGAAGAGAATGTGGATACCTAAATTAGGAAACCTACGTCATTGTATATTAGAAGAAGCCCATAAGTCCAAATATACGATGCATCCAGGAAATGATAAGATGTACCAGGATTTAAGAAAGAATTTCTGGTGGATAGGAATGAAAAAGGATATAGCAGCCTATGTTTATAAATGTTTAACCTGTTCACAAGTTAAAGCTGAACACCAGAAACCCTGAGGTTTGTTACAGCAGCTAGAAATGCCAGTATGGAAATGGGAATTGATAACAATGGATTTAGTTACTAAATTACCCAAAACAAAGAAAGGAAATGATACAATCTGGGTGATTGTAGATAGACTAACCAAGTCAGCTCATTTCCTACCAATGAAAGAAACTTTCAGTATGGAACAGCTAGCTAAATTATATGTAAATGAAATTGTTTCATTACATGGAATACCTTTATCAATTGTTTCTGATAGAGGTAGCCGTTTTACCTCTCATTTTTGGTCAAATTTCCAAAAAGCAATGGGAACCAAGTTAAATCTAAGCACCGCTTATCATCCTCAAACAGACGGACAAAGCGAAAGGACAATTCAGACGATGGAAGACATGCTTAGAGCTTGTGTAATTGATTTCGGAGGTAATTGGGACGATCACTTACCTTTAATAGAATTTTCTTATAATAATAGTTATCACACTAGTATCAATGCTGCACCATTCGAAGCACTTTATGGACGAAAGTGCCGAACCCCAGTCTGTTGGGCAGAAATTGGGGAAAAGCAACTATCTGGACCTGAGATAGTGCAAGAAACAACCGACAAGATTATTCAAGTCAAGGAACGACTGAAAGCAGCACGTGATCGACAGAAGAGCTATGCTGATAACCGACGCAAACCATTGGAATTTCAAGTAGGAGATAAAGTGTTGTTGAAAGTCTCTCCTTGGAAAGGAATAGTAAGATTCATCAAACGAGGAAAGCTAAGTCCCAGGTATGTTGGACCTTTTGAGATCATTAGAAGAATAGGACCTGTAGCCTATCAGCTACAACTGCCAGAGGAAATGGCAGGGATACATGATGTATTTCATGTATCTAATCTCAAAAAGTGTTTAGCTGATGAATCACTAGTAGCGCCTCTTAAGAATATAGAGGTTAATGAACAACTCAAGTTTGTAGAAAGACCTCTACAAACTGAAGACAGGAAAGTAAAAAACCTCAAACACAAGAGACTAGTTCTGGTCAAAGTGAAGTGGGACTCCAAAAGAGGACCTGAGTATACATGGGAGCTTGAATCAGAAATGCAAAGGAAATATCCACACCTATTCCAGTAGATCTCGAGGACGAGCTCTAAAACAAGGTGGGGAGGATATAACAACCCTAAAGAAAACCGACACCCTTATAAATTTTTCGAGACCCTAATATATTTTAAAATATCCCAATATGTCCCAAAATACACCCCATACGTGAAAAAGGGGCCCTGAATACCTTAAATATTATTAAAAATAATTAAAAATGGAATTTTTGGGTTTGAGGCGGGCCGCGTAAGCCTCACCTCAAACCTTACGTGGGCCGCGACAAGGTAAAAGTGTGGGGCAGCCTGGTGCTGCCACGTGACAGACACACGTTGAGGCTAGGAAGCTGACCCGGATCAGCTACAACGTTGACCAACTTTGACGCGGGCCGCGTAGGCCCTTGTCTTGTTTTACGCGGGCCGCGTAGAACCCAAACTCAGCCCCTATAAAGCTGGAGCTTGGGCCTTCAGTTGATTTTGTTCAAAACTTTCTTTCTTTCTCTCAATATTACGTAGTGTACACTATACTCGGGGTCTAATACCCCCTAAATAGTGAAGTTCTTCTCCGTTGTAAGTATCATAACCCCTGGATACGTATTAGATACTCTGCCCGATTGATCTAGGGTTCCGTAATGGCTGTCGTGGTTCTGCCCGACGTAGTCGTTGGAATGCCGTCTCGGGGAGGGTATTACTAATGTTAAAATGGGTTATTATACTAACACGCGTGCATTTGTGTAATTTATAGATTGTCACCAGGAAACCCTAAAGGATAATCTAAGACAGCAATGTGAGTTGATCTGCGTTTTGTAAACTTTTTGTTAACTGTTTTTACAAAACCTCACACGATTAATTTTATATTAAGCAGTTATTGAGTGTTTGTAAGAATACAATTATCATGAGTATGTTGGGGTTTTGTATACAAAATTTGTTACCACCTGGTAAAGGAGTAACATTTCCACAAGTCGGGTCTGACTGTACCATGGATGTTAATTGATATAACTTGGAAACAAATGTAATTGCGAGATTGCCCTCAATACTGTACAATGGTTTTATTTAAACTTGATTAAACTGGGATTCACTCACCAGTATTTCCCACTGACAAATGTTTTTAAAACGCGTTTCAGGTAACAAACTGTGAAAGCCAAATAGAAGCCAGCTGGACAGCACTGAAGGCTTGGAAAAATGGCAATAAAGTTACCTAAAATAAAATAGATGTTTTTATTAAATAAAATAGGATTTATTCCTATGAAAATGTGTGTACTGCAAACTCGGGTTTTATCCCATGTGTTTAATATTATGAAAATGTGGTATTTTACTCTGATAAAATATTTCCTAACTACGGTCCTGATGTAAATTCTGCTGCCAAATTAGACAATACATGATACCACCGAAACTGGCTCGCGGCCGTCCATTCCCGGGGATTTGGGATCGGGGGTTGCGACAGATGAAGACGATGTGTTTTTGTGCACTGATGAAGATCCTTATAAAGGGATATCTAAAGGTTTTAATCTATTTTACTGTTTTAGGACATTTGTTGTGTTCCACCTGTAACATAACTATCAATCATTTTTGAACAGATTATTTGGACCATGGTGACCAACTGCTTACATGTCAGGTTTGTAGTGCAAAGTTATGGACATATGAAGGTGGAAAGGCCGTTTAACTATAAATAAGCTATGTTATAGTATGTGTTATGGGTAAGGTAAAGTTCAGCTACCGCCTTTAAAGGATGCACATCCGTCTTATCAAAATTTGTTTTCTTCCTCAAATGCAAAAATCAAGTTCTTCCTGAAGAACATAAGACGATACAACTCTATGTTCTCTTTTACATCTATGGGTGGAAAGGTTGATTCTAATATCAACAAGGGCAATGCTCCATTTATATATCGTATCAGTGGCCAAAACTATCATTGCATGGGGAGTCACAAACCTCCAGATGGAAATGAAGCTAAGTTTTGTCAGCTATACATACATGATACCGAAAATGAAATAACAAACAGACAGGCATTATTCAGGTACGAGTGATTTCTAAGTTCCATTTTTATTCTATTAAAGAACAACTAGAAATTGAAGCATTTGTAGTTCACTATCAGTTGTTAAGTACCATCACTTATTCCTTAATCACTGATTCTCTATCCACTTATTACTATAACAGCAGTTGTTAACCATTAGTAGTTCACTATCAGTTGTTAAGCACCATCAGTGTTTTAATCATTAGCAGTGCTTACAAGGTTTCCATCAGCTGTTTGACTTAACAGTAGTTTGCTTTGTTCATTCTAAATTCATCAGTGGTTGTAGGTAAACTGAAATGTTACTTTTTCTCAACATACTCTAAAAGTTTTGGCCTGGTATCAGCAGTTGTTAACAACTGCTCTTCCTTAACAATTAATTATTAATCACTGATTCTCTATCCACTGCTTATTACAATAGCAGTTGTTAACTATATATAGTTCACTATCAGTTGTTAAGTACCATCAGTGTTTTAATCACTAGCAGTGCTTACAAGGTTTCCATCAGCTGTTTGACTTAGTACTAAACAGTAGTTTGGTTTATTCAATCTAAACTCATCAGTGGTTGTAGGTAAACTGAAATATTACTTTTTCTCAACATATTCTATAAGTTTTTATAAAACAAGATACTATTATAGTTATGTTATGTTAATGTTTTGTTGTTTTTTTCTTTTAACAGCAAAGGAAACAAACCTTCATCGCCTACTGATAAAGAACTTGATGCTGAAATGATAGAGTATTTGAGGGCTTTATTAGATTCACAAAATATGTTGGTTAAGACATATAGGATGGTCAGAGACCATTTTCACCAATCTCCAGAGGCCAACCTTAGTCTGCGACTTATTTATAGAAGAGAAAAATATGGCAGGACATATAACTTACCCACCACATCTGAAGTTACTGCTTTGGTTGTCGGAGACATAGATAAAACTATAGACCATCGTGATATTGTTGTCGAGACTCAGTCGGGAATGGTGCAGCGTATTAGCAAAATACACCCATCGTATCTTGCTCTGCAATATCCGTTACTTTTCCCATATGGTGATGATGGTTATAGAGTTGATATTCCTCATAGAGATTTTATGTCCACACAAAAGAAAATAAAACCAAAGTGCACAATGAGAGAATTTTTTTCATATAGGATCCAAGATAGAACTTATGGATTTTGCTTAATTTTAAATGAGCGAAGGTTGTTACAACAGTTTTTGGTTGATGCGTACACAATGATTGAGAGCAAAAGACTAAAGTACATCCGTAGGCAACAAGCGAACCTTCGCTCTGAAACATTTGAGAATCTTCAAAAGTATAAATCTAAAGGTAAGGAAGTTTTAACAGATACTGGAAAGCCTGTTATACTTCCTTCTTCATTTACTGGTGGTGCAAGATTCATGCAACAAAATTACCTCGATGCAATGGCCTTATTTAAGTGGTATGGGTACCCTGATTTCTTCATAACTATAACGTGTAATCCTAAGTGGCCTGAAGTAAAAATATTTCTAAAAGATTCAACCATCAAAGCCGAAGACAGGCCTGACATATTGTGTCGATTGTTTAAAATGAAGCTTGACTCCTTACTCAAAGATTTGAAGGATTCTAAGTATTTCGGTGAGATTAACGCTGGTATGTTATTTCGTTTTCACATCTTATCCTCTGATATATATTTTGTAATCAAGGTTATCAACTACTAAATCTATTTATTTTTCCTTTTTATTTTGTTGTTTATACAGTAGAATTTCAAAAGCGTGGTCTTCCTCATGCACATATATGCTTATTCATGAAGGTCGATCACAAACTTCCAACCATAGATCACATAGATCCATTTATTTCTGCTGAGATTCCCGATAAAAAAGAAGATCCTGAATTTTATTCTCTTGTGACTGATTATATGATTCATAGTCCGTGTGGGAATGCTAATTTGAATTGTCCTTGCATGGTTGATAAAAGATGTTCAAAAAACTTTCCGAAGAAATTCACACCACATACAACTATTGATTCAAGTGGTTTTCCTGTATACAGAAGAAGAGATTCAGGTCATACAGTTATAAAATCTGGTGTTAGATTAGACAACAGAACTGTTGTTCCTTATAACAAAAGGCTTTTGAAAAGATATCAAGCACACATTAATGTTGAATGGTGTAATCAAGCCGGTTCAGTGAAATATTTGTTCAAGTACATTAACAAAGGCCCTGATATGGCTACTGCGGTAGTTTGTGGTGATACAAATTCAACCATCAAGGAAAAGCCAAAAGACGAGATCAGGAAGTATTATGATTGTAGATATATTTCAGCGTGTGAGGCATCCTGGAGAATATTCTCTAATGAGGTTCATTATAGGTATCCTGCTGTTATGAGGCTTCCCTTTCATTTGTCGGGCCAACAGAATGTTGTGTATGGTGCGGATGACGATATTGATAATGTTTTAAGCAAGCCTTCTATTGCTTCTTCAATATTTGTGCAATGGATGAAGTTGAACGAGACAAATGAAGATGCTAGAAAGCTGACTTATGTTGAGTTTCCTTCCAAATTTGTTTGGATACTTAAAGATAGATGTTGGCAGGTACGTAAGTCGTACCAGTGTGTTGGCCGGATTCATTCTGTATCTCCTGCATTGGGCGAACCTTATTTTTTGAGGATACTACTCAATAAAGTTAAAGCGCCTAGTTCATTCGAGGAGATACGTACAGTTAATGGTCAATTATTCCTGACTTTTAGAGATGCTTGCTATGCGATGGGACTCTTAGATGATGACAATGAATACGTTGAGGCCATTAAAGAAGCAAGTTTTGAAGGACATGTTGGGTATCTTCGAGCGTTATTTGCTAGCCTGCTTTGTCAAATACTCTTTCACGGCCAGAATTTGTTTGGGAGAACACGTGGAAATACTTAGTTGATGATATTGTTTATAGACGTTAAAAAGAAACAAATATTTCAGGTTCTGATCTATCTTTTTTATTTCACATACTACATTTTGATTTTTTTAATTAATAATGTTAATTTTTTGATTTGTTAGGTTTAGTGCTTCCTGAATATCAGATTAAGAACCTTACTTTGTTGAAAATTGAAAACTATTTAATTTCCAATGGTTCATCATTAAGAAGGTTTGTCACTATGCCGTACCTTGATGACGATTCCTTATGTGATGCTTCTAATCTTCTGATCAATGAAGAGCTGTCACATAACCTAGATGAAGTACAAGCTGAGTTTAACAGGTTGCATCAATCTCTTACAGATGAACAACGAACGGTTTTTGACGAAATAATGGAAGCAGTTGTAGGCCGTAAAGGAGGCCTTTTTTTGTCTATGGTTACGGTGGAACTGGAAAAACCTTTTTACGGGAGACTTTGGCTTCAGCTGTTCGATGTAGAAATGGAATAGTTTTAAATGTGGCTTCAAGTGGTATTTCTTCGTTATTACTTTCCCGTGGAACGACAGCTCATTCTCGGTTCCATATCCCATTAATCTAACAGAATATTCAATGTGCAATATTAAGCCAAATAGTGATATTGGTAGATTATTAAAGGAAACCCAATTAATCATATGGGACGAAGCACCGATGGTACACAAACATGCATTTGAAGCTTTAGATAGGACGATGACCGACGTATTTTCGGAAGGTAGGAGTATTCATTCGGATATTCCTTTTGGAGGTAAAGTTATTGTATTTGGTGGTGACTTTAGACAAATCCTACCTGTTATTCCTAATGGTACTAGACAAGAAATTGTTAGTGCATGTTTAAGCTCTTCATACATATGGTCAAAATGCAGACTGTTACGGCTGACTAAAAACATGCGTCTAACTATTGGAGCTGAAAGTTCAAATATGGAGTCTATCAGAGAATTTGCAAAATGGCTTATTGATATTGGTGAAAGAAACGTTGGAGATGATAATGATGGTGACGCCATTATAGAGATACCAGGTGATCTACTAATCACCGATATTTGTGACCCGATACAAAGTTTAATTGACTTTGTATATCCTTCAATTATTGAACAATTTAGGATTCCTGGATTTTTTTTCGGAGCGAGTAATTCTAGCACCCAAAAATGAGGTAGTTCCTGAAATTAATGAACGATTGCTTTCGTTATTTCCTGGTGATGCGAAAGAGTATCTGAGTTCTGATAGTATATGTCAAACTGAAAAAATTCTCGATTCTTTTCAAGAAAGCTTATACTCAACAGAAAATTTGAATGCTCTTAAGATTTCTGTCTTGCCTAATCACAGATTAGTTCTTAAAGTTGGTGTTCCTATGATGCTTCTTCGAAACATTGATCAACAGAAAGGGTTATGTAACGGTACAAGACTTCAAATTACTTTTCTTGGTAAACAAGTTATAGGAGCTGAAGTAATATCTGGTGGTAACATTGGCACGAGAGTTTTTATTCCAAGGATTAATATGATCCCGTCTGACAAAAAAAAATACCTTTTCAATTTCAACGAAGACAATTTCCTTTATCAGTTTGTTTTGCCATGACAATTAACAAGAGTCAAGGATAATTGTTATCAAAGGTTGGTCTTTATTTGAAAGATCCTGTCTTCACTCATGGTCAGTCGTACGTTGCATTATCAAGGGTCAAGACCAGAGAAGGCGTTAAAATACTAATATTCGATGCTGATGGAAAACCAACAAATAAGACTTCTAATGTTGTTTACAAAGAAGTTTTTACTAGCTTGTAATCATTGTTTTTTCTGAGTTTTAACTTCCACCGTTCTAAGTATAGTTGTATATATATTTTCTTAATTACTATTTTGTTTAAATTTTATTTGGTTTAAACTTTATAAACTCTATTGTGTCAGAACAATGTGTGACAAATTTATTCATAAGT
Organism: Helianthus tuberosus; assembly: GCA_030545235.1. NCBI lineage: Eukaryota > Viridiplantae > Streptophyta > Magnoliopsida > Asterales > Asteraceae > Helianthus > Helianthus tuberosus. The sequence goes on along the minus strand of CM060359.1, from coordinate 142,239,238 downwards.
AATTTACAATGCAGACAATTCTGAAGATCCCCGTGTTCACTATCAATATGGAAGAAAATTATACCGGATTTGGACTGCATAAGAGGCTACGAACTGATCAATTTCAAACCTACACCAGCCAAAAAAACTGTTTCACCAAAGTCAAACCACTATTTGACCAAAGTCAAACCACTGTTTGACCAATGTCAAACAACTGTTTGCAAAAAATATGATTCTTAGTGGTTTGAAAGTCTGTTTTACCAAAGTTAAAAAGATAGTTTGAGCAATGTTAAAACGTTGTTTGACCAAAGTCAAACTACTTATGTTAAAAGCTAATTATAATAGATAAAACATTATTTGAGCAATGTTAAAACATTGTTTGACCAAAGTCAAACTACTTATGTTAAAAGCTAATTATAATAGATAAAACTAGATTTTCACCCGACATTGCTTCCCGAGCTCATGAAACTTACTTATGTTAAAAGCTAATTATGATTAATACATGATTTAAAGCATAGAAAAAATATGATATGTTAATGGCTTTGCTATAAGAAAAATTATTTTTCTTTGTTAATTTGAATACCAAATCAATTCAACTAATCATCCACTTTACTCTTGTATCTCAATGTAAATGTAAATAACAAATTCAATAAGGGGTGTATGTGTAAATATTTTTCATCAGTTGAAAATATGGGAAGACAAAAACACAACCGTCATTATTTCTTCATCACATCAAACATCTATCATCTCTTCTTTCAAAAATCTCTTCTTCCTAGTCATTTTCTAGGGTTTCAACTTTCTTATTCTCCATCTTCTACACTTCAATCACCTGAAGTTTTATTGTTTTTTCTTCCGCAACTGGTATGTACATTCCTATTGTAATGAACTTTATATTGTTTAACCGATCTTAATTCAAATCCTATCTTGCTACAAATACGATTTTAAACGTTTATTGCTATACATTCAAGAAGGGTTTAGTTAGGTGTTTGAATCATTTGTTGAGAACATGTTAAAATAGTTATTATTTGCAGAAATTTTTTAACTCATACTCTGTTTCTATGATTAATTTCAGTAGATACTCTGTTAATACAAAAAGTTAATGTTCATCTTCGAAGCCAACTTTTTAATTACAATCTTTTAACATCTTTACTGATTCAGGTTTTATGATGCATACTACATTTGTCAAGTTTCTTGATAACCCAGAATCTTTGAAACTGGTATGACATGTTTTTACATACATAATTTATTTTTATTGAGATATATATTTAACAGTTCTTATGGTTTATATTTTCTTACACTACTTAAAAATTATATACAGGATGTACCTATAGCCTTTGCTAATCAAAAGTGGGGAGATTGTTGGCAAAAAAATAAGTTGCGAATCTATCATGAGTCTGGTAAAAAATGGGTTGTGAGGGTCGGAACAGAAAATTCAACACCAATAATAATTGACGGTTGGGACAACGTTGTTAAAGATCTCAATCTGTCGAGGGATACTTTGTTGGTTTTCAAACCGTTAGGTGATTTTGGGCTTGAACTTTCATGTTTTGTTGATGGCATGTGTGGTGAATCTTATTTCACGTTTAATCGTTATGCAAGATTTGGTTTTACGGTATGAGTATTGATCTTAACTTGAATTCTTTTGCATCTTTAACGTGTCAACATTTATTCTCATAAGTTACATACTTCACGTATAGTATTCATTATTTTTAATTTTATGCAGGTAATCGAAGACTGCTTCATTAAACAATTTTACGTAAACAGCCCACCAACTGGCAAATTTCAAATCTGTTATAAGGGTTCCTATTGGAACGTTGAGGCGTCTAAGGTTGATACCAACTTTGTATTTGCTAGAGGATGGCCGGAAATGTGCAACGATGTTGGGATACTGGAGGATGATTTGCTTGTGTTTAGCAGAATTGATGATGTTGTTTTTGAGGTAGTAGTTTATAGAGATGAGACTGAGATTTGCTTTTTGAAGAAACCTGAATTGATGATAGTGTACTTGAGATATCGAAGGCTGGTTATGTTGAGAATGCATTCAAGGTACGTAAGTATTTAGCATTAGCAGTAAAAGTTTTAATTTTTTAGTATTATATTAATTATTTCATTAATGTTGACCAGGACATCTATGAGGATGAAGAAGTTGTGTCTGTAGGTGAAGGTAGAACCGTTACTCAGGTACTTACTAAATTATTAAAATTATTTATTTTTAATTTAACACATATAAGAATTTAATGTTTTTACAACTATTAGTAATGTTGTTTACTTTTTTTTATTTATCCAATAATGTATTATTTAGAAGAAGTTACCAACCAATGCCGAATGCACGTCGAAGAGACGCATGTCTTCACGATTGAACAAAACCCAAGATGTAAGTTTACCATCTTAAAGATTGTTATATTACTATTGTTATTAAAGTTACTCTATGACAACAGGTTAAGAAGAAAGGTAAAGTTACTTCTGAGAGATAGGAGATGGTCAAGAATAGGACTAAGGGAAATGCTGCCTTACTTGTCGACACAAGTGATCATATTGGATGTTCTTCATCTGCTCATAAAGTTAAGGTATCTATACTTGCCAGTTGATTAGTATATGTTATATGAACTGTTTTTTTGGTGCATATATTCAACATTCCTTTAATTCACATGTATATGTTTACTTTTTCATCAAAGGGGAAGAGAGCTGCCAACGTTCAGAAAAAGCTTAACCGTAGAAATAAGATTGCAAAGACTGCAAAAAAACATTCTGGACATCTTCTCGACCCTGAGTTCTTTCATTTTGATCGCAAAGGAGACTATAGGCTGGTATACCATTTTTTATAACAAACTAATGATTTATGTTTATTTGTCTGACTATTATTTTTTTCCACACAATACATGTAGCGTCTTTCTGCTGAAGTTGCCAGATGAGCAGGTCTTTCTCTTGATCTTCATGCTTTGAAAGTTCAAAACATGGTTGGAGTTGTGGAGGTTTATGATGTTAAGTCGGAGTTAAATGAATTGAACCCACGTTATGCGTTGGACGGTTGGCGAAAGTTTATGACTGACAATAACTTGAGGTTTGGTGAAATGTTGCACTTCACATACGTGTCTTCGCAACAGAAGATCGTATTAAATCAAGTTACGTCAGTTTAACAAAGACATTTAAGTATGTTATGATATCAGATACTATAACTATGAATTTTTTGATGGTGATGTTGTATGCTTTTTTTTTTTAAATTATTAACTTGATGGTTTTTTGCTATGTATGGCTAACATGATAAAACACTGTTATTAGCACTTTATGTTTTATATATAGATGATATGATGTTTCTTTTTGCTAATAGTAACTGCAATTAGTAGAAAATTGGTTTATTAATTGCAAATGTAACATTCTTCTGCATTTATGGGTTTATGAATTCAGAATAATGGATGGATATATATGACTGTATTTGGCATGATGATGTTGTGTTTCATGTTGTAGAAACCAAGGAATTGTCAGATAAAAGATTGCTTTGCCCGATTAGATTATGTGTTAAATTATAGTTCTTTAAGTCATTGTTTCATTTTCTTGAATTCTATGTAATTTTGTAAAGAAGTACAATAACAAACAATGGTTTGAACATCTGTTTGCATTTTGGTCAATAGTTAATGGAAACCCATGTTAGGTTGAACAGTGTTTTGAAGAGGAAAACAGTGTGAGAAGACAGTAGATCTTATTAAGTTAAACATCTGTTCAGGCTTAAACAGATGTTTGGCCTTTAACAGATGTTTGGCCTTTTACATCAGAGGTTTGGACTTAAACAATTGTTTGACCTTAAACAGATGTTTGGCCATAAACAAATGTTTGACCTTAAACAAATGTTTTGCCTTAAACTGATGTTTCGCCTTCTATATCAGATATTTGGACTTAAACAGATGTTTGACCTTAAACAGATGTTTGGCCATAAACAGATGTTTGGCCTTAAACCAAACATCTGTTTAAGGTCAACATCTGTTTAACTATTGGTCAACATTTGCTTGACTTTTGGTCAACATGTGTTTGAATTTTGGTCAACATCTTATTTTATAAAGAAGTATAAAAACAAACATTTTTACAAAATCCCAAATCACCCTATCATGTAAGTGCATTGAAGTAAAAGTGAAAATGATATTATTCATGTGGTCCTTTTGTGCTTTTGTTTGACCTCTAATATGGGTTCATGATCTAATCCGGTGATTTGAAGACATTGTTGTTGAATCGAATGAGATGGTTGATGTAATGTGGTCGTATTAATAACAAATAATAATTAATATAACTAAGTTTCCTGAGCCCGGGAAGCAATCCCGGGTAAAAACCTAGTATAATTATATGGGAAAGTGAATATGGAGCTGTTACGCGATATTGTATGTGTTTCTTGAATCAATTTGGCAAAGCCTTTGCCAATGATCTCTAGATCAAGTGGTGGAAGGCTTGCATTTCTCTTGAGAGATGCAGGTTCAACTCTCACTTGTTGCAGAGTGAGACACTTGTGGGCAATGATAGAAGATCTAGGGAAACCTAGGTTCGATCCTTGAGCCAAATGAGTTTTACCGGTAATTTCACCGTCGTGCCTACGGGCGGGTGGGTCACCGGGTTTTCCCCGGAATTGGTGGTAGACTCGGGTTACTCTCTGTTTGGTCCAGTGGGTGCCCCGAGAGTGCTCGTTATTGATTCTGTTGGTCGTTCAAAAATTATTTGGCAAATCCTTTTCTAACGTCACAGTAATATAATTATCACAGTTAATTAATATATGAATGAGAAAATTAGGGATTTGAAGAGTGCCCAATATTCATACTCATGTATTCTTACTATCACAACGTATCCAAAGTATGTTTACAGGTCTTTAAAAAAATAGATTCTTTTATAAGCTTGTTGATCTAGCTTCATAACTCATGACTAAATATTATAATTTTGCTCTTGCAATGGTTTGAATAAAAAAACTAGCAAATATAAGTGATTCATAATGTGTAAAGATATATCAACAATAACACCAAAACTACGTCGTTTTGATTGGTTTTGTAAAACAAGTGATTTCTAAACCTACTCAGAGCACATGGATATGTACATTTTAGATACATTATGTGTAGTTTAACTTGATAAAATAGGATTTTCAAGAGTTATAAGTAAACGATCACGTAAACTTTATTACAATTGTGTGATGCAAGCAGTGGCGGAACTAGCCCAAAAATTTAGAGGTATCCTAAATTTATTTTATTTTTTGGATCAGGGATATCCTTTGTATAACGGAGACGAAGTTGAGGGGTATTTCTACACTACAGAAACTGAGTTAAGGGGTCTTTTACACTACGGAGACGGGGTTGAGGGATATCCTGTGCTACCTCTACTAACATTCTAACTCCGCCCATGGATGCAAGCGTAGCGTGTCAATTTGAGGTTTCTCACAGGAAGACACAATTATGTACACTTCTTCCGCGTTGAGGCATGAAAATAGGATTCAAACAAAAAAATGAACTTCAAAAGACACGACTATAGTTTGAATGTATATCTCCTTGTAATTCACCATAAAAAATAAAAAAAATTCAAACATAAAAGACTTAGCCATGTTCATTATCTTCACATAACCGTGTGCCCGGTTCTACATACTTGTATGTATAATCTAATTAAAACTCACTAAACATCATATCTATGGTTGAGAAGCTATATATATGTTTAATTACAAAAATGGTTAACCTACCACATCAAAAAAAAAAAAAAAAGACGACGACGACTCAAAACTCAAAAGACTCGCATTGTGTGTTGACACAATCTGAAAAAAGAAATATCTTCTAACACGATACGCGTAACAGCTACGGGCCTTGGGGCATTCATCCAACACTTGGGCTGAGTTGCAATCTGCTACAAGCCAAGCTAAGTCTTCAAAGCCGAATCCCAGATCCATTATAATCTAATAATAAAACCACTCAAAACTGAAACAAATTTGACATCTGTTACAAATCTCAAATCCAAATAAAGACACCGATTTATTCATATGAAAAACAAGAACAGTTACAATGAAGTGATCAACCAGTCATCATAGATTGACTGGTGAATCATATGTTGAACAAGATCACAAGACAGAAACAATAAAGCCCTAATATTCTCACGTATTTTACTTGTGAGGAACAAAGGAGACAAAAGACACAAATGATTAAGAAGAGAGCTGATGATGCTCGAATGAGGACAGCAGCAACAAGGACTCCTTTTATGGAGTGAAAAACCCTAGCCAGGATGGAGACAGCTGGAGCCCAAATATAAGCCCAACGAGCAGCAGGCCAGCGACACAAGGGGAGCGGCCCAAAAGCTATAAACCCAGCAACCTCATAAACAAAATAAAATAAAATAAAAGGATTAGAACAATTAGGATAAAAGGAGGAGCACATTTACATTGTCATTTTAACACCCCCCCCCCCCAGTTTAAATGTGCAAACAAGTTAATGAGACCTAGGGACTTACACAGTTGAGCATGAGCTGTTGGTAAGAGTCCTTTGGTGAAAAGATCAGCCAGCTGATGTTCAGTTTTGATACCACGAGTCTTGATCAGACCTGAAGCTATCTTTTCTCGTAAGAAGAACAAGTCAACTTCGAAATGCTTGGTCTTGTCGTGAAATACGGGGTTAGCGGCAATGGATAAGGCAGCGGAACTGTCACAGTTTAGTGTGACAGGAATGGAGACATCAATATTCAGTTCACGAAGGATATTTATCAGCTGAAGGGGTAAGGTCCCAAAAACCTCGTGCTAAGCGTTTAGGACCATACCACAACCTCATCCTTCGAACTCTCTTTAGACCTTGCGCGGCCGCGCACTGGTCCTACAAAGAGAATTCAAAAGGAAAACAATAATCAACACCTGCACGCCAAAAGGAGAATAACAAATCCTTGCGCTTATCTCCATAGCAGACAGGATAAAAATCCTAGCTGTATACTTCCGCATAACTAATATCCAGACTTGGATATTGACAAGCTTCTTTATGGCCACAGAATTAACATAGAGAAAAGCCACACAGGATTACAACCACAATCTTCTAGAAGGCTCCATCGTGCACCACGGAGTCGGTTATAACCGAAATGGCCACGTAGCATCATCCCAGGCCCTCTTGAAGTCACGATGATGGCACGGAATTAAAGAGATATCTTCACTTGCCCACTTTCCACGTGGCAATACCCTCACCGTTGATCGAAACCGCGATCCATGTGCATACTCAAATCGTTAATGATTAACGGAAGGGAAAAATAACCGCTTACGGAGAGAGGACTTTCCGTCAAGTTTTCATCAACGAGTTTTCCCGCCCAAACTTCGGCTATAAATAGAAGGATAATTCAGGTACAATTCTTAAGGTACATTCACTTCAAATTCACTTCTTCTTCATAAAACCTGTACTTATTCTCACGCCGGAAGGTGGTCACGGAGAGAACCCCCATTCACCCCCTGGCGAGTCTAACGGTGGTTGTTTTGCAGTTATTGTGAAAAGGAGAAGATCGTTCACCAGCGGATCAAACGAGAAGAGATCAACCCTTTTATGCAGATTCAAACCCCCTGGTTCAATTGATTCCGGTCTTTAAACCAGTGTTTCTTCATTGGCGCCTACCGATTTCTCAGTTTTATTCATTTCTTTTCGTTTCGATTCATTTTTTCATCATCCTCTGTTTCGAATAGCAGAGAACTCATCAATTCAGCCATTAGGTCCTCGATCTGAAGTCAAGGGTACTACAACCCAAGATATCCAGATCGACGGAATCACGGGCAACGAAGAAAGCAACAGAAGTTTTCTGGGGAAAAAAGGCTCCATGATACAAACAGAAGTGCATAAACACCAAGATCTACTCTCGAAGGAAACTCTAGAGTACTGGTTCACCAGGCTCCAAAACACCATGAACCAAATTTTTGCACAAAACACCAGATCTGAGTTAGTATGCAGCAGATTTGATAATAAAAAAGGTACAGCACAAAATCCAGAAGCGACCAATCACCAGGGAGTTGAGATAAGGCCGATAAACATGGTGCAAGGAGGTCCATCACGAAGGCCGAACAAGCGAAGCCATAAAAAGCATTGGCGAGAGCAACAAGTAGTCTTCCCAGTTGTCCTTGGAGGTCCTCAAGAAGAACGTCAAGTAATTATCACTGGTATCTTCGGTCCTTACCGAACCGATTATATGTTCATAGATCCAGGAAGTTCAATGGATATAATCTATGAACAATGTTTCAAACAACTCGACCCAGAGGATAAGGCACGCTTAAAACCAGTCGATTTTCCTCTCACTGGTTTCTGTAACGAAGCTGTTTTCCCGTTAGCTCAAATTGCCTTCCCTGTGACTCTCTCAGATGGCGAACACTCACAAACTGTCACAGTGAATTTCATGGTTATGCCTGCAATGTCACGTCATGACGTACTATTGGGGAGACGTTCTCAGAGAGAATTCAGCATGATTACCTCTATACCACACGCTACTTGCGGTTTCCGAACGGAAACCGGGGTAGCAATTTTGTATTCCAGCAAGGAAGTTATGTACGTCGACGATGAACCACCAGCAAAGGTCACCAAACCTTCAACATCAAGCGAACCAGAAAAATGGGTTCTCAACGAGAAACATCCAGAACAAACTATCTTGCTAGGGCATGCCATCTCCTCGACAATCCGGATAAAACTGAAGGAACTACTCTCCAACAACATGGAGCGGACATGACTGGAGTACCACGAGATATAGCGCAACACTGCCTAAACGTCCGACCTTCCGCAAAAACCGTTGCGCAAGGAAGGCGCAGTCTAAGCGTAGAAAAGGAAGAAGCAATGAACGAGCAAGTAACAGAATTACTTAACGCTGGGATCCTGCGCGAAGTACAGTACCAAACCTGGGTCATCAACCCAGTAATGGTCCAAAAACACAATGGCGGGTGGCGCATGTGTGTCGACTTCAAAGACCTCAACAAAGCCTGCCCGAAAGATTGCTATACATTCCCGGAAATAGACAAGAAAGTAGACTCTCTAGCATCCTTCCGCTGGAAGTGTTTTCTAGACTGTTACAAAGGCTACCACCAAGTACAGATGAAAGAGGAAGACGAGGACAAAACGGCCTTCCGTACAGATAAAGGTATCTTTTGCTATACGAAAATGCCTTTTGGTCTCCGCAACGCAGGGGCTACTTACCAGCGCTTGATGGATACAGTCTTCGAGGAAGACATTGGCAAAACAGTGGAAGTTTATATGGATGACCTTGTCATCATGAGCCAAGAAGAAGAAACCATGCTCGTGAACATTCAGCGCACGTTTGATTCTTTGTGCAGCGTCAATTTAAAACTAAACCCAACAAAATGCTCCTTCGGAATAGAGGAGGGTAAATTTATAGGGTTCATAGTAACCAGAGATGGCTTTAAAGTCAACCCGGAAAAGGTACAGGCCATTCAACTAATGCCGTCGCCAACAACAGTTAAAGAAATGCAACATCTCACGGGACGATTAGCGGCACTAAACAGTTTCTTAGCAAACCACGCCGCGAAATCTTATCCGTTCATTAGCACGTTGCGCAATTGCGCCAAAAAGAGCGATTTTCAATGGACACCAGAAGCGGAGATAACCTTCAAACAAATGAAGGAATGTCTGATCCAGTTACCAGCTTTACCAGCTTTAACAGCACCACGAGAGGAGGAGCCGCTAATCCTATATCTATCCGCGGCAGAAGTAGCGGTCGGCGTGGTATTAATGGTAGAAAGAAATGGTGTTCAAACTCCAATATACTACATTAGTAAGATGCTAACCAGTCCAGAGACACGCTACTCAATGATAGAAAAATTAGTCCTCGCACTGGTACACGCATCACAAAGACTACGCCGGTATTTCTCTAGCCATGTTATTACAGTACTCACTAACTATCATCTAGGCCAAATTTTGTCTAAACCTGATGTCGCGGGACGTTTGGCCAAGTGGGCCATCGAACAAGGAGGATACAATGTCCTATACAGACCCCGACCGGCAATTAAGGGACAAGTCTTGGCAGACTTCGCCACCGAAGTCCCAGTTGACGAAATACAAGAATGCGAGGCAATCCAAAACCCTATTCCAGTCTTCGATGATAGGGTTTGGACATTGCACACAGACGGTGCCTCCAACGATGACGGTGCAGGCGCAGGCCTTCGACTGGTTAGCCCAGATAACCACGAGCTCACATACGCAATACACCTAGATTTCAAAAGTATAAACAATGAGGCAGAATATGAAGCATTTCTCGCGGTCCTCCGTTTGGCACTAAAAATGGGAGCGAAGAACCTCGAAGCACACGTCGATTCCAAGCTAGTAGCAGAACAAGTCAATGGTCATTACGAAGCTAAAGGCGAAGCCATGGCTTTATATTTGGAGCAAGCACGAATGCTTATCAGCCAATTCCAAACGTTCAAGATAGTCCACATAAATAGAAATGAAAATAAACATGCGGACGCACTGAGCAAGCTGGCCGCCACCAGTTTTAAACATCTAGCAAAGGAAGTCCGCATTGAGGTATTATCTAACCCATCTGCTCCCTTAAGACAAGTAAACATCATCGAAGTCGGGAATCCATCCTGGATGTGTCCAATCATTATGTACTTGCACCATGGGAAACTTCCAGAAGGAAAGGCGGAAGCCCGAAAAATTCAACACAAAGCACTGAACTATGAAATGGCGGACGGTATCTTATACTGGAAATCATTCATGGGCCCACTTCTGCGCTGTGTTGATAAAACAAACGCGCAGTATTTAGTAAGGGAAAATTCACGAAGGGTTATACGGAATTCACGCAGGACCACGAATGGTCGTTGCAAAAATTATGAACGCGGGCTATTATTGGCTAGGGATGCATGTAGATGCAGTGGAGCTTTTGCGCAAGTGTACAGCATGTCAGCGTCACGCGCCAAAAACTCTTCGCCCAAAAAATCCCCTAATTCCAGTCACTTCAGCCTGGTCCTTTCAGCAATGGGTATAGACCTCGTCGGTCCATTACCCGACGCGCCAGGTGCAGTTAAATTCATCGTGGTAGCAGTTGACTACTTCACCAAATGGGTGGAAGCTAAGGCATTAGCGTCAACCACGACAATGGTAATCCGCAAATTCATATGGGAACATATTACCTGTAGATTCGGGCTACCATTTCGCATCATTTCCGATAATGGCACAAACTTTGCCTCAGAAGACCTCCAGAAGTGGTTCAAAGAAATGAAAATCGAGCACAGTTTTGCCTCTGTGGCGCACCCACAAGCAAATGGGCAAGTTGAAAGCATAAATAAACAAATAGTTGATGGCATCAAGTCACGATTAGGCACTGCGCGAAGAGGATGGGTAAACGAACTCCCCAGCATCTTATAGGCCCATCGCACCATGCCAAAAACCAGTACAGGGGAAACCCCATTTAGCCTTGTATATGGTTCAGAGGCAGTAATCCCAGCAGAAATCAGTCTCCCATCACCGCGCATGATCGCCATGGAAAAACAAGATAATGAAAAAGAACGGAGGATGGATCTAGACCTTCTTGAGGAAAGGCGCGAGAATGCAACCATCACAGAAGCAAGATATAAATCCAAGTTAGAAAAATACTACAACGCGCGCGTACGCGTGTGCACCCTCGTTCCAGGAGACTTTGTCCTGCGGGATAACGAAGCATCTAACGTAGAAAAACCAGGCAAATTAGCACCTAAACGGGAAGACCCGTACATTATCAATGAAGTCCTGGGCAAAGGGGCGTACACATTAAAGAGACTCGACAGAACAGACATTCCTCGCACCTGGAACGCACAGCAACTGCGCAGGTGCTACATGTGACCAAGCCAAACCATTCGGCACAGAAAGCCAGACACTTACACATGTGATGTGCGGTAAGTGTCGTATATATTAGGTGTATATTTTAAGCCCTTTTTAACACTTATTTTTAGCCAAGTTTTAAATTTATAAAACACGATATTTCACTAACACTAAACACACATATGGGCAAGTGCACCCATCGTTGAGCGTAGTATAGTGTTGGTAAGATACCGAGGTCGTCCAAGGACACAAGAGCTTTTAGTACCGGTTTATCCTCAACGTCTAATCAAAATAAAAAGTTTAGAAAAATGATTTAAACTAAGAAAAATAAAAACTAACTAAAATGCTGAAAGTAAAAATAAAATAAAAACAGATAGACAAGATGAATCACTTGGTTCCGACTCGTATCTAGTATAACCTTTGATTATTTCCGCACTTTTGCACATAATTAAGAGATTATCTTAGTTATTGTAGTAGGCCCCTCTTTTGAAGGTGACGTTACCCTCACCCCAGTAGTTTGAGTCAGCAAGGATACAATCCTAAAAGGGTGGATTATTGGAAGATAATGAATTAAGTTATTAACGCAGTATTGTGGTAGGCCCCGCTTTTGGCGGTGACGTTACCCTCGGCTAAGTAGTCTGAGTCAGCAGGGATACAGTCCTAAATAGCCGGGTTATAGTATTAATAGTAGTTAACTTATGAGGGGATCAAAGAGTTTGGACCCCCGCCATCCAATACCGTGAAGTATTGAAGGAGATCCTACTAAATTTGACCCAGGTCCATTGCAGGACCTCTAAACGCTGAACAATGGCAAGACCTTTACCAAACCGTTCCCTTAACCCCCGACCAGGTAGCCAACATACCTCCATATAGACCGTGGAGATATGAATGGTGAAAATCCTTTATTTTATATAGACAGTAAAATAATGCCAAGACACCACGGACAAACGATAAGGAAAGATCACCTTCAACATAAGTAACTAGTTATTAAAGTCATTAATACAAAACCAAATAAAAAGTGCAAAAGATTAGAAATAAAAAGTATTATACTAGACACTTTGTCTTCACCAAGTGATGTAAGAGACTTAGGCAAACATGGCCTTGATTGTCAAGAACTCTTACGATCAATCTTGGATCCCGAGACGACTCACACACTCTACGATGGACAATGGATGATGGTGGTGGATGATGGTGTTGTGATGGTGGTGGGTGGTGGATGAAGTGTGAGAGAGGTGGTGTGCCAAGGGATGAGTTGAAATGAATCCAAGCACTCCTATTTATAGGCTGAACAGAGAGCTGGGCACGGCCCCGTGTCCGCTGGGCACGGCCCCGTGCCTGTCTGACACTCTCTCTCCTCATTAATTGTAATTCGCAATTACAATTAATGCGCCTGCTGTACTTTCGACACGCCCCCGTGTTCACTGGGCACGGCCCCGTGGTGGGCAATAGAAGCTTCTATAGATTTGTCTTTCCTGCTGCTTCTTGGGCACGGCCCCGTGCTGGATGAGCACGGGGCGTGTTCAGTCTTCTGCCTTCTCTATTTTGCTTTGGAAGGTGCCGTTGAGGGGTCGGGCAGTCCACTTATGTTCCTTTCCTTGTATTTATGTTGGAATTAGCTGTCTTTTTGCTTCTTTTGTGTTTTTGAGCTCATTTAATCCTGAAAATACAAAAGGAAGACAAAAACACTCTTTTTCCAATATTAGTACTTAAAAAGGGTTAGTTTTATGCCTTATTTGATGTAATTTATATGTTGCATTTTACACACATCAACATGCAATGTATTTATTCTAGTTATTCACTTTGTATCCATCGGCCCTTCGCCTTATTAATACAAAGATTATCCTTACATATTTTATTGTTTATTACAAATTGCATATAATTCCTTTTGGTACACGCGAAAACAATATGGTGAAACATTGTAAGACTCATGAACAGTCTCTTGGGCACAAATCCCGCGCACAATCCAGACTTACGTTCACACATGAGCACAACACCATTCTTATTGTAATTCAAACACAACTTATACCACTAGCAAAAAACATATATGCATAATAATGCATCAAAAAGGGTTACTTGTGCAATAAAGCACATTAACAAACTTTACAAAACACGGCGGTGTATCAAAACAACATTTACAAAATAAACAAGATGAACACCAGGGAACATAGCTAAAACCTCGACAGAGGTATACAGTACTTCCCCATATCACCCTAACAGGGGGGATCAACAGCCAACTCATTATCACCATCAGCAGTTAGTATCACCTGATTTCTGGCAGAAAGAGCAGAAGAAAAATTGTTCCGACACCGTTGATACACTATCAAGCATCGGCTCTTTCGGTTAACCGGAAAACGTTGAATCAGGGCGTCAGCAGATAACCGGGTAACCCCCTCATCGTCAGCATCCTTAGAACAAAGGAAACCACAACCCGTGTCCGTAGACTTATAAGGAACAGAACCAGAGGGTTCCCCATCTACGGTACCCTCTTTCGGCGATAAGCCGGCGAGAAGAAGCAAACCTTCGGCAGCTTCGAAAACCTTCAAGACTTCCAAAAGTCTCCGAGAACGAGATTGTCGCCTAGCTCTCATATTGCCAAACCTGGTAAGAGTTTATAATTTCTACATGTATATATAATAACGCCAGCATCGATAAGAGGGAAAGCATAAATCGTGATGATTAAATATCAAATCATCTCCCTTTGAAACGGCGCTGCCACGGTAAACGTCATATCCCATTAAATACATTCTGACAGCGTCTGCACACATCCCAAAGGCTACAGTTCAGTAAGAAGATGAAAAGGTACTACGAACATACATTTTTTATTTATGAATGACGTAATAAAAGTCAGGTCATGATTAAACAAGCCCCTCCTTGAGTAAACAGTTCATAATAAAGAAGAAATTCACAAATCTTCATCAACAAGATTTCCGTTTTTCAGAATTATAATAATGAGCAACAGTATGTTTCCCAGAGAAGATTACCCACTTTCACGCCAAAAACTTTACGGCAAAAAAGCACCTATCTCTCATAGTCCAGTGCTCCACTTATTTGCATAAGAGCAACACTAGACTGGGGGGACTTGAAGGGGTAAGGTCCCAAAAACCTCGTGCTAAGCGTTTAGGACCATACCACAACCTCATCCTTCGAACTCTCTTTAGACCTTGCGTGGCCGTGCACTGGTCCTACAAAGAGAATTCAGAAGGAAAACAATAATCAACACCTGCGCGCCAAAAGGAGAATAACAAATCCTTGCGCTTATCTCCATAGCAGACAGGATAAAAATCCTAGCTATATACTTCCGCATAACTAATATCCAGACTTGGATATTGACAAGCTTCTTTATGGCCACAAAATTAACATAAAGAAAAGCTACACAGGATTACAGCCACAATCTTCTAGAAGGCTCCATCGTGCACCACCGAGTCGGTTATAACCGAATGGCCACGTGGCATCATCCCAGGCCCTCTTGAAGTCACGATGATGGCACGAAATTAAAGAGATATCTTCACTTGCCCACTTTCCATGTGGCAATACCCTCACCGTTGATCGAAACCGCGATCCGTGTGCATACTCAAATCGTTAGCGATTAACGGAAGGGAAAGATAACCGCTTACGGAGAGAGCACTTTCCGTCAAGTTTTCATCAACGAGTTTTCCCGCCCAAACTTCGGCTATAAATAGAAGGATAATTCAGGTACAATTCTTAAGTTACGTTCACTTCAAATTCACTTCTTCTTCATAAAACCTGTACTTATTCTCACGCCGGAGGGTGGTCACGGAGAGAATCCCCATTCTCCCCGTGGCGAGTCTAACGGTGGTTGTTTTGCAGTTATTGTGAAAAGGAGAAGATCGTTCACCCATGGATCAAACGAGAAGAGATCAACCCTTTTATGCAGATTCAAACGCCCTGGTTCAATTGATTCCGGTCGATTAAACCAGTGTTTCTTCATCAGCCATAGCAGTTCACAGGTGGCACTACACATAGATCGGTATTCTGCCTCGGCAGAAGATCTGGACACAACACTCTGTTTCTTACTTTTCCAAGAAACCAAAGACCCACCAAGAAAGATACAGAACCCAGTGACAGACCTTCGGCTGTCGGTGCACTTTGCCCAATCCGAATCGGAGAAGGCTGTGAGGTGAAAAGAATCAGCCTGTTTAAGCATAATTCCAGTCCCAGGTGCCCCTTTGAGGTACCGTAAGACTTTGAAGGCTATCTTAGTGTGAGCTTCAGTGGGTTTGCGCATAAACTGAGACAGATAGTGTACAGAATATGCGATGTCTGGTCGAGTATGGGACAAATAAATTAGTTTACCAACCAATTTTTGGTATTGTGTAACGTCAACCGTATTGGTTTCCTTTTTTTGTTAAATTCGTTAAAACATGATTTTGTTCAATAGGACAGTTAGCAGGTTTGCTCCCGCTCATCCCATACTCATTTAGAAGGTCCATACAGTTTTTTCTTTGTGAAAGACACACCCCATCGTTGATTTTTATAACTTCGATTCCAAGAAAAAATTTTAAGACTCCAAGATCTTTGATCAGTGTTTTTAAAAGGTTTTTGACCTCATTTATCTTTCCCTCATTGTTCCCAGTTAGAACAATGTCATCCACATAGACAAGCAAAGCAATAAAGACGCCATTTTTAGACATGATAAACATAGAATGATCACATTTGGACTGATTGAAACCAAATTTAACAAGGGTTTGAACAAGTCTTTCATTCCACATGCGTGGGGCCTGTTTGAGCCCATACAAGGACTTGTTCAATTTGCAAACTTTGTTTTGGTGTTCGACACCTAGACCATCAGGAAGACACATAAAGACTTCTTCCTTAAGATGCCCATAAAGGAAGGCATTATTAACATCAAGTTGGTACATTGGCCAGTTATTTTGAACAGATAAGCTGATGACACATCTAACAGTGACCATTTTAACGACAGGTGAGAAGGTTTCTTCAAAATCTATACCCTCTCGTTGGTTAAAACCTTTAGCGTCGAGCCTAGCCTTAAACCTATCTATCTCACCTGTGGATTTGTATTTGACCTTAAACACTCATTTACAACCAATGGGTTTTTTTACCACTTGGTAGATCAACTATTTCCCACGTGTTATTTCGGTGAAGAGCTGATAACTCTTCATTCATAGCATCAATCCACCGTTTATCCTTAATGGCATCTTTATAGGTGGATGGTTCAATAATTTTATTTACGTTGGCAGCCAAACAAATATTTTCACTAGGCAAGTTGGAATAATCTACAAATTTATCATAACTATACTTAGCGTGACCAACAACAAAGTCATTAAATCTTTTTGGGGCAGACACAGGTCTAGATGATCTCCTAGTAGGTTGAGTACCCTCAGGAAGGTTTGATTCATCATTGCTACTGCTTGACTCAACCCTCACAGGACCAGGTTCATCAATTGTGGACTCATGGCTGTTAGACATACCATCAGATCCTAAGGACTGCTGTGTATCATTCACAACAGTCGACTCAACCTCATCACTGTGTTGCTGAGTCTCAACAGGCGAATCAGTGACAACCTTCTCTTCATCAACGGGATTTGTATCACTTGAAGTTTCAAAGTTGTCAAAAAAATTTAGTTGGTTCAAAAGGTTTGTGTTGATTTGAACCGGATGGTTATTTTTTAAAGGAAAAACAGTTTCATGGAAGCTCACATCTCTAGATAAAATGAATTTCTTTTGGTCTAAACTCCAGACCTTATATCCTATTTTAAAGTTAGAGTACCCCATGAAAACACATTTTTCAGCTCGTTCCTCAAGTTTATCAGAGTTGTCTAAAACAGTGAAAAAACAAACACAGCCAAAAACTTTCAAGTGATCAAGAGAAGGTTTGAACCCAAACAATATTTCATAAGGAGAACTACCATGCAGCACAGAAGAAGGAAGCCTGTTAATTAAGTAGGAAGCAGTAAGCACACATTCAGACCGGTATTTAAGTGGAACTTTTGACTGAAATAATAAAGCTCTTGCAACATTTAACAGGTGTCTATGTTTTCTCTCCACAACACCATTTTGTTGTGGAGTATACATACATGAGGTTTGATGTATGATTCCTTTAGCTTTAACAAAATCAGACATTTGAGAGTTAATGAACTCTGAACCATTATCACTCCTAAAAACTTTGATGTTGACTTCAAATTGGGTTTTGACAAGACTGTAAAAACTTTGTATATTTTCAAAGACTTCAGATTTGGACTTCATTAAATAGACCCATATAGACCTGGTAAAGTCGTCAACTATGGTGAGAAAATATTTGTACCCTTCTATACTTGTAACCTTGTATGGCCCCCAAACATCTAAGTGCACCAGATCCCCTACTTTAGTTGACCTGTGGTCACTTAGAGGGAAAGGTACCCTGTGTTGTTTGGCCTTGTGACAAATGTCACAAGGGTTTGTATTGCTAGACTCAGATTTGATTTGTAAAATTTTCAACACTTATTCAGCAGTGTGACCCAATCTAGAGTGCCAGAGCTTTATATTTTCAATCTTACTCAAGCAAGAGAAATTAGGACCTAGGGAATTACCACATAAATATAAACCCTCAGTTTGTCTACCAGTCACAAGGGTTTTCTTTGAGCATAAATCCTGAATGTAGCAAGTGTTTTCATCAAAAATGACTCTAAGTTTGTTATCTTTAGCTAGCTTATACACAGAGATGAGGTTCACATAGTATTCAGGCACCACAAACACATCTTTCAAAATCACAGAATCTGATAGCTTAAAACATCCAATTTTAGTGACTTTAGCATCTGTCCCATTGGGATGCTTAATAGTTATATTATATTCAGAAACATCAACCAAGTTGAACATATTTTCACTAGACATAACCATATGTTGGTTTGCACCAGAATCAATGATCCAATTTAGATTTTGTGTTGTAGAGCCTATAGAATTAAAATAGAAAAAGTTGTTGCAGTTTCCAAAAGATGAGAGGGAATTAAAGCATTTACCTCCTACATTGGACTTATTTGTGTCTTCTGTTTTATTTTAATTCAGCAACCCTAGCAACTTAGAGAACTGATCAGCAGACAGAGTATTCAAGGAACTAGCACCTTTATCGCACACAGAATTGTTCACAGATGGACCATTACTGTTATTAGCATAACTATTAGACCTAGACCATTGACCATTTTGGTTAGGTTTTGTCTATAATTTGTAGGATATCCATGCAAACTCAAAACATTTATCAATAGTATGCCCAACTTTATTGCAATGAGTACATTTAAGATTAGGATTAGGACCTTTGTTAAACCTTTTCTTGTTGTCATTAAAATTACTTGACTTAGCAGCAAACCCCACATTAGGAATTTTAGACCCACTATTTGATCCTCTATGAGATTCCTCTCTAGAAATAATAGAGAAGGCAGTTTTGATAGTTGGAAGAGGATCCCTAGTCAACAGATTGGTCCTAACAGGTTGATAAATATCATCTAGGCCCATTAAAAATTGCATAAGTTTAATTAACTGACTGAACTCATTGAATTTAGTAGAGGCATTGCAAGTACAAGAAGGTAATTGTAGCATAGCATCAAATTGTTTCCACATATTTTATGATAATATTCAGACACACTAGAGCCATTTTGACTAACAGAGTTGATTTTCTGATATAAGCTAAACACAACAGGCCCATCAACTTTATCATATGTATCCTTTAAATCATCCCAGACTTTTGAAGCAAGTTTTGAATAGACTTGACCCACATATAATTCATCAGAAACATAATTCAGAATCCAGGTGAGCACAATAGAATTACATCGATCCCACTGACTAGCAAGAACCTCATTGTCTTTAGACCTAGCACATGTTCCATCAATGAAACCTAATTTATTTTTAGCCATTAGAGCAAGTTTCATAGCATTTGACCAGACCACATAGTTCTCAGTCCCTTTTAATTTTAAGCTAACAATTGTGAGCCTACTAGAGTCACTATCATGGAGATATAAAGGGTCACTGGCATCAAGTTTGCTAATCAGAGTCACAGAAGGATCAGTTTTATCACCCATAACAGCAAGAGAAATGAGCACAGAACAACTCACAGACAAAGCAGATCAGACAGGTAAAAAGATAAACAGACAAGCAAAAAAGACAGATAAGTAAATCACAAGTAAAGGACCGGCGAAGCCTGGACAAAGGTCCGATCAGAGGTTCGTCACTCAAGGGTGCCTCCGCAGACGGTAACCAGGGAGCCATAACACAACAGACCAATCCAGACAAATGCAACAGAGTGAACCTTCTCTGTGTCCCAAAAACAAACTGGTCTTGCATTAAACCCGGTATCAAAATGCCTAGACACCAGACACAGTGATGCAAGTCTGCAACCTTCACTTAGGGTTACAAACACTGATCAGAGAACCGAAAAAAACTCCTGTTGGTTTGCCCTAAAGAGGGACCAACAAGGATCTTCTTCACCAACCAGAGAAGAAACCACAGATTAGGGCTTCTGATGTAGCACCGTCACAGCAATCAACAGTAAACACCAAACCCTAGAAATTAGGGTTTCACACACCAAGATCCACACCGTCTGCACTGAGCCAAAAAGCACTCCGGAAACATTGACTTTCTTCTTCACATGCAAGGCACATGCCAATTTCCCCCATCAATTTAAAACGTCCATAACTTTTTCATACGACATTTGTTTTTTTTAAATTCACCATAATAACGAACGTTTTTTATCTTTAATATGAGTATGATATTGTTATATAAAAATAAAATAAAAATTTTCATTTTTACTGGGTTTTTTTTTGTATTGTGTTAAAGCTTATGGTCATTGTGTCTTTCAACTGGGTTTTGGTCTTTACTTTTTTTACGAAGGTTCTATACATTGTGTTATTATCAAAACTTATAACACATTGTTAATTTGGGTTATGTCCATTGCGTTTTTATCAGAACCTATAACACAATGAAGATAGTGTTATATTTGGGTTTTCTATACATTGTGTTGTAAGATCTAGTCATTGTGTTTATTATGCTATTGATTGTGGTTTTTGTTTTGTTGCTCATTGTGTTTTGATCCGTTGTTCATTGTGTTTTAGTCTGTTGTCCATTGTGTTTTAGTTTGCTGTCCATTGTGTTATATTCTGTTGTCCATTGTGTCTTTTATCTGCTGTCATCAATTGTGGTTTTAGTTTGATACTCATTGTGTTTAGTCTGCTGTCCATTGTGTTTTTTATCTATTGTCATCGATTGTGTTTTTGGCCTACTTTCATTTGTGTTTTTAGTTTAATACTCATTATGTTTTACATTATGTCAATTGTGTAATACACAACTTGGTTTCATATGGGTACTCTATACATTGTGTTATAGGTTCTGGTCATTGTGTTTATTCTGCCATCCATTGTGTTTTAATCTGTCGTTCATTGTGTATTAGTCTGTTGTCTATTATGTTTTAGTATGTTGTCCATTGTGTGTTTTATTTGCTCTCACTAATTGTGTCTTTTATCTGTCGTCATCAATTGTGTTTTTAGTATACTTTCCATTGTGTTTTTAGTTTGATACTCATTGTGTTTTACGTTATGTCCATTGTGTCTTTTATCTGTTGTTATCAATTGTGTTTTTGGTCTACTTTCCATTGTGTTTGTAGTTTGAGACTCATTGTGTTTTATGTTATGTCCATTGTGTAATACACAACTGGGTTTTCTCATTGTGATTTACGTATGTCCATTGTGTAATACACAACTGGTTTTTTGATTTTTTTTTTCTAAATATAACAATATGGTACTCATATTAAAAATAAAAATACGCTCGATTTTGTGGTATATTTTTTAAAAAACCAAATGATGTATAAAAAAGTTATGGCCGTTTAAAAGTAGAGGGGAAATAACATGTGACTTGCATGTGCGTAATCTTTTTATTCTCTTTGACAAAAATAACCCTTACCACTTGATTTCTTTTGGGACACTTGTCACTCTAAAGTGGCTTCTTACACTTCTTATTTTGTTACCCTTTGTACAATAACTCAACCCGACTAAAAATATATACACAATGTTTTAAAAACCGGTACAAACTGACCGGTATTACTGTTTGAACCGGCTACCGAAGAAATCATTGGTACGATAGAGCCCAGTCCAATTAGGGTACATGTTTAGTATTCGAACCGCTAGAAAATTCGGTACTAATGGTGCATACCGATGAACCGCATTATACCCATGTTCAATTTTGAGTGTTATTCTGCATTTTATTTTACATTTCTTATTACATCGTCTTTTACTTTTTAAGTGTTATTTTTGAGTTAATGTTTTTCTAGACTCAAATATGCTAAGAGGTCTTTTGATCCGATTAATTATAAAAGTATTAGTCATACGGGATTTTGGGTGATTGAAGAAGAGCCGGAAAGAGAACTTCATAATGATGATATAACATGTTTGGTGAGGAGGAACATGAACCGACTTCTTAAACACAAGGTTACTCATTATATATGTTACTTATCTTACATAATTTTTTTTATATTACGATTAACGATTGTAGGAAACGAAAATAGTTATGTTCTTGTTGAGGATTTCAATGATTGTGAATTTCGTCTTTTAAGCGATTGTGAACTTGATGCATTTAACACTCTAATGCCATAAACCTATTGTAGACTTTTATTTAAAGAAAAACTTTATTGGATATTTGATTACGGAATTATGTAGTTTTGGATTATTTTTTAGTTAAGGTTGTATTTTTGTAGAATTTATAGAGTTAACTAGTAAACTTGCTTGAACCACCTGATAAAACCAATTGAATTGTTTTTTAGCCCGACCCGATACAGTATAAATTTGATAACAATATATGTGAAATGTTTGAATTATTGAATTGTATCTTTTCATCACAGCTCACTATCGTGAATCCAGCAAACTACCAAATTGGACTATTGCGTACAAGTTAGAGCATTCACATTCAATCCACCATATTTTCACCCTAAATTACACTAAAAAGCACTACATTTTCTCTCTCCTTTTCAATTAAATAATATTTTTTATACCTTTATCATTATCTTTTCTCTCTCCTCTACTCACAACCACTTTCAAAATATATTAAAAAATTATAGGGGGTGAACAGTGTCCCCCCAAATATACAGATGAACAGTAACATTTTCTATCTCCTCTACTGACAACCACTTTTTATACTCTTTATATTTTTAAAACACCACACACATAATTTAGTTATTTGGATGTGAATGCTAGAAGTTTGACTATTTAAAAATACTTTTCTTTAAATGGACAAGATAAGTGTATACTAGATTCGGAAAATCTATGTACTCCCCAAATGGTCAATTCAAGATCCATAAGTATGTTTAGCAATAATCTATGTTTTGAGTAAATTACCACTTTCATGAGATTTATATGTATATCTTGGATTATTATCCAATTAAACTAAAGTTTTTAATTCAAATTCTATATAAAAAAGTATATATATTCTTGGTTAGGCTATGGGGTGTGGTCGTGACCCAAATCACCGCCACAACCCTCTATGTCAGTTTCATGTCACCCCACTCTCATCTATCAACCTAATCCACCACCCTATATGGTGTGGACCATAACCTCCACTATCGTCCCCCACCAATCAAAAAACCCTAAGGCTATAGGGTGTGGTCATGACCCTCCACATCAGCGTCATGTCACCCACCTCTACTTTACAATCCAAAACTAGTACCCTAAGGGTGTGGTCATGACCCAAACTATTATCCCCTTATTTTAATTTATTTGTGTATAAAGGAAAATGAAATATTGGAAAAGGAAAACGAGGCCCGTGGTTATCGTGGTTTAATTCATGCGAATCATGGTGGATGAGGCAAGGGGTGGTGTAGCGATCCATTTATGGTCCTACGTGGCGAATGATGACCCAATCCATGCCCCCCACACCCTTCAGCCTAATTAATTGAAAGAGGGTCATGGTTACCATGGATTAAACCATACGAACCACCATGGTTTAGGAAGGAAGCGATGTCCCACAAGAACCATGTCCCATGTGGCAATCCATGATCCAATCCACCACCCATACCCCATACCCATCAAGCATAATCAACAATTTTTAATGATCATGTGAGATACTTCTAAGTTATTATTGGACAAAGACTACATGATTAATTTGAAGTCAAAAGTATAGGATGGACAAAGACTACATGATTAATTTGAAGTAAAAAACATAGGATTTAGAAACCCACTTAAACTTCCTACAATGAAGTCAAAAATATAGGATTTAGAAACCCACTTAAACTTCCTACATGCTTATTCCACATATTTACTGGATTTTAGTTATTGCCCTCTGTTTGGGTAAAATGAGAAAATCGTCAATTTTTTTTTCTTTTTCTTGCAACCATATTTAGAGACTTCAAATTTACTTAAATGGCAATTCAACTCCTCCACATCTTTAAAGTTTGTACATAAAGCTGTAAAAAACCGCTTTTGGACCGATGAACTGGTTTTCAAACCAGCCCGATCCCAAAAAAAAAAAACCAGTTTGGGCCAAACCGCTTTTGACCCCTACCCAACTCGGCGGTTTGGCGTAGGTTCGGGAATTTTGTGCTGAGAACTGGTTTCAAACCAAATTGATTTGGCCCCGACAAAAAATAAACTAGTTTTAATGCTCCAAACCGGTTTGAACCCGATCCAAATCACTTTAAGTGGTCGGGATTTTCAACCCTAAAATCGATTTATAACCTGCACCGGTTTGGCCTGTTAAAAAAATTGGTTCGGTTTTGAATCCGGTTCAGTTTGGGCCCAAACCGGTCTTTGTACACATAAGCATTTTGCATGTTCAGTAGACCCAAACATAACCCGGCCCAATAAACATTTATACCATGCCCATTATTATCTTGGTATGCATGTATTTTGGGTTGGATTAGTTTTCATATTAGAAACCTATTAAAAGCAAAGTCACAAAATCTGACTTAAAATTAAAATTTACAACACTTTATTTAAGGCCTACAAATCATGTAGTATTTACAACCTTTTTTTTTTTTAATACGTGTTGTCATTTTGACCACCTTATATTTTTTTTTTGACATATAAGATCCTCCGTCAATTTATTATATCAACAGGGCAAATTACATAAGTATAGCAGGTAGACGGGCAATAAACTGCGCCCCCTTCTGAATAGAAAACCCTAATCTACTAAAAACAAAGCCTCGCCCCTGAGGGGTCGAAAAGTTGTTGTGGACTACACGCTGAACTCTAGCCAAGAACCGAACCGCCTCCGGCGCCAAGGAGCTAAACGTGTCAAACGCCAGGTGGATAAAGGCATGTTGATTATCCTCACAAGCTTTCGCGTGCTTTTCCACCTTCTTTGACTCTGCTTTCAGTACCTTCTTTGTTAATTACAAAACACAAGTTTACTTCGGTAATTCGGGTAAACGAAGTTACAAAGCTCGTTGTATCTTTTGTAATCGAATTTGTGAACGCGCATGAGCTTCCTTCGCTTCACCCTGAATCGTTGTCGGAAATAACCTTCAAAACTTGGTTCTTTTGATGTCCTCAAGAAGAACATGTAAGCAAGTGCAAAATGGAAAGATGTGACAAAGAAGCAAATTGGCTCCATGACATCCCAACTTAGTTCCCAAAATGTTAATCTCATGAACACTAATGTTTGTAGGATTAACAATCCAAGCCCGCAATAGAGCTCACATCGAACTAGGGATATTGCTTTTTGATCGATCAACGCCATTTGTCGTTCTAGTTCTTCAAGTTCTTGTTTCCTTGGGTCGTTTGGCATTGCCATAGATTGTGAAATTACTTTCTCCATTGATTTTGCAATCTGAAACAATATGTTTCATGCAATTTGGTGAGAATTTGGGGCAGATTCTTATCAATTCGATGATTTTTGTAGACTTTTGGGAATTTATGAAGTTTGTTGCTAACTACTCTTGAATTAGGCATGTAAATAAACCAAGCGCTCAGCAAACTGTTCATTATATTCGTTTATTTAATAAACAAATGAACGTGGACAAAATCTTTGGTTCATTTAACTAAACGTACGAACATGAATACATGTAGTGGCGGAGCTTGACCAAAAGTTCCGCAGGGGCGGAAAGCCATGGGACCCAATTTATATATTGTATAAATATTTAGGCAAAATAATTTGGGGGAACCTATATAATTTAAAATTTACGGACGAAAAATCGGAAATTTTACACTTCTAACCGAAACATTGGGGGGCAGGTGCACCCCCCGGTTCCATCTAAGCTGCGCCACTGAATACATGTCATGTTTGTTCTTTTTTTTCTTTTTTCTTTTTTTTTTGGGGGGGGGGGGGTGTTAGGTTTTTTTTTTGCTGAGGTATAGTTTTTTTTTTTATCAAAATTAGTCTACAAGATCAAAATTACTCTACAAGAACATTTTACAAAATTACTCTACAAGATTAAAATTACTCTACAGTATCATTTATAGAGTAATTTTGATAATTACCCTACAAGTAGATAATTACAAAAATGCCACCGCGTGTTTTTGTCTTTTTAATGTTATTCGTACGTTTAGTACGTTAAAGTTATTTGTAGAGGAACTTTAGTCTTTTGTTTATACTCACTAACGAATGGACGAACGAGAATACGTTTATTTACTTCGTTACTCATTTATGTTTCTTTATGCAATTTCATTTACCTTCATTTAGACCATGTGTAGTGGTTTAGCTCAATAATGCCCCCACCATGGGGCGTTTTGCGACACGTGGCAGTCCAGTCAGCATGGGGCATTATTGGGCGTTATTGTAAAAGTGACGTGGTGGGAATAATGCCCAATAACGCCCCTTCCAATTATTAAACAATTATTTTTATATAGAGAGGAGGTTAAAAAAAAAAAAAACTACTAGTGGATCACTCCCATTGGCCAGTCAACATGTTCTCTTCCAATTTGAGCGTTGTTTTAAAAACGCCAATCAAATTTTTTTTTTCAAACATTCCCCAAAACAATACCTGATCAGGCCGGAGAAACACAACATTCCCCAAAACAATAACATCTCCGGCGACATCCAACACTTTCGCAAACTCTACCCCTTGATCGCGATTGCCACAGGCGTCCATACAAACGTTAACGAATTCAGCATAACTAATCGAATTCGCCTGAATCATCTTCATAGCAGACCTCACATTCTGCAGCTGTAAACACCTCACCATCTTCCTCGCATCACTCACCGACAATCCAGGTGAACCCGAACCAAATTGTGCATTCTTCGTCATGGGATCACAGTCAGAGATGTTCAATTTCTCCCTAAGCTTCTCTCCAACAGGAATATAAGGTGATCGGTTTGTTTGGTTTCGGAAGAAGATGGAGTCTGTGGTGGAAGAAGATGTCCGGAAAAGGTGGTGGTGAAAGTTTGGTAATGATTTTTGAGATGAGGGAAGAAGGTGTTTGTAGAGACGCTTTGTTATGGCGGTTCGGAGCGCCATTAACCCCGGTGAATGAATGAATGAATAATGTTGTGTTCTTGGTTTGTTATTTATACATGAGAAGTTATGGTTGAAAAAAAAAAGTAACGGTCGAACTAAAGTAAGAAATTTTGGAGATCGTTTCATCGATGTGAAGTAGATGATGAAAATTAATAAAGAATTGTCTCATGTTCCGGTCCATAAAACACTGGAATTAATTAAAGAAGACTCTTTCTTTTGGGTGTGTAATAGAGCTAAAATTGCATCTCCTAAATGGGAGAAATGGGTGCATTTTGATGTAGCGAACATTGTATAGGTCCCGTTTGTTTCCGTTTCTTTTTTGTTTTTTCGTTGTTTTTCCTCCAGTTTTTTGTTGGCCCTATATATATAAATATATAGAGTTGTTGCCGTTCAAAAAAAAATTGTCTCATGTTCTATGTAAGTAAGGGATGCTTCTTCACATCACGCTTCTTCACATCACGAAGTAAAGAGGATGTGTTTTCAAGGATAGACTAAGGATGTGGAGGATGACTCTCTCTCTCCTTTATTTATTTTTTCTTTATGTTTTTTTTTTATAAAAATTCAACATTTTTAAGAGTAAATTACAATTTTGTCCTTTATGTTTGTCTCAAATTTCAGGCGATTTCCTTTATCTTTAAAATTGATGACTTTTGTACTTAATGTTTGAAATGTTACATGTTATGTCCTTTAGGGCAAACACAGTTAGAATTTTCTGTTAAGTTATGTCATGTGTATTGCACACGAGGGTAGAACAATCATTTCCCCTCCCACTTGTGTTTCCCCCTTTTTAAAACCCTGATAACACCCCCAATTCATCACTTTTAAATCCAGACATGACAAATCATTACCAAAATCTGAAATGGGGGGGGGGGGGTGCTTGACACCAACAGTGATAATGATAGGTTTCCTAGGGAATACCTGAACAAAATTATTCCATGAGGAAGCTTTCTCGTGGTTCAATTCATAGCATCGAAGTTCCCAATTCATCACATGGAATTAACAGTATATGAATAACTTACCTCAAAATCACTCCTATAAGCACTAGGAACTTCAAGCGCCTCAACACAAAAGGAATCGATCCTGGGTCCAGTCCGAAACAACTTCTAGTACAAACTATCTTCATCATCCGAATCAAGATCATTATACAACGTGAAATCAGCATCATCATTATCATCATCAAAATCGATCTCTAATCCTCCTGGTCCTGAAACACCCATCGATGCGACTCCATTGAATCTGTAGAACTCAATCCTCCGTTCCCCTTGCTTGTGTTGCCTCGATCCGATCCGATCATAGATATTGGTGATGATTTGTCATGTCTAGATTTAAAAGTGATGAATTGGGGGCGTTATCAGGGTTTTAAAAGGGGGAACACAAGTGGGGAGGGGAAATGGCTGTTCTACCCTTGTGTGCAATGCATATGACATAACTTAACAGAAAATTCTAACTGGGTTTGCCCTAAAGGACATAACGTGCAACATTTTCAAACATTAAGTACAAAAGTCTATCAATTTTAAAGGTAAAGGACAACGCCTGAAATTTAAGTATTTATTATAATTTGCCTCCCTGTGGTTGGGGAGTTTTGCAACTTGCCTCTCAGATGCAAAAAAGTTTTTGTACTGCCTTCCTGTGTTGTCCATATTTTGCAACTTGCCTCCCTGCCGTCACATGATACTTAGTTTGATCGTTTGACGGAGGGAAAATGGTAATATTACCTCATATTCTTCATTACATCCCCATTCCACCACCACCACCATCATCACCACTACCATCACCATCATCACCACCACCATCGTCGCCATCACTACCACCACCCCCCTTAACCACCAACTCAACAACAATCATTGGAAAAACAAACATATAACTGAAGATTTAAGCTTGAACCACCTAACATGCTCAAAACAACAAACAATAATAGACAACTAACAACCGCCACTAGGACCTGTTGTCAAAGAAAGAGTCTTTAAATTACTACAAGCATTCCAAGCTGTATAACAGTATGGCATTCTTCAAGAGTAACAATTTCAACTGAGAGTGCAAATACAAAGATTCCAACCAATGTCTGCATATTGAACACTATCCATTATTCTCATTAGTAATACACTATTCGATTATCAGATTAACATCGTCGTAACGTAGCAAACCAAACAATTACTTAACCCAGAAATGAGTATGTTTTAACACGACCAAATTAGGGCATTTTATGAAACTAAGAACATAAACAGCTTGGTGTTCCAATTAAAACTGTTGTTATACCAAATTAAGTTTTCCAATTGTAGACATTAGTAGGTCAATTAAAGTCACATATAAAGATTATTACGAACTAACTGATTGCTTAATTAAGATAAACAATTGATCCGCTGCTAAAAGAGGAGTAAAAAATGGAACAAAATTTTAGATCAGAATATATACGCTTACCTTTAAGATCTATGAGGAGC
The DNA here is from genome assembly GCA_030545235.1 of Helianthus tuberosus. Lineage (NCBI taxonomy): Eukaryota > Viridiplantae > Streptophyta > Magnoliopsida > Asterales > Asteraceae > Helianthus > Helianthus tuberosus. The sequence goes on along the minus strand of CM060359.1, from coordinate 142,209,674 downwards.
AGTTAGTTAAACCACTGGTAAAAGAGCTCCGGCAACGAGCGAGGGGTCTAGATCTCGGTGGTATATCAGAGATAATGGTGCTGACGAGATGGAAGAGATGGGTTGACGGTGATAGTGGTGGTACGATGGTGATTAGGTATCGTTGTTGCAGGTTGCGGTGATTGGGTATTGTTGTGACAACCCGCAATTTCAGGCTAATACTTTAACCTAACCACAGTTAGTTTAGACTTACATTCATAGCATTGCATTGCATTTAACTATGGTTAGTTAAATGAGTCTATTTTGGTAATTCGGGGAATTACCGGAACACACAACATTTAGCAATGGTTAGTTAAATGAGCCTACTTTGGGAATTCGGGGAATTACCGGAACACATGTACATGTTAATTCTCGAACGTTGGTGACTATCTCGAATAATAATTATAAACGGACAGTTTATATGAAACTTATACGTTGCATGACAAATACGTGAATTATGTGTTTTAACTGCGAACTGCATGATGTTATGTGTTGTTATGTGAAAATGATATAGTTAAGGGTGTCTAAGGTTAACAATGAAACTCTAATAAAACTACTGCATAACCCTAAACTCCTCACAATTTCCATCATACGGCAGTTTCATTTCTCTAATCATCTTTGGGGCTACACAAATCTCACATAATCATCAATCTCTAATCTTTCAATTCATCAAGGATAAACAATAGATTTAATCTAAGGTAAGTGTTTCATGTGATACGTTGATGTCTTTTTCTTTTGATTTCATGTGAAACCCTAGATATCCAAACAATTGATTTGTGTTTATTTGATCATGCCTGTTTGAATGTGCAATGGTTTATGAATGAATATGTAATTGTTTATCAAGTATTAGATTGTTGTTGATATGTTAGAACTGCTGATTTATTGAATTGTTGCGTAGAAATGTGTTGATTAGGGTTTGATCGTATTACACTGTAAAACTGTGAGTTTGTTTTATTAGGCCGAGTCTAATTGTGATCCGAGTTTATGCGGATTACAAAGAGTTCCGGGTTTATTTGTATAGTATGATGTCCGAGTTTTGTATAACAAAAAGGGCTAGTCCGAATTTAATTAAATGTTTCTGAGTTTGATATACGTCCGATTTTATTTAGAATATGTTAATTTGTCCGAGTTTAAGAGGGACCGAGTATGTGTATATAAGTGTTCCGACTTTTTTCATATATATATTGAAACTTTCGAATTTATTATTAAAACAACATATGTCCGAGTTTATACGTTGCCTTGTCCGAATTTATGAGGGTTTGGAGGGTATTCCGAGTTTCCATGTGTCCAAGGATGAGCATGTGCATTCTGAGTTTATATACATATCAAGGATTCTGAGTTTTATTAACCAGAGGGGTTCCGAGTATAATAATAAACTGTTTTCGAGCTTATGTAATTGTTGGGCCTGGGTTTACGAAAGTTGTTGGATCGGGTTAAATAAATAGTGGGTTCTGAATTTTAAAGTAAGGAGGTCCGAACCTGTATAGTTTACATATATATCAAGATTTCTGAGTTTATATCTAAGAGGTGGGGACCGGGTTTGTGTTCCGAATTTATTATGATATCAAGTTGTCCGAGTTTCTTTAATCAAAGAAAGGGGTTCCCAAATATATGTGATTATGTGTGTCCGAGTTCATGATGTGCATAGGGTGTCCAAATGTATGATGTTGATTCCGTGGTTATGAATTGTATACTTGTACGGAGTTGATATATTTCATGAGTTTCTTAGAATTAAACTGAATGACACCAACTAAGAGATCCACTGTGTGTTGCTGTATGATAAACTTAATAACCTGATCACAGTAAACACTTGTTGTTTGGATAATCAGGATATTGCGAAACCCTACCTGTATACTTACTTACACGAAGTTGTACATTAGGTCGTGTGTAACGGACTTAACATTTTATTAATGCGTAGAAGCACGTTAACACATACCGAGCAAACTAAGGTGAGTTCACTACTCTTTTACAAGCATACGTCCCGTGGGGGGGGGGACAAAACTATTATTCTTGGGAGGAATACTTTTTAAAAGTTGTTGTTTTAATTTCGATGTTGGTTAATAAACTCAATCTCTATCACGAAAGTCCCCACTTACTACCGAGCTAGTTACCTGGGAGGCAACGGGGTATTAGTTGATAGCGCTATTAGGTTTGACAAACCTCACACCGTGCTGGGAGCCGGGCGTGAACTAAGGACCTTAATCATTTGATCAATGTTGGTAGACATTGATGAGGACACAACAAACGAACAGTCATATCGGTACCGAGTTTATTATTCTTGACATGTCTTTAAAGCTAAACATTTACGTGATTTACATTGGACAAACTGTGAACTCACCAACTTTATGTTGACACATTTTTTTTCTGCATTCTTGCAGGTCATTAGATACAATAGTGAATTGGAACTTGCAGTCTGAGGATCTAGAAGTGTCATGGGGCGTGTTGCTTGATGAACATTTGATGTTATGCTATTGCTTTCTAAACAATTTGTTTTCAATGTTTGAAACAGTTACATTTGCTTTCGCTGAACACATACTTTGTTTGAAACGAGTAATTTTGAAATGCACTATTGATGTGTGTGCTTAGTGGCTAGATTAGTTCGACATGATTAGTGGCTAGATCCCGGTACGTCACACGCCTTGCGATGAAATCCGCATGTGATAATTTGGGGTGTGACAATCGTTGTTGCAGGTGGTCACTGATGGTATGAAGACGATGGTGGTGGGTGGTTGTAAGAAGACGGAGACGATGGTGACACTAATTTATTCGTGTGTTTTGTTTATTAAATTTGTAAATATATAGTTTAACATACATAGTGGTGGTGGTGAGGATGATGGTGGAGGTGGGTGATGGTCGATTGTAATAATAAAGAGACCACATGGGCACATATTGCAAGAAGAAAAGAGTAGTTTGGTCTTTTCACTCAAAGTCTAATAATCAAACTAACGTCCGTTGACGGCAGGTTGGCAAACTGTTACAAATGGAAAACACCGCGAGGCCGTATAAAAAGTCTCTAAATCCGGGAGGCAAATTACAAAACGGCCCAAACCATAGGGAGGCAAATTGTAATTAACTCATGAGACAAGCTCGACTCTAGAAACATGTAAAAAGTAAAAGTAAATAACAAACGAGCCGAAAAATATACTCATAAGACAAGCTCGACTCTAGAAACATGTAAACGAACCAGGCACGGCTCGTTAGCCCCTAATTCTTGGCATGTGTATTACCAAGATCCAATCTTTTATAAGAAACACGTCACTTTTAATACGTTACAAACAAATCACAAGCATTTGGTGGTTGTCCATATGGAAAAAAGGATGCCATCCAAACAATTTGGAAGTGACCACTATTTTGCATCTTTCGTTACGTCCCAAAACTCATGATGCCTCCTTTTTACTCAATAATGCAATTACTTGCGTATAGATCTCTCTATTGGTTGTGATGCATGTTTTGTTTTCAATTTGTTGGTTTAGAATCACACATAGGCTATGCCACAAAATACAATATTTGATTTTTTTTTATATAAAAAACTAATATATTTATCGAATCACATTTTAAACATGAGGTTTTTTTTTTTTTTTTTTTTTTTTTTTTTGCGATGCACGACTCGTTTTGAACTTTATTTCTTAAGTGAGTAGTTATTGAAGCTAGAGCTCGGCTTGATTGCTATTTTTTAATTATTTTGATGAACCAAGTCTAAAGTGGAGACTCCATAGGTGTAAATGTTTTTATCATAAAAGTTTAATAAAAATTTATGTATGTTTGAAAATACGTTCAAACATATAGTAGTTTATATAATAATTAATGATTTAAATTAACCTCACATAGATTAGGGTTTAATATATGTTGCTAAGGCTCTAGTTACTCAAAGTCGTCTTTGTAATTGTAAGGCTCTAGTTCTTCCTGATGTAAAAAAAGGAAATACTGTTTTTTTTTCAAAATAAAATTAATACAAAAAATTACCCAGCTTTTGTAATTTAATAATAAAGTTAAATAGATGCCTATTTTTAATTTAAAAATGTTTATCGAAAACCCTGATTGATTACAAATTACAAAGTAATTAATTGTGACGTTTTAAAATAGATAACCCTGATTGATTAAAAAGTAATTAATTGTGACGTTTTAAAGACATTTAGGGTCTGTTTGGTATGAGGTAATGGAATAGATGAGAGAATGCAATGGACGAGGTAATGGAATGGACAACGGAATGAAATGGATCATTATATTCCATTGTGATGTTTGGTTACTCATATGTGAATAGAATGAATCATTACTTTGTACAATTTGATAAACAAAAAAAGATGAAGTAACGAAACACAACTGTATTAAAAACGACAAAAATATAATTGCCTTAATAATAAGGAAAAATTACATTTTTCGTCCTTTATGTATGTAGCGGGTTGCAGTGGATAGCCTTTAACTTTGATAATTACAATCACAGTCCTTTATTTGGAAAACATGTTGCACGTTTCATCCTTTGCCCCTAACCTGGTTAAAATTTTCAGTTAACTATGGCATGTGCATTGCACATGAGGGCTATTTGGTCATTTTACATGTCATTATATATATATATATAACCTGCACGTCTAAACCCATCTCCCATCTCCACTACCTCCACCGCCCCGCCACCACCCCAACCCTCCGACGACCACAAGCATCTGCCGCCGCCGCTAGCCCATCACCTTCACCCCCTCTGTCTCAGTTCTCTTTATCCTCCTACCATCACCACCACCAAATCCGCCACCACCATTGTGATAGTCACAACACCAAATTCAACCATCACCAGCAAACCACAAATATCCCCACCCGATCTGAACCCACAATAAGCAAACCACAACAATCCCCAACCGATCTGAAAACACAATTTAACACCACTGTAACAAATTCCCAAGATCTCAGAACTATTCCCATCACTTACCGGAACCCTAGATTGAATCGGAATGGACATCTCGTTCTATCATCATCGTCTTCCTCTGAATCTTGTCACATCATCCACGATCTACTTGATTTGAAACCCACTAACAGTTACCGTAGTTGCGATTTTACAGATCTGGGTACGAATTTGAGGAAGAAGAGTAAATACAGGCAGGATTAGGGGGGTTATATGCGAAGATGATGGTGGTTTTCGGAGGTTGGGGAGGTGGTGGTGGTGGTGGTGGTTGCGAAGATGGTGATGGCTCTCGGGTTACCAGAGGTTGGGGAGATGGTGGTTACGAAGATGATGGTGGTTCCCGGCGACGGCGATGATGCCGGATGATGATGGTGGTTCCCGGCGACGGCGATGATGCCGGGTGATGATGGTGGTGGTGGTTGTGGGGAAACCTAGAGAGAGATAGAACTGAGAGAGAGAGAAGAGAGTTAAGAGAGAGAGAGAGATATCACTTTTATATACATATATATTTTTTAATTTAATTTCATATTTTTTATTTTATTTATTAAATATATTTCAAATAAATTGTGTAAAATTACCACCTTACCCTCATGTGCAATGCACATGACATATTTGACTGAAAATTTTAACTAGGTTAGGGGCAAAGGATGAAACGTGCAACATGTTTTCCAAATAAAGGACTGTGATTGTAATTATCAAAGTTAAAGGCTATCCACTGCAACCCGCTACATACATAAAGGACGAAAAGTGTAATTTTTCCTAATAATAATAATAATATATTAATGATAAAAAATTAATAATAGATTTTTGATGTATATTAATATTAGAATGAATATTAATATATATAAATACAAATAAAAGTATAAGTATAATAATAATAATAATAATAACAACAACATATTTCTTTCCATTCCTTGAAGGAATGGAAAAAAAAACACCTACATACTAAGGAATGGAAATTATTATATTTGGAAGGAGTTACATTCCTTTGGAATGCTCCATTCCATTACCACATTATAACCAAACATGTTTCTTTTCATTCCATCAGAATGATCCATTCCATTCCAGCTTCCATTCCTTCATACCAAACGCTACCTTAAAGTTACAAGTTTTTAAATTCAATATAAAATGGATAATAAGTTATTAATTTGTGTATATGTTAAAAGTAATCTTATTTCGTTTGGCAAAATATTACATAGCTAAAATATGATCATAGTGCACGAACTAAGCTACTCGTGAGTTATTCAAGTTTGGCTCAAATAAAAGCTCAAAACGAGTTGAGCTTTAATGAGCTTGAGCCTAAAAAATAAGCTCGTTTAGCAAACGAGTTCGAGTACATGATTTATATAATTCATATTTAATGGATTAGGATCAAATATAAAGGGGCAAAAATTAAATAAGAAGTGTAACAAGCATTGTAGTCCATTAATCTTAGCTTTGGAGGTTGAGATAGTTAGAGAGAAAAGAAAATGGTGAAATGATATAAAGGGAATCCTGACATTCTCTCTTCACATGCAAGGTATATGTCAATTCCCCTAACAATTTAAAATGTCCATAACTTTTTCATACGTCATTTTTTTTAAAACTACACCATAATAGCGAGCTTTTTTTATCTTTAATATTAGTATGATATTGTTATATAAAAATAAAGTAATAAATTTCATTTTTACTGGGTTTTCTTTGCATTGTGTTAAAGGTTCTGGTAATTGTGTCTTTCAATTGAGTTTTGGTCGTTACGTTTTTACTAGGGTTACTATACATTGTGTTATCATCAAACTTATAACACAGTGTTAATGGGTTTTGTCCATTGCGTTTTTATTAGAACCTATAACACAATATATGACACAATAAAGATGGTGTTATATTTAGGTTTTCTATACATTATATAATTGGTTCAAATTATTGTGTGTTTCAACTAGGTGAGTTTTTTATACATTGTGTTATAAGTTATGGTCATTGTGTTTAATCTGCTATCCATTGTGTTTTAATTTGTCGTCCATTGTGTTATAAACCATTGTTCATTGTGTTTTAGTGTATTGTTCATTGTGTTTTTATTATGTTGTTCATTGTGTTTTAGTCAGCTGTCCATTGTGTTTTTTATCTGATGTTATCAATTGTGTCTTTTATCTACTATCATCAATTGTGTTTTTACTCTACTTTTCATTGCGTTTTTAGTTTGATACCCATTGTGTTTTGTGTTATGTCTATTGTGTTTTAGTCTGTTGTTTATTGTGTCTCTTATCTGTTGTCATCGATTGTGCTTTTTTATCTATTTCCATTGTTTTTTTGTTTAATACTCATTATGTTTTATGTTGGGGGGGGGGGGGGTAGCATGTAACTTACATGTGCATATTTTTTTTCTCTTGAACAAAATTACCCTTCCCACTTAATTTCTTCTTGAACACTTGTCACGCTATACTAGTTTCTTACCCATCTTATTTTTAAACTCCTTTATACTATAACTCAACCCTCTATTTAATGTCTTTATATAATATAACAATAATGAATTATTAAGTTATAAAAAAAAACTTATATATATATATATATATATATAAAGAACCATTATGAGTTGTGAGAACTATAAGAACTCATACTTTTCGCTCGAGTTTGACCATATTTTTTGTTCAAATGTATATGAAAATGTTACAAAGACATCTGTAAAGAAAAAATTGTCGAGCCGACAGTTATTCTTGATGTAAAATTTATTTACGGAACGATGACATCATTGATAATTTTTTACATTGATTTATATTTTGTAGACAACATTTGTTTTTTTCCGGAACATGTGATTTTTTTATGATTTTTGAGAATTAAAAAAAAACTTTTGTAAGGCCTAGTTCTCACAACTCAAGGTAGTTCTCATTTTATTCTTTTCGTGTGTGTATATATATATATATATATATAGAGAGAGAGAGAGAGAGAGACCGGTTAACGTACAAAATGCCTTAACGTACATTGTGTACGCGAGGCATTATCAACATGCGATTTTGGTTATTCATGAACATGCGATTTTGGGTATTCATCAACATGCGATTTTGGTTATGTATCACCATGCGATTTTATACTTGTTTGCCCATGCGAACTTCTGAATTTATCAACATGCGATTTCTTGTTATAACGTGCAACTTGCCATCGCGTACGCAATGTACGTTAAGACATATTGTACGATATACTTTTTCTATATATATATATAGGGGACCGCTAAAATGAGAACCACCTCCAGTTGTAAAAACCGTGAGAACTTTTTGATCCGGGGCGAGTTGGACCAATTTTTTTTTCATAAACGTAGATGCTTGTATTATAAACACATTTGTAAAAAAAATAAAAAAAAATGTCGTGTGTGTAGTTTTGAACACCACAAGTTTGTGTTTACGGGTACCGTAAAATTTAAATAAAATTTACGGGTCCCGTAAACGCAAACTTTGGGTGCTCAAAACTACACACCCGACATTTTTTTTTTGAATTTTTTTTACAAATGTGTTTATAATACATGCATCTACGTTTATGAAAAAAAAATTCGTCCACCTCGCCCCGTACGGTGTAGTTCTCACGGTTCTTACAACTGGAGGTGGTTCTCATTTTAGCGGTCCCCTATATATATATATAATGTTATATGTTATGTAATATTTAAAAACAAAATGTATAATAAATGAGCCGAGTTTGAGCTTGAGCCTAGTCTAGCTCGGACTCGGGTTCGAATTAGCTCGTTTGCATCCATACGGGTAAAGAGAAAAACATAAATGTTAGGATTTTGATTCCAAGATAATAACAGTCTGTCATTTATTACTGTTATTCTAATAACAAGAGTAAATTAAATTTTTTAGCGTAAAAACTTGACAAGTTTTGTACTTAATGTTTCAAAATCTTGCACAATATGTTCTTTGAGCCTAACCTAGTTTTTTTGGTTAAATCTAGACCCATGACAAAAATAAAACAAAAATAATTTAAAATATTATTATTATAAGTATATATATCGACGACCCATGACGATCTTTTATGTTTTTCGTTGGATGGAAACCATGCTAGACTGGATCGAAAGAAAGTTCATAATGATGCTTCTTTATTTTGTCCATACCATCATTTTTGCAAACGACCAATGCTACTAGGGGTGAGAATAAAAACTGAAAGTTGTAAACTCCAAACCAATGGACTGGTTTGGTTATTAGTATTTTACAATCGGGTTTTAAGGTTTAGTAGTTAGACTGCGGGGTATGGTGGGGCTTGGGTTGGGCGTGGGTTGGGGCGGGTGCTGACACGTGGAATGGGAGCCCCCCCTCCACTGCCTGGTACGTGTCCGCGGGGTATGGTGGGGTGTGGGTTGGGCTTGTGTTGGGTTGGGTGCACCGCGTGGCAGGGTAGTTTAAAAAAAAAATATACAAAATTTTAAAAAATCACACAAACATTTATAAAAAAAAACATACAACTTCATTAATATTTATAAAATTACATAAACCTAAAAATTACAAAAACCTAAAAATTACAAAATAAGAAACCTAAAGCGTTAAATAAATTTCAAAAAGGTCGATCTTGTCGAACGCCTTTTTTTCCTTGCTGCGAAACTCTATGTTCGCCACCGTCACCCGGTCCTTCATAGCGTCAACGACGCTTGTGACTAGGGCAAGTTCTTCGTTGTGGGTCCAGGATGCCATAGCGGGTTCGTGGGATGTTGGGTTTGTGGTGACCGGCTGGGGTAGCGGGTGGGGATATCGAATGTTTGGGACCACGGTGGGGGTTGGGATGGACCACCCGGTTGGGGTTTGGGGGTATTTATAGGGGATGTTGGGGTTTGGGTGACCGGTTGGGGTGATCGCTTGGCCAACGGTTTGAATTTAAAAATTCAAAACCTTTGGGATGGCCCGCTATGACGTGGCGGGTGAGCCAATGATATTCAGCCAACTAGGATGGCCAAACCGCCCCACGCCCGGCTTGAAACCCATGCCCCAAGGGCCACGCCGAAACCCATGCCCACCCGGGGTGGTGGCTTGGGCGTTTTCCCCCTACCCACGCCCAAACTCCCGCCCCATACCCCGCAGTCTTATATGTATAGTGTAAAGATCATGTTCCATGCGAAGTGTAGGAGACAATATGGAATTGACAAGTGTCCTTTCAAATTTAAGAGTAAATTGTTGTTTTTGGTCCTTGGTTTATAGCACATTGCTATATTTTACAAATATGAAAAGTTTTACAAAGTACACACCAACGTTTCAATTTATTGCGATTTCAGTCCACAAGACTAACTCCATCTAATTTGATGTTAACTCCATGTCACATTCTTTGCAAAGCATGTGATGGGAATTTTCGTAATTAACCATCACTATTATAGAAAACAAATCACTATTATAGAAAAAAAAACACCTTTCTAAAACCATCGTTATATATATATATAGGGTGGAGTTCATTTCAGAACTCTAAATAACTACAAAACTTTCAGAACTCCTAATAAACAATCATTTTATATATAAGTTTTTGTATTTAAGACCTTTTAATCATCTATTATATGTATTTCTTTGATTACATACATGTTAAAAATAGTTTACATATGTTTAATTGCCAAAATTATATATATATGTGTCATAACTAATTACATACATGTAAAAAAACTAGTTTACATATGTGTAATTATAAAATTACATATAAAAATGATAAAATTACTCTTAACATGTATGTAATCATAAAAATACACATAATAAATGATAAAATTATTGTAAACATAAAAATATATAAATAAAAAGATTGTTTATTAGGAGTTCTGTGAGCTCTGTAAATATTTATGGTTCTGAAATGATCCTGGCCCTATATATATATATATTGTATGCATATAGATAAAATATTAATAAACTGTTTAATATACAATAAAAGAGCCGAGCCTGAGTTTGAAAATTATTAGAAAGCCAAACCCAAGCTTTCGACGTAGAGTTGGAAAAAAGCAGAGCTCGAAATTCCTCTTAAATAACAGTCGTGCTCTAGCTTATGCAATCTCAAGTTCTCTTAAATGAGAAGAGCTTGGGTTGGGTTAGTTACTTAATATAGACTGTTGGTTATGTGCAACATTTACGTCGGAAATATGTTCAAGTTGGTTTATGTTCCGACGTAAATTTTGTTCGAAAATATGTCGGGCCAAATATAATAAGTTTCTGTGCGTATTTTTATGTACATTTGCAGTTAGTCTACATTTTAACATATAATTACACTTAAGAAGTTGTGTGAATAGTTCTTTCATCCTATTGATTTATTTGTTTTTTTTCTTGAGTTTTTTTTTCTGGATTTTATTATTTTTTACTTTTCTTTATGTTTGATGTTTTAGTTTTAGGTTATTTTTTCATTAAAGATTTATTTAAGATAGCATTTACGTTTCTATTTACAATCAATTTAAAATCAGCTCGTCCCCTTGTCCATTAAAATTCATTTTTATGGTTTTCGGTCGATGTAAAATATGTGTCTATATTCTTTTGAGCATATTTCTTTCGGTTGCTATACTGAACCAAAGTAGATATCAACCAAAACCCCGCAACAAAGCGCGGATAATCTTACTAGTATATTTACATTTAGCAAGTGTTGGTGAACAGTGTGTTAACATTTTGACATTTTTTTTTGCCTTTTTTGTATCTTTGCTTTTTTATTTTTTTTTTATCTTTTTGTGCTTTTATACTTTTACCGTCAACTTTTAGCATTGAAGTTTACAACCCCTTAACTTTTCTAAAGACTTTGTAATCGAGTTTTACGTGTTTATTTTTATGTACATGTTGGTATAAATTCAAGTAGATTTACGTTTCGATGCAAATTTTTTTCCGGAAATGAGTCGGGTCAAATATAATATATTCTTTTGCTTAATATTATGTACATTTTCGGTTGGTCTACGTTTTGACGTAATTATTTTTCGGAAATAAGTCGGGTCAAATATAATACGTTTTCGTGCTTATTTATATGTACGTTATTCTTTTTACAACGCCACAACAACGCGCGGATCAATTTATGTCACACCCCGTGTCGCAACCCCCGTCCCCCTATACAAATACAGGAACGGGCGGCCGCGACTAGTTTCGGTGGTATCCGGTATTGTCTAATTTGGCAGCGAAATTTTCATCAGGACCGTAGTTAGGAAATATTTTATCAGAGTAAAATACCACCCTTTCACAATATTAAACACATAGGATAAAACCCAAGTTTTAAGTACACACATTGTCATAGGAATAAATCCTATTTTTATTTAATAAAACATCTATTTCTTTTTAGGTAACTTTATTGCCACTTTTCCAAGCCTTCAGTGCTGTCCAGCTGGCTCCTATTTGGCTTTCACATTTTGTTACCTGAAACGCGTTTAAAAACATTTTTTCAGTGGGAAATACTGGTGAGTGAATCCCAGTTTAATTAAGTTTAAATAAAATCCATTGTACAGTATTGAGGGCGGTCTCGCAATTATATTTGTTTCCAAGTCATATCAATTACCACCCGCGGTACTGTCAGACCCGACTTGTGGAAATGTTACCCCTCCACTAACAAATTTTGTATACAAAACCCCAACATACCGACGATAATTGTATCCTTACAAATACTCAATCACTATTTAATATATAATTAATTAAGTGGGGTTTTGTAAAAACAGTTTGCAAAAAGGATATTACTCACATTGCTGTCTTAGATTATCCTTTAGGGTTTCCTGGTGACAATATATAATTTACACAAATGCACACGTGTTAGTATACTAACCCATTTTAACATTAGTAATACCCTCCCCGAGACGGCATTCCAACGACTACGTCGGGCAGAACCACGACAGCCGTTACAGAACCCTAGATCAATCGGGCAGAGTATCTAATACGTATCCAGGGGTTATGATACTTACAACGGAGCAGAACTTCACTATTTAGGGGGGTATAATACCCGAGTATTATGCCTAGACTTTAGACATTCGAGATTGAGAATGAAAATGAACGAGCAGACTGAAGATCCGATGCCCTCTACTTATAGGGCTTGATTTTCACTTTTACGCGGCCTGCGTAAAGGTTAACCAAAGGGCTACGCGGCCCGCGTCAAAGAAGGTCAACAGCGTAGGTGATCCGGGTCAGCTAGTAGGTTCAACACGAGTCGGACACGTGTCAGCACGAGGGTTCGCCGCGTTTTTTATCTCTAGCTGCCCGCGTAAGATCCCTAAGGGGTTTACGCGGCCCGCGACAAACCCACAATATTAATTTTTAATTATTTTTAATAATATTTAAGGTATTCGGGATCCGTTTTCACGTATGGGGTGTATTTTAAGACATATTGGGATAATTTAAATATTTTTAGGGTGTCGGAAAATTATTCAGGAGGGTGTCAGTTTATTTAGGGTTGTTATATCCTCTCCACCTTATTTTAGAGCTCGTCCTCGAGATCTACTGGAACAAGTGTGGATATTTCCTTTGCATTTCCGATTCAAGCTCCCATGTGTATTCAGGTCCTCTTTTGGAGTCCCATTTTACTTTGACCAGAACTAATCTCTTATGCTTGAGATTCTTAACTTTCCTGTCTTCAATCTGTAGAGTCTTTTCTACAAACTTGAGTTGTTCATTTACCTCTATATCCTTAAGAGGTACTACCAGTGATTCATCGGCTAAGTATTTCTTGAGATTAGATATATGAAATACATCATGTATTCCTGCCATTTCCTCCGGCAGTTGTAGCTGATAGGCTACAGGTCCTATTCTTCTAATAATCTTAAAAGGTCCAACATACCTGGGATTTAGCTTTCCTCTTTTGATGAATCTTACCACTCCCTTCCAAGGAGAGATTTTTAATAATACTTTGTCTCCTATTTGAAATTCCAACGGTTTGCGTCGGTTATCGGCATAACTCTTCTGTCGGTCACGTGCAGTTTTCAGTCGTTCCTTGACTTGAGTAATCTTGTCGGTTGTTTCTTGCACTATCTCAGGTCTAGATAGTTGTTTTTCCCCAATTTCTGCCCAACAGACTAGGGTTCGGCACTTTCGTCCATAAAGTGCTTCGAATGGTGCAGCATTGATACTTGTGTGATAACTATTATTATAAGAAAATTCTATTAAAGGTAGGTGATCATCCCAATTACCTCCGAAATCAATTACACAAGCTCTAAGCATATCTTCCATTGTCTGAATTGTCCTTTCGCTTTGTCCTTGAGGATGATAAGCTGTGCTTAGATTTAACTTTTTTCCCATTGCTTTTTGGAAACTTGACCAAAAATGAGAGGTAAAACGGCTATCCCTATCAGAGACAATTGATAAAGGTATTCCATGTAAAGAAACTATTTCATTTACATATAATTTAGCTAGCTGTTCCATACTGAAAGTTTCTTTCATTGGCAGGAAATGAGCTGACTTACTTAGCCTATCCACAATCACCCAGATTGTATCATTACCTTTCTTTGTTTTAGGTAATTTGGTAACAAAATCCATTGTTATCAATTCCCATTTCCATACTAGCATTTCTAACTGTTGTAACAAACCTGAGGGTTTCTGATGTTCAGCTTTAACTTGTAAGCAAGTTAAACATTTAGAAACATAGGTTGTTATATCCTTTTTCATTCCTATCCACCAAAAATTCTTTCTTAAATCCTGGTACATCTTATCACTTCCTGGATGCATCATATACTTAGACTTATGGGCTTCTTCTAATATACGATGACGTAGGTTTCCTAATTTAGGTATCCACATTCTCTTTTCATGGAATCTCCAAATTCCATCTGTTCCTTGTTCTATTTCCTTAATCATACCTTTTAATTTTTCAGTATCCTCCTTGATTACTGATTCTTGTGCTTCTCTTATCTGATCATTTAAATCTACTTACAGATTTAATTTAAGAGAACGTACCCTTTTTGGCTTTTCGTGATACTTTCGGCTTAAAGCATCTGCCACTACATTTGCTTTTCCTTCATGATACTGGATATCACAATCATAATCACTAAGCATCTCCATCCAGCGTCTTTGTCTCATATTCAATTTTTTTTGCCCAAAAACATATCTTAAACTTTTATGATCGGTAAATATGGTAAACTTACTACCATAAAGGTAATGTCTCCAAATTTTCAAAGCAAAAATTATTGCTCCTAATTCAAGATCATGGGTTGAATAATTCTCTTCATGATTCTTAAGTTGTCTAGATGCGTAAGCTATAACCTTTTGGCGTTGCATCAACACACATCCATAACCTAATTTAGAAGCGTCACAATAAACTACTAAATCTTCAGTTCCTTCTGGTAACGCTAATATGGGTGCATGGGTTAATCTTTGTTTAAGAATTCTAAAGGCTTCTTCTTGCTTTGGTCCCCATTCAAACTTAATGGATTTACAGGTTAACTTAGTTAAAGGAATGGCTATTCTAGAAAAATCTTGAATAAATCTCCTATAATATCCGGCCAATCCTAAGAAACTTCTAACCTCGGTTGGTGACTCAGGGGTTTTTCATTTGGTAATCGCCTCAATTTTTGTTGGATCCACATGAATTCCTTCATGATTAACTAAATGTCCAAGAAAATGTACTTGCTCTAACCAAAACTCACACTTTGAAAATTTAGCGTAGAGCTTTTCCTTTCTTAATAGACTTAAGAGTGCGTGCAAATGCTTTGCATGTTCCTCTTTACTTTTAGAATAGATGAGAATATCATCAATAAAAACAATTATGAATTTATCCAAATATGGCTTACATATTTGGTTCATCATGTCCATAAATGCAGCTGGGGCATTGGTTAAACCAAATGGCATGACAGTAAATTCATAATGGCCATACCTTGTTCTAAACGCGATTTTAGGAATGTCCTCTTCTTGTACCTTTAATTGATGATATCCTGACCTTAAATCGATTTTAGAGAAAAATCGAGCTCCTTGAAGTTGATCGAACAGATCATCAATCCTTGGTAATGGGTACCGATTCTTAATCGTGACCTTGTTTAATTCACGGTAGTCAATGCACATACGCATTGATCCGTCCTTCTTTTTAACAAATAAAATCGGTGCTCCCCAAGGCGATGAGCTTGGCTGTATGAATCCCTTCTCTAATAATTCATCTAGCTGTTTCTTTAGTTCCTGCATTTCGGCGGGTGCCAAACGGTAGGGTGCTTTGGCAATTGGTGCTGTTCCGGGTAGCAGATGGATTCTGAATTTGACTTCTCTGTCTGGTGGAAGCCCTGGCAACTCTTCTGGAAATACATCTGAAAACTGAGACACTACTGGAATGTCTTTTAGTTCTTTTCCTTTAGTGTTAGTGATTATAGAAACCAAATACACTATAGATCCTTTTCTTATATAGCTTGCAGTTTTCATCACGGAGATGAATTTTGTGGATCTACAGGGTTTATCTCCTTTAATTGTGATCTTTTCACCCTTTGGTGAATTTACTTGAATTGACTTTTGATCACATAAAATATTAGCTTTATTGGCTATTAACCAATCCATTCCTAATACGATATCAAATCCTGCCAGATTCATTGGGTAAAGATTTGCAATATACTTTTGGTTTAAAAATTCTATTCTTGCTCCCTGCAAGATTTCAGAAATCCTAACCGTTTCTCCATTCGTTGTCTCGACTAGACATTCTTGTGAGAGTTTAGTTAATGGTTGATTAAGAAGTTTGCAAAATGAAGTATTAATAAAACTTTGGTTTGCACCAGGGTCAAATAATACTTTAGCAAAAACATCATTAACTAAAAACGTACCGGCTATTACGTCCGGAATCATTTTGGCTTCATCTGCAGTCAGAACAAATGCTCTAGCATTTTTAGTGTTCTTGTTGTTCGCGGCTGGAGCTAGTTTCGGACAGTTCGGCTTGATGTGACCTTTTTCTCCACAGTTGAAGCATAGTCCATTACTGGATTTTCTCATGCAATCTTCTTCCTTGTGTCCTGGTGCCTTGCAGAAATTGCAGTGAGTGGAGCATCTTCCCGAATGCTTTTTCTTGCAGGCCTTGCAGTATGGTGCAGAGGTAGAACCTATATTCCTTTGGTTGGAATTCCCAGAACGGAATTCTTGGGTAAACCTTTGAGCTAGGTTTCTCCTCTGGTCTTCTTCTCTAGTACGGATTAACTCATCTGTCAAGGTATTTGCTAGTTCTACAGCTTCTTCTATAGTTTGGGGTCTAGCTGCCTTGACTACATGCCTACTCTCCCCGATTAATCCCTAGATGTAACGGGAGATTAATACCGGTTCAGGTGATGCAAGGGTTGGTACTATTCTATCATATTCAAAGAATGTGGTAGTATAACCCTTACTATCTACCCCGGTCATCCTTAGGTTCAGAAACTTATTTGCTATCTGTTCCTTTTCATTGGGAGAGCAGAATTTCCTTTATACCATATTCTTAAATTCCTCCCATTCCATATTGTAAACCCTATCACTTCCTCTAGACTGGAGAATAGTGTTCTACCATTCTAAGGCTGAGTTCTTAAACAGATTAGAAGCAAACATTATCTTGTCTTCTTCAGCACACTTGCTTATTTTTAAAACAGCCTCAGTCTTTTCTATCCAACGTAGAGCTGCAATGGGTCCTTCATTGCCCGAGAATTCTATTGGTTTGCAGGACCAGAATTCTTTGTAAGAACAACCATAAGGCATGGTTCTTCTTCTTTTGGGAATGGGCACTTGAAGTACAGGTTCATTGTTCACACTGTGTTCAGGTTCAATTGGTCGCTTACTGCTATGTTTACTTTTATTATCTGCTTCCTTAACAGTTTGGATAATAAATGGCATTGCATCTATGATTCCTTGTGCCACTATGTGTTGGATAGCACTATTATCCATTTGGTTTCCATTAATATTGATGCTCGGATTCTCATTAACCAAGTTAATGTTACTCTGGTTATCGTTATTCAGATTTTCTTGATTTCCTTCGTCGGCCATCTGAATTTTAAACGGTTACCACGTATTAATATCACAAAATAATATTTAATATAGCCAATCACATAACACACATTTTGGTCAAAAGCGTTGATCATTGCGACTTACTCTATTTTTATATAATATGCATCTATTACACACCAGTACTGAAATTAAAATTACAATACCAACTGAAATAAAGTTACACTAATAGTAGTAGGCATCCGTAGTTTTTTTTTTCATACACATACACACATATTTTATTATTATTTCATTATTATTATTATTATTATTATTATTATTATTATTATTATTATTATTACTACTACTACTACCGTCTCCACTATCACATTCATGGATATGGATTCATCCAGAAATCCATATTGCGCTCGTCGTACTTCCAGACGAGTCGCTCTCCCACCTGTCTCATCCTTTCACTACTCTCTAAAATTTCCTCACCAAATGTCCTAAGTTTTTGTACATTGTCTGCACTCATTGGGGGTGCAGGTTCTAGGACTGGGTTTGGAATTTGGGGTGCGGGATCCTGGTACGGAGGTATAGGGGCCTGGTATGGGTAAGGATTTTCTAGAATCTCCCTAATGAATACATCGTTGTCATAATAGGGATCTAGAGGATCTAACCCTGGGTAGGCTCCTAGGTTCGGCATGGGCATGTCTTCATGTATCGGGTAACGTTGCACATAGTCTCTATTGTCATCCCACCACGGGTCATAATTTGGGTTTAAGGGGTTAGGTGCTGGTACCCTAGGTATTTCCTCCGGGTTGAAATCATGCATTTCTACTTGATTTTCAGGGTTTTCTATCTCCATCGGTTGGTCAGGAATTGGTGGTTGTGGTTGGGGTGCTATCATTTGTTCCAGGTTAGAGTCAGCTGCAGTGGTTGCTAGGATGTGGATGTTGGCTATACCCCTATTAATTATTTCCTGGGCATAGGCATCGGTTTCTCTTTTGGCTGCTGCTAGTGCTCTCTGGTCTTGTAACTTTTTCATACGCTTCCTACGCTCATGTGCCCCTCGACTGAACCATCCTCTCCTTTTCTGAGGGAATGGCTTTTCAGACTGAGCCTTAAACACGAATATTCCTTCTTCCGTATCAGCAGAGTACCCCTGAGAAGGCAGACTGAGAAGAGGCACCTTCGCTTCTAGGCGAACCAGATAACTGACGGTACGCGTCAGATGGTCCTTGGTCGCTCATACTGTAAACTAACAAATAGTCAAATAACACATGATAAGAAAATACAATTATGCACGTATTCCCGTAATTTATTTCCTAACAATTTGAATTTTGGTGTCAGCAGAACACTTCTGTGGCTGAATCAGTGGCTTAGCTCTGATACCACCTTCTGTCGCAACCCCCGTCCCCCTATACAAATACAGGAACGGGCGGCCGCGGCCAGTTTCGGTGGTATCCGGTATTGTCTAATTTGGCAGCGGAATTTTCATCAGGACCGTAGTTAGGAAATATTTTATCAGAGTAAAATACCACCCTTTCATAATATTAAACACATGGGATAAAACCCAAGTTTTAAGTACACACATTGTCATAGGAATAAATCCTATTTTTATTTAATAAAACATCTATTTCTTTTTAGGTAACTTTATTGCCACTTTTCCAAGCCTTCAGTGCTGTCCAGCTGGCTCCTATTTGGCTTTCACATTTTCTTACCTGAAACGCGTTTAAAAACACTTTGTCAGTGGGAAATACTGGTGAGTGAATCCTAGTTTAATTAAGTTTAAATAAAATCCATTGTACAGTATTGAGGGCGGTCTCGCAATTATATTTGTTTCCAAGTCATATCAATTACCACCCACGGTACTGTCAGACCCGACTTGTGGAAATGTTACCCCTCCAGTAACAAATTTTGTATACAAAACCCCAACATACCGACGATAATTGTATCCTTACAAATACTCAATCACTGTTTAATATATAATTAATTAAGTGAGGTTTTGTAAAAACAGTTTGCAAAAAGGAGATTACTCATATTGTTGTCTTAGATTATTCTTTAGGGTTTCCTGGTGACAATCTATAATTTACACAAATGCACACGTGTTAGTATAATAACCCATTTTAACATTAGTAATACCCTCCCCGAGACGGCATTCCAACGACTACGTCGGGCAGAACCAGGACAGCCGTTACGGAACCCTAGATCAACCGGGCAGAGTATCTAATACGTATCCAGGGGTTATGATACTTACAACGGAGCAGAACTTCGCTATTTAGGGGGGGCATAATTCCCGAGTATTATGCCTACACTTTAGAAATTCGAGATTGAGAATGAAAATGAACGAGCAGACTGAAGATCCGATGCCCTCTACTTATAGGGCTTGATTTTGACTTTTACGCGGCCCGCGTAAAGGTTAACCAAAGGGCTACGCGGCCCGCGTCAAAGAAGGTCAACAGCGTAGGTGATCCGGGTCAGCTAGTAGGTTCAACACGAGTCGGACACGTGTCAGCACGAGGGTTCGCCACGTTTTTTATCTCTAGCGGCCCGCGTAAGATCCCTAAGGGGTTTACGCGGCCCGCGACAAACCCAATATATTAATTTTTAATTATTTTTAATAATATTTAAGGTATTCGGGGTCCGTTTTCACGTATGGGGTGTATTTTAAGACATATTGAGATAATTTAAATATTTTTAGGGTGTCGGAAAATTATTCAGGAGGGTGTCGGTTTATTTAGGGTTGTTATACCCCGACCGCGTTAAAACAACGAAACCGCGGCGGAAACGTCGGGGAGTGGAGAAACAGAATTATTGTTTCACAACCATGGATTCAAAAAGTTTCGTTTTATTGATTCATTAGATAATTTACATTGTCTTAAAACAAAACAAACAAGTTAAACATGGTCTATCATCGTTATTAAGTCACTAAGGCCTCGTCCAGTCCTAAGTGAGCATGCATCCTAGCAATCAACATCATTCAACAACACCTGAAACATATGTAAAAACAAAGTCAGCAAAGAAATGTTGGCGAGCACATAGGTTTTATGAGAGTGTCAGATTCATGGCTCGTTTACATGTTGCAATACCTCATTGGACTACAAGAGTCAAAAGTTAAAAACCTTGTTTTGAAAACTGCATAGTGTTGCAACATAATTAACCAACTCAAATCAAGTTGGTTATAATTTATAAAAATCTCGTAGCCATGATTCTTAACCCAAAACATTTGTTTAAGTAAACCAAATTGTAAATCACCTCATCAGAAAAACTCGTATGGTTTATATTATTTAGAAAACATCGTTGTGTGACATCGTTTTAAAATCGTTTGCCCAAGTTAACTAAATAATGCCACGGAATGTAATATGATAAAAACACTTATATATAAGAAGTACCAACGGCGTATCTACCATGTTTTAACATGTTACACCCGTCCCATTATCTAATCACAACCCAAAACCAATCGTCTGTTCAATTCGTTTAACTCGTTTAAATCGTTTCAAATCGTTTAAATCATTTCAAATCGTTTAAATCATTCTCGTTTTAATTGTGAAAACTACTTTTGGTCGTCTCGCTAATAACATCCAAACCTTCGCAACTCGTCTATCGTTAAACTCGCATTAACAAACCACTAAAAGGTAAGTTAACAATCACAGATTCAGTCGTTACCCACATAACCCCTACACATAACCATGGGTGCAGTCTGATAACGGGATTTGTCAGATCCTATGGTACCATAACCTAATACTGGTCAGTTCGGACAAAACTAATGAATGTTATTCGTTATGTAACTACGTCCAACAAGTTTGTTCACATTATCGAAATCATTATTAGTTTTATATAAACCATATTAATCATTTTTGAAACCATCGTTAAAAATATCGAAATCGTTTAACACATATGAATCACCCCAAAATAATTGAAAACAGTAAAATAGGGGAACTATGTACTCACTTCGAAGTGCAAAGTATCCTCAATCTAAAGAAGTCAACAAAGCTCAGGCAAAACAAGGAAATCAAGCAGCACCTAGAAATCGGATCGCCTAGTTAATAAAGCGACACCTAAATCGGAAGAACGGATAGAATGAGGTTTCGTAAACCAAATGAGTATTGGGACTCATGTGATATGGTTTAACGAAGCCTCCATCCTAAATCGGAACCTAACCTAAGTGCTTTCAACCCGTTACGACCCATTAAGGTAGCTTACGCTACTTTAACGCGTCGTTCGCGCAAAAGCGCGTTCGAGACGCCTAACTAGTCCTATGATAAGTATTATATGCCTAAACATGTTTAAATATGTTGCATAATTAGTTAAATGACAAAAGTTTAAGTTACATATGCTTAATTACCAATTATGCATGAAAAGGGCATTTTGGTCATTTACCTAAGGCATATAAACTACCTATCATACAACTAATTAAACTAAGTGACCATAAGGTATAACCTCGGAAGGTTATTCCCTATACGACTACGGTCACTAAACATGCTTGGTTGGATCCTAATGATCGACCAAACGGGTCGGGTTCGAAAGTCTAAGCGGTTGTTAAGACCGCTTGACTTACGACCCTATACAAGCACTAGACTAAAAGTGACGAGTTAAACATGTTGAAACATGTTTAACTAAGTTAGAAAACAGGTTTTGATATCAAAACAAAGGGTTTTGATGCCCACACACTTCGTGCCATAAAGATAGTGTCTCCAGATTTTGAGAGCAAAGACCACAACACCTAACTCAAGATCATGAGTCGTGTAGTTCTTTTCGTGAACTTTCAACTGTCTTGACGCATATGCTATGACTTTACCTCGTTGCATGAGAACACAACCAAGGCCTAGATTCGACGCGTCATAATAGACAACGAAATCATCGTTTCCATAAGGAAAAGAAAAAATAGGAGCATCACATAGATTCCGTTTCAGCGTTTGGAGCGCTTCTTCTTGCTTAGGTCCCCACTCAAAAGGCTTATTCTTCTGAGTCAAAATAGTGAGTGGAACCGCGATCTTCGAAAAGTTCGAAATGAACCGTCGATAATAACCAGCAAGACCAAGAAAAGAACGAATTTATGTTGGTTTCGTTGGTGTATTCCAATCCTTAATAGCAGCTATTTTGGAAGGATCCACATGAATACCCTGCTCGTTGACTATATGACCCAAAAACTGAACTTCTTTAAGCCAGAATTCACACTTGGAGAATTTAGCAAAAAGTTGTTCCTTCTTCAGGTGTTCCAGAGTCAAACGAAGGTGTTGTTCGTGATCGGCTTGAGACTTCGAATAAATGAGAATATCGTCGATGAACACGATGATGAACTTGTCCAAATAAGGTTTACAGACCCTATTCATTAACTCCATGAAGATAGCTGGGGCATTCGTCAAACCAAAAGGCATGACAGTAAACTCGTAGTGCCTATATCTTGTGCGGAAAGCAGTTTTGGGAATGTCTTCTTCGAATACACGAAGCTGATGATACCCAGAATGCAGATCGATCTTAGAAAAGTATGATGCACCTTGCAGCTGATCAAAGAGATCATCGATTCAGGGTAGGGGATATCGATTTTTGATGGTAAGCTTGTTAAGCTCACGATAATCGATACACATTCGAAAAGACCCATCTTTCTTTTTCACAAACAGGACAGGAGCGCCCCAAGGTGAATGACTTGGTCGGATGAATCCTTTATCAGATAACTCTTGAAGTTGTTTCGAAAACTCTTGCATCTCAGACGACGTAAGACGATAAGGTGCTTTCGTGATCGGGTTGGCATTGGGTACAAGATCAATATGAAATTCGACTTGACGAACTGGAGGCAAACCAGGCAGTTCATCAGGAAACACCTCTGGATAATCGTGAACAATAGGAATATCTTGAATGCACTTGCTTTTTCTTTTCTCCTCGGTGACATGTGCCAGGAAAGCAACATATCCTTTTCATAAATAACTTTGGGCTTTCGTACACGACATGAGTTTCAAACCACCAGATGGTTTCTTGCCACGAACCTCTAGGACTTCACCAGATGAAAGAGGAATACAAACAATCTTATCGAAAAAAACCACCTCAGCATGATGTTTAGTTGACCAATCCATCCCAACGATAATGTCGAAACTCCCAAGTTGCATCGGCACAAGGTCAATAGGAAAAAAATGGTTATCGAGGTTCAATTGACAATCACGAATAACCGAATCGAGTACAAGAGGTTTACCAGTAGCAACTTCGACAGATAAGGGTTTCCTCAGTTTAGTTCTAGGTATTGCAAGCAAAGGCTCAAAAGATAACGAAACAAAACTCCTATCGGCACCATTATCGAAAAGAACAGATGCAGGTTGATGGTTAACAAGGAACGTACCACTGACAACGTGGTTGTCAGCTCGAGCCTCGTTTGCATTCAGATTGAACGCTCGTCCATGAGGGGGATTCACATTGGCATTTGCATTTGCATTCACTAACCTTGGGCAGTTGTTGCGGAAATGACCCATTTCTCCGCAGTTGTAACACGAACCAGTTGGGAATCTAGCAGCATTCCCTGAGCTTGTGTTGGATTCTGCGCAGCTTGATTATGACCCAAACGACAGATGTCGGCCAAGTGCCCAAGTTTACCATAAGTAGTACACTGTTTACAAGCCAGTTGTGCCACATGATGACTGTTACACCTTGTATAGTGAGGTGCGGTACCAGCATACTGTTTCTTCGCAAGAGGTTGTGCTGGGGGGTTCTGAGCATTCTACGTAGTAACATCAAAATTTTGGGAAGCCTTACGCTTCCTCGACTTCTTAGAAGACTCACCCTTCTTCTTTCCCTTGCCTTTACTCTTGTCTTGAACAGAATCGGCCGACTGCTTCTTGTCACCCTTGCGAGTAAGCTTACCCTTCCTGACTTGAGACTCAGTCAGGGTTGTAGCCAGTTCGATTGCCTGACGAACAGTAGTAGGATTACTTCTAGTCACAATGTCCTGCACAGAATCGGGTAGACCATCGATATACCTCTCAATCGCCTTCTCCAATGGGGTAACCATAGTGGGACATAACAAACTCAGCTCTTCATAACGGTCCATGTAAGCACGGTGTTCTCCCCCATCTTGTTTCAGATCATCGAATTCTCGTTCCAAAGCCCGAATCTCGTGACGGGGATATAACTCTTTCATCATGAGAGCTCGAAGCTCTTCCCACGTTTGTGCCATCGCCACATCGGTATCCCTATCACGCATCACACCGTTCCACCACGTAAGAGCACGCTTCTCGAACACACTTGATGCAAACTCAACCTTACGCTCATTCGGACATTGAACATGTCTGAATGTGCTCTCCAAACTTTCGAACCATTGCAGGAGCGCAGTTGCTCCTTGCGACCCAGAAAACTTTAGAGGTTTAGCCGAATTGAAATTCTTGAAACTACACTGAGCATTATTGTTGTTATTATTGTATAATTGATGAATCTAAGTTACTATGTTCGGAAGCACAACAGCCATTTGCTGAGAGACAAGGGCTGCGATTTCTTCGTTAGTTGGAGGTTGTGCATCTCATCGAGGAGGCATTTTCTAGAAAGAATAAGGAGACATGAGAAACGAGTGAGATCGACAATTGGATAAACAAAAAAGGTATTGAAAACATCGACAGAACACAAGGAAGGTGATCATTTGATCGTTACCTCGGACAAACAAGTGATGCACAGTGACTAATCAAAGTAAATGGGTCAATATAATGTATCGCGAAGACATGCTTTAGCCTATAAGTGGACACTCACCCCAAGAGTTCCCAGGTAAGAGTGATTGGTCCGATTATGTGGATTTGTACGAACACTCTAGCCTTAGAAAGTGTCACACCCCGATATTTCCACGTATTACCGGTGGGCCTGGTGGGGAGTATCGTGACGTAGTTGATATCGTCATGGTCAAACAACACAATATATAAATGCACAGCGGAAGCAAAAGATAAATATATTACAATCCGAATATAAAGTAATATCAAAGTATTACAACGGAAAGTAAAGGATCCACATGCGGATCAAATAAAAGAAAAACTGTTCAACAGACTTCAGGCATCTAGAACTTGCAAGATTCCTTATTAACGTCCTGAGCTTCCAGCCAATTACGTTCAGTACCTGTCACTTAACCTTTTTGGAAAATACGTCAGTTTACACTGGTAAATACAATTAACTGACTCATTTTGGAAAAGAGTTTGAAAATTAATATGAATGCACGAGGCACAAAATATCTTTTATAACTTGGGAAAATCTTATTAATAAAATCTTGTATCCGATTTACATGTTTGTCCAATATTTTGGGCCGGTGATTCTACAATACAAGCCGGTCAAGATTAATCGACACACCATAAATATAACTCACAAGAAGACACCTTACGAGTGAGTATATCTTTTACATATGCAACAGGAGGTGTTATGGCCATTCACTTTTTAAATGAGCCAAGGATATCAAGGACACGGTCATTAACCCCTTAATGTTATTTGTTATCAATCAATACAGATTAAAACGGGATTATGCAATTTAATCATCTCCGATTAAAGGTTTCTACACCCGACCAAGCGGTATTTTTATAATACCGTATCCCAAGCCCGTATAAGGGAAAATAGGTTAAAAGTATTTACCTGAGCTAGCAATGCAATTTATACTCAGCCGTATATTCTAATCAGCAAGCACAAGTACTTCTACTGGGGCTCTTAATCCGGAACGAAGGTTTTATTAACCTATTAGATTCCTAACGGGTCTTATTTAAGTCGTAACTTAGACCGGTTAGTTTGAAGGAAAGGTTTACGGTTCAAACGCATGATTAAGCGAAGACCGGAATAGAATGTGATTTAGAATCGACAAGTTTGGGGACTTGTATAATATGGGTAAACTAAACACATTCTGGATTTTGAAAAGAAAAAGATAGGTGATGTGGAATAAGTAGTTCAACTAAATAAACTAAAATTACCCTAAATTAAGACTCAAGTAATAAAAATCTAGACTCTCTAACCTGACTAAACTACTCACCGACAAGTGAACCGGTCGACTCTAGCACAGAAAAGTAAGTCCGGATGTCGAACCCACAAGGACTCTAATGAATTACGTTAACGACTCTATTTAGACTAGACACTGACACGACTTAATAATTATTGTGTTTTAAGGGGGGGTTTACTAAAATCCTAAAATTGAAATTAAAATGAAATTATACTAAGACACGAATAAGAATTAAGGTTTGATTCAGATGAGATTAACGACTACCTAGACTCGAATCCAGTTTGACTATGAATGGACTTCTAACGGTATTATTGTTGTATGGAGCCGGGATCGTAAAATACTAAACCTTAAGGTATTTCAATGCTAAGACTTCCCGACCCTTCTCAGGAAGAAACCTAGGAAACCCTACAAGGCTGTTATGAAAACCGACTGTTAGACTTCCTCTCAGTCCTCTAACGACTCTAAAAGTGCCCTAATACGACTATCTACCTCTCAGCGCGACAATCTAAGGCAATTCTAGGTTCTAACTTGGTTTACTAGACACAAATGCAATTAGGGAACTAAAACCGACTTCTCTCAAAATCTATCTTAGCTATATATTGCACTGAGACCTAATGACTAACTCGAGCCTCTCAGCGACAAGTTAAGCAGACTATTTAATTCTAATTGTATTTTAGTTACTGTTTCTAAGGCTATTGGCCAATTTACCCAACGATCACCCGAACCCGTGAGGATGCAAATAATCAACACAAATTTATTATGTGAAAGACATTCACCAAAATCTATGTGAAACAGTAAATAATCAACAACCAAAAGTAAATACGCAACGCACCAAATTAGAAATTCTAGAACACTTTACTTTCAGAAATCAATCCATAAACAAACAATAAAAACCGTTGAAAGATTCAAACTTTAATCAAACTATCATCTTGTCTAGGTAGTATCTAGGGTTTAGCCAAGAAACATGATGTCTATAGCAAACAAATCAAGTTCAACACAAGAATTCATTGGAAAAAGTATTGAAACATGAAAATTAAAGAGAAACCGGGAGATAAAACCCGAATAATCTTCACTTCTACGCTCCAAGCTTCAACCAATTGATTCCCGCAAGCTAAAACACTCCGAAATATGTAAAAAATCTGCTCCAAAGTCGCCTTAGGGTTCTTGGTTCGTCCTAGGGGTTTTTTCAAGTTTTAAGATGATTATATATATCTTTTCATAACAAACCCTTTTAATTTTCGCATAAATTGGCAGCTACAAGCTTCTGGCTGGGCGCCACCCACTGAAGGACTGGGTGGCGGGGTGCCACCTTGTTTTTTTTTCTCATGTACTAACTTCAGTCTCTCGCCTGGTGTCACAGACTTGCTTAGTGGGTGATGGGGTGCCAGAGAGTGATTTTTCAGTTCTTTAACTCTATTTCAACTCCTCGACCTTTCCAACATGCTCCAAAACTTGACACTTCAATATTTTTGCTCATTCCACTCGGTTTCTCGCATATTTAAACATCAAGACCTGCGAAACACAATTTTATCAATAGCATGCATATTCTAACGAAAACGAAACTATAAATAACGATAAAATATACAAACCATACACGATATAAGGATGTATTTTGCAATACATCAAATATCCCCACACTTGCTTTTTTTTCGTCCTCGAAAAAGAATTGTGCAACGGAATCAGAGACGAACAATCACTTGGGTCAAAAATTAGTTATATCTTATTAAAACCAAGGCTTGCGTTAGCCGCGATTGCGAATATACTTGTCCCTTTAAACCCGAATCCAATCCTAAGCCCTTATCATGTGAATTTAATTTAAGTGCGGTCAATCCACCTAGGGCCTCACACTAGAATTTACGGTCCACCTACTCCCACCTCAAGCTTATAGGACTAAAGGAACGATCACTGGACTAATTCCTAACCGTTTTATATCAAAACCAAGAGAGTTTACAATCAATTTTTTTTCCTTTTTCCATTTTTTTCTATTTTTGCTTTGTTTTTTTTTTCTCTTTTTTTTTTCTCGTGAGTCTAGACGATGCTTTCCCTAACCAAGAGGTATTCCGGCTGTAGAGTCGCTATCCCCAACCACAGATTACTTAGGTTTCGGTACTTTTAATCGGCAATTCGATTTCACACATCCCAGAGGCATTCCGGCTGTAGAGTCGCTATCCCCAACTCGGATTACATAGACCTGTGTTACTTTCATTTAGTTTCTAGCTCACTTTTTATTCTATTTTTTTTTCTATTTTTCACATGATCACAAACTCTAACGGTTTTAACTTATAACGGTGCCCCTTATACTATTATCGGCAGTTTTAATTTCCCATATCTCTCAGGCGAAAACCCACTAGCAGACCGACAATTACGGTATATTAGCTCAAAGGGACTTAAAATCAAACCCGGGCCTATCCACATATCCCTAACTAAACGCAAGCTCGATTTATTATAATCTCATATTATTATTCAACCCAAGCAAAAATTCACCTTTTCTATCATTTTCCGTTTTATTTTGCAAACTTCTTTATTCAAAAGACATTTTTCTGTTTTTCAAAATTTTTTGGATTTTCAAATTTTTTAATTTTTTTTTTGTATTTTTCAATATAAGACTCGATTATTTACATGTATCCCATCCCCACACTTGAAGATTGCATTGTCCCTAATGCAAGAATGAAAATACGACTCAATATTACCTAAAAAATAGAAACTGCAAACGAAATAAATAAAAAAAATATACAACAACAAAAAGGGAAACGACTTAGCTGTATATGTGAGACTGTCAAAGTGCCAGTCGTTTCCACATAAGCCCTCCAATTCGAAACGCGCTCAGCAAACAACTCTAACCCTCGGACACGCGAACGAAAGCGGCTAACAAAATCAACCTATCTGAATCAAACAAACTACCAAAGCATATCATCATATATATATATATATATCCAAATCATCGGTAGTTCATCAATTTCATCACATCAACCAACCCATCCACCCTAACCAACCTGTTTAAAGTGTGTAAATATCAATACAGACCAAAAATATGAGGATCAAAACAGCATAAAATAAAAATAATCAACAAAAGATATAATAGTCAGCTGCTGCTCTGCATCCTCGTGCAATCCCCACACTACTCCTGCTACCCAGCTGCACCACTGCTCACTCCAACCACCTGAACTGGAGGCTCCGGATCAACTCTCGCATCCTCACTAGCCGGGCCCTCCTGCTCCTTGAACTACTAGCCATGCCTGCAAAACAGATAAGATCAAGACAAAACAGGCAGACACTCAGTCATAACAAACTATTTTTGGTATTTTTAAATTTTATAATTTTAATTTTTTTTCTTTTTTTTTAATTTTTTTGGATTTTTTTTATAATTTTTTTTCGAAAAAATAAAGAATAGCCGTATAGCATTTCATTCGCGGCTAAATCTAACACAAGCGGGTTACTATTTACAATTGCTAAGTGGTGGTTAAACTCGCCCGAATGGAGATTGAGTACGGGCATGCTTAAACCACTTGTACGTGCAAGTAAACCCAAACAAATACGAAACACTACTAAAACTAAGCTAAATGACACTAAGACGACGCGAAACAATCAACTAGACTCAATGTACACTACCCCCCATCAGCACCTTTAATTGTCCCAATTAAGTGCCAAAGTGCCGAAATATGACATTGAAGTCCAATTCACGCGTGAAAATAATTACTTTTTTTTTAGTTGTTTTGAAAATACATTTTGGCGTCGAAAGATTCCGCCTAGTTAAAGGAGGTTTCGATCGAACGCAAACATTTAGTTTCAAAAGCGCAAAAATGCGGAGCTTCAAATCAATGTAGCAGACCAAACCAACCCACAATCAAATGCATTCATCATCCCAAACCGAGCCTACCCGAAGCCATATAGTAGATGCAATTAAAGTCGTGTGCTTCATAAGATATTAAACCATACTTGTCTAATAAATCCCAAACCAAACCCATCCTCCCTTCACCTATTCAAGCAAATGCATATGATCATGGACTCGACAACTTAACCTTGCATACCCTCGCACAAGAAAGACAAACAAGGACATATTTCTAAGCCGACAATAAGACTCAACAAACTGACTCTAAACAATACCCGACTGACCAAAGAACTCACATCAAACTACGAAACAGTTGGAACACACTCGACTCACAACTCCTCAGGACCGAACTAACTCGACAAAAACCTACCGACTCAGACTCAACACAAACTCAACTAACCCAAAACAGACTCAATTCTAAGAATGACTCGACACAGTTGACTCAAGTAACATTGAACTCGACTCTAAAACAGATCGACTCAAACTGAAACTGACTCTGACCCTAAGACCTGATTCGACTGAATCGACATACCTAAGACTCATAAAAACTTAATGACACTGACGTTAACCCTAAGTGAACTGACTCTGAACAGATTTCTGCAGACACCAACATCAGACCAAAAACACCCACTTACTGACTCGATACACATCTGACCCGAAACAACTATCACGTGTAAACACAGACTTGACCAACTCAATAAAACGACCTCACGGACTTGACTGAGTAACATAGACTCACGGCTGATTCGACTAAACCGACAAACAAAACGACTCAAATAACTCTAATAGGACTCAAAACACACATTAACTAAGGAAAAAGCAAGAATACATACCTGATATGTCGAAAATTTGCAAGAAAAACAAAAGATTGTCGTGAGTGGAGTCCCGATTTCAAACAATCCAGCGAATATCCGGTTGAAACGTATGGTGGGGTGTGTTCGGGGTCGAATTCCGAGCACGGGGGTGTTTGGATGAAGGGAAACGGTGGTGATTTGGTGGTGTAATGGGGTAGGTTAGGTGAGTGGCGGTGAGAAGGTAGGTGAACAGGGGGGTTATCGGTGAGGGGAGGTGGGTTATGGGTTGGTCGGCTGTAAGTGGAGAAGACGGTAGGTGAATAGGGGGGTTAAGGGAAGTGGTGGATTATCGGTGCTCATGGTGAATATTGGGGGTATATCGGCGAAGAAGAAGAAGCAGATTAGGGCGTAAACTGTCATTTGGGGATTGATTGAACTCGGCTGCAGACATGGTCACTGGCGGCCCGCTACAACATCAGGTGGTGGGTGGCGGCCCGCCACCACGTTGTTAATTTCCAAAAAAAATTTGTGTTTCGTGCTGGCCCGGGCGAGAAGAATCTTGAGTAGGTAGGTGGCGGCCAGCCACCACGTTTTCAACAAAAGGTTTACTAAAATTTTTGCTTCTTGCCTTAGAAAAAAAAATTTATGTTTTTCCCAAACCCATCAAAGTTCAACCTTAATTTTTCTAAGTGTAAAACTTACTTGGTACCTTATTTTCCTCGCAAATTCCTGCAAATCCTCGGTGATGCACCTGCAAAATGACTCAAGACACAAAACACAAACACGAAAAACTACGAAAATCATGAAAAATAGCGAAATTTACAAACGGTACATACTCTACAACCGAAGCTTTTCACACTCACTGCTCGGTAAAGGTGGGTGGGTCCTCTAGAGAAATTTCTTCCTCTTCGGTGGTATCTATCGGACCTCCCAAGTAATGCTTCAGTCTATGACCGTTACAACTCAACCGTACCGTATGGAAACACTTCTTTCACCACATACGGTCCACTCCATCTTGATTTTAGCTTCCCCGCTATCAATTTCAACCTCGAATTGAATAGAAGCACCCTATCACCTACCTTAAACTCTTTCAAACCTCGTAATCTCCTATCGTGCAACGTGTAACAACTCTCATCAAAAAGTACTATTTAGTATTTTAATTATCTGATTAGGAAACCCTAATTGAGAAACCCAAGTGATTCTGCATAATCCCTAAAAATTTCAGAACAATCAGAATCAGGATCAGGGTCCCTAAAACTCAGGGGGGGGGGGGGGTAAACCCTACTCGGTAAAATCCACACAGTTTGCTGTCAAAAATTAAAAATAACACGAAACCAACTCAGCCAAGCTACTGGGACACGAAGCAAACCTAGGGTAGACTAGGGCCTGTCGCGCCACGCGACAGGAACAGGAGAACCCCTCGCGTGGCGCGAGGGGGATGATTTTTCAAATATAAATAGGTTGATGTGGGACTTGATTCTGGACGTTGATGCGACGTTTAAATTCCAATTACACTTCGAGCTATTATAGAAATAGTCTAAAAACACACACTGCTCACGAAGTGCTGCCACAATTTAGGGTAATAACTCGATCGCTGCTACGATTCAATGTCCGATCGATTAAACTATCCAATGGATGTTTAAGTGCTGCCCACATTAGGGTTTATGCTTTGTCATTCGTCGTTAAATCGATGGATGTTTAAGTATCGCACTTTGTCATTCGTTGTGAAGGTTGTAATCTCGTGAGTTGTCGTAAATGCTGTATTAAGTTACTAACCTAGTTTGTGTGCTTGATTATTTAAACTAGGTTATCAAGGCTAATCAGTAGAATAAGCTCTGTTAAATCTGCAATGTGAGTCATTCTCTTTTTATCAAATTACTTTACAAAAGCATGTTTATTTTCAAAGATTATAATTACAGGGATTAAGTCTATGTAATCTGAAATTACTGCCAGTATGTGGGGGGATGTGCACATAGCTACTAAATATTTATCACTTGTGGGTGAACGGACCCAGCAAGTGATATGTCCACAGTCACAAGTCCGGTCAAGTGACAACTGGATCAGTTAATTTAAAAGATAGAGACATTGTAATCGCTCTTAATACTGTAAATTATAACAAACGTGTCGTTTTAGTAAAACTGAATGATTCACTCAGTATTTCCCGCTGACAAAACCTTTTTCAAACATGTTTCAGGTGATCTGTTATGATCCAGGAAAAGTGCCGTGAAGCACTATCAGCTTAAGAAAGTGGCTCAGTATAAAATAAAGAAATATGTTTTGAAAATAAAAGATTTCTTCGTGAAATCTCAGTATTGTAAATTATCGGGTTTTATCCCGAATTGTGAAATAAAATAATCGGGAAATATTTCAGTTTTTAAAAGATCCTGAAGAAACTTCCGCTGTTAATTAAATACCACGGGATTTCTGTCCCACAGCTCCTGAAACGGGTAAAACCGGGTCGGGGGTCGTGACAGAAATAAGGTGGTATCAGAGCCACTGATTTAAGCCTATTAAGTATTTAGAAATACTAAATTTTACTGATTGCCAATTATGTGATTATGTGTTTTATTAACTGATTAATTGTTAATTACAGTATGGGTAAACAAAAGCTGTCAAACATCTATCTTAAACTAGATAGGTCATCCAACGAGAAAGGAAGTTCGTCCCAAACAAAACCTTATGTAATTCCTGAAGAAGGAATATTTGTCCGTAAGGCACATTACGAGGAACCACTTTCTCCTAATAAAAGAAGTTTGATTATTAGGAAAAGTCAGGAAGAAATAAGGAAAAACCGAGAGAAGAAAGTTAAACAAGAAACCCAGGATTTAATCAATAAATCACCTTGGGAGGACAAATTAGACGAGAAATGGGCAAATCTTTATATGCTAGCCACAGTAGCAGAAAATGCAAATCTCTAGTTACTCAAAAGTTTTAGCACTTTTATTTCCAGAAACCTTATTTAGTAAATAAATAAGTTACAGTAAATCGTAGTATAATTTATTTGTTAGTTGTTTTGTGTATGTAATAATATTTACGGGTTATCTATAAATTGTTGTTTTAACATTTGGTATGTATTTTGCATATCTGCTAAACAGCATGAATGAGATATCAGAAGGTTTAGAAAATCTTAACCTCTATCCCGTTAAGATAGAAGTTTCCAAGGAATTCACCGGTTACTTCGCTGATAAAGAAGAACCCATGGAATTTCAATCCAAACCACTGACAAAACCTAAACCCAAGAAAAGAAACAGATTTGTGGGCTGGAGGCGTGTACGAAGGAAAAAGCCAGCAACAAGAAAGGTTACTAAAACTGAAGAACCAAAAGACAAAGGAAAGGGGGTAGAAATTGAGGAAAATATTAATCAAATAGAGATAGAAACTGAGAATAGTTGTAAGCAAACAGAAAGAGAAGTCGGAGAGAGTTCTAGGCAGAAACAGAAAATGACTCCTTGGGAAGTGTTAGATCATGAATTAGTAATGAGTGACCTCATCGGACCTGCCGATGGAAACCTTGAAGCAGCTAATCCAAACCTTATATTTACTGAAGAAGATGTTTTTAGCTATCCACTAGAAGCTCCAATTCCAATCAATCTGGAACCTGCTATTCCAGATCCTATTGTCCAAACTCAACCATTACCAGTAGAATTAGATGAATGGTGGACAACCGATTGGCAATACCAAAACCTTTTAAACAACCCTAATACATTTTTCCCACAAGTTGACCCAGAACCTCCACTATACCCAACCATGAGCCCGGAGAATCTTACTGAACTTCGCCTCTGGGGCGAAGAGTTGATTGATGCAGGAAATCGGATTAGGGATGTGGGAGAAAGAGTTACTTGGAAGTATGATGAAAGGGAGCGTCGTTTTTAAGAAATTAGCTAACCAGATAATGGAAGTTTGCAGGAATATACGTTAATGAATAAACATAATAACCAGTATGTGTAAATAACTTAACAATAAAACGTTGTATGATAATCGTGTGTACGAGGCATAATATATAAAAATGAAACTTGTGAAATCAATAATTTTGATTATACATGATTATGTGCAAATTGTTTTATTATATTTATATTTATACTAATTATTTACATAAAATTTATTATCAGATGTCAAACATTGGTAACGAACCAGTAAATGAGGTTAATCAGTCAGAGCAACATCCAGGAAATCAATACATGACTAGGCAAGATATCGAAAATATTGTTGCTCAAGGGATAGCTAATGCTATTCCAGCATTCGTTGCCGCTATAAAGAATCCAATTGAACCACAGCAAATCGTTCCTAGTAAACACATTTCTGAAGATAACTTCAGTAATAGTGTAAACGGAGGCAATGATAATATCAATCATAATGCAGAACCACATCAAGCTCCATTTCCTAAGAAAATGAAAACTGCAACGCCTGGTTGCACTTTCAAAGAATTTCTTGCTTGTAAACCCACTGAATTTGCAGGCAATGAAGGAACAACTGCATCAATGCGTTGGTTAGAGAAAATCGAAGCAGTAATTGCAATAAGTAAATGTGCTAAAGATGATCAGGTCATGTATGCATCAAATCTCTTCAAGGAAGGAGCACTTGAATGGTGGAACACTGTGTTACAATCAAAAGGAAGAATAATAGCTTATGCTATGACTTGGGAAGGATTTAAGGGTTTAGTATAAAGGAAATTCTGTCCCGAGTATGAAAAGGAACAGATGACAAATAAGTTTTTAAATCATCGGATGATGGGTGTAGATTGTCGCGGTTATACTTCGACATTCTTTGAATATGCTAGAGTGGTACCAACACTGGCTTCGCCAGAACCGGTACTCATTTCTCGCTACATTTGGGGACTGATTAGTGAAATCCGCAATATTGTTAAAGCTGCGAAACCTCGCACTATTGACGATGCTGTGGAATTAGCTAATACCCTAAGCGATGAATTAGTACGCACACAAGATGAAAACAGGAAGAAGGAATTAGCTCAGAAAATTAGCCAAGGATTTCGTATGGGTAATAATAACAGTTTCAAGAAAAGAGGAACAGGGCAATCTTCAACTTTGCCATTCTGTCAAAATTGCAAAAAGAAACATTTTGGAAAATGCAAAGTATATTGCAATTTTTGCAAAACTGTAGGGCATCGTGAAGAAAATTGCAGGAAGAAATCCATAATTTGTTACAATTGTGGAGAGGCAGGACATTTCAAAACAGAATGTCCTAAAGTGATCAAACCAGCAGACAACAAAACCAAGGCGACAGACGGAACTACTAAGAAGAATGCCAGGGCATTTCAGCTGACCACTCAAGAAGCAGAACTCATCCCAGATGTGATAGCGGGTACGTTCTTAGTTCACAACATTTACGCCAAAGTATTATTTGACTCTGGTGCAAACCAAAGTTTTATAAATACTTCATTCTGCCAAGCTCTTAGTTTACCTTTAACCAATAGTAGGCAGATTTTTACAGTTGAAACAGCAGACGGAAATTCAGTTAAAATAGATAAAGTTTTGCAAGAAGGAAATATAGAACTTTTAGGACATAAATTCTCTGCAAAACTACTGCCGATGAATTTAGCTGAATTTGATGTTGTATTAGGAATGGATTGGTTAGTAGCTAACCATGCTAGAATCCTTTGTGATCAGAATTCCATAGAAATTCAATCACCCACCGGAGAAGTTATTAGGATCACAGGAGACAAACCACGTAAGCCTATAAAGTTCATATCAGTAATGAACGTTGCTAATTATGAACGAAAACAAGGAATAGTGTATATGATTTCGGTAATCATTATCACTAAGGGTAAAGATCTTAAGGAAATACCAGTAGTCTCCGAATATCCTGATGTATTCCCAGAAGATTTACCGGGATTACCTCCAGACAGGGAAGTAGAATTTAGGATTCATCTAATTCCAGGAACTACACCGATAGCCAAGGCACCTTATCGGTTAGCACCCACAGAAATGTTAGAACTGAAAAAGCAATTAGATGAATTACTAAGTAAAGGATTCATACAACCTAGCTCATCCCCTTGGGGAGCGCAGTGTTG
This sequence comes from Helianthus tuberosus, assembly GCA_030545235.1. NCBI lineage: Eukaryota > Viridiplantae > Streptophyta > Magnoliopsida > Asterales > Asteraceae > Helianthus > Helianthus tuberosus. The sequence goes on along the minus strand of CM060359.1, from coordinate 142,172,391 downwards.
TTTGTGAAGAAAAAGGATGGTTCAATGAGAATGTGTATCGATTATAGAGAATTGAATAAGGTTACAATTAAGAATCGATACCCATTACCTAGGATTGATGATCTATTTGATCAACTCCAGGGAGCTAGATATTTTTCTAAGATAGATTTACGCTCCGGATATCATCAATTGAAGGTACAAGAAGAAGACATACCTAAAACTGCTTTCAGAACTAGGTATGGTCATTATGAGTTTACAGTCATGCCCTTTAGGTTAACAAATGCACCTGCTGCATTCATGGACATGATGAATAGGATCTGTAAACCATATTTGGATAAATTTGTAATTGTTTTCATAGACGATATACTTATTTATTCCAAAAGTCAGACAGAGCATTGTGAACATCTTCATGCACTCTTAACTTTGTTAAGAAAAGAAAAGCTTTATGCCAAATTCTCGAAGTGTGAATTTTGGTTGCAAGAAGTGCAATTCTTAGGACACCTGGTGAATCACGAAGGTATTCACGTAGATCCTGCTAAGATAGAGGCAATTACCAAATGGAAGGTTCCACAAACAACAATGGAAATTAGAAGTTTTATAGGTTTAGCTGGGTATTATAGACGGTTTATTAAGGATTTTTCCAAGATAGCCGTACCATTAACTAAGTTAACCTGTAAAGCGGTTAAGTTTGAATGGGGACCTAAGCAAGAAGAAGCCTTTAGAATATTGAAGCAGAAATTAACAAATGCACCAATCTTAGCCTTACCAAAAGGAACTGAAGATTTTGAAGTATATTGTGATGCTTCAAAACTAGGATATGGATGTGTGCTTATGCAACGCAAAAAGGTGATTACATATGCTTCAAGGCAATTGAAAAAGCACGAACAAAACTATACGACTCATGATTTAGAATTAGGAGCCGTAATTTTTGCCCTTAAGATTTGGAGACATTATCTTTACGGAAGTAAATTTACTGTCTACACAGACCACAAAAGTTTAAGATATATATTTGGGCAAAAAGAGTTAAACATGAGGCAAAGGAGATGGATGGAAATCCTAAGTGACTACGACTGTGATATTCAGTATCATGAAGGAAAGGTAAATGTAGTTGCAGATGCCTTAAGTCGTAAGTATTATGAAAAACAACGAAGGGTTCGTGCTCTCAGATTAAATCTACAAATAGATTTAATGGAACAATTGAAGAATGTTCAAACTACAGCAATCAAGGAGGATGCTGAAGGAATGAAAGGACGAATAAAGGAATTAGAACAAGGAGCAGATGGAATTTGGAGATTCCACAAAAGTAGAATTTGGGTACCTAAGCAGGGAGACTTAAGACCTAAGATTTTAGAAGAAGTTCATAAATCTAGGTATACTATGCACCCAGGAAACAATAAGATGTACCAAGATTTAAGAAAGAACTTTTGGTGGATAGGAATGAAAAAGGATATAGCACGATATGTTTCTAAATGTCTTACTTGTTCACAAGTTAAGGCAGAACATCAGAAACCTTTAGGATTACTACAGCAATTAGAAATGCCGGTATGGAAATGGGAACTTATAACAATGGATTTTGTTACTAAGTTACCCAAAACCAGAAAAGGTAATGATGCGATTTGGGTAATTGTGGATCGATTAACCAAATCAGCTCACTTTTTACCTATGAAAGAAACCTTTAGCATGGAAAGACTGGCTAAATTGTATGTAGATGAAATTGTATCCTTACATGGAGTTCCACTCTCCATTGTTTCAGATAGGGATAGTCATTTTACTTCTCATTTCTGGAAAAGTTTCTAGCAAGCTATGGGAACTCGATTAAATCTGAGCACTGCATATCATCCCCAAACAGACGGACAAAGTGAAAGGACAATCCAAAATCTAGAAGACATGCTCCGAGCATGTGTAATAGATTTTGGTGGAAGTTGGGATGATCATTTACCATTAATTGAATTCTCCTATAACAATAGCTATCATTCAAGTATTTAAACTGCCCCATTTGAAGCACTATATGGAAGAAAGTGCAGAACTCCAGTTTGTTGGGCAGAAATAGGAGAAAGTCAATTATCAGGTCCTGAAATAGTGCAAGAGACGACTGATAAGATTACTCAAATCAAGGAAAGGCTGAAGACGGCTAGAGATCGCCAGAAGAGTTATGCAGACAATAGATGCAAGCCGTTAGAATTTCAAGTGGGAGACAAAGTACTATTGAAAGTTTCTCCTTGGAAAGGAGTAGTTAGATTTGGAAAGAAAGGAAAACTAAGTCCAAGGTACGTAGGACCATTTTCAGTGATCCAACGTATAGGGCCAGTTGCTTATCGTTTACAATTACCAGAAGAATTATCTGGAGTACATGATGTATTTCATATATCCAATCTCAAGAAATGCTTATCAGATGAATCACTGGTAGTACCTCTTCGAGATATAGAGGTAAATGAAAAGCTAAAATTTATTGAGAAACCTCTTCAAATTGAGGATCGAAAGATCAAGTTTCTTAAACATAAACGATTAGTTTTAGTCAAAGTCAGATGGGATTCAAAGAGAGGAGCTGAATACACTTGGGAGCTGGAATCAGAAATGAAGCGAAAGTATCCTCACTTATTCCAGTAAATCTCGAGGACGAGATTTTTATTAAGGTGGGGAGAATGTAACAACTCTCATCAAAAAGTACTATTTAGTATTTTAATTATCTGATTAGGAAACCCTAATTGAGAAACCCAAGTGATTCTGCATAATCCCTAAAAATTTCAGAACAATCAGAATCAGTGTCAGGGCCCCTAAAACTCAGGGGGGGGGGGGGGGTAAACCCTACTCGGTAAAATCCACACAGTTTGCTGTCAAAAATTAAAAATAACACGAAACCAACTCAGCCAAGCTACTGGGACACGAAGCAAACCTAGGGTAGACTAGGGCCTGTCGCGCCACGCGACAGGAACAGGAGAACCCCTCGCGTGGCGCGAGGGGGATGATTTTTCAAATATAAATAGGTTGATGTGGGACTTGATTCTGGACGTTGATGCGACGTTTAAATTCCAATTACACTTCGAGCTATTATAGAAATAGTCTAAAAACACACACTGCTCACGAAGTGCTGCCACAATTTAGGGTAATAACTCGATCGCTGCTACGATTCAATGTCCGATCGATTAAACTATCCAATGGATGTTTAAGTGCTGCCCACATTAGGGTTTATGCTTTGTCATTCGTCGTTAAATCGATGGATGTTTAAGTATCGCACTTTGTCATTCGTTGTGAAGGTTGTAATCTCGTGAGTTGTCGTAAATGCTGTATTAAGTTACTAACCTAGTTTGTGTGCTTGATTATTTAAACTAGGTTATCAAGGCTAATCAGTAGAATAAGCTCTGTTAAATCTGCAATGTGAGTCATTCTCTTTTTATCAAATTACTTTACAAAAGCATGTTTATTTTCAAAGATTATAATTACAGGGATTAAGTCTATGTAATCTGAAATTACTGCCAGTATGTGGGGGGATGTGCACATAGCTACTAAATATTTATCACTTGTGGGTGAACGGACCCAGCAAGTGATATGTCCACAGTCACAAGTCCGGTCAAGTGACAACTGGATCAGTTAATTTAAAAGATAGAGACATTGTAATCGCTCTTAATACTGTAAATTATAACAAACGTGTCGTTTTAGTAAAACTGAATGATTCACTCAGTATTTCCCGCTGACAAAACCTTTTTCAAACATGTTTCAGGTGATCTGTTTTGATCCAGGAAAAGTGCCGTGAAGCACTATCAGCTTAAGAAAGTGGCTCAGTATAAAATAAAGAAATATGTTTTGAAAATAAAAGATTTCTTCGTGAAATCTCAGTATTGTAAATTATCGGGTTTTATCCCGAATTGTGAAATAAAATAATTGGGAAATATTTCAGTTTTTAAAAGATCCTGAAGAAACTTCTGCTGTTAATTAAAAACCACGGGATTTCTATCCCACGGCTCCTGAAACGGGTAAAACCGGGTCGGGGGTCGTGACACAACGCCTTAGTTTTTTCCTTGATACTCCAAGATCGTTCATAGGCGGCATCCCTCAAAGCTTCCAACTCATGAATTTGGAAGAATCTCCTTCTTGCGGCTTCGGTAAGATCAAGGTTGACGGTTTTCAATGCCCACAAAGCCCTATGCTCTAACTCTATCGGAAGATGGCAAGCTTTGCCATACACAATCAAAAAGGGTGTCGTTCCTAACGGTGTCTTATAGGCGGTGCGGAATGCCCACAAAGCGTCGTCGAGCTTTTCCGACCAATCCTTTCTACTCTTTCCTACCGTTTTCTCTAAGATTCTCTTCACCCCTCGGTTAGCATTCTCTACTTGGCCACTAGTTTGCGGGTGGTATGCGGTGGAAAGACGATGAGTGACACCATAGCGAGCAAGTGCTTTTTCCATGGCGGAATTACAGAAATGCGTACCACGGTCACTTATTATAGCTTTAGGAACTCCGAAACATGTGAATAACTTTTTAAGGAATCTCACCACCACTCGGGCATCATTAGTGGGTAAAGCTTGAGCTTCGACCTACTTTGAAACGTAGTCAATGGCCACGAGGATGTACCTATTCCCACTCGATGAGGGGAAAGGTCCCATGAAGTCAATGCCCCAAACGTCAAAGATTTCAAGAACTTGGATGGGATTTTGAGGCATTTCATCCTTGGATGAGATGTTGCCGGTACGTTGGCAACGGTCACATGCTCTAACAAACTCTATTGCATCTTTCACTACCGTTGGCCAATAGAAGCCACTATCAAAAACCTTTTGTGCCGTCACATTTGCTTAGTGATGGCCTCCCGTTAAACCCTCGTGCACATGTCTAAGGATGTCTAAACCATCCTCCTTGGAAACACATCTCCTAAGCACTCTATCTCCACCTATCCTAAATAGGTATGGGTCGTCCCAAATATACTTCCTAGCTTCCCTAAGAAGCTTTTTCTTTTGTTGATAAGACATACCCCTCACAAGATCACCGGTCGCTATATAATTTGCCAAATCCGAGAACCATGGCAAACCTTCTACCTCGGCACTAACAAAATCTATGGTTTTGTGAGGAAAGGTATCTCCTATGGAATCCTCTCGAACTTCCTCTCTCTTCGGATCCTCTAAACGTGACAAATGATCGGCGGCCACGTTTTCCGCTCCCTTTTTATCCTTAATTTCTATATCGAACTCGGAGAGCAAAAGAATCCATCTAATAAGACGTGGCTTCGCGTCTTTCTTTTGGAATAGAAATCGCAAAGCGGCGTGGTCGGTGAACACGGTAGTTTTGGAAAGAACGAGATATGAGCGAAACTTATCAAACGCAAACACTACGGCTAAGAGTTCTTTTTCCGTGGTGGTATAGTTCTCTTGAGCATCATTTAGAGTTTTGCTCGCGTAGTAGATTGGATGAAAGTGTTTATCGACTCTTTAACCTAAGACCGCACCTACGGCATAATCGCTTGCATCGCACATGAGCTCGAAAGGCAAGCTCCAGTCGGGCGAAACAAGTATTGGGGCACTAACGAGTTTTTCTTTCAAGAAGTCAAACGCCTTGATGCACTCTTCGTCGAAGATGAAAGGCACATCTTTCTCCAAAAGTCGGGTCATGGGGTGAGTAATCTTGGAAAAATCCTTTATAAAACGCCTATAAAAGCCCTCATGACCTAAGAAACTCCTAACGGACTTGAAACTAGTAGGTGGAGGCAATCTACTTATGGTATCTATCTTGGCCCTATCCACCTCTATACCCTCTCTCGACACCTTGTGTCCTAAAACTATCCCCTCCGTCACCATAAAGTGACACTTCTCCCAATTTAACATAAGATTTGTCTCTATGCACCTCTTAAGCATCCTATCAAGATTTAGAAGACATTGTTCGAAAGTGGTGCCATAAACCAAGAAGTCATCCATGAAGACCTCCATAGAAGTCTCAAGCATGTCTTGGAATATAGCAACCATGCATCTTTGGAATGTAGCCGGAGCGTTGCATAACTCGAAAGGCATGCGGCGATACGCATAAGTGCCATAAGGGCATGTGAATGTCATTTTATCTTGATCATCCGGGGCGATGGGGATCTGAAAATAACCCGAAAATCCATCGAGAAAACAATAGAATTGTTGACCCGCTAGACGCTCCAACATTTGGTCAATGAATGGTAAGGGGAAGTGGTCTTTCCGGGTGGCGTCGTTTAACTTTCGATAGTCTATGCATACACGCCAACCGGTAACGGTACGGGAAGGGATCCACTCGTTCTTTTCGTTCATGATCACCGTCATCCCACCCTTCTTTGGGACGACTTGGGTTGGGCTCACCCAAGGTGAATCGGAAATAGGGTATATCACTTTTGCATCTAACAACTTTAGCACTTCTTTCTTAACGACCTCTTGCATGTTCGGATTTAGGCGCCGTTGAGGTTGCACCACCGGCTTATAGTCATCTTCCATGAGTATCCGGTGGGTACAATAGGCGGGGCTTATGCCCTTGATATCCGAAGGACGCCATGCAATGGCTTCCCTATTCACTCTCAACACCTCTAACAACCTACCGTTCTCTCCCTCCTCTAACTTAGATGAAATAATGACGGGAAAATCGGACCCCTCACCCAAGAACGCGTACTCTAAGTGGGACGGGAGAACTTTGAGTTCTAATGGGTCGGGCTTCTCTATAGGTGTACTCTCAAACTCACTTTTGATCTCACTCAATTCTAAAACATCGGGGACCCACTCGTTCTCTTCTACTTCCTCACTCTCACTCACAACTTCCTCTACCTTCTCAACTACCTCATCTATCCTACTCAATATGCCCTATGCCCAATATGCCCCAGCAGCTCAAGTGAACACTGCTCACTATGCTGCTGCCCCTGTGCCAGTACATTATGTCCAAACTATTGTTCCACAAATCCAATATGTTCAAACCCCTGCTCCACAGGTACAAGTGCAACCTGTTGCACCTCAAACCACTGCTCCAGCAGCAGCACAACCAGATCAACAAAGTTTTTTCACTCAAGGGTTTGTTGACTGGAGCAGTATGCCTGAAGACCTTAATGATGAAAATTTTGCACTCTATGCTTCTAATGATCCTTCTCATGATGAGTTTTGTTTGATGGCATTAGAGTCAATACAGGAGGGGGTTGAAACTGAGGAGGAACAGCAGAGCTTTGAAACAGTGGAAGAGGTGACTGAAGCAGTGGTTACTGCTGTGGCTGGTGAACTACTGTTGGGAGAAAGTTCAGGTTCCCTGATTGAACCACTGACAGAACCATGGTCTGAAGAGGACAAACAAGAAGAGAAGGAAGAAAAGGCTGGTGAAAAGAAGGTGAAAGCTGATGATGAGGAAGATCATCAATGTGATTGTGCAATGATGGCAGCTGCCAAGGTATCTCCTCAAGTTCTTGAAAAACTGTGTTCTGACAATTGCATAATTGCTTTTGCTAACATTAAAGAGGTGAATGAAAACCTTCGGGATAAAATCTTGTCTGATGAGGTCAAATTTGAAAGGTCTTTAAAAGAACTTAAAAACAAATTGACTGAAAAGGAAAAAGAGAACAGCTGTCTAAAAGAAGAGTAAACTATAACCAAAACCCAACTTCAAACTATGGTAGAAAAATACCAAGTTTGCAAAAAGGAGTTGGAGTCTGCCTAGATTACTTGTGAAAGATGGGTGGAATCTTGCAAAGGATATGAGGTTATGCTTGAAAAACAGAGAAAAAGCAATGTGAAATTTGGGGTTGGCTATAGAAAACATGATGATGAAAACACTGCTTTTGAAAAATCTGTTCAAACCACTGAGTTCATCCCCACAAACAAGAATGGCCAAGAAGTGAAAATCACTGACAAACTTGGTAACAAAATCACACTTGACAGACCAATGGAATCCTCTACTTTTGAGGAGCTTGAAGAATACCAGTTTAAACCAAAATGGTCTGATGAGTGTGACATTCTTGAAAATTTCAAGCCAATGGACTTTACATCAACTGATGGTGTCAAGGCTCCAAAAGCTAAAGTCATACCTCTTAAGGACATCCCAGCAGTGGTTAAAACCTCTGCTGCAAAGGAGTCTGAAAAGAGAAAGAAGAAAGAAAAAATTGATAACTTGTTTTGTGAATTCTGTGAGAAAAGGAATCATCTTACAAAAGATTGTTTCCACTTAAAAGCGTATGATTTAAACAGAACAAGTGTCATTGTTTCAGCTGAAGGTTGCATTGTCTGTGGTAAAACAAACCACAAAACTCAAGCATGTGTGTATCTCAAAAACTTTGATGTGAAAAAGAATGAGTACATTGCTAAAACATCCTTGAGTCCATCATCATCATCAACATCTGTCAAATTCACCAAGAAACAACCACTGTTTGTGCCAGTTCAAACAGCTATTACAAAACAGCTGAACCAAACATCTGTCAAAAGAGATGTTCAGGTTACTGATGCACCCCCTGCCAATCAGTTCAGAAAAGGCAGAGAAAAACAGTCTTACCAAAGGATTCCTCACGTTTATGAGGCCTACAAAAGGCCCTCTAAACCCAAAGTGAACAAGCATCCTTTTGGTTACCAGCAGATGATTGGTCAGGACCTACAACAGTGGTTAGAGAAACACTGTCCTAAAACAGTTCAAACTCCTGACCTAACCACTGTCCATCATTCTGCATCCATCCCAGACACTGTTGAGACCCCATCCAAAGCCTTGTTGGCTTTGGAGACCTTAATGAACTAATCCTTTTACTTCATGTGCAGGGAGCTTCTGCATGCTTTGATAGTCTTTGGTATGTAGATAGTGGAGGCTCCAGGCACATGACAGGATGTAAAGCCTTCCTCAAAGACTTTAAAATCCATGGAGGGGGTGATATATCCTTTGGGAATAATAGTAAAGGAAAAGTTCTGGGGTCGGGTACAGTGGAGTCTGGAAAAGTAAAATTTGAAAATGTCAATCTAATAGACAATCTAAAATTCAACCTTCTGAGTGTGTCCCAAATGAGTGACAAGGGATTTGGGTCATTCTTCACAAAAGACTGTTGTAGGATTGTTGGACCAGAAATGGTCAAAAAGATTGAAGCAATAATCAACTCTGGTCAAACTAAACTTGTTGCTCAAAGAAGTGGCAATGTTTATGTTGTTGACATGTCAAAAGAGTGTCCCAGAGCTGATGCCTGTCTGTTCTCAGCTGCCTCTAACAAAGAGACAGAACTTTGGCACAGAAGGCTGGGACACACAAATCTTAAGACAATCACAGAAATTTCAAAAAATGGTTTGGTGAGAGGCCTACCACAAAAATTGTTTTCATGTCCTGAACATTGCATTTCCTGTTTAAAAGGAAAACAGCATAAAAGTTCTTATAAGTCCATTGAAGAGTCCAAAACAACCCAGTGTTTGCAAATGCTACACATGGATTTGTTTGGCCCAGTTCAAGTCATGAGCCTCAAAAAGAAAAGATATTGTTTGGTTATTGTTGATGACTTTTCTAGGTTCACATGGACTTTCTTTTTGCACTCAAAAGATGAAACTGCAGGCATTTTGTAAGACTTTGTAATACAGGTTGAAAAGCAATTTGACCTTCCAGTGAAAAGCTTCAGGAGTGACAATGGCACAGAATTCAAAAATAGGGAGTTGGATGCCTTCTGTGTGAAGAAAGGGATTGTAAGGCAGTACAGCATCCCAAGAACACCAGAACAGAATGGGGTAGTGGAAAGGAAGAACAGAACTCTGATTGAGGCTGCCAGAACCATGCTTGCAGATTCAGGTTTGCCATTAACTTTCTGGGCAGAGGCAGTAAACACTGCTTGCTATGTTCAGAACAGAGTTTTAATAAACCCCAGGCACAAAAAGACTGCCTATGAAATTCTGTATAAAATTAAACCACTGATCTCATATTTCAAAGTGTTTGGCTGCCCATGCTTTATTTTGAACTTAAAAGATTCCATTTCAAAATTTGCAGCCAAAATTGATTGTGGTTATCATCTGGGATACTCAACCACTGCCAAGGCCTACAAAGTGTTCAATACACGGACTAAGGCAGTGGAGGAGACTTTGAATGTTAAGTTCAATGAACTCTCATCAATGAAAATCCCAGCAAACCCTGCAGATCTGTTTGATCTTGAAAAATTCACTTTTGAAAATACTGCTGTAAAGACTAACAGTGCAGGTCCATCAGAGGATACAACACCAGACTATGGGTATGAAATCATCATCCCTCAAAGGTCTGCCACAAAGGGAAAAGCACCAGCTGTTCAAAACAGTTGTCAAAGCTCAACCACTGCTACCTCAACAGTTGTTGACCAAAGTAGCCCATCAACCACTGCTTCCACATCCTCAAACACTGCTGACAAAAGTCCTCAAACAGTGGATAAAAGTCAGCAGTTGTCCACTTCATTACCTCCTATACCACCACCTTTTGAAGCCATTGCTGGATCATCAAAGTCCCCAGCAGTGGTTAGCTCAGATGATACACATTTGCAGCCTTCACCAACCAATGCCATCATACCATACCAAGGAGATTTAATCTTCTTGAGATCTCATCCACCTGATCAAATCATTGGCAACATAAATGAAGGGGTGCTCACAAGAAGTCAAACCCAAAACATTTGTCTTTTTGCTGGTTTTCTATCACTCCATCAGCCAGTCAAGTACCAAGAGGCACTGAAAGACAACAGCTGGGTAGAAGCCATGCAAGAGGAGCTCCAACAGTTTAAAAGACAACAAGTATGGGAGCTTGTACCACTGCCAGAAGAGGTTAGTCCCATTGGCACAAAGTGGGTCTTCAAGAACAAAACTGATGAAAGGGGTATTGTTGTCAAGAATAAAGCCAGGCTTGTGGTTCAAGGTTACAGACAGGAAGAGGGGATTGATTATGATGAAACATTTGCCCCTGTTGCAAGATTGGAAGCCATTAGACTGTTCCTGGCCTTTGCTGTCAACCACAATATGAAGGTGTTTCAAATGGATATCAAAAGTGCTTTCCTCTATGGTACAATTCAAGAAGAGGTGTATGTTTGTCAACCTCCAGGTTTTGAGGATCCATTTTATCCAGATCATGTCTACAGGCTAAACAAAGCCTTGTATGGCTTGAAACAAGCACCAAGGGCCTGGTATGAAACTCTTTCCAACTTCCTACTCTCAAATGGTTTCAAAAGAGGTACCATTGATAAAACACTGTTTTTAAAATGGAGAGGGAAGGATTTAATGATTGTCCAGATTTATGTGGATGACATTATTTTTGGAAGCACATGTAACTCAATGTGTGAAGAGTTTAGAGAACTCATGACAGCTGAGTTTGAAATGAGTGCTATGGGTGAGCTGCAATGCTTTCTTGGTCTCCAAGTACAGCAATTGCAAAATGGAACTTTCATTCATCAAAGCAAATATGCTAAAGAACTTTTAACCAAATTTGATATGAATGATTGTAAACCATGCAGCACACCCATGGCAACAAATAAGCTGGTCATGTCTGATGAAAAGGATGAGCTGATTGACCAAACACTTTATAGAAGCATGATTGGGTCTTTATTGTACCTAACTGCATCTTGACCAGACATCATGTTTGCAACATGTGTCTGTGTAAGAAGTCAATCAGCTCCCAGAAAATCAAATCTCATTGCTGTAAAAAGGATCTTCAGATACATAAAAGGTGCTCCCACACTTGGTATCTGGTATCCAGCTAATGGGAACATCAAGCTTTCAGGTTTCTCAGACAGTGACTTTGCTGGATGTCACACCACAAGGAAGTCCACATCAGGAGGGTGCCAGTTTCTAGGTGATTGCTTAGTCTCATGGCAAAGCAAAAAGCAAGCAGCTGTTTCAACATCCACTGCTGAAGCTGAATACATTGCTGCTGCAAGCTGTACAGCCCAACTCCTGTGGCTTCAAAATCAGTTACTGGATTTTGGTATCACTGCCTTGAAGACACCACTCATGTTGGACAGTCAGGCAGCAGAAAATATCATCAAAAATCCAGTTTCCCATTCAACCACCAAACACATCGACATCAGATATCACTTTGTGAGGGATTGCTATGAAAAAGGTTTAATTTCTCTGCATCATGTCCTAACTAAAGACCAGCTGGCTGATGTGCTCACAAAAGCACTTGATACAGCCACTTTTGAAAGCTTGGTCTCTAGAATTGGAATGCTGAACATGGAATAACAAGCAACACCTTGTTTTTCTATGAATAAAAGCAACAAAATGTTTTCAGAAAATCAAAACTCCATCCGTAAAAATAGCTAAAAATGAAAATTTTTCATTAAAATCCTTAAAAGTCTGCCATTAACCACTGATTGTTCAAAAGTCTGCTTCCTTCAAAAGTCTGTCCACTGCTGAAAGTCAACCCCTGCTCTCTCATTACTTTGATAAACTCTGTTGTTCAAAAGCAGTGTCTTATCCACTGATATGCTATCCACTGATAGTGAAAATCATCCACTGCTTTCATACCACTGCCTTCATCTGTCCCTATCACACAAGTACTGTCCTTCACTTTCAACAGGGGTTGTCACGTGGGCAGTACATATTGGTCAGACCTTTTGTAACGGCTGCCACCTCAGCATTCACTTTCTTCCCTATAAAATCCCCCACTCACCACCAAAACAGGGTTTTACTGTCGAATTGAATTCTTAAAAATTCTCTTCTCAAAGCAGTTTTTCTTCTCATCTTTCATAACTTTCTTCGATCATTCATCTTCAAAATGACAAAATTGAAGTCATCCTCAAAACCCTCATCCAAATCATCATCGAAAACAGACTCTCAAAAGGCAATCTCCACTGAAATTCCACATAAACCATCTCACAATCTCCTGGGTCTTCTCACAAAACCAGGAACCACCAAAGTTTTCGATTCCATCATTGATCTCATGGCAAAATCAAAGTACAAAACTTTGTTCACTGTCGATGCACCAATCTATTTGGCGACCCAAAGGGAGTTCTGGAAAAATGCAACTCTTGAAAAACAAGGAGACACTGCAACCACCATAAACTCTTCGATAAAGGGTAAAGTTGTCCAAATCACGCCACAATCCATTTCAGAGGTCTTTCAACTCGGTGATCAGGAAGGTAAAATTTCTTTCACTAAAAACGAGTTACAAACTGACTTCATTGAGAGAGGGTATGAAGCCACAATGATAAAGAAAGTTACCTTAGAAAAAGGTTATTTTCCGTCTGCAACCAGATTTCTATTTCATACCCTCCTACTATGTGTTTCAAACAAAACCACTTCTTTCAATGAAATCCCTTTAAAGATTTAAAATCTGGGATATGCAATTCTTCAAGGAGAAAATTTTAACTATTCTCGAGAAATTTTTAAAGATTTGGTTAATAATGTTGAAACAAAATCATTCTTACTGTTTCCAAGGTTTTTAAGTTACTATTTTTCAAAGAAATTCAGTAAGGATGATTTAGCTGTAATAAACCAAGGTGATTCTACTCAAATAAACAGTTTAACAACTGAAACTTTTTCAAGAATGTTAGCACCTTGCAAAACACAAGCAGAGGTGCCTGAGCAGATTTTAGCAGTTACAACTGCTCCTCAGGTATCTGCTGCTGAGCCCACTGCTCAAGGTGATCAAAGCAGCAGCACAACTGTTTTGAAACCCACACCTAAAATCACCAAAAAGCCAACAAAAAGAAAAACACAAAACCCCCCCAAAACCATCAAAAAGGCATCTCTGGAGGATGAGATACCAGAGCACCTGCCAGTGACAACACAAAAGTCACAAGAAACCACTGCTGCTACTTCCTCACAGCAGTTGGTACAAATATCTCAACCCATAACCGAAACTCCCCCTGTTTCTTAAAAAAAAGAACAGGTTGTACAAATAGGGTCTCCACATCATGATGCTCTGGAAACACTCGTTTCTATCATCCACAGTCCAATGCCCGGGACACATCCTATTTCTACACCAATCATCACATCCACAATTCCCTCACCAATAAAACCACTGTTGGATGCAATTGATTTGAACCAGGCATTAACCAGTCCTTCTCAATCACCTACTAATGAGAATATACCTCAACAACTGACTGGGTCTGATGTATCAATCTTTGCTAACCCACCAACACAACCTGAGGAGGTTACACCCCATGAGTTACAAGTAACTCTTGGTGGTAATCCAAGTGAAGCAGCCACTACAACTGTTGTACCTATAGGTTTACAGTTGGACAGTGGTTACATTAATAAGACTTCCTTGGAGGCAATTTCTTTTATAGCACCTCTGCCAACCACCAGTGGATTTATTTATCCTACTGGCAACATCAAAAGGTTGTCAAGTGTTGAAGGAAGAAGACCCCAGTACCAAGAAAAAGGGGCATCAGTGGTTAATGTTTGGAGTATACTCCCTATATCTACCACTGATAAAACCACTACTAGTGGGAAATCAGATGATCCCATTAACTTGGGTGATGGTTTAAAGTACCAGAAATTGACGGATCGTATTGCAAAGCTTGATAACTCTGTTGCAGAACTCAAAGATATGCTACAACAGGTGTTACAAATTCAGAAGGTACAATCAACTGCTGTTCCACCTCAAGCACCTGCTCCACAAAGGGCACCTGCTACAAATGAGCTCTGGAATCTATTTCAATCTTTTCTCCAACAACAAGCACAATTAGCAGATCAGCAACATGAAAAACATGTACAACAGCTGAGAAATGCAATGGAGTCAAGGTTCAAGAACACTCAGGCTGATTTAAAGGCTCTCAAAACTCAGATCTTGCACACCACTGGCAATGCTCCTCCAAAAGTCCGCTACATTTATCAAATCCCCGAAGATAATGCCAAAAAAAGGGAGAAAATTAAGGAGTGGAAAAAGAAGGGTATAGAGGATGGTCTCTATCTTGAACCAGAAAATTCAAACATGACCAAAAAGATCCCTTTGCCAGATGGCAGCAAGAAAATTGATGTGACAACAAATGCACTAGCAGAAGCAGTTGCAAGTGTAAAAAGGGATAGAGAGGCCAAAAGGAAAGCCAGGGTGGACAGAATGGATCATCCAGATCAGGGTACTTCTGGGTCAAAGGATCATGAAAATCCTGTTGAGGAAAAGAAGAAGCCTACTAGAAAAGTGAGGCAACCCAAATCCATTCCAACCAGACATTCAAAGTCTGCTCAAAAACCACCATACAAAACAGCTGATGCAACAGGAGTTACAAAAACTACTGCTTGCCAAACAGTTGTTCCATCAACACACACCACTTCAACACACACAACATCCACTGCTTTACCATCATCACCACCAAAAACAACACCCGCTGACATACAGTAGAAGACAGCAGATGTTATAACATCTGTTGTAATGACAACAGTGGTTGAAACACCAGTTGTTTCAACAGCTGTTAGTCAATCACAATCCACTGCCACTACATCTACCACCACTGTTCCATCCAAAACATCATCAGTCCCTCCTACAAAAAGGAGAAGACTAATTCTCAAAGATGATGACAATTCACCACCACAAACATCTTCAAAATCTTTAGCACTTGTCACAATTCCAAAACCTGTTCCTCACTCTTCAGTTAAAATGTACAAGCCCTTACCTCCTGCAGGTGTTCAATTTCCTCTTGAATTAGCAGCTGTTAGAGAAGAAATAAAATCTTTTTACTTTGAGGATGACCCTGCCAAACGGAGTTTGCCATCAATAAAAGGATATCCCTGGCCTAAAAATGTTGATGAATATTTGGAAATCAAGGCCAAGCAAGCAGAGGATATCTCAAAGAAAAACACACAAGGGAAATCTGATAAAGAAATTGCACAGAGAAGTCAATATTTGCTCACACAAGTCAGATCCCTAGAGCAATTTGCAAAAAATGTTAGTCAACAAATTTCTGAAAGAGCAGCTGAAACTCTGAAGAAAGACTACATTGAAAGCATCATGGCTCACAAGAAGTACAAAGGAGAGAGATACATGTACAAAGAGTGGACTATTCCGGAACTTGAAAACGAAGCAGCACGAATTCAAGACATGATAAAAAGTAAAGTCACTCACACTCCTCCTAACTGGGCAAAGTTTAGAAAGAATGTACTTGACAAACAGGAAGAGCTGAGGAGAATGAAAGAGGAACTGGTAGCAGATGATTATGGAAACAAAAGACAAGTTGCTAGATGGAAAGAAGATGTGGTCAGGGCTACTTACAAAAAGTTGGAACAATTAAGAAAGAAAGATCCCACAGTTCCTCAAAAGCCTGACTATCCTGAAGCAGCGGTTTCAAAAAGACCATCAAAGCTGCAAATCAGGAGATCCACAGCTCCAGTTGGTGCTGCCATCTACAAAAGAAGGCCACAGAAATAGCTGATTGCTGAAACCATCAAAGAGTTAATGGAAGGTGAAGACCTTGGAAAAGAGGGTATAAAGAAAATGATCATGGAAACTCTTGGTTTGGATCAAACTGCAAGTACTGCTCAGCCAGTCATGAATAGGCCAGCCTCTCCAAATACTTCTGCAAATAAACATCTCCCAAGAAACCCACCAGGCTCAAAAATACAAAAGTGGGAAACTGACAAACAGACCTGCGTATTGACTTTGCTCAGGTCTGGTGGAGAAGTGGAGAAAATATCAAGGGAACAAGCTCTTGGCCTGAGTCTTGAAGATTTGCAGGATCTCCTTGATCTTCCACTTAGCAGGGATGATGAAGATACAGATGCCCTAGACTTTGAATTACAATTTAAAGGTCAGATAAGGGAGCTGTTGATGAGGCAATAAAGAATTCCACAAATAATGAAGAGTTTTGGCATTATCTGTTCCAGGGGGAGATTGTTGGGATTGAACCCTATCAGAGGAACAGATAATTAAAGCTAAAACTGGATCAGAGCAGTGGATCCAGAATAAGCAGACGATTACAGTTAGTTCATGCAAATCTCTCCCCTTGAAAGTGGTTTTATATCTGCTGACCTCCTATCTGCTGATCTTACTAAGTGCTGTCCTACAACTGCTGCTTTGCATCTACTGACAAATGTCAAAGACTGATGGAAGACCAAAGCTCTGCTGACTCAATCTACTGCCTTGAGTCAAGTACCGCTGATCCGGACAGGCACTGCTGGGTTCACAGCAGTGGAAGGATGCAGCAGCTGTTTAAGTGTCTTTTATGTAAAGAAATGTAATAGCAGTAGTTAGTATATCAGAGTTTGTATAGATCAGAGGTTAGAGTTTGTTAGGAGGTTAGATGTCACTTTCATGGTGACGTCAGCTAAGATGCTCAGTGGTTTGCAAGTGCCTATAAATAGTTCAGTACTTTGTACTGTTCGATCAGCTCTTGCAATACCGTCTTCTTTGCACGAACAAACTACTGAGCTCTGGCTGAGGGGGAGTTTGCATTCATTCATCAATCATTGTAATCGTTGTTGAAACAAATTCAATCTTTCGATTCATTGTGTAAAGATGTTTGATTAAAGTATTACTCTCGTTTGATTGTATGCAAAGTTTGTTTTCATCTTAATTCCGCTGCACAATTCTCTCATTTCCATCTTAATTTCAAACGAAAATACAATAAAAAAGAAACTCAGATCCAACATCAACTAGGTCGGCTCCACTAATATAGTTAAAGCAATGGTCGACACAAGATAAGAATGATTCTATGAAATAGACCGAATGACAAGGACTACTAAGGTCATCGGAACCACTAGGGTGTTCCATGGAGCGTGCTATCTCGAAAGTAACTCTCTCCTCACCGACTTGAAGTGTGATTTTTCCGTCGAAAACATCGATTATAGCTTTAGCGGTACACAAGAACGAGCGTCCTAGAATAATAGGAACCTTTTCGTCGGCTTCCATATCAAGAACGACAAAGTCTACGGGAAAGACGAATTTATCCACCTTAACTAAAAGGTTTACGATTATGCCACGTGGATACTTAACGGATCTATCGGCTAGAGATAAAGACATACGTGTAGGGGACAACTCTCCTAGACCTAACCTCTCATACAAGGAATATGGCATTAAGTTTATACTTGCTCCTAGATCGGCTAGGGCCCTACACTCGGTATCACTCCCAAACAAGCACGGGATGGTAAAAAGGCCCGGATCCGTCAATTTTTCCGGGACCTTGTTCAACACTACGGCAGAACACCCTCCACTAAGGGGGATGTTAGAAACCTCTCATAACCTATCTTTACGTTTTAGAAGATCCTTTAAAAATTTTGCATATTTTGGCATTGATTGAAGGGCTTCTATGAACGGAAGGTTGATTCTAAGTTGTTTAAAAATCTCTAAGAATTTCCCGTACTCTTTGGAGTAGGTTTGATTTTTAAGGCGGGAAGGGAATGGAGCACGGGAAATATCAACATTGGGTGATGGAACAACTTGAATGGGGCTTTTTCCTACACTCTTCTCACTTGAAGGCCCCCCGGTGTGTGCGGTACTTGCTGGGATGAACCTAGGTTGCACTTTACCGGGCGCCTCCATTTCAATCTCTTCATCTACGGGGTCCTCATATTCTAACTCGACACTCTCGGGTCTCACTACCTCTCCTAAGGTTCTACCACTACGGGTCGAGATTGCCTTCAAAGAGCCTGAAGGGTTGGGCTTTGTGTTGCCCGAGAATTGACCTGGAGGTCGTTCTTGCAACTGGCGTGCAATATCCCCAACTTGCCTTTGAAGATCTAAGAAATTTGAGTGATTGTTCTTTAAGAAAGTAGCGTGTTCTTCTAAGGTACGTTGGGTAGCCTGATCCTTAACCACTAGTTGGGTAAGAAGGTCCTCTATCCTAGATAGACTACTGTTTGACCCCTCATTCTTAGGTTGAACCTCTTGGTGTGACCCTGGCGCGCTGCCGGGGAGTAGTGCGCAACGTGTGTTATTTTCTTTCTTTTTAAGTTTGTTATTTTTCTGGTTTACGCTGGGTGTGTTAGTGTGCAGGTATTGACAGGTGCATGCGTACTAGGAGCTCTCACAAGCTATCACCTTTGGCATTTGATCCGGAAATGAGTTACCAAGAGGAGTACGATTACGGTGATTATTATGATGAATATTCCCAACTTTCATATGAAGGCCCTCAGATGTACGATCAAGACTATTATCATGCTCAGTATACATTTGATTAGTATGGTTATGAATGTGTAACTCAACAACCTACTTTGCACTATCAGTCACATAAATCTGAAAGTCTTGACGAGATGATGAGAAAGAGACACATGGTTCATGTTGAAAAAGAATTAACAAAACCTCATTTGTCAATGGAAGAACGAGTAGAACTTTTGGAATGGAAATATGATTTGTTACCAAAAGAGGTGAAAAAGATGAGGCCAGGGAAGTCGATAGTGGAAAAACGTCAAGCAAAACAACACTGGATATATGTGCAGATTGAACAAATGACATCTATGGGTGATGTAGAAGAAAAGGTTGTGAGTCCTCCCGAACTTGAAACTGAATTATTAGGGCCAAATGAGGAATATACAATTGAAATTATTGTGGAGGAACCACCTATGGAGAGCAAAGTTGAGGGCCTTTTACTTGATGAACCAATCAAAGTTGATTACAACTCTCCGGCTGTGGTGGTTATGGAAACCAAGAGTGTTAAGGATGCATGTTTAGAAACTAGGAAGGTGGCACTTCATGATGTGGGAGATTTCATTCATGAGTTATGTTTATGGGAGAGTTTGGATTTGTTGGGCATAGAAAACGAAGTAGTGAAGTGGAGAGTAAACTACCGAGCATTTGTTGGAAATTCGGTAGGAAAATGTGGATTTAAAGAATTTTTCAAAGAAAGATGGGACGTGACAAAGCACACACATAATAGAAGAATCAAACACCGTGCTTACATTAGCAACGAAAAAGGTAAATGTGCATTGAGACCACCTTGAGACATATCAGGTACGGTCGGGCTGAAGACCTAAACTTTAGCGCTGCTTGGGAGGCAACCCAAGGTGGTTTTAGATAAGTGTGGGGAAGATGTGCGGAGAGTTGCGTGAAGGTGATGATAGGAAGTCGGATTATCTACAACATCTGTTGTGTCAAACTTCACCAGGTCAATGTACTCTTTCCTTAGTCTTGTTATGTTCTCTAGTATTAAAATATTGGTATTAGTTGTTAAAAAAAATAAAAAAAAAATAAAAAATAAAAAAAAAGAAATTTGGGATTTGAGAGTATTAGCGAAAGCTAATGTTTTTTTTGTTAGAAGCGATCTTTCCCTCAAAACCATACATTGGGACAATGTATCCCAAGTGTGGGGATGGGGGGAATTTTTTGAGAATTTTAAAAATTTTTGTGAAGCCAAGCGAAAATTGTCAAAATTTGAAAACTTGATATTGTTCCACTTGACACGCCGACACCCCTTTATAGTCATTTCTTAGTGAGTGTTTGAGCCACATATGATTATTATAGATATTTCTTTGTTTTGAGTGGCGGTGTGTTTATTGTGTTAATAGAACTTGTGTACGATAGGGGACTTTTAGGTAGCCTCGTCTAGACGTGTGAGAGTGTGGGATTGGTGGGTTGGACCTCATACTTTATATATATGAGCTTGGTATTGTGAGGGGTGGGGGTTTGGTCTTTAGAAAGCCATGTTTGAGCCTTATACCATTCGGTTGTGACCCAAACCTACTTCCTACAAAATTTTACCTATTGAGATGACCCGGTTTAGGAGATTTAGTATGTAGTATTGATGTTCTTGTATATATTGTTGAGTTTGATGTGTTATGAAAAAAAAATGAAAAAAAATGATGAAAAAAAAAAAGAAAAAAAAAGAGAAAGAGGAAAATTTGAAAAAAAAAGTATTTAGTTGCAATAGTAGTTGAGAATGTTGAAGAAGTTGTGTATATATTTGATGGTTGCTTTGTTTAGTGGTAGAAATAAAAACCGGGTCAAATCAATTAGCTCTCGCATATATATTCCACCATTTTCCTACCTTTGCACCTAGCCCCGTTACAACCCGTAAGTCCTTTTGATTCATAAGCATGCTAAATACTCAATAGAAGGAGACTTGATTTTTATACAAGCTTATTGTCGCACAATCACACACGTGCATTGAGTGTTTTAGCATAATGTGCTAATATTTCTTGTCACCGAGAGTTGTTGTGAGGGGCGATTTTTGGGTGTTCTTGAGAGCTTGAAACAATTTCTAAACATCTTGTTAGTGTTTTTAATTCCTATGAACATTGATATGCATGTGAAGATGGTGGTTCTAGCCATGAATGGCTAAACTCTTTATGGTCATCTTTAGTTGAAGGTTTGTAGAGACAATTGTGCTTGATTTCATATTTCTAGAATGGTAAAGTGAATTTATGTTTTATTTATCATGGTGTGTTCTTATTTGCTTGTAAATTGTTGATGCTTATGATTATTCTATTTTGAAACCATACGTTCTTGGTGCCGTTGGCAATCGAGATATCATGGGTAGAACTAGGATCGAGTAAGGGTCAATTGGTCATCGGGTAACAACCTCACGTTCTAGGAATCTGAGTACTTAGTTCCCTTTTATCACAACAAGTAATTGCACATGAACTATGTCTAAGTAGTTCTTTCTAGTGAATGATAGCACAAATGTTGAAGCAAACCGGAAACTAAAGATGGTCACTCGTCTCTAATCTGTTTACAACCAAAACTTTCATCTTTGCAATTTAATTAGTTAATTTTAGTTTTTAAAACCAATCCAAGCAAATCAACTCTTGAATTTTATTTTCTCGCAATTAGTCTAATTTAGTTAATCTAGATAAATTCTCAAATAACACATATTCCACAAACTCCCTGTGTTCGATACCCACTTACCGCTATCTACTTAGTAGTAATTGGATTAAATTTGATTGTGACCACGACATCACGTCAAATTTTGGCGCCGTTGCCGTGATGTCGTGGTCATAATCAAATTTAATCCAATTACTACTAAATAGACAGTGGTAAGTGGGTATCGAACACAGGGAGTTTGTGGAATGTATGTTATCTAAGTGTATATCTAACTGAACTAAATTATACTAATTGAAATAAAAGTAAATTCAAAGAGTTAGATAGTTTGATTGATTTTTAAGAACTAAGATTACTATTCTAATTGTAAAATGAAAGTTTGGTTTGTAAACAGTTTAGAAACAAATGACTATCCTAGGTTTCCGGTTTGCTTTGACATTCATGTTAACATTCAACTAGAAAGAACCACATAGACATGGTTCATGTGTTGTTACTTGTTGTGATGAAAGGGAACTAAGTACTCGGATTCCAAGAACGCGAGGTTGTTACCCGATGACCAATTAATCAATACCCAATCCTAATCCCGCCCATGATATCTCGATTGCCAACGGCACCAAGAACGTATGGTTTAGACTAAGATTAACATACAAATTAACAATTTACGAAGAAGCAAACAACACACCATAATAAACAAACAAAAATTGCAAGTCTATTATTCTAGAAATAAGAATCAAAACACAAATGTCTTAGACAAACCTTCAACCTAGGATGATCACCATAAGTTTAGCCACTCATGACTTGGACAATCATCATCACAACAAAGATATTATTGTTCATACGGATCAAAGACAATAAAGCTAATGATTAGATAATGTTTTTCTTCCAAAAAGTCTCCAAGAAGCTCCCCAAATTCGTCCACAATCAGATAGTAACCGATTAGCAATGATAGGTCCCCATAAATTATCTTGAAATCAGCATTAAATGAGAAGTTACAAGAAAGCATCAGTCGGAGCCGTAACCTACGGCTCCCAGCCGTAGGTTACGGCAGTCAGCAACTCAAAAGGTCAACATAGGGCCGTAACCTACGGCTCTCAGCCGTAGGTTACGGCGATCAAAGTTCTTTACGGCTGAAGGCTCCTGTTTTACGGCGGGAAATGCTGAAAACTTGTTTTCAGCATAACTTTTTCGTTTCAACTCCGTTTTCTTCACCGTTTTCGCCTATGTTCTCGTAATTTAATCCTATGTCATGCTATCCTCTTAATTCTTCAATTCCAAAAATTGATTTTTTATTGATGCTCCAAATTCTTTCCCTTTTATGCTCCATTTGCACCTGCACGTCCAAACAACTAGTAGTTACCAAGTTCAAACAATTAAACGTGTAAAGCATGGGATTTTAATCTTTTTAAGGCACTTAAGGGTTGTCCTACGGACCACCCGTCAGACCCCTCACCTCTGAACTGTGCACTTGAACCTGAACTAGCAAATTGACCTGTTTGACCCGACCCCCCACTAGAATAGAAACCTGGCCCCCTATTTTGATATTGACCTGATGGAAAACCAGGGGGGTTACCTGAAGAGCGATAATTGTTAGCACGCCAATTAGAGTTATTATTGTTAAACGGGTTAGTGGGACCTCTATTTTGACCTGCTATGTACTCGACCTGCTCTAGGGTAAGTGTTGGGCAATCTATGGTGTCATGTCCACCTCTACAAACTTCGCACCTATCGACCTTCTTCTTAATTTCTAGCAACTCTTTGGTGATATAGGCTAGTTGAGAAACTACCTTTGAGTCTGAAACGACTTGGTTCACTCCTCGAGGAGATGAGGAAGTAATCACAGGATTGGAATTCCTGCTGGTAGCACTATGATCTATATCAGCATGAGCGAAGCTCTCAAAGAGATCATTACAGTCAGCCACAGTTTTCTTTCCCATTAGGTGGCCTCCTGCAGATGTGTTGAATCGGGCCTTACACTCAGGGGTGAGACCATTATAAAATTTTTCTACTAAAGCCCAATCCGACAGGCCATGTTGGGAACAACGTGATAGTAAAGTTTGAAACCTCTCCCAAGCTAAGTGATATGGTTCGTCAGGATCCATTATGAAGGAATGGATCTGATCTCGAAGGCGAGAGGCCTTCGTAGGTGGGAAATACTTAGCAAGGAATGCATCCCTAAGTCCAGCCCAAGTAGTGTAAGTACCTGCTGGCTGCGAATCGAGCCATGTGGCTGCGCGGCCAGCAAGTGAAAAGGGAAAGACTTGGAGAAAACGGGCATCAAGATTAACACCTTCGATGCCGAAGGTGCTACACAGACGGGTGAGACGGTTGATATGTGCTGGCGCATCCTCATCATCACGACCGTGGAACTGACAAGAGTTGTTAATGGCGGTCATGATGTATGAGGGAATTTTCCAGGACTTGTCATTGGTGATTTCAGGGATGGTGACGGGTGAATTGGCGGTAAAACCTGAGGTGGAACGCTGGTGAACAGTTTGGTTATCGGCCATTTGGTGAACTGGTGGTGGACTAGGGGGACGGGAGGGTGGTGGGGAGTTGTGGGGTGATGACTTCGGGGTGAAGTCGTAGTTCGGTGGTTTCGATTGAAGTGTAGAGTCAGTAGGGGCTGAAGATGAAGTTGAGGATTTTTTTTACCTGAATACTAGGTGTGGAGAAGGAAGACTTGTCGATCGGTGGCTTCACTGGTCCCTGCGAACGCGTGTGGGACATGAACTGCAAAACCAAGCACAAACAAGTAAGACGACTCCAACAAAAGACTCGAGAAATACGAAAAAGACACTAAAATTACTTGGACTCCTACGACTCACAAACACACAAAAAGCACGTAACGATATCAGTTGAAATCCAAACAAAGTAGTTAACGCAATTGCCAAGAATCCCCGGCAACGGCGCCAAAAACTTGATGTGGAATAAGTAGTTCAACTAAATAAACTAAAATTACCCTAAATTAAGACTCAAGTAATAAAAATCTAGACTCTCTAACCTGACTAAACTACTCACCGGCAAGTGAAACGGTCGACTCTAGCACAGAAAAGTAAGTCCGGATGTCGAACCCACAAGGTCTCTAATGAATTACGTTAACGACTCTATTTAGACTAGACACTGACAAGACTTAATAATTATTGTGTTTTAAGGGGGGGTTTACTAAAATCCTAAAATTGAAATTAAAATGAAATTATACTAAGACACGAATAAGAATTAAGGTTTGATTCAGATGAGATTAACGACTACCTAGACTCGAATCCAGTTTGACTATGAATGGACTTCTAACGGTATTATTGTTGTATGGAGCCGGGATCGTAAAATACTAAACTTTAAGGTATTTCAATGCTAAGACTTCCCGACCCTTCTCAGGAAGAAACCTAGGAAACCCTACAAGCATGTTATGAAAACCGACTGTTAAACTTTCTCTCAGTCCTCTAACGACTCTAAAAGTGCCCTAATACGACTATCTACCTCTCAGCGCGACAATCTAAGGCAATTCTAGGTTCTAACTTGGTTTACTAGACACAAATGCAATTAGGGAACTAAAACCGACTTCTCTCAAAATCTATCTTAGCTATATATTGCACTGAGACCTAATGACTAACTCGAGCCTCTCAGCGACAAGTTAAGCAGACTATTTAATTCTAATTGTATTTTAGTTACTGTTTCTAAGGCTATTGGCCAATTTACCCAACGATCACCCGAACCCGTGAGGATGCAAATAATCAACACAAATTTATTATGTGAAAGACATTCACCAAAATCTATGTGAAACAGTAAATAATCAACAACCAAAAGTAAATACGCAACGCACCAAATTAGAAATTCTAGAACACTTTACTTTCAGAAATCAATCCATAAACAAACAATAAAAATCGTTGAAAGATTCAAACTTTAATCAAACTATCATCTTGTCTAGGTAGTATCTAGGGTTTAGCCAAGAAACATGATGTCTATAGCAAACAAATCAAGTTCAACACAAGAATTCATTGGAAAAAGTATTGAAACACGAAAATTAAAGAGAAACCGGGAGATAAAACCCGAATAATCTTCACTTCTACGCTCCAAGCTTCAACCAATTGATTCCCGCAAGCTAAAACACTCCGAAATATGTAAAAAATCTGCTCCAAAGTCGCCTTAGGGTTCTTGGTTCGTCCTAGGGTTTTTTTCAAGTTTTAAGATGATTATATATATCTTTTCATAACAAACCCTTTTAATTTTCGCATAAATTGGCAGCTACAAGCTTCTGGCTGGGCGCCACCCACTGAAGGACTGGGTGGCGGGGTGCCACCTTGTTTTTTTTTCTCATGTACTAACTTCAGTCTCTCGCCTGGTGCCACAGACTTGCTAAGTGGGTGATGGGGTGCCAGAGAGTGATTTTTCAGCTCTTTAACTCTATTTCAACTCCTCGACCTGCGAAACACAATTTTATCAATAGCATGCATATTCTAACGAAAACGAAACTATAAATAACGATAAAATATACAAACCATACACGATATTAGGATTTATTTTGCAATACATCAATAGGGTTTGACCCGTTTCGGCTAATTTGTGCAAACTAGTTACATAAACCGAACCGAACGCGCAAGGGGCGTAACGGGTAACCATATGGGTAATATACAGGTTTCCTAAGTTAATATGCCTTAAATATGTTGTGATGTCAGTAGGATACCTTCCATTATGCCCAAAACGAGTTTACTCTCAATTTAAGCCCCGTAGGGGTATTTTGGTCATTTAAAAGATTATAAAAGAGGTTAATTAAAATTCTGAGATCCGGGTCCGAATACATCAGTAGAATAAATTATTTTATTAGGTCATATCAGTTGGTAATAGGTCTTATATGCCAAAATGGTTTCAAACCCAAACTATGCGTTCAATACGCTTAAAAAAACCATTTTAAGCGATTTCCGGGTTATACAGGAAATCTGAGTTTTCTGATCAGGTTATAAAGTTCAAAATACTTTATTTATTATATAAAATCAGTAGCAATTGAATTGGTGTCAAAATATCATGTAAAACTCATTTTATACACAAAAAGGGTATAATCGGTATTTACCGAATTAAGGCGATAGCCTTAGGTTATGATCAGTTTAAAAAAAAATAAAAATCTTTAAAAATCTCAAAATATTATATTACATCAGTGGGTAAAAGGTTTGGTGTCAAAAATTGGGTTTAGATAGGCTTTATGCTAATTGCGCCGTTTAATTACTAAAAGGCGTTATAATTACGCTAATGAGCATAACTCCTAATCTAGACCTCCAACTGATGTGAAAATTTAGGTACAACTTTATAAATCAGTAATGAGGATTATTGTCCTTTCATATTTCCAAAATTCTCGTTTTATGGTCAAAAGGGCATATTGGTCAACATTAGGCAATTAACGGAAACGCGTAAACGAATGGGGCAATCAACGAACCAAGCACATAGGGTTATACCAACATGTAACCTGGTCCTAAGGAAGCCCTAAGGCATTTCTAAACCTATCTAATTCGGGTCAGAACTGAAGTCAAAGCAAAAGTCAAAGTTTTGCGACTTTCGGTTCCGAACCGGGTCTAAACAGAAAATTGTCGGATCAAACAAGCTTAGATCAGTTCTTATACTTATTACTAAGTTATATGAGTGATAAAATAGGTTACATGCCTTCTACATTGCTAATTACATGTTAATTTGCAAATTAAGCTTCTGTTGACTTTTTCTAAACGACTTTGACCCGACATTTGATCTAGTTAGAACGGGAATCAGAGGGTGCCCTTTTAAGGGTTTGTTGCCCTCATAATTACCAACATATAACTACCTTCAATTCGACTAATCACTGGACCATTAATGATTAATTGCTAAGTCAACCGTTAATTTCTACGGTTTGACTTTTAAGCTAAAACTAAGTAAAAACTCAACTAGGAAAGGTTAAGCATACTTACCAACGTCTAATGCACTATTAGAGATGGCTTGGGTCTGCTCTTATGCTCCAGGAAGCTCCAAGAAAGCAGATGGAATGAATGATCACAAAGTTGCAACCAAAGGGCCTTTTTATAGTGATTTTGATCCATTGAGATCATGACAAATCATGCTATACATGATCCCTGATGATTAACAAGTGTCCCTAAGGCCTAAGAAATAGTTTAGGCGGCTCTTGGAAGTGTTAGAGGGCAATACAAGTCGCTTACATGGGCTGAACAGCCATATTTTCGAGTTGCTGCATCTGGGCATGGCTTACGGACCGTAAGTCCAGGTCTTACGGTCCGTAAGGACCTGGTCAGCATTCATAAACTTTCATTTGTTGACAGTTTTAGCCCCTGCACCTCCAAATGCCATTTCCGACACATCCAAGGCCCGTTAACCCATTTTTAAGGCTCTACAATGATGCCTAAGTATGGGGAACATGAAACATGCTCAAAAATATGCCGGATGTCGGTTCGTTTGGTCGTACGGTCACGTTGTTCGGTTAATTACGACGAAACACGGACAGACGCGAAAAACGAACCAATTGACGCGACGAATGGAATTTTATCAAGCCAAACACTAAAATAACATATTTTAGTGTTTACATAAATTTTTGGGTGTCCGGGGATATTCAGAATGTGAGATATGCGCGTAAACGCAAACTTGTGCGCTTTTTGACACTTTTAGTCCCTGCATGACTTAAAAGCTTATTTTTGCGCACCAAACACCTCTATGCCTTAAATATGTTGTGATATCAGTAGGATACCTTCCATTATGCCCAAAACGAGTTTACTCTCAATTTAAGCCCCGTAGGGGTATTTTGGTCATTTAAAAGATTATAAAAAGAGGTTAATTAAAATTCTGAGATCCGGGTCCGAATACATCAGTAGAATAAATTATTTTATTAGGTCATATCAGTTGGTAATAGGTCTTATATGCGAAAATGGTTTCAAACCCAAACTATGCGTTTAATACGCTTAAAAAAACCATTTTAAGCGATTTCCGGGTTATACAGGAAATCTGAGTTTTCTGATCAGGTTATAAAGTTCAAAATACTTTATTTATTATATAAAATCAGTAGCAATTGGATTGGTGTCAAAATATCATGTAAAACTCATTTTATACACAAAAAGGGTATAATCGGTATTTACCGAATTAAGGCGATAGCCTTAGGTTATGATCAGTTTAAAAAAAAATAAAAATCTTTAAAAATCTCAAAATATTATATTACATCGGTGGGTAAAAGGTTTGGTGTCAAAAATCGGGTTTAGATAGGCTTTATGCTAATTGCGCCGTTTAATTACTAAAAGGCGTTATAATTACGCTAATGAGCATAACTCCTAATCTAGACCTCCAACTGATGTGAAAATTTAGGTACAACTTTATAAATCAGTAATAAGGATTATTGTCCTTTCATATTTCCAAAATTCTCGTTTTATGGTCAAAAGGGCATATTGGTCAACATTAGGCAATTAACGGAAACGCGTAAACGAATGGGGCAATCAACGAACCAAGCACATAGGGTTATACCAACATGTAACCTGGTCCTAAGGAAGCCCTAAGGCATTTCTAAACCTATCTAATTCGGGTCAGAACTGAAGTCAAAGTTTTGCGACTTTCGGTTCCGAACCGGGTCTAAACAGAAAATTGTCGGATCAAACAAGCTTAGATCAGTTCTTATACTTATTACTAAGTTATATGAGTGATAAAATAGGTTACATGCCTTCTACATTGCTAATTACATGTTAATTTGCAAATTAAGCTTCTGTTGACTTTTTCTAAACGACTTTGACCCGACATTTGATCTAGTTAGAACGGGAATCAGAGGGTGCCCTTTTAAGGGTTTGTTGCCCTCATAATTACCAACATATAACTACCTTCAATTCGACTAATCACTGGACCATTAATGATTAATTGCTAAGTCAACCGTTAATTACTACGGTTTGACTTTTAAGCTAAAACTAAGTAAAAACTCAACTAGGAAAGGTTAAGCATACTTACCAACGTCTAATGCACTATTAGAGATGGCTTGGGTCTGCTCTTATGCTCCAGGAAGCTCCAAGAAAGCAGATGGAATGAATGATCACAAAGTTGCAACCAAAGGGCATTTTTATAGTGATTTTGATCCATTGAGATCATGACAAATCATGCTATACATGATCCCTGATGATTAACAAGTGTCCCTAAGGCCTAAGAAATAGTTTAGGCGGCTCTTGGAAGTGTTAGAGGGCAATACAAGTCGCTTACATGGGCTGAACAGCCATTTTTTCGAGTTGCTGCATCTGGGCATGGCTTACGGACCGTAAGTCCAGGTCTTACGGTCCGTAAGGACCTGGTCAGCATTCATAAACTTTCATTTGTTGACAGTTTTAGCCCCTGCACCTCCAAATGCCATTTCCGACACATCCAAGGCCCGTTAACCCAGTTTTAAGGCTCTACAATGATGCCTAAGTATGGGGAACATGAAACATGCTCAAAAATATGCCGGATGTCGGTTCGTTTGGTCGTACGGTCACGTTGTTCGGTTAATTACGACGAAACACGGACAGACGCGAAAAACGAACCAATTGACGCGACGAATGGAATTTTATCAAGCCAAACACTAAAATAACATATTTTAGTGTTTACATAAATTTTTGGGTGTCCGGGGATATTCAGAATGTGAGATATGCGCGTAAACGCAAACTTGTGCGCTTTTTGACACTTTTAGTCCCTGCATGACTTAAAAGCTTATTTTTGCGCACCAAACACCTCTATGCCTTAAATATGTTGTGATATCAGTAGGATACCTTCCATTATGCCCAAAACGAGTTTACTCTCAATTTAAGCCCCGTAGGGGTATTTTGGTCATTTAAAAGATTATAAAAAGAGGTTAATTAAAATTCTGAGATCCGGGTCCGAATACATCAGTAGAATAAATTATTTTATTAGGTCATATCAGTTGGTAATAGGTCTTATATGCGAAAATGGTTTCAAACCCAAACTATGCGTTTAATACGCTTAAAAAAACCATTTTAAGCGATTTTCGGGTTATACAGGAAATCTGAGTTTTCTGATCAGGTTATAAAGTTCAAAATACTTTATTTATTATATAAAATCAGTAGCAATTGGATTGGTGTCAAAATATCATGTAAAACTCATTTTATACACAAAAAGGGTATAATCGGTATTTACCGAATTAAGGCGATAGCCTTAGGTTATGATCAGTTTAAAAAAAAATAAAAATCTTTAAAAATCTCAAAATATTATATTACATCGGTGGGTAAAAGGTTTGGTGTCAAAAATCGGGTTTAGATAGGCTTTATGCTAATTGCGCCGTTTAATTACTAAAAGGCGTTATAATTACGCTAATGAGCATAACTCCTAATCTAGACCTCCAACTGATGTGAAAATTTAGGTACAACTTTATAAATCAGTAATAAGGATTATTGTCCTTTCATATTTCCAAAATTCTCGTTTTATGGTCAAAAGGGCATATTGGTCAACATTAGGCAATTAACGGAAACGCGTAAACGAATGGGGCAATCAACGAACCAAGCACATAGGGTTATACCAACATGTAACCTGGTCCTAAGGAAGCCCTAAGGCATTTCTAAACCTATCTAATTCGGGTCAGAACTGAAGTCAAAGTTTTGCGACTTTCGGTTCCGAACCGGGTCTAAACAGAAAATTGTCGGATCAAACAAGCTTAGATCAGTTCTTATACTTATTACTAAGTTATATGAGTGATAAAATAGGTTACATGCCTTCTACATTGCTAATTACATGTTAATTTGCAAATTAAGCTTCTGTTGACTTTTTCTAAACGACTTTGACCCGACATTTGATCTAGTTAGAACGGGAATCAGAGGGTGCCCTTTTAAGGGTTTGTTGCCCTCATAATTACCAACATATAACTACCTTCAATTCGACTAATCACTGGACCATTAATGATTAATTGCTAAGTCAACCGTTAATTACTACGGTTTGACTTTTAAGCTAAAACTAAGTAAAAACTCAACTAGGAAAGGTTAAGCATACTTACCAACGTCTAATGCACTATTAGAGATGGCTTGGGTCTGCTCTTATGCTCCAGGAAGCTCCAAGAAAGCAGATGGAATGAATGATCACAAAGTTGCAACCAAAGGGCATTTTTATAGTGATTTTGATCCATTGAGATCATGACAAATCATGCTATACATGATCCCTGATGATTAACAAGTGTCCCTAAGGCCTAAGAAATAGTTTAGGCGGCTCTTGGAAGTGTTAGAGGGCAATACAAGTCGCTTACATGGGCTGAACAGCCATTTTTTCGAGTTGCTGCATCTGGGCATGGCTTACGGACCGTAAGTCCAGGTCTTACGGTCCGTAAGGACCTGGTCAGCATTCATAAACTTTCATTTGTTGACAGTTTTAGCCCCTGCACCTCCAAATGCCATTTCCGACACATCCAAGGCCCGTTAACCCAGTTTTAAGGCTCTACAATGATGCCTAAGTATGGGGAACATGAAACATGCTCAAAAATATGCCGGATGTCGGTTCGTTTGGTCGTACGGTCACGTTGTTCGGTTAATTACGACGAAACACGGACAGACGCGAAAAACGAACCAATTGACGCGACGAATGGAATTTTATCAAGCCAAACACTAAAATAACATATTTTAGTGTTTACATAAATTTTTGGGTGTCCGGGGATATTCAGAATGTGAGATATGCGCGTAAACGCAAACTTGTGCGCTTTTTGACACTTTTAGTCCCTGCATGACTTAAAAGCTTATTTTTGCGCACCAAACACCTCTATGCCTTAAATATGTTGTGATATCAGTAGGATACCTTCCATTATGCCCAAAACGAGTTTACTCTCAATTTAAGCCCCGTAGGGGTATTTTGGTCATTTAAAAGATTATAAAAAGAGGTTAATTAAAATTCTGAGATCCGGGTCCGAATACATCAGTAGAATAAATTATTTTATTAGGTCATATCAGTTGGTAATAGGTCTTATATGCGAAAATGGTTTCAAACCCAAACTATGCGTTTAATACGCTTAAAAAAACCATTTTAAGCGATTTCCGGGTTATACAGGAAATCTGAGTTTTCTGATCAGGTTATAAAGTTCAAAATACTTTATTTATTATATAAAATCAGTAGCAATTGGATTGGTGTCAAAATATCATGTAAAACTCATTTTATACACAAAAAGGGTATAATCGGTATTTACCGAATTAAGGCGATAGCCTTAGGTTATGATCAGTTTAAAAAAAAATAAAAATCTTTAAAAATCTCAAAATATTATATTACATCGGTGGGTAAAAGGTTTGGTGTCAAAAATCGGGTTTAGATAGGCTTTATGCTAATTGTGCCGTTTAATTACTAAAAGGCGTTATAATTACGCTAATGAGCATAACTCCTAATCTAGACCTCCAACTGATGTGAAAATTTAGGTACAACTTTATAAATCAGTAATAAGGATTATTGTCCTTTCATATTTCCAAAATTCTCGTTTTATGGTCAAAAGGGCATATTGGTCAACATTAGGCAATTAACGGAAACGCGTAAACGAATGGGGCAATCAACGAACCAAGCACATAGGGTTATACCAACATGTAACCTGGTCCTAAGGAAGCCCTAAGGCATTTCTAAACCTATCTAATTCGGGTCAGAACTGAAGTCAAAGTTTTGCGACTTTCGGTTCCGAACCGGGTCTAAACAGAAAATTGTCGGATCAAACAAGCTTAGATCAGTTCTTATACTTATTACTAAGTTATATGAGTGATAAAATAGGTTACATGCCTTCTACATTGCTAATTACATGTTAATTTGCAAATTAAGCTTCTGTTGACTTTTTCTAAACGACTTTGACCCGACATTTGATCTAGTTAGAACGGGAATCAGAGGGTGCCCTTTTAAGGGTTTGTTGCCCTCATAATTACCAACATATAACTACCTTCAATTCGACTAATCACTGGACCATTAATGATTAATTGCTAAGTCAACCGTTAATTACTACGGTTTGACTTTTAAGCTAAAACTAAGTAAAAACTCAACTAGGAAAGGTTAAGCATACTTACCAACGTCTAATGCACTATTAGAGATGGCTTGGGTCTGCTCTTATGCTCCAGGAAGCTCCAAGAAAGCAGATGGAATGAATGATCACAAAGTTGCAACCAAAGGGCCTTTTTATAGTGATTTTGATCCATTGAGATCATGACAAATCATGCTATACATGATCCCTGATGATTAACAAGTGTCCCTAAGGCCTAAGAAATAGTTTAGGCGGCTCTTGGAAGTGTTAGAGGGCAATACAAGTCGCTTACATGGGCTGAACAGCCATATTTTCGAGTTGCTGCATCTGGGCATGGCTTACGGACCGTAAGTCCAGGTCTTACGGTCCGTAAGGACCTGGTCAGCATTCATAAACTTTCATTTGTTGACAGTTTTAGCCCCTGCACCTCCAAATGCCATTTCCGACACATCCAAGGCCCGTTAACCCATTTTTAAGGCTCTACAATGATGCCTAAGTATGGGGAACATGAAACATGCTCAAAAATATGCCGGATGTCGGTTCGTTTGGTCGTACGGTCACGTTGTTCGGTTAATTACGACGAAACACGGACAGACGCGAAAAACGAACCAATTGACGCGACGAATGGAATTTTATCAAGCCAAACACTAAAATAACATATTTTAGTGTTTACATAAATTTTTGGGTGTCCGGGGATATTCAGAATGTGAGATATGCGCGTAAACGCAAACTTGTGCGCTTTTTGACACTTTTAGTCCCTGCATGACTTAAAAGCTTATTTTTGCGCACCAAACACCTCTATGCCTTAAATATGTTGTGATATCAGTAGGATACCTTCCATTATGCCCAAAACGAGTTTACTCTCAATTTAAGCCCCGTAGGGGTATTTTGGTCATTTAAAATATTATAAAAAGAGGTTAATTAAAATTCTGAGATCCGGGTCCGAATACATCAGTAGAATAAATTATTTTATTAGGTCATATCAGTTGGTAATAGGTCTTATATGCGAAAATGGTTTCAAACCCAAACTATGCGTTTAATACGCTTAAAAAAACCATTTTAAGCGATTTCCGGGTTATACAGGAAATCTGAGTTTTCTGATCAGGTTATAAAGTTCAAAATACTTTATTTATTATATAAAATCAGTAGCAATTGGATTGGTGTCAAAATATCATGTAAAACTCATTTTATACACAAAAAGGGTATAATCGGTATTTACCGAATTAAGGCGATAGCCTTAGGTTATGATCAGTTTAAAAAAAAATAAAAATCTTTAAAAATCTCAAAATATTATATTACATCGGTGGGTAAAAGGTTTGGTGTCAAAAATCGGGTTTAGATAGGCTTTATGCTAATTGCGCCGTTTAATTACTAAAAGGCGTTATAATTACGCTAATGAGCATAACTCCTAATCTAGACCTCCAACTGATGTGAAAATTTAGGTACAACTTTATAAATCAGTAATAAGGATTATTGTCCTTTCATATTTCCAAAATTCTCGTTTTATGGTCAAAAGGGCATATTGGTCAACATTAGGCAATTAACGGAAACGCGTAAACGAATGGGGCAATCAACGAACCAAGCACATAGGGTTATACCAACATGTAACCTGGTCCTAAGGAAGCCCTAAGGCATTTCTAAACCTATCTAATTCGGGTCAGAACTGAAGTCAAAGTTTTGCGACTTTCGGTTCCGAACCGGGTCTAAACAGAAAATTGTCGGATCAAACAAGCTTAGATCAGTTCTTATACTTATTACTAAGTTATATGAGTGATAAAATAGGTTACATGCCTTCTACATTGCTAATTACATGTTAATTTGCAAATTAAGCTTCTGTTGACTTTTTCTAAACGACTTTGACCCGACATTTGATCTAGTTAGAACGGGAATCAGAGGGTGCCCTTTTAAGGGTTTGTTGCCCTCATAATTACCAACATATAACTACCTTCAATTCGACTAATCACTGGACCATTAATGATTAATTGCTAAGTCAACCGTTAATTACTACGGTTTGACTTTTAAGCTAAAACTAAGTAAAAACTCAACTAGGAAAGGTTAAGCATACTTACCAACGTCTAATGCACTATTAGAGATGGCTTGGGTCTGCTCTTATGCTCCAGGAAGCTCCAAGAAAGCAGATGGAATGAATGATCACAAAGTTGCAACCAAAGGGCCTTTTTATAGTGATTTTGATCCATTGAGATCATGACAAATCATGCTATACATGATCCCTGATGATTAACAAGTGTCCCTAAGGCCTAAGAAATAGTTTAGGCGGCTCTTGGAAGTGTTAGAGGGCAATACAAGTCGCTTACATGGGCTGAACAGCCATATTTTCGAGTTGCTGCATCTGGGCATGGCTTACGGATCGTAAGTCCAGGTCTTACGGTCCGTAAGGACCTGGTCAGCATTCATAAACTTTCATTTGTTGACAGTTTTAGCCCCTGCACCTCCAAATGCCATTTCCGACACATCCAAGGCCCGTTAACCCATTTTTAAGGCTCTACAATGATGCCTAAGTATGGGGGACATGAAACATGCTCAAAAATATGCCGGATGTCGGTTCGTTTGGTCGTACGGTCACGTTGTTCGGTTAATTACGACGAAACACGGACAGACGCGAAAAACGAACCAATTGACGCGACGAATGGAATTTTATCAAGCCAAACACTAAAATAACATATTTTAGTGTTTACATAAATTTTTGGGTGTCCGGGGATATTCAGAATGTGAGATATGCGCGTAAACGCAAACTTGTGCGCTTTTTGACACTTTTAGTCCCTGCATGACTTAAAAGCTTATTTTTGCGCACCAAACACCTCTATGCCTTAAATATGTTGTGATATCAGTAGGATACCTTCCATTATGCCCAAAACGAGTTTACTCTCAATTTAAGCCCCGTAGGGGTATTTTGGTCATTTAAAAGATTATAAAAAGAGGTTAATTAAAATTCTGAGATCCGGGTCCGAATACATCAGTAGAATAAATTATTTTATTAGGTCATATCAGTTGGTAATAGGTCTTATATGCGAAAATGGTTTCAAACCCAAACTATGCGTTTAATACGCTTAAAAAAACCATTTTAAGCGATTTCCGGGTTATACAGGAAATCTGAGTTTTCTGATCAGGTTATAAAGTTCAAAATACTTTATTTATTATATAAAATCAGTAGCAATTGGATTGGTGTCAAAATATCATGTAAAACTCATTTTATACACAAAAAGGGTATAATCGGTATTTACCGAATTAAGGCGATAGCCTTAGGTTATGATCAGTTTAAAAAAAAATAAAAATCTTTAAAAATCTCAAAATATTATATTACATCGGTGGGTAAAAGGTTTGGTGTCAAAAATCGGGTTTAGATAGGCTTTATGCTAATTGCGCCGTTTAATTACTAAAAGGCGTTATAATTACGCTAATGAGCATAACTCCTAATCTAGACCTCCAACTGATGTGAAAATTTAGGTACAACTTTATAAATCAGTAATAAGGATTATTGTCCTTTCATATTTCCAAAATTCTCGTTTTATGGTCAAAAGGGCATATTGGTCAACATTAGGCAATTAACGGAAACGCGTAAACGAATGGGGCAATCAACGAACCAAGCACATAGGGTTATACCAACATGTAACCTGGTCCTAAGGAAGCCCTAAGGCATTTCTAAACCTATCTAATTCGGGTCAGAACTGAAGTCAAAGTTTTGCGACTTTCGGTTCCGAACCGGGTCTAAACAGAAAATTGTCGGATCAAACAAGCTTAGATCAGTTCTTATACTTATTACTAAGTTATATGAGTGATAAAATAGGTTACATGCCTTCTACATTGCTAATTACATGTTAATTTGCAAATTAAGCTTCTGTTGACTTTTTCTAAACGACTTTGACCCGACATTTGATCTAGTTAGAACGGGAATCAGAGGGTGCCCTTTTAAGGGTTTGTTGCCCTCATAATTACCAACATATAACTACCTTCAATTCGACTAATCACTGGACCATTAATGATTAATTGCTAAGTCAACCGTTAATTACTACGGTTTGACTTTTAAGCTAAAACTAAGTAAAAACTCAACTAGGAAAGGTTAAGCATACTTACCAACGTCTAATGCACTATTAGAGATGGCTTGGGTCTGCTCTTATGCTCCAGGAAGCTCCAAGAAAGCAGATGGAATGAATGATCACAAAGTTGCAACCAAAGGGCCTTTTTATAGTGATTTTGATCCATTGAGATCATGACAAATCATGCTATACATGATCCCTGATGATTAACAAGTGTCCCTGAGGCCTAAGAAATAGTTTAGGCGGCTCTTGGAAGTGTTAGAGGGAAATACAAGTCGCTTACATGGGCTGAACAGCCATATTTTCGAGTTGCTGCATCTGGGCATGGCTTACGGACCGTAAGTCCAGGTCTTACGGTCTGTAAGGACCTGGTCAGCATTCATAAACTTTCATTTGTTGACAGTTTTAGCCCCTGCACCTCCAAATGCCATTTCCGACACATCCAAGGCCCGTTAACCCATTTTTAAGGCTCTACAATGATGCCTAAGTATGGGGAACATGAAACATGCTCAAAAATATGCCGGATGTCGGTTCGTTTGGTCGTACGGTCACGTTGTTCGGTTAATTACGACGAAACACGGACAGACGCGA
This sequence comes from Helianthus tuberosus, assembly GCA_030545235.1. NCBI lineage: Eukaryota > Viridiplantae > Streptophyta > Magnoliopsida > Asterales > Asteraceae > Helianthus > Helianthus tuberosus. The sequence continues at coordinate 142,134,247 of CM060359.1, read as the reverse complement.
AAAACGAACCAATTGACGCGACGAATGGAATTTTATCAAGCCAAACACTAAAATAACATATTTTAGTGTTTACATAAATTTTTGGGTGTCCGGGGATATTCAGAATGTGAGATATGCGCGTAAACGCAAACTTGTGCGCTTTTTGACACTTTTAGTCCCTGCATGACTTAAAAGCTTATTTTTGCGCACCAAACACCTCTATGCCTTAAATATGTTGTGATATCAGTAGGATACCTTCCATTATGCCCAAAACGAGTTTACTCTCAATTTAAGCCCCGTAGGGGTATTTTGGTCATTTAAAAGATTATAAAAAGAGGTTAATTAAAATTCTGAGATCCGGGTCCGAATACATCAGTAGAATAAATTATTTTATTAGGTCATATCAGTTGGTAATAGGTCTTATATGCGAAAATGGTTTCAAACCCAAACTATGCGTTTAATACGCTTAAAAAAACCATTTTAAGCGATTTCCGGGTTATACAGGAAATCTGAGTTTTCTGATCAGGTTATAAAGTTCAAAATACTTTATTTATTATATAAAATCAGTAGCAATTGGATTGGTGTCAAAATATCATGTAAAACTCATTTTATACACAAAAAGGGTATAATCGGTATTTACCGAATTAAGGCGATAGCCTTAGGTTATGATCAGTTTAAAAAAAAAATAAAAATCTTTAAAAATCTCAAAATATTATATTACATCGGTGGGTAAAAGGTTTGGTGTCAAAAATCGGGTTTAGATAGGCTTTATGCTAATTGCGCCGTTTAATTACTAAAAGGCGTTATAATTACGCTAATGAGCATAACTCCTAATCTAGACCTCCAACTGATGTGAAAATTTAGGTACAACTTTATAAATCAGTAATAAGGATTATTGTCCTTTCATATTTCCAAAATTCTCGTTTTATGGTCAAAAGGGCATATTGGTCAACATTAGGCAATTAACGGAAACGCGTAAACGAATGGGGCAATCAACGAACCAAGCACATAGGGTTATACCAACATGTAACCTGGTCCTAAGGAAGCCCTAAGGCATTTCTAAACCTATCTAATTCGGGTCAGAACTGAAGTCAAAGTTTTGCGACTTTCGGTTCCGAACCGGGTCTAAACAGAAAATTGTCGGATCAAACAAGCTTAGATCAGTTCTTATACTTATTACTAAGTTATATGAGTGATAAAATAGGTTACATGCCTTCTACATTGCTAATTACATGTTAATTTGCAAATTAAGCTTCTGTTGACTTTTTCTAAACGACTTTGACCCGACATTTGATCTAGTTAGAACGGGAATCAGAGGGTGCCCTTTTAAGGGTTTGTTGCCCTCATAATTACCAACATATAACTACCTTCAATTCGACTAATCACTGGACCATTAATGATTAATTGCTAAGTCAACCGTTAATTACTACGGTTTGACTTTTAAGCTAAAACTAAGTAAAAACTCAACTAGGAAAGGTTAAGCATACTTACCAACGTCTAATGCACTATTAGAGATGGCTTGGGTCTGCTCTTATGCTCCAGGAAGCTCCAAGAAAGCAGATGGAATGAATGATCACAAAGTTGCAACCAAAGGGCCTTTTTATAGTGATTTTGATCCATTGAGATCATGACAAATCATGCTATACATGATCCCTGATGATTAACAAGTGTCCCTGAGGCCTAAGAAATAGTTTAGGCGGCTCTTGGAAGTGTTAGAGGGAAATACAAGTCGCTTACATGGGCTGAACAGCCATATTTTCGAGTTGCTGCATCTGGGCATGGCTTACGGACCGTAAGTCCAGGTCTTACGGTCTGTAAGGACCTGGTCAGCATTCATAAACTTTCATTTGTTGACAGTTTTAGCCCCTGCACCTCCAAATGCCATTTCCGACACATCCAAGGCCCGTTAACCCATTTTTAAGGCTCTACAATGATGCCTAAGTATGGGGAACATGAAACATGCTCAAAAATATGCCGGATGTCGGTTCGTTTGGTCGTACGGTCACGTTGTTCGGTTAATTACGACGAAACACGGACAGACGCGAAAAACGAACCAATTGACGCGACGAATGGAATTTTATCAAGCCAAACACTAAAATAACATATTTTAGTGTTTACATAAATTTTTGGGTGTCCGGGGATATTCAGAATGTGAGATATGCGCGTAAACGCAAACTTGTGCGCTTTTTGACACTTTTAGTCCCTGCATGACTTAAAAGCTTATTTTTGCGCACCAAACACCTCTATGCCTTAAATATGTTGTGATATCAGTAGGATACCTTCCATTATGCCCAAAACGAGTTTACTCTCAATTTAAGCCCCGTAGGGGTATTTTGGTCATTTAAAAGATTATAAAAAGAGGTTAATTAAAATTCTGAGATCCGGGTCCGAATACATCAGTAGAATAAATTATTTTATTAGGTCATATCAGTTGGTAATAGGTCTTATATGCGAAAATGGTTTCAAACCCAAACTATGCGTTTAATACGCTTAAAAAAACCATTTTAAGCGATTTCCGGGTTATACAGGAAATCTGATTTTTCTGATCAGGTTATAAAGTTCAAAATACTTTATTTATTATATAAAATCAGTAGCAATTGGATTGGTGTCAAAATATCATGTAAAACTCATTTTATACACAAAAAGGGTATAATCGGTATTTACCGAATTAAGGCGATAGCCTTAGGTTATGATCAGTTTAAAAAAAAATAAAAATCTTTAAAAATCTCAAAATATTATATTACATCAGTGGGTAAAAGGTTTGGTGTCAAAAATCGGGTTTAGATAGGCTTTATGCTAATTGCGCCGTTTAATTACTAAAAGGCGTTATAATTACGCTAATGAGCATAACTCCTAATCTAGACCTCCAACTGATGTGAAAATTTAGGTACAACTTTATAAATCAGTAATAAGGATTATTGTCCTTTCATATTTCCAAAATTCTCGTTTTATGGTCAAAAGGGCATATTGGTCAACATTAGGCAATTAACGGAAACGCGTAAACGAATGGGGCAATCAACGAACCAAGCACATAGGGTTATACCAACATGTAACCTGGTCCTAAGGAAGCCCTAAGGCATTTCTAAACCTATCTAATTCGGGTCAGAACTGAAGTCAAAGTTTTGCGACTTTCGGTTCCGAACCGGGTCTAAACAGAAAATTGTCGGATCAAACAAGCTTAGATCAGTTCTTATACTTATTACTAAGTTATATGAGTGATAAAATAGGTTACATGCCTTCTACATTGCTAATTACATGTTAATTTGCAAATTAAGCTTCTGTTGACTTTTTCTAAACGACTTTGACCCGACATTTGATCTAGTTAGAACGGGAATCAGAGGGTGCCCTTTTAAGGGTTTGTTGCCCTCATAATTACCAACATATAACTACCTTCAATTCGACTAATCACTGGACCATTAATGATTAATTGCTAAGTCAACCGTTAATTACTACGGTTTGACTTTTAAGCTAAAACTAAGTAAAAACTCAACTAGGAAAGGTTAAGCATACTTACCAACGTCTAATGCACTATTAGAGATGGCTTGGGTCTGCTCTTATGCTCCAGGAAGCTCCAAGAAAGCAGATGGAATGAATGATCACAAAGTTGCAACCAAAGGGCCTTTTTATAGTGATTTTGATCCATTGAGATCATGACAAATCATGCTATACATGATCCCTGATGATTAACAAGTGTCCCTAAGGCCTAAGAAATAGTTTAGGCGGCTCTTGGAAGTGTTAGAGGGCAATACAAGTCGCTTACATGGGCTGAACAGCCATATTTTCGAGTTGCTGCATCTGGGCATGGCTTACGGATCGTAAGTCCAGGTCTTACGGTCCGTAAGGACCTGGTCAGCATTCATAAACTTTCATTTGTTGACAGTTTTAGCCCCTGCACCTCCAAATGCCATTTCCGACACATCCAAGGCCCGTTAACCCATTTTTAAGGCTCTACAATGATGCCTAAGTATGGGGGACATGAAACATGCTCAAAAATATGCCGGATGTCGGTTCGTTTGGTCGTACGGTCACGTTGTTCGGTTAATTACGACGAAACACGGACAGACGCGAAAAACGAACCAATTGACGCGACGAATGGAATTTTATCAAGCCAAACACTAAAATAACATATTTTAGTGTTTACATAAATTTTTGGGTGTCCGGGGATATTCAGAATGTGAGATATGCGCGTAAACGCAAACTTGTGCGCTTTTTGACACTTTTAGTCCCTGCATGACTTAAAAGCTTATTTTTGCGCACCAAACACCTCTATGCCTTAAATATGTTGTGATATCAGTAGGATACCTTCCATTATGCCCAAAACGAGTTTACTCTCAATTTAAGCCCCGTAGGGGTATTTTGGTCATTTAAAAGATTATAAAAAGAGGTTAATTAAAATTCTGAGATCCGGGTCCGAATACATCAGTAGAATAAATTATTTTATTAGGTCATATCAGTTGGTAATAGGTCTTATATGCGAAAATGGTTTCAAACCCAAACTATGCGTTTAATACGCTTAAAAAAACCATTTTAAGCGATTTCCGGGTTATACAGGAAATCTGAGTTTTCTGATCAGGTTATAAAGTTCAAAATACTTTATTTATTATATAAAATCAGTAGCAATTGGATTGGTGTCAAAATATCATGTAAAACTCATTTTATACACAAAAAGGGTATAATCGGTATTTACCGAATTAAGGCGATAGCCTTAGGTTATGATCAGTTTAAAAAAAAATAAAAATCTTTAAAAATCTCAAAATATTATATTACATCGGTGGGTAAAAGGTTTGGTGTCAAAAATCGGGTTTAGATAGGCTTTATGCTAATTGCGCCGTTTAATTACTAAAAGGCGTTATAATTACGCTAATGAGCATAACTCCTAATCTAGACCTCCAACTGATGTGAAAATTTAGGTACAACTTTATAAATCAGTAATAAGGATTATTGTCCTTTCATATTTCCAAAATTCTCGTTTTATGGTCAAAAGGGCATATTGGTCAACATTAGGCAATTAACGGAAACGCGTAAACGAATGGGGCAATCAACGAACCAAGCACATAGGGTTATACCAACATGTAACCTGGTCCTAAGGAAGCCCTAAGGCATTTCTAAACCTATCTAATTCGGGTCAGAACTGAAGTCAAAGTTTTGCGACTTTCGGTTCCGAACCGGGTCTAAACAGAAAATTGTCGGATCAAACAAGCTTAGATCAGTTCTTATACTTATTACTAAGTTATATGAGTGATAAAATAGGTTACATGCCTTCTACATTGCTAATTACATGTTAATTTGCAAATTAAGCTTCTGTTGACTTTTTCTAAACGACTTTGACCCGACATTTGATCTAGTTAGAACGGGAATCAGAGGGTGCCCTTTTAAGGGTTTGTTGCCCTCATAATTACCAACATATAACTACCTTCAATTCGACTAATCACTGGACCATTAATGATTAATTGCTAAGTCAACCGTTAATTACTACGGTTTGACTTTTAAGCTAAAACTAAGTAAAAACTCAACTAGGAAAGGTTAAGCATACTTACCAACGTCTAATGCACTATTAGAGATGGCTTGGGTCTGCTCTTATGCTCCAGGAAGCTCCAAGAAAGCAGATGGAATGAATGATCACAAAGTTGCAACCAAAGGGCCTTTTTATAGTGATTTTGATCCATTGAGATCATGACAAATCATGCTATACATGATCCCTGATGATTAACAAGTGTCCCTGAGGCCTAAGAAATAGTTTAGGCGGCTCTTGGAAGTGTTAGAGGGAAATACAAGTCGCTTACATGGGCTGAACAGCCATATTTTCGAGTTGCTGCATCTGGGCATGGCTTACGGACCGTAAGTCCAGGTCTTACGGTCTGTAAGGACCTGGTCAGCATTCATAAACTTTCATTTGTTGACAGTTTTAGCCCCTGCACCTCCAAATGCCATTTCCGACACATCCAAGGCCCGTTAACCCATTTTTAAGGCTCTACAATGATGCCTAAGTATGGGGAACATGAAACATGCTCAAAAATATGCCGGATGTCGGTTCGTTTGGTCGTACGGTCACGTTGTTCGGTTAATTACGACGAAACACGGACAGACGCGAAAAACGAACCAATTGACGCGACGAATGGAATTTTATCAAGCCAAACACTAAAATAACATATTTTAGTGTTTACATAAATTTTTGGGTGTCCGGGGATATTCAGAATGTGAGATATGCGCGTAAACGCAAACTTGTGCGCTTTTTGACACTTTTAGTCCCTGCATGACTTAAAAGCTTATTTTTGCGCACCAAACACCTCTATGCCTTAAATATGTTGTGATATCAGTAGGATACCTTCCATTATGCCCAAAACGAGTTTACTCTCAATTTAAGCCCCGTAGGGGTATTTTGGTCATTTAAAAGATTATAAAAAGAGGTTAATTAAAATTCTGAGATCCGGGTCCGAATACATCAGTAGAATAAATTATTTTATTAGGTCATATCAGTTGGTAATAGGTCTTATATGCGAAAATGGTTTCAAACCCAAACTATGCGTTTAATACGCTTAAAAAAACCATTTTAAGCGATTTCCGGGTTATACAGGAAATCTGAGTTTTCTGATCAGGTTATAAAGTTCAAAATACTTTATTTATTATATAAAATCAGTAGCAATTGGATTGGTGTCAAAATATCATGTAAAACTCATTTTATACACAAAAAGGGTATAATCGGTATTTACCGAATTAAGGCGATAGCCTTAGGTTATGATCAGTTTAAAAAAAAAATAAAAATCTTTAAAAATCTCAAAATATTATATTACATCGGTGGGTAAAAGGTTTGGTGTCAAAAATCGGGTTTAGATAGGCTTTATGCTAATTGCGCCGTTTAATTACTAAAAGGCGTTATAATTACGCTAATGAGCATAACTCCTAATCTAGACCTCCAACTGATGTGAAAATTTAGGTACAACTTTATAAATCAGTAATAAGGATTATTGTCCTTTCATATTTCCAAAATTCTCGTTTTATGGTCAAAAGGGCATATTGGTCAACATTAGGCAATTAACGGAAACGCGTAAACGAATGGGGCAATCAACGAACCAAGCACATAGGGTTATACCAACATGTAACCTGGTCCTAAGGAAGCCCTAAGGCATTTCTAAACCTATCTAATTCGGGTCAGAACTGAAGTCAAAGTTTTGCGACTTTCGGTTCCGAACCGGGTCTAAACAGAAAATTGTCGGATCAAACAAGCTTAGATCAGTTCTTATACTTATTACTAAGTTATATGAGTGATAAAATAGGTTACATGCCTTCTACATTGCTAATTACATGTTAATTTGCAAATTAAGCTTCTGTTGACTTTTTCTAAACGACTTTGACCCGACATTTGATCTAGTTAGAACGGGAATCAGAGGGTGCCCTTTTAAGGGTTTGTTGCCCTCATAATTACCAACATATAACTACCTTCAATTCGACTAATCACTGGACCATTAATGATTAATTGCTAAGTCAACCGTTAATTACTACGGTTTGACTTTTAAGCTAAAACTAAGTAAAAACTCAACTAGGAAAGGTTAAGCATACTTACCAACGTCTAATGCACTATTAGAGATGGCTTGGGTCTGCTCTTATGCTCCAGGAAGCTCCAAGAAAGCAGATGGAATGAATGATCACAAAGTTGCAACCAAAGGGCCTTTTTATAGTGATTTTGATCCATTGAGATCATGACAAATCATGCTATACATGATCCCTGATGATTAACAAGTGTCCCTGAGGCCTAAGAAATAGTTTAGGCGGCTCTTGGAAGTGTTAGAGGGAAATACAAGTCGCTTACATGGGCTGAACAGCCATATTTTCGAGTTGCTGCATCTGGGCATGGCTTACGGACCGTAAGTCCAGGTCTTACGGTCTGTAAGGACCTGGTCAGCATTCATAAACTTTCATTTGTTGACAGTTTTAGCCCCTGCACCTCCAAATGCCATTTCCGACACATCCAAGGCCCGTTAACCCATTTTTAAGGCTCTACAATGATGCCTAAGTATGGGGAACATGAAACATGCTCAAAAATATGCCGGATGTCGGTTCGTTTGGTCGTACGGTCACGTTGTTCGGTTAATTACGACGAAACACGGACAGACGCGAAAAACGAACCAATTGACGCGACGAATGGAATTTTATCAAGCCAAACACTAAAATAACATATTTTAGTGTTTACATAAATTTTTGGGTGTCCGGGGATATTCAGAATGTGAGATATGCGCGTAAACGCAAACTTGTGCGCTTTTTGACACTTTTAGTCCCTGCATGACTTAAAAGCTTATTTTTGCGCACCAAACACCTCTATGCCTTAAATATGTTGTGATATCAGTAGGATACCTTCCATTATGCCCAAAACGAGTTTACTCTCAATTTAAGCCCCGTAGGGGTATTTTGGTCATTTAAAAGATTATAAAAAGAGGTTAATTAAAATTCTGAGATCCGGGTCCGAATACATCAGTAGAATAAATTATTTTATTAGGTCATATCAGTTGGTAATAGGTCTTATATGCGAAAATGGTTTCAAACCCAAACTATGCGTTTAATACGCTTAAAAAAACCATTTTAAGCGATTTCCGGGTTATACAGGAAATCTGATTTTTCTGATCAGGTTATAAAGTTCAAAATACTTTATTTATTATATAAAATCAGTAGCAATTGGATTGGTGTCAAAATATCATGTAAAACTCATTTTATACACAAAAAGGGTATAATCGGTATTTACCGAATTAAGGCGATAGCCTTAGGTTATGATCAGTTTAAAAAAAAATAAAAATCTTTAAAAATCTCAAAATATTATATTACATCAGTGGGTAAAAGGTTTGGTGTCAAAAATCGGGTTTAGATAGGCTTTATGCTAATTGCGCCGTTTAATTACTAAAAGGCGTTATAATTACGCTAATGAGCATAACTCCTAATCTAGACCTCCAACTGATGTGAAAATTTAGGTACAACTTTATAAATCAGTAATAAGGATTATTGTCCTTTCATATTTCCAAAATTCTCGTTTTATGGTCAAAAGGGCATATTGGTCAACATTAGGCAATTAACGGAAACGCGTAAACGAATGGGGCAATCAACGAACCAAGCACATAGGGTTATACCAACATGTAACCTGGTCCTAAGGAAGCCCTAAGGCATTTCTAAACCTATCTAATTCGGGTCAGAACTGAAGTCAAAGTTTTGCGACTTTCGGTTCCGAACCGGGTCTAAACAGAAAATTGTCGGATCAAACAAGCTTAGATCAGTTCTTATACTTATTACTAAGTTATATGAGTGATAAAATAGGTTACATGCCTTCTACATTGCTAATTACATGTTAATTTGCAAATTAAGCTTCTGTTGACTTTTTCTAAACGACTTTGACCCGACATTTGATCTAGTTAGAACGGGAATCAGAGGGTGCCCTTTTAAGGGTTTGTTGCCCTCATAATTACCAACATATAACTACCTTCAATTCGACTAATCACTGGACCATTAATGATTAATTGCTAAGTCAACCGTTAATTACTACGGTTTGACTTTTAAGCTAAAACTAAGTAAAAACTCAACTAGGAAAGGTTAAGCATACTTACCAACATCTAATGCACTATTAGAGATGGCTTGGGTCTGCTCTTATGCTCCAGGAAGCTCCAAGAAAGCAGATGGAATGAATGATCACAAAGTTGCAACCAAAGGGCCTTTTTATAGTGATTTTGATCCATTGAGATCATGACAAATCATGCTATACATGATCCCTGATGATTAACAAGTGTCCCTAAGGCCTAAGAAATAGTTTAGGCGGCTCTTGGAAGTGTTAGAGGGCAATACAAGTCGCTTACATGGGCTGGACAACCATATTTTCGAGTTGCTGCATCTGGGCATGGCTTACGGACCGTAAGTCCAGGTCTTACGGTCCGTAAGGACCTGGTCAGCATTCATAAACTTTCATTTGTTGACAGTTTTAGCCCCTGCACCTCCAAATGCCATTTCCGACACATCCAAGGCCCGTTAACCCATTTTTAAGGCTCTACAATGATGCCTAAGTATGGGGAACATGAAACATGCTCAAAAATATGCCGGATGTCGGTTCGTTTGGTCGTACGGTCACGTTGTTCGGTTAATTACGACGAAACACGGACAGACGCGAAAAACGAACCAATTGACGCGACGAATGGAATTTTATCAAGCCAAACACTAAAATAACATATTTTAGTGTTTACATAAATTTTTGGGTGTCCGGGGATATTCAGAATGTGAGATATGCGCGTAAACGCAAACTTGTGCGCTTTTTGACACTTTTAGTCCCTGCATGACTTAAAAGCTTATTTTTGCGCACCAAACACCTCTAAGCCTATATCTAAGCTATATTAGGGATAATTATGGTATGTTTATCTCATGGTCATATTCTGGAAGGTCCGATAACATACGAATCGGTATACTTTAGCGGTTTGACGCTTTAGATCCCTCAAATGCGTAAACTTGCGTAAATCATCATTTAATAGCATTGAAGCCTCATCTAATCCATATTAGGAATTCTTGAAAGTATTATTAAACATCATAATGCTTCAGGTTCGATAAAAGGTCATTCAGAGGTATAATTAAACATATTGACACTTTTAGTCCCTTATACTTGCAAAGTTACGCGTAACTTCACTTTTGGGCATAAAAGCCTTGGGTGGCCAATGATTGGCAATCCCGAGAGTATAATCAAATATCATGAGGCTCTAGGTTTGTTAAAAGGTCACTCAGAGGTAAGAATTAACATGTTGACGCTTTTAACCATTTTCTGCGCAAACTTTCAATTAATTACATAAACGGCTACACTTGATTAACAAGTGGCTCATTTGTGAATATAAAACCATAAAAGGTTATTTAGAAACTTATTTTAGGTATGATAATACTTCCAGTTCTTTCATAATCAAAGTTTTCGATTTTTCGAAAAATTAGTCCCTTAAATTCAACGTTTGACTTCATTAGGGTTTATTACACGTGTCAATACTTTATTGGACGTGATTTTTTCGAGGTGTTACATCCTCACCCCCTTAAAAGACATATCGACCTCGAGATTTTCTAAAGTAAAGGAAGTACTTTCTGTCTTATATTGGGTTCAATCTTCCCCAGTACATTTGGGCCTCTAAGGCACCCCAATTGACCTTTCTAATAGGTACATGTATCCTTTTGGAGCTTCTTAACCTGCCGATCCTTAATCGATACAGGTTTCTTATCATATCATAAAGTTTCTTTAATATGCCTATCATTATGTCAATGTGTTTCGACTTATTGGTGAAACATATCCTTAAACCATCAGTGTGGGTCGCTTGGCGAGCTCCACTAAGCTCCTTATATAGGTTCTAGCTTATAGGGTATTGACCTTTGTTGCATTCGATTTCCTGAATATTCCTTTATATCCAGGGCTTATCTTACCCGGAGAAATTTCAAATTTAGCACACCCTTCTTAGGGCGATACCTTTGATTGAACCTTATTCCTTATTAAGGACTTAAGAAGGTTGCGACCTTTATCAATCCTTGATTTTTCTGCCGATTACTGGCAACTTTAAGATGATTATAATTTCGAATGATCTTATTTGTTGCTTCCAATGCAACTTTCAGATCCTGATAAGTGGACTTACCAATCTATTGTCCCAACAATAGATGTTTATCATTCCATCTATACAAGGTCTCCAAAGGAGCAGCCTTGGCGCTTATATACCAACTATTATAGAAAAGCTTATCTTAAGGTGAGATGGTTATTCTAACCACTGCTTAACTAATTTTAAGGAATAGCTAATCTTTGTCGTTAGTCGAACAATTCGACGATCCTGGGCAACTGATGGCGATTCTTAATAGTTGCTTAATTAGGGTTGCGGTAAACAATGCATAAGCAAAATGAACCGTCTTTCATAATTTACTATACCGAATTCTCAGGATATTGAGTTAGGCTTTATGAATCTATATCTTAAAACTTACTTAACCAGGGTTTTCGATTCTTCCAATAATGGTACTAGCCGTTTAGGAAAATTTCATAATGATACAGCCTTATATGGGATATAAATCTTAACTCTACTTGCTTCTCAGAAGGTAAACAAGGTAATCTCATGAGAAAATCAAGGTACAAGGTGGTTACAGAGATTTTCCATATCTCAGGCTCCAATTCATCCGCCATTGCTTGTGTCAAATGAGTGACACTTTTATGTTATGAGTCCACAGGTTCCTTTACTAGGAAACTGTTGGATCTGAGTTTGGTTTTGATTGTATTTTCTGTTTGAATTAAGATGGAAATGGATGAGTTGTGCAGCGGAATTAATATGGAAACAAACTTTGCATACAATCAAACGAGAGTATTGCTTTGATCAAGACATTTTCAACAGAGAACCGAATGATTGAATTTAATTTCAACAACGATTACAAAGTAATGCTTGAATACAAACTCCCCCTCAGCCAGAGCTCAGTGTTTGTTCGTGCAAAGAAGACGGTGTTGCAAAGAGCTAATAGAACAGTACAGAGCACTGTTCTATTTATAGGCACTAGCAAACCACTGAGCATCTTAGCTGACGTCACCATGAAAGTGACATCTAACCTCCTAACAAACTCTAACCTCTGATCTATACAAACACTGCTATACTAACTACTGCTTATTACATTACATTACATAAAGATAGAATAAACAACTGTTGCATCCCTCCACTGCTGTGAACCCAGCAGTACTTGTCCGGATCAGTAGTGCTTGAACCAAGGCAGTAGATTGAGCAGCAGGACTTTAGTTCTATCATCAGGTCTTTACTAGAGCAGCTGTTGTGAGTCAGTAGTTCGCATGATCAGTAGATAGGAGGTCAGCAGATGTTGAAAACACTTTCAAGGGGAGAGACTTGTATGTAACATCTGCTTATTCTGGATCCACTGCTCTGACCCAGTTTTGGCTTTAATTATCTGTTCCTCTGGTAGGGTTCAATCCCAACAAATTCCCCCTGGAACAGATAATGCCAAAACTCTTCATTATTGTGGAATTCTTTATTGCCTCATCAGCAGTTCCCTTATCTGACCTTTAAATTGTAACTCAAAGTCTAGGGCATCTGTGTCATCATCATCCTTGCTAAGTGGAAGATCAAGGAGATCCTGCAAATCTTCAAGACTCAGGCCAAGAGCTTGTTCCCTTGATATTTTGTTCACTTCTCCACCAGACCTGAGCAGAGTCAATACGTAGGTCTGTTTGTCAGTTTCCCACTTTTGTATTTTTGAGTCTGGTGGGTTTCTTGGGAGACGTTTATTTGCAGAGGTATTTGGTGAGGCTGGCCTATTCATGACTGGCTGAGCAGTACTTGCAGATTGTTCCAATTCAAGATCTTCTTTTATCATTAATTTCATGCCTGCTTTTACAATAGCATCTCCAGCTTTTAGATCTTGAATTGATTCAGTACTCGACTGGTTTTGGCTCCTTCTTTTGTAGATGGCAGCACCAGCTGGAGCAGTGGTTCTTTTGACTTGCAGCTTTGGTGGTCTTTTTGAGACCTCTGCTTTAGAATAGTCAGGCCTTTTAGGAACTGTAGGATCTTTCTTCCTTAGTTCCTCCAATCTTCTATAAGTGGCCCTGACTACATCTTCTTTCCATCTTGACACTTGATGCTTAGACCCATAATCAGCAGCAACTAACTCCTCTTTCATTCTCTTCAGCTCAAGAGATTTGTCAGGCACATTCTTTTTGAACTTTGACCAATCTGGAGGAGTGTGTTTGACCTTATTCTTTGTCATTTCTTGAATCCTGGCTGCTTCTTGCTCAAGCTCAGGAATGGTCCACTCTTTGTACATCTGCCTATCTCCCTTGTATTTCTTTTTTGCCATGATGCTTTCAATGTAGTCTTCTCTTAGAGTTTCATCTGCTCTTTCTGAGATTTGTTGACATACATTCTTTGCAAATTGCTCCAAGGATCTGACTTGTGTGAGTAAGAATTGGTAGTTCTGCTGGATTTCTCTGTCAGATTTTCCTTGTGCATTTCTTTTAGAGATATCTTCTGCCTGTTTAGCTTTGACCTTTAAGTAGAAGGATTTTATTCCTTTTTGCAGGGTCTTCCTCATAGTAGAAGGATTTTATTTCTTCTCTAACTGCTTCAAGTTCTAGAGGAAATTGGACACCTACAGGAGTAATGACAGAGATGGCTTGTTGTACTGGGGCTGATGAAAGAGGAATAGGTTTGGGTATAGTAACAAGTGACATGGATATTGAAGATGTTGGTGGTGGTGATGGTGAATCATCATCTGGTATGTAAATCCTTCTCCTTTTTGTTTTAGAAGAAGCAGATGATGTTTTGGGTGGATCAGTGGTGGTAGATTGTGTGGCAGTGGTTTGTGTTTGACTAACAGCTGTTGAAACAACTGGTGTCTCAACCACTGTTGTCATTACAACAGATGTTATAACATCTGTTGTCTTCTGCTTTTTGGCAGGATAAGGTGGTGAGTTTGTTTTTGGTGGAGACGACAGTGGTGGTAAGGCAGTGGTTGTGATGTGTGTTGAAGTGGTGTGTGTTGAAGTGATAACAGATGTTGAAACAACTGAAGTACCAACAGTAGTTGATACAACAGGAGTTACAACAGCTGTTTGGGTGGAGGTTTGATGCTGATGGCTTTTGGATGGTGGTTTTGGAGGCTTTGGAAATCTGGATGGGATGGACTTAGGTTTCCTTTTTGTCTTAGGATTTTTAGTATCCTTTGAACCAGAACAACCTTGCGCATACAGTTCCATGAAAGCTCTTTTCTCCTCATTTCATCTTGAAATACCCTTTGCCATTCTATCTCTTTTAACACTTGCTACTCCTTCATCAAGTGCTTCTTGAGTAGCATCAACCTTTTTACTACCATCTGGCACAGGAATTTTTCTGGTCATTGCATCCTTTTCAGGTTCAATGTACAGACCATCATCTATTCCTTTCTTCGTCCACTCCTGAATTTTCTCCCCCTTTTTGGCATTATCTTCTGGGAGTTGATCAATGAAAAGTACTGTTGGAGGAGCAGTGCCAGTGGTTTCCAATAAATGGGCCTTGATTGCCTTAATGTCTGCTTGAGTGTTCTTGTACCTAGACTCCATAATGTTTCTCAGCTTTTGGACATGAAGTTCATGTTGCTGATCAGCCATTGCTTTTTGTTGTTGGAGAAAAGGTTGGAAAGTGTTCCAGAGCTCATTTGTAGCAAAAGCTTGTGGTGGAGCAGGTGCTTGAGGTGGAACAACAGTGGATTGCATCTTTTGTGTCTTCAACACCTGCTGTAGCATATTTTTAAGATCTGCAACAGATGTATCCAACTTTTCAATTCGTTCTGTCAAATCCTGATATTTTAAATCATCACCTAATTTAATGGGATCATCTGATTTCCCACTATCAGTGGTTTTATCAGTGGTTGGGGTAGGGAGTGTACTCCAAACACTAACCACTGATGCCCCTTTTTCTTGGTACTGGGGTCTTCTTCCTTCAATACTTGACAACCTTTGATGTTGCCAGTAGGATAAATAAATCCACTGGTGGTTGGCAGAGGTGCTATGTAAGGAATTGCCTCCAAGGAAGTCTTATTAATGTAACTAATGTCCAACTGTAAACCAGTGGGTTCAACAGTTGTAGTGGCTGCTTCACTTGGACTACCACCAAGAGTTACATGTAACTCAAGGGGTGTAACCTCCTCAGGTTGTGTTGGTGGGTTAGCAAAAATTGATACATCAGACCCAGTCATTTGTTGAGGTATGTTCTCATTGATAGGTGATTGAGAAGGACTGGTTAGAGCCTGGTTCAAATCAATTGCATCCAACATCAGTTTAGTTGGTGAGGGAATTGTGGATGTGAAGTTTGGTGTAGAAACAGGATTTGCTCCGGGCATTGAGCTGTGGATGATGAAACCAAGTGATTTCAGAGCATCTTGATGTGGTGGCCCTATGTGTACAACCTGTTCTTTTTGTGAAGAAGCAGGAGGAGTATTGGTTATGGTTTGAGATATTTGTACCAACTGCTGTGAGGAAGAAGCAGTAGTGGTTTCTTGTGACTTTTGTGTTGTCACAGGCATTTGCTCTGGTATCTCATCCTCCAGAGTTGCCTTTTTGATTGGTTTGGGGGGTTTTGAATTTTTCTTTTTCTGTGGCTTTTTGGTGATTTTAGGTGTGGGTTTCAAAGCAGTTGTGCGTCCACTTTGATCACCTTGAGCAGTGGGCTCAGCAGTAGATACCTGAGGAGCAGTGGTAGCTGCTAAAATCTGCTCAGGCACCTCTGCTTGTGTTTTGCAAGGTGTTAACATTCTTGAAAAAGTTTCAGTAGTTAAACTGTTTATTTGAGTATAATCACCTTCGTTTATTACAGCAATATCATCCTTACTGAATTTCTTTTCAAAATAATAACTTAGAAACCTTGGAAACAGTAAGAATGATTTTGTTTCAACATTATTAACCAAATCATTAAAGATTTCCCGGGAATAATTAAAATTTTCTTCTTGAAGAATAGCATATCCCAGATTTTGAATCTTTAATGGTATTTCATTAAAAGAAGTGGTTTTGTTTGAAACACACATTAGGAGGGTATGGAATAAAAACCTAGTTGCAGAAGGAAAGAAACCTTTTTGTAAGGTAGCTTTCTTCATCATTGTGTCTTCATACCCTCTCTCAATGAAGTCAATTTTTAACTCATTTTTAGAGAAAGAAGTTTTACCTTCCTGATCCTTGAGTTGAAAGACCTCTGAAATTGACTGTGGTGTGATTTGGACATTTTTACCCTTTAGAGAAGAGTTGATGGCAGTCACAGTTTCTCCTTGTGTTTCAAGGGTTGCATTCTTCCAAAACTCTCGTTGGGTTGCCAAATAAATTGGTGCATCGGCTGTAAACAAAGTTTTGTACTTTGATTTAGCCGTTGTGTCGATGATGGAGTCGAAAGCTTCTGTGGTGCCGGGTTTTGTGAGAAGACCCAGAAGATTGTGAGATGGTTTGTGTGGAATTTCAGTGGGATTGGCCTTTTGAGAGGCTGCTTTCGACGATGATTTGGAAGTGGGTTTTGCAGATGGCTTCGATTCATTTTGGAGATGATGATCGAAGAAATTTGTGAAGAAATGTGAAGTAAAACTGCTTTAAGAAAGGAATTTTTGAGAATTCAATTCGACAGTAAAACCCTGTTTTTGGTGTGAAGTGGGGGGTTTTATAGGGGAAAAAGTGAAGGCTGACGTGGCAGCGGTTACAAAAGTACTGACCACTATGTACTGCCCATATGCCATGCTCTGAAGAAATGAAGGACAGTACTTTTATGAAAGTTACTGATGAAGGCAGTGGTTTAAACGGTAAAATGGAAGCAGTGGATGATTTTTACTATCAGTGGATAGCATATCAGTGGATAAGACACTGCTTTTGAACAACAGAGTTTATCAAGGAAATGAGAGAACAGAGGATGGCTTTCAGCAGTGGACAGACTTTGAAGTAGAGCAGACTTTTGAACAAACAGTGGTTATGGCAGACTTTTAAGGATTTTAATGAAAACTTCATTTTTAGCTATTTTTAAGGATGGATTTTTGATTTCCTGAAAACATTTTAATGCTTTTATTCATAGAAAAACAAGATTTTGCTTGTTATTCCATGTTTAGCATGCCAATCCTAGAGACCAAGCTTTCAAAAGTGGCTGTATCTAGTGCTTTTGTGAGCACATCTGCCAGCTGGTCTTTAGTTGGGACATGATGCAGAGAAATCAAACCTTTTTCATAGCAATCCCTCACAAAGTGATGTCTGATGTCGATGTGTTTGGTGGTAGAATGGGAAACTGGATTTTTGATGATATTTTCTGCTGCCTGGCTATCCAACATGAGTGGTGTTTTTAAGGCAGTGATACCAAAATCCAGCAATTGATTTTGAAGCCACAGGAGTTGGGCTGTACAGCTTGCAGCAGCAATGTATTCAGCCTCAGCAGTGGATGTTGAAACAGCTGCTTGCTTTTTGCTTTGCCATGAAACTAAGCAATCACCTAGAAACTGGCACCCTCCTGATGTGGACTTCCTTGTAGTGTTACATCCAGCAAAGTCACTGTCTGAAAAACCTGAAAGCTTGATTTTCCCATTAGCTGGATACCAGTAACCAAGTGTGGGAGCACCTTTTATGTATCTGAAGATCCTTTTTACAGCAATGAGATTTGATTTTCTGGGAGCTGATTGACTTCTTGCACAGACACATGTTGCAAACATGATGTCTGGTCTAGATGCAGTTAGGTACAATAAAGACCCAATCATGCTTCTATATAAAGTTTGGTCAATCAGCTCATCCTTTTCATCAGACATGACAAGCTTATTTGTTGCCATGGGTGTGCTGCATGGTTTACAATCACTCATATCAAATTTATTCAAAAGTTCTTTAGCATATTTGCTTTGATGAATGAAAGTTCCATTTTGAATTTGCTGAACTTGGAGACCAAGAAAGCATTGCAGCTCACCCATTGCACTCATTTCAAACTCAGCTATCATGAGTTCTCTAAACTCTTCACACATTGAGTTACATGTGCTTCCAAAAATAATGTCATCCACATAGATCTGGACAATCATTAAATCCTTCCCTCTCCATTTTAGAAACAGTGTTTAATCAATGGTACCTCTTTTGAAACCATTTGAGAGTAGGAAGTTGGAAAGAGTTTCATACCAGGCCCTTGGTGCTTGTTTCAGGCCATACAAGGCTTTGTTTAGCCTGTAGACATGACCTGGATAAAATGGATCCTCAAAGCCTGGAGGTTGACAAACATATACCTCTTCTTGAATTGTACCATAGAGGAAAGCACTTTTGATATCCATTTGAAACACCTTCATGTTGTGGTTGACAGCAAAGGCCAGGAACAGTCTAATGGCTTCCAATCTTGCAACAGGGGCGAATGTTTCATCATAATCAATCCCCTCTTCCTGTCTGTAACCTTGAACCACAAGCCTGGCTTTATTCTTGACAACAATGCCCCTTTCATCAGTTTTGTTCTTGAAGACCCACTTTGTGCCAATGGGACTAACCTCTTCTGGCAGTGGTACAAGCTCCCATACTTGTTGTCTTTTAAACTGTTGGAGCTCCTCTTGCATGGCTTCTACCCAGCTGTTGTCTTTCAGTGCCTCTTGGTACTTGACTGGCTGATGGAGTGATAGAAAACCAGCAAAAAGACAAATGTTTTGGGTTTGGCTTCTTGTGAGCACCCCTTCATTTATGTTGCCAATGATTTGATCAGGTGGATGAGATCTCAAGAAGATTAAATCTCCTTGGTATGGTATGATGGCATTTTTTGGGGAAGGCTGCAAATGTGTATCATCTGAGCTAACCACTGCTGGGGACTTTGATGATCTAGCAGTGGCATCAAAAGGTGGTGGAATTGGCGGTAATGAAGTGGACACATGCTGACTTTTATCCACTGTTTGGGGACTTTTGTCAGCAGTGTTTGAGGATGTGGAAGCAGTGGTTGATGGGCTACTTTGGTCAACAACTGTTGAGGTAGCAGTGGTTGAGCTTTGATAGCTGTTTTGAACATCTGATGCTCTTCCCAGTTTGACAGACTTTTGAGGAATGATAATTTCATATCCATAGTCTGGTGTTGAATCCTCTGATGGACCTGCACTGTTAGTCTTGACAGCAGTATTTTCAAAAGTAAAATTTTCAAGATCAAACAGATCTGCAGGATTTGCTGGGATTTTCATTGATGAAAGTTCATTGAACTTTACATTCAAGGTCTCCTCCACTGCCTTGGTCCGTGTATTAAACACTTTGTAGGCCTTGGCAGTGGTTGAGTATCCCAGATGATAACCACAATCAATTTTGGCTGCAAATTTTGAAATGGAATCTTTTAAGTTCAAAATAAAGCATGGGCAGCCAAACACCTTGAAGTATGAGATCAATGGTTTGATTTTATACAGAATTTCATAAGCAGTCTTTTTGTGCCTGGGGTTTATTAAAACTCTGTTCTGGACATAGCAGGCAGTGTTTACTGCCTCTGCCCAGAAAGTTAATGGCAAACCTGAATCAGCAAGCATGGTTCTGGCAGCCTCAATCAATGTTCTGTTCTTTCTTTCAACTACCCCATTTTGCTCTGGCGTTCTAGGGATGTTGATCTGCCTTACAATCCCTTTCTTCACACAGAAGGCATCCAACTCCTTATTTTTAAATTCTGTGCCATTGTCACTCCGGAAGCTTTTCACTGGAAGGTCAAATTGCTTTTCAACCTGTGTCACAAAGTCTTGCAAAATGCCTGCAGTTTCATCTTTTGAGTGCAAAAAGAAAGTCCATGTAAACCTAGAAAAGTCATCAACAATAACCAGACAATATCTCTTCTTTTTGAGACTCGTGACTTGAACTGGGCCAAACAGATCCATGTGTAGCATTTGCAAACACTGGGTTGTTTTGGACTCTTCAATGGACTTATAAGAACTTTTATGTTGTTTTCCTTTTAAACAGGAAATGCAATGTTCAGGACATGAAAACAATTTTTGTGGTAGGCCTCTTACCAAACCATTTTTTGAAATTTCAGTGATTGTCTTAAGATTTGTGTGCCCCAGCCTTCTGTGCCAAAGTTCTGTCTCTTTGTTAGAGGCAGCTGAGAACAGACAGGCATTAGCTCTGGGACACTCTTTGGACATATCGACAACATAAACATTGCCACTTCTTTGAGCAACAAGTTTAGTTTGACCAGTTCTGACTATTGCTTCAATCTTTTAGACCATTTCTGGTCCAACAATCCTACAACAATCTTTTGTGAAGAATGACCCAAACCCTTTGTCACTCATTTGAGACACACTCAGAAGGTTGAATTTTAGATTGTCTATCAGATTGACATTTTCAAATTTTACATTTCTAGACTGTACTGTACCAGACCCCAGAACTTTCCCTTTACTATTATTCCCAAAGGATATATCACCCCCTCCATGGATTTTAAAGTCTTTGAGGAGGGCTTTACATCCTGTCATGTGCCTGGAGCCTCCACTATCTACATACCAAAGACTATCAAAGCATGCAGAAGCTCCCTGCACATGAAGTAAAAGGATTAGTTCATTAGTGTCTCCAAAGCCAACAGGGCTTTGGATGGGGTCTCAACAGTGTCTGGGATGGATGCAGATTGATGGACAGTGGTTAAGTCAGGGGTTTGGACAGTTTTAGTACTGTTTCTTGCTAACCACTGTTGGGGGTCTTGACCAATCACCTGTTGGTAACCAAAAGTATGCCTGTTCACTTTAGGTTTAGAAGGCCTTTTGTAGGCCTCATAAACGTGTGGAATCCTTTGGTAAGACTGTTTTTCCTTGCCTTTTCTGAACTGATTGGCAGG
Source organism: Helianthus tuberosus (assembly GCA_030545235.1). Lineage (NCBI taxonomy): Eukaryota > Viridiplantae > Streptophyta > Magnoliopsida > Asterales > Asteraceae > Helianthus > Helianthus tuberosus. The sequence goes on along the minus strand of CM060359.1, from coordinate 142,112,999 downwards.
GGGTGCATCAGTAACCTGAACATCTCTTTTGACAGATGTTTGGTTCAGCTGTTTTGTGACAGCTGTTTGAACTGGCACAAACAGTGGTTGGTTCTTGGTGAATTTGAGAGATGATGATGATGGACTCAAGGATGTTTTAGCAATGTACTCATTCTTTTTCACATCAAAGTTTTTGAGATACACACATGCTTGAGTTTTGTGGTTTGTTTTACCACAAACAATGCAGCTTTCAGCTGAAACAATGACACTTGTTCTGTTTAAATCATAAGCTTTTAAGTGGAAACAGTCTTTTGTTAGATGATTCCTTTTCTCACAGAATTCACAAAACAAGTTATCAATTTTTTCTTTCTTCTTTCTCTTTTCAGACTCCTTTGCAGCAGAGGTTTTAACCTCTGTTGGGATGTCCTTGAGAGGAATGACTTTAGCTTTTGGGGCTTTAACACCATCAGTTGATGTAAAGTCCATTGGCTTGAAATTTTCAAGAATATCACACTCATCAGATCATTTTGGTTTAAACTGATAATCTTCAAGCTCCTCAAAAGTAGAGGATCCCATTGGTCTGTCAAGTGTGATTTTGTTACCAAGTTTGTCAGTGATTTTCACTTCTTGGCCTTTCTTGTTTGTGGGGATGAAACCAGTGGTTACATCAGTGGTTTGAACAGATTTTCCAAAAGCAGTGTTTTCATCATCATTTTTTCTATAACCAACACCAAATTTCACATTGCTTTTTATCTGTTTCTCAAGCATAACCTCATACCCTTTGCATGATTCCACCCATCTTTCACATGTGATCTGGGTGGACTCCAACTCCTTTTTGCAAATTTGGTATTTTTCTACCATAGTTTGGAGTTGAGTTTTGGTTATGCTTTGTTCTTCTTTCAGACTGCTGGTCTCTTTTTCCTTTTCAGTCAATTTGTTTTTAAGTTCTTTTAAAGACCTTTCAAATTTGACTTCATCAGTTAAGATTTTATCCCAAAGGTTTTCATTTACCTCTTTGATGTTAGCAAAAGCAATAATGCAATTGTCAGAACACAGTTTTTCAAGAACTTGAGGTGATACCTTGGCAGCAGCCATCATTGCACAATCACATTGATGATTTTCCTCATCATCAGCTCTTTCTTCCTTCTCACCTATTTTCTTTTCTTCCTCTTCTTCTTTGTCCTCTTTGGACCATGGGTCTGTCAGTGGTTCAATCAGGGTTTCTGAATTTTCTCCCAACAGCAGTTCACCAGCAACTGCATTAACAACTGCTTCAGTCACCTCAACCACTGTTTCATCACTTAGCTGTTCACCTTCAGTTTCAATTCCCTCTGGTATTGACTCTAATGCCATCAAACAAATTCATCATTAGAAGATTCATTAGAAGCATAGAGTGTAAAATTTTCATCACTAAGCTCATCAGGCATGCTGCTCCAGTCAACAAAGCCTTGAGTGAAAAAGCTTTGCTGATCTGGTTGTACCACTGCTGGAGCATCAGTTTGAGGTGTAGGTTGCACTTGTGCCTGGGGAACAGGGGATTGAACATATTGAATCTGTGGAACAGTGGTTTGGACATTATGCACAGGCACAGGGGCAGCAGCATAATGAGCAGTGTTAACATGGGCTGCAGGGGTATATTGGGTATAGTGCACAGTGCTTTGATTTTGAGGTCTAGGGTTTGAGCTAGGGTGAGTGATTATAGGACCAGTAGTTTGACTCCTGCATTCCCTAGCGAAATGTCCCAACCTATTACACTTGTAACACTTGATTTTCGATTTATCCAACCCAACCCTCAGATTCCCATGTAAACCTGGGAATTTTCGCCCTGTTCTTTTGTAGAATTTGCTAGTTCTAACACTGAGCAAAGCCAATTGGTGCAAGATGTCCATTTCCTCTAAGTCAGTGGGATCAAAATGTTGTAAATCATTGAGTTCAAAGCACAAATTATCTGACATCTGGTTTTCAGTGTTTGCAGTGAAAGCATAGTTTGCAGAGTGAGAATCAGGGTTGGTAAAGTTACCACCAGCTGTTATATCAATGAAATGATCATAACCCTGTTCCTTACTACTGCCACCAGATTCTTCCTGACCCAGAAGAGCTGTGCTACCGAATGAGTAATCATCAGTAGCTTTCCCAGACTCTTGTAGCTTCTTTTTCTGGTTCAACTCCCTTTCATAGGTCAGGAGTCTACCATGAAGTTGGGTCAAGGTCAGATCTTTGAACTCAACAGAGTTTCTAGTCACAAATGCAATTGTGTCCCATTTATCAGGTAGTGATCTAAGAAATCTACTATTTTGGGTTGATTTTGGAAATTCAACCTTAACAAGCCTTAGCTCACTGATGAGACAGCTAAAACGTTCAAACTGTTGGGTCAATGTTTCACCCTTAATGTGACAGAAGGTTTCATACTGTTGATTCAGAATTTCCCTATTGTTTTCAATAACTTCTTCGGTACCCCCAAATTGTTCCTTCAATGCATCCCATAGCTCTTTGGCACTGTTACAATGTAACAGTCCAGCATAGATCTCATTTGGTAATGCCGATGCTATGATGCTAAATGCTTTGGCATCGAGTTCGAACTTTTGAAAATCAGTTTCAGTATAGTTTTCATAAGGTTTTGGTACGTTCTTCTTTGGATCCTCAGCACTTGGCACCATAGGAACATGGGGATCAAAAACGACAGACCTCCAACATCCAGTGTTCTGTGTGAGTAAGGATGTGACCCATCCTTCGCTCCCAGATGTTGTATTCATTTCTTTTAAGCATAGGTGGTTTAAAAAGCGAGCCAACATTATTCTTATCATCCTGTGATTGTGACGTCATCTTGGTTGTTTTACAGACACTGATTAATCAACTTTAATGATGACTAAACCTTGCTCTGTTTTTCAACTAAAACAAACAAACTATCGATATCAACGATTTTGAGCTGAACTGTTTATGTCAAAATGATTGTTAAATCAAATTTGACTGTCCAGGCTCTGATACCAATTGTTGGATCTGAGTTTGGTTTTGATTGTATTTTCTGTTTGAATTAAGATGGAAATGGATGAGTTGTGCAGCGGAATTAATATGGAAACAAACTTTGCATACAATCAAACTAGAGTATTGCTTTGATCAAGACATTTTCAACGGAGAACCGAATGATTGAATTTAATTTCAACAACGATTACAAAGTAATGCTTGAATACAAACTCCCCCTCAGCCAGAGCTCAGTTTTTGTTCATGCAAAGAAGACGGTGTTGCAAAGAGCTAATAGAACAGTACAGAGCACTGTTCTATTTATAGGCACTAGCAAACCACTGAGCATCTTAGCTGACGTCACCATGAAAGTGACATCTAACCTCCTAACAAACTCTAACCTCTGATCTATACAAACACTGCTATACTAACTACTGCTTATTACATTACATTACATAAAGATAGAATAAACAACTGTTGCATCCCTCCACTGCTGTGAACCCAGCAGTACTTGTCCGGATCAGCAGTGCTTGAACCAAGGCAGTAGATTGAGCAGCAGGACTTTAGTTCTATCATCAGGTCTTTACTAGAGCAGCTGTTGTGAGTCAGTAGTTCGCATGATCAGTAGATAGGAGGTCAGCAGATGTTGAAAACACTTTCAAGGGGAGAGACTTGTATGTAACATCTGCGTATTCTGGATCCACTGCTCTGACCAAGTTTTGGCTTTAATTATCTGTTCCTCTGGTAGGGTTCAATCCCAACAGAAACATTTATTTGGAAAAATTCTATTTTCTAGATATCTTCTTTGAATGCCATTAGCTGACTTTAGTACCATATGATCATTGGGATATCTTTGTGGTTCCATGCATTAAACCTCCATACTGATCAGGCATGGAAGCAATCTATGGAACATATTAAGATACACCAATCCTCGTATGGCGCTTTTGTCATACCATTTGGTATTCGTAATCAATAGGGATCAAAGAGATATCAATTACATATTCTGACGTAATTCATCTGGAGAGAGGGTACTTCTAGAATTCTACGATTAGAGATTTCTTGACAGGAACAGAAGAAATGGTTCCTATTACCAAATGAATCATTTACTTAGTTGCAATTCAACAACTGCTATTCATCACCCTGATGGTCTTAACATGTACTAACCATGGTTTCATTAAACTATACTGGCCAATATGGCACTAACATTCTTAATGAACGTTATTTTACAAACATATCAATATCACTTAGCCTAGGTCACAAAAGACCATCAATGGTATTTAAGGGTTGGAGCTAGTCCATCACCTTTTTGACAGGGGATCAAAATGTCACATCTGTCTTTATTATATTGATGAATTTGGACAGCTTGAAAGCTTGCCATAAGGATATCAGAAAAGAGTGATTCCTAATAGATATAAAATATTAATCTAAGATTTGTTGGAGCATTTTCATTATAATTTATCCTAGTTATAAAACATTAAGGATATTAAGGTGGCGCAAAGGGCCTAGTCACGAGGACAGTTTTAAATTTACAAGCCATGATTTCAGAGAATCGAGGCATTAAGGTTTGAACATATTTCATTACCTTTTCTGGACAGAGAGTCAAAGACTACTACTGTCTTTAGTCTTAGAGGACGTTAATTATAGCCCGTAGGCACTTCATCCTTAAGGGATGATTATTTCAAATATGGCCTGTGTGACTTTAACGATTCACAGTTTGCCAAAAATGTTAACATACTTACAGATGTTAACAGGGATTGGAATCTTTTGGATAGGTTTTACCGTCTTGGCCATGTCTAGAATGACATACAGGCTAGGTCGTACCTTTAAGATTCTTTTTAATATGTATACTGGCAGGAAAGGAAAGATATTTATTTTATTCAGGATTTTTATCATAAATCCTAATTTATAAGTTAGTAATAGCACAAAAGGCCTAGTCACGTGGACAAGTTTAATTTATAAGCCACGATTTCAGAGAATCAAGGCATTAAGGTTTGAATCAAAGTTCGTTACCTTTTCTTGACAGGGAGTTGTAGGCTACCACTGTCTTTAGTCTCAGAGGACATTTACTATAGCCCGTAGGCACTTCCCTTCTAAGGGATGTTTATAATATGATCATCTTATAGGATGATATAAGCCATGATTTCAGAGAATCGAGGCATTAAGGTTTGAATCAAAGTTCATTACCTTTTCTTGACAGGGAGTTGTAGGCTACCACTGTCTTTTGTCTTTTAGGAAAATAGATATAGCCCGTGGGCATTTCCCTTCTGAGGGATGTTTATGATATGATCATCTTTTCAGATGCTATTAGTCAAGATCGTTTGGATCATACCGACTATTATGCTTGGACATGGTCCAACATTTTTAGACAGGAGTTCAAAGACCACCACTGTCGTTGTCTTATCGGACAACAAGTTTAGCCCATAGGCACTTCATCACTAATGGATGTTTATAATATGATCATCTTATAGGATGACATAAGCCATGATTTCTAGATCATTAGGCCAAATCAGGAAATTTGAAAATTTCCAACATAGGGATGACTTTTGTGATTTTCTCAGATCACTTTTGTCAAGAGTGTTTAACACGTTCTTAGGTGTTTAAAAATATGATCATCTTTATTCGATGATTTAAGCCATGATTTCTAAATCACTAGGCTAGATAAGAAAATTGGAAGAATCCAATATAAGAATGATTGTTGTGATTTTCTCGAATCACATTTGTCAAGAGTGCTAACACGTTCTTAGGTGTTAACAACGATTTGAATCTCTTGAATAGGTCTTACCATCTTGGCCATGTCTTAAAATGACACATGGCTAGGTCTTGTCCTTTTTAGATTTCGCCATTTTATTATAATGGCATATCTTATAAAAGGAATGTTAGTTTTCATTTATTTCATTTTTCATGCTTAGAATGAAAATTTAAATTTAATCATTCCACTATAAATTTAAAAGTACAGATGTGCCCTAGGCGGGACTTGAAAGGAATAATGTTGTCCTCGAAGGGACTGAAAAATAAGTATGTCCTTATAAGGACTTATTAAAGAAACGATCTTCAGCAAAAGGAGTTTTCACTTTATTTCTGAATGTTCTCTCCCAGGATGTACGTTTCATCCTAGTCGCGGTACGAAGCTCAGCATTTCAAGGCACCGGATGTGGAGAATTTCTAATACAGCTTCTTCGCTTGGCGACATATCCAATATATAAAAATTGGAAGAAAAATTTACAGATTAGGATTGAGAGTATTCCTATGTTAAGTCTAGACTCAGAAGGTCAAAGAATGTCCTAATGTGGCATTGAGATTAAACACAAAAGGCTGGTGTTTAATTCACTCAATGTTGGCTCTGATACCAACTTGTCACACCCCGATATTTCCACGTATTACCGGTGGGCCCGGTGGGGAGTATCGTGACGTAGTTGATATCGTCATGGTCAAACAACACAATATATAAATGCACAGCGGAAGCAAAAGATAAATATATTACAATCTGAATATAAAGTAATATCAAAGTATTACAACGGAAAGTAAAGGATCCACAGGCGGATCAAATAAAAGAAAAACTGTTCAACAGACTTCAGGCATTTAGAACTTGCAAGATTCCTTATTAACGTCCTGAGCTTCCAGCCAATTACGTTCAGTACCTGTCACTTAACCTTTTTGGAAAATACGTCAGTTTACACTGGTAAATACAATTAACTGACTTATTTTGGAAAAGAGTTTGAAAATTTATTTGAATGCACGAGGCACAAAATATCTTTTATAACTTGGGACAATCTTATTAATAAAATCTTGTATCCGATTTACATGTTTGTCCAACATTCAGGGCCGGTGATTCTACAATACAAGTCGGTCAAGATTAATCGACACACCATAAATATAACTCACAAGAAGACACCTTACGAGTGAGTATATCTTTTACATATGCAACAGGAGGTGTTATGTCTACACCTTGTGCTTAAGTTATGGCCATTCACTTTTTAAATGAGCCAAGGATATCCAGGACATGGTCATTAACCCCTTAATGTTATTTGTTATCAATCAATACAGATTAAAACGGGATTATGCAATTTAATCATCTCTGATTAAAAGGTTTCTACACCCGACCAAGCGGTATTTTTATAATACCGTATCCCAAGCCCGTATAAGGGAAAATAAGTTAAAAGTATTTACCTGAGCTAGCAATGCAATTTATACTCAGCCGTATATTCTAATCAGCAAGCACACGTACTTCTACTGGGGCTCTTAATCTGGAATGAAGGTTTTATTAACCTATTAGATTCCTAACGGGTCTTATTTAAGTCGTAACTTAGACCGGTTAGTTTTAAGGAAAGGTTTACGGTTCAAACGCATGATTAAGCGAAGACCGGAATAGAATGTGATTTAGACTCTACAAGTTTGGGGACTTGTATAATATGGGTAAACTAAACACATTCTGGATTTTGAAAAGAAAAAGATAGGGTTTGACCCGTTTCGGCTAATTTGTGCAAACTAGTTACATAAATCGAACCGAACGCGCAAGGGGCGTAACGGGTAACCATATGGGTCATATACAGGTTTCCTAAGTTAATATGCCTTAAATATGTTGTGATATCAGTAGGATACCTTCCATTATGCCCAAAACGAGTTTACTCTCAATTTAAGCCCCGTAGGGGTATTTTGGTCATTTAAAAGATTAAAAAAGAGGTTAATTAAAATTCTGAGATTCGGGTCCGAATACATCAGTAGAATAACTTATTTTATTAGGTCATATCAGTTGGTAATAGGTCTTATATGCCAAAATGGTTTCAAACCCAAACTATGCGTTTAATACGCTTAAAAAAACAATTTTAAGCGATTTCCGGGTTATACAGGAAATCTGAGTTTTCTGATCAGGTTATAAAGTTCAAAATACTTTATTTATTATATAAAATCAGTAGCAATTGGATTGGTGTCAAAATATCATGTAAAACTCATTTTATACACAAAAAGGGTATAATCGGTATTTACCGAATTAAGGCGATAGCCTTAGGTTATGATCAGTTTAAAAATAATTAAAAATCTTTAAAAATCTCAAAATATTATATTACATCAGTGGGTATAAGGTTTGGTGTCAAAAATTGGGTTTAGATAGGCTTTATGCTAATTGCGCCGTTTAATTACTAAAAGGCGTTATAATTACGCTAATGAGCATAACTCCTAATCTAGACCTCCAACTGATGTGAAAATTTAGGGACAACTTTATAAATCAGTAATAAGGATTATTGTCCTTTCATATTTCCAAAATTCTCGTTTTATGGTCAAAAGGGCATATTGGTCAACATTAGGCAATTAACGGAAACGCGTAAACGAATGGGGCAATCAATGAACCAAGCACAGAGGGTTATACCAACATGTAACATGGTCCTAAGGAAGCCCTAAGGCATTTCTAAACCTATCTAATTCGGGTCAGAACTGAAGTCAAAGCAAAAGTCAAAGTTTTGCGACTTTCGGTTCCGAACCGGGTCTAAACAGAAAATTGTCGGATCAAACAAGCTTAGATCAGTTCTTTTACTTATTACTAAGTTATATGAGTGATAAAATAGGTTACATGCCTTCTACATTGCTAATTACATGGTAATTTGCAAATTAAGCATCTGTTGACTTTTTCTAAACGACTTTGACCCGACATTTGATCTAGTTAGAACGGGAATCAGAGGGTGCCCTTTTAAGGGTTTGTTGCCCTCATAATTACCAACTTATAACTACCTTCAATTCGACTAATCACTGGACCATTAATGATTGATTGCTAAGTCAACCGTTAATTACGACGGTTTGACTTTTAAGCTAAAACTAAGTAAAAACTCAACTAGGAAAGGTTAAGCATACTTACCAACGTCTAATGCACTATTAGAGATGGCTTGGGTCTGCTCTTATGCTCCAGGAAGCTCCAAGAAAGCAGATGGAATGAATGATCACAAAGTTGCAACCAAAGGGCCTTTTTATAGTGATTTTGATCCATTAAGATCATGACAAATCATGCTATACATGATCCCTGATGATTAACAAGTGTCTCTAAGGCCTAAGAAATAGTTTAGGCGGCTCTTGGAAGTGTTAGAGGGCAATACAAGTCGCTTACATGGGCTGAACAACCATTTTTCCGAGTTGCTGCATCTGGGCATGGCTTACGGACCGTAAGGTCCAGGTCTTACGGTCCGTAAGGTCCAAGTCTTACAGTCCGTAAGGACCTGGTCAGCATTCATAAACTTTCATTTGTTGACAGTTTTAGCCCCTGCACCTCCAAATGCCATTTCCGACACATCCAAGGCTCGTTAACCCATTTTTAAGGCTCTAAAATGATGCCTAAGTATGGGGAACATGAAACATGCTCAAAAATATGCCGGATGTCGGTTCGTTTGGTCGTACGGTCACGTTGTTCAGTTAATTACGACGAAACACGGACGGACGCGAAAAACGAACCAATTGACGCGACGAATGGAATTTTATCAATCCAAACACTAAAATAACATATTTTAGTGTTTACATAAATTTTTGGGTGTCCGGGGATATTCAGAATGTGAGATATGCGCGTAAACGCAAACTTGTGCGCTTTTTTACACTTTTAGTCCCTGCATGACTTAAAAGCTTATTTTTGCGCACCAAACACCTCTAAGCCTATATCTAAGCTATATTAGGGATAATTATGGTATGTTTATCCCATGGTCATATTCCGGAAGGTCCGATAACATACGAATCGGTATACTTTAGCAGTTTGACGCTTTAGATCCCTCAAATGCGTAAACTTGCGTAAATCATCATTTAATAGCATTGAAGCCTCATCTAATCCATATTAGGCATTCTTGAAAGTATTATTAAACATAATAATGCTTCGGGTTCGATAAAAGGTCATTCAGAGGTATAATTAAATATATTGACACTTTTAGTCCCTTATACTTGCAAAGTTGCGCATAACTTCACTTTTGGGCATAAAAGCCTTGGGTGGCCAATGATTGGCAATCCCGAGAGTATAATAAAATATCATGAGGCTCTCGGTTTGTTAAAAGGTCACTCAGAGCTAAGAATTAACATGTTGACGCTTTTAACCCTTTTCTGCGCAAACTTTCAATTAATTACATAAACGGCTACACTTGATTAACAAGTGGCTCATTTGTGAATATAAAACCGTAAAAGGTTATTTAGAAACTTATTTTAGGTATGATAATACTTCCAGTTCTTTCATAATCAAAGTTTTTGATTTTTCGAAAAATTAGTCCCTTAAATTCAACGTTTGACTTCATTAGGGTTTATTACACGTGTCAATACTTTATTGGACGTGATTTTTTCGAGGTGTTACAGACATAAACTCATAATACAGGCATCCACTCTTCCAGATTGCACGTGTTCACACTATAAGACCCAAACTTTGACGAGATTTTGAAAATTCATATGGCACTAAGCCAAAGACGAATCATCCGAAAGGGTGGGTGATTATTTTCAAAATTATTTCGAAAACTTAGAGGGTTCAAAACCTTATAATAAATCATCCTAGAATAGATGATTGGTTTTCAAAGCGGATTTGCTATTGTGTTCTCGTTGTGGTTATCACCTAAGGATAGGTGACGGTATTGTTTTAAAATTCTAAACGCAAGTAAACTCGCGTTAGGGTCCTAGAAAAGTTATAGTCTAGGTCAAAGCATTACTAATAACCTAATTCCCTATAACCATTGGCTCTGATACCAACTCTTCTGTCACACCCCAACCGCGTTAAAACAACGAAACCGCGACGGAAACGTCGGGGAGTGGAGCAACAGAATTATTGTTTCACAACCATGGATTCAAAAAGTTTAGTTTTATTGATTCATTAGATAATTTACATTGTCTTAAAACAAAACAAACAAGTTAAACATGGTTTATCATCGTTATTAAGTCACTAAGGCCTCGTCCAGTCCTAAGTGAGCATGCATCCTAGCAATCAACATCATTCAACAACACCTGAAACATATGTAAAAACAAAGTCAGCAAAGAAATGCTGGCGAGCACATAGGTTTTATGAGAGTGTCGGATTCATGGCTCGTTTACATGTTGCAATACCTCATTGGACTACAAGAGTCAAAAGTTAAAAACCTTGTTTTGAAAACTGCATAGTGTTGCAACATAATTAACCAACTCAAATCAAGTTGGTTATAATTTATAAAAATTTCGTACCCATGATTCTTAACCCAAAACATTTGTTTAAGTAAACCAAATTGTAAATCACCTCGTCAGAAAAACTCGTATGGTTTATATTATTTAGAAAACATCGTTGTGTGACATCGTTTTAAAATCGTTTGCCCAAGTGAACTAAATAATGCCACGGAATGTAATATGATAAAAACACTTATATATAAGAAGTACCAGCGGCGTATCTACCATGTTTTTATCATGTTACACCCGTCCCATTATCTAATCACAACCCAAAACCAATCGTTTGTTCAATTCGTTTAACTCGTTTAAATTGTTTCAAATCATTTAAGTCGTTTAAATCGTTTAAATCATTCTCGTTTTAATTGTGAAAACTACTTTTGGTCGTCTCGCTAATAACATCCAAAGCTTCGCAACTCGTCTATCGCTAAACTCGCATTAACAAACCACCAAAGGGTAAGTTAACAATCACAGATTCATTCGTTACCCACATAACCCCCACACATAACCATGGGTGCAGTCTGATAACGGGATTTGTCAGATCCTATGGTACCATAACCTAATACTGGTTAGTTTGGACAAAACTAATGAATGTTATTCGTTATGTAACTACGTCAAACAAGTTTGTTCACATTATCGAAATCATTATTAGTTTTATATAAATCATATTAATCATTTTTGAAACCATCGTTAAAAATATCGAAATCGTTTAACACATATGAATCACCCCAAAACAATTGAAAACAGTAAAATAGGGGAACTATGTACTCACTTCGAAGTGCAAAGTATCCTCAATCTAAAGAACTCAACAAAGCTCAGGCAAAACAAGGAAATCAAGCAGCACCTAGAAATCAGATCGCCTAGTTAATAAATCGACACCTAAATCGGAAGATCGGATATAATGAGGTTTCGTAAACCAAATGAGTATTGGGACTCATGTGATATGGTTTAACGAAGCCTACATCCTAAATCGGAACCTAACCTAAGTGCTTTCGACCCGTTACGACCCATTAAGGTAGCTTACGCTACTTTAACGCGTCGTTCGCGCAAAAGCGCGTTCGAGATGCCTAAGTAGTCCTATGATAAGTATTATATGCCTAAACATGTTTAAATATGTTGCATAATTAGTTAAATGACAAAAGTTTAAGTTACATATGCTTAATTACCAATTATGCATGAAAAGGGCATTTTGGTCATTTACCTAAGGCATATAAACTACCTATCATACAACTAATTAAACTAAGTGACCATAAGGTATAACCTCGGAAGGTTATTCCCTATATGACTATGGTCACTAAAAATGCTTGGTCGGATCCTAATGATCGACCAAACGGGTCGGGTTCGAAAGTCTAAGCGGTTGTTAAGACCGCTTGACTTACGACCCTATACAAGCACTAGACTAAAAGTGATGAGTTAAACATGTTGAAACATGTTTAACTAAGTTAGAAAACAGGTTTTGATATCAAAACAAAGGGTTTTGATACCCAAGAATAGTTTGGTTGCAAAATACGCATAAATACGCATTTTGACCGAAACTATGACTCGTCACTACGCCTAATCAACGTGGTAATCAGTAGGTATAGTCACTAGGGACTATAACCATCGTGATTACCCTGATGTTGCGAAGTTCAAACGAACTTCGTGTTGACCAATTCGTGGTCAAAGCAGAAAGTCAAACACTGTTTGACTTTCATGCTTGAAAAACAAAAACAAGCACGAAAGAAACTTACAAAGGGTCCAAGCTAGGAAGATCTTGATCCAAAATACTCAGGTATGAAGTTTTGAACTTCAACTTAGAGTAATTCAGACCAAGGTGTGAGCAGAAATGAATGAAAGCTTGGGTTTATATAGATTTCGAAGAACCGTTAAGATCGTTTCTCGATAATTGAGCTTCAATCTAAGCCATACATGTGGGCACATGGTTTCACAATACAACGGGACACTAAAAACAACCAAAATCCATTAAATGGTATTGAAAAACCATGAACAAAACCAGGCTGGAAAGCCAGATTCAATGTTTCTGTACTGGACTGCTGTCGCGGGCCGCGTAGGAATAGGGCTGGGCTTACGCGCCCCGCCTAGTATCCTTGGCAGATTTACAAGTTTAGTCCCTGCAGGCCTAAAACTTGGTTTTCGATGCATTTTTGACACGTTTAAGCCCCATTAACCCCATTTCAAGGCTCTAAAATGAAGCTAAAGTATAGGGAACTTAAAATATGCTCAAAAAAATCTTGGATGTCGGTTCGTTTGGTCGTACGGTTATGTTATTCGGTTAATTACGACGGAAGTCGTAACGGACGCAAAAAACGATCCAAATTGCACTCCGTCATGCAATTTTTTCATTCCAATCACTAAAATAAAATATTTTAATGATTACAAAATTTTTTGGATGTCCGGATATATTCCGAACGTAAGATATGGGCGAAAATGCAAACTTATGCACTTTTTGGCGCTTTTAGTCCCTATTGATCAAGAAAGTTTATTTTTGCGCACCAAATACCTCAAAGCCTATTTCTAAGCTATGTAAAGGATATTTAGGGCATGTTTAACTTATGATCCAGTTCCGGAATGTTCGTTACAGAACGAATCGGCATACTTTCGCAGTTTGACACAAATAGTCCATGCGATCGAATAGACTTGTTTTCAACACACCAAACCATCCAAAACTTATTTCTAAGTTATGTAAAAGTTATTTAAGGTATGTAAGCCTATGTCACTATTCCGGAGTGTTTGTCGCGTTAAACTGACTGCGTTTATGCACCAGTTTGCGTATAACTTTCTAGAAAGCGATTTAAAGCTTGAAATCGGACTCGAATCAAATTGAAAAATCATCAAACACAAATACACATATAATAACACCAAAACACATTGTTTTATTGATAATTGATATTGTTTTACATTATACGTCGATTACAGAGCACAGTTGTCACAATTTACTAGTTTTAAATATATATCAACCAACTTACAATTAAATTAAAATCAAATCAAATCAAACAGTTGCTCATAGTTTTCCATTTATTGGGCCTATATAATAAAATATTGAGTTGTAAAAAATAATAGTAAAAGTAGAGAGAAAAAAATCTTGTAAATTATGGTGGGTTAATTATTGATTAATAGTGGAGGAATTGTAAGGAATGAGAATCTTTGACCAGAAAGATCCAAGATGCAAAAGCAAGATATGATTGTATGCAGTTACCAAATAAAAAACCAGTATTGGTCCTTTTGTATAAAGGTTCCCAATCACATAAATTCAACCAAATTTCGTTTATTTTCCTCCAGAGAAAGTGGAAAAGGTAAAGTGTAGGCACCAAAAGGGTTTGTAGGCTTGTGGCCTAACGCAATTACTAGGTCCGGCAAAAGTAACACATTAAGTTGATTTTGGGTCGAAATATTAAGTTCCTGGGTTGTTTTGGGTTTAATAATATTTTTGATGGGTCAAAATGGACAAAATTAAAAGGATGAAAAAAAGGCTAGAATGGAGGTAGAGGTGTACAAAAAAACGGGTTTTAAAACTGTAACCGGAAATAAAAACTGAAACCGTTTTTTTAAAACCGGTTTTCGTATCATATTTTCAATGATTATATCCAGATAAACAATTGTTCGATTATAGATTTGTGTAGAAACACTTGATTAGTCTCTGTGATCTGTATCATCTTCTACATCCATCTCAACCCCTAGTGGTAAAGTTTTCAATCAATTAATCATCTTCTTCAATAATATTTGTAGCAGTTTGTTTTACTGTTTATGCCCTACCATCCTTGCTCACCAAGTGTTTGTTAAATTGCTTAAATGAAACTGAAAGTGTTTTTTTAGTCAGTTATAATGTGAGTTTGAAGCTCAATTGATTGTTGCAGTTATTTGATTTTACAATGTGATATTAAATCATGTGAGTTTTGGTTATTTAATTTTGCATCTTCGATGCTTAATTAACTGTTGTAGTTACAATATTCCCATATTATGAGTAGTCCCTCAAGATATGTGTATTTGCGATTAGATGTTTGAATTCTCTCTTTTCTTTTTTTTTTCTTTTAATTAAATTTGTAAATTTTTGAGTTTTGAGATGCAGTGAACTTTTTCATGCTTAAAAACAATTTGTCAATGCTTTTGCGTGTGGAATTCTAATTGAGTTCTTTGTCTTTACATGATTTTCAGGAAAGTTTACAATTATATGAATTTTTAAGTGCATTGAGATGATATTACAGTACTTTATCAAATCTTTTTTGTTCATCCATTTTTAATTTTCCTATGTGAATCAATATAAATTTCTTGTGTAGTAATCAATGTTGCTGGCTAGTAGGCTTGTATTTGTGGTTTTGAGAAATAAAACATTCCCTTTTATGTTCAAGAAAAGAAAGAAAAGAATAGGCCTGTAACGAATCGAACGAACACGAACACAGACATCACTACACAAAATGTAGCATTAGACGGTGTCAAGGATTTATTTTGTAGTAGTGCATGTTCGCGTTCGTTCATTTAACTTTAACCGAACACGAATATGAACACGAACACAAACATATAATCGAACATATTTTTTTGTTCGTGTTCGTTCATTAAGAAATCAGGCATATTCGGGTTCGTTTATGTTCGTTCGTTTAAAGCTTAAATGAACAGTTCACGAACATAAACAAAAAAAAAATTAACTAAAGATATTTGAATAAACATAAACAAACATAAATTAACATGACTGAACAAAACATAAATGAACACAAATGAACGTAATTGAACAAATATAAACAAAACATAATTTAACATTAGTGAACACAAATAAACAAGTCTAATATATTACAGTTCATCTGAAAACATATATAAATTAGGGTTCATAGATACTGAAATTAAGTAATTTTTATATAAATATTAAGTGATCACTTACACTATAAGAAAAATTTTAAAATTTCATTTTTTATTACTAGAAAACTCAATTACTAGTTGTTAAATTTATATAGTTAGTTAGAAAACCTTATATTTATATAAATATACCTATTTATGTATTTATTAAATTTAAGCGAACATAAACGAACATAAATGAACGAACATAAACGAATGTTTACGAACATAAACGAACGAACATAATGTGTGTTCATGTTCGTTCATTTAATTAAACGAACAAAATTTTTTGTTCGTGTTCGTTCGTTCGTTCATTAAATAAACGAACATAAACGAACTTCCCGCCGAACAAGTTCACGAACAGTTCATGAACGTTCGGTTCGTTTACAGGCCTAGAAAATAACATGTCTTGTGATTCAATCTTGAACCAATTGGACTGTGATGATTTGTGCATCAAACATGATATAGTATTTAAAGTTTCAATTGTCAAACACAACGTGTAAATTTTTTGAATCCAGTAGAGCCTTGATAAGAGTAAATTTCAAAGTTCGTCCTTTATGTATGTCTAATATATCAAAGTATGTCCTTTATCTTTAATAACCTCAGAAAACATCCTTAATGTTTGAAAAACCAATCAGGTTATGTCCTTTACCCTAAACCTTGTTTGTTTTCCCAGTTAAATCAGGTCACGTGAGAAGCACATGAGGGCATTAATGTCATTCTACCTACCACCTACCAATCACATCATCAAAACCACCATCACCGCACCTAACATAATCAGATCCTAAACCCGCATCTTCTTCACTTACCAAAACAAACCCTAGCCAATCTCTCTTTGCAGACCTTATTCAAGACACATTCAAGAATTACACCAATCAGTGTTTGTACATTTATCATCTAACAAAAAGAAACATCACACTCATCTCTCAACACCCCCCCTCTCGGCTACCCTCTCCCTCAGGAAATGCCCGACTAGACTCCGGCCGACGGAGCCGACTACGGCTCACGGTGGTGTCGGTTGACGGGAGTGGTTGCAGAAGGAGATTGGCGAGAGAGAGAGAGAGCGACGACGGCTGACCGGCGACGGAGCTGTCACTCCGGCCATACGGTACGGTCGATGTCAGCGGTGGTGGTGTTCTCCTTTCGCGTCTGACCTGATAGATAGGGTTCCGGTGAGTGAGTATTGAAGATGTTTTTAAGGAAAAGATGTTTCAGGAATCTTGATGTGGAGTCTAATCTACAAAAGGGTGGATGAGTATTGAAGATGTTTTTTAGTGGTTTGATTTTTAGTGGTTTGAATGGATCGTTTATGTTGGTTTTTGATTTTTGGGTTCTTTCACAAAAAAAAGGAAACAGGTCTTGATTTGATTTTTAGTGGGTATTTGTTTAATTTATGTGCTTTTGTTGGCTGTTTAAACAATTAATCAGTGATGGCATGTGGTGGAGATGGCGTTGGTTATGGTGGTGGAGGTCGACGGTGGAGATGGCGATGGTGATGGTGCTTGTGATTGGGTGGCGGGTGGTGGTTGTGATTGGGTGGTGGTTATGAACCTCTTCGACAGAATAGAAGTGTTATGAACATCTCTATGAATCATTTGTCATCGATCTCAATAAACCACTTTGTTGCCCTAATTTTGGTGAGTTGTAAGAAATTAGGGGGTTTTTTGTTCATGGGTTATTGATGATAATGTTGATGATAATCTGGGTTTTGAAGTTTTGAATATCCGGGTTTTGAAGTTTTGAATATCTGGGTTTTGAAGTTTTGAATATTTTTTTCTTTGTGTTTTGAAGATCTGGGTTTTGTTTGAAGTTTTGAAGATATAATGTGCAGATTATGAAGCTTATAGTTAAGAGAAATAAGATTTGAATTTTTTATAATTTTATTTTTCTAGTATTAAGGTAAAGACCAGTATACCCTCATGTGCTTCTCACGTGACCTGATTTAACTGGGAAAACAAACAAGGTTTAGGGTAAAGGACATAACCTGATTGGTTTTTCAAACATTAAGGATGTTTTCTGAGGTTATTAAAGATAAATGACATACTTTAATATATTAGACATACATAAAGGACGAACTTTGAAATTTACTCGCTTGATAAAGAACATCACCATTTAATTGGTGTATGTATAAATGAGTTTATACATGATAAATTGTGTGTATATATAAACATACATATAACTTTTTTTCTAGAATAAGATATATATGGCACCCACTCAAGTGTCAACTTTTATCATGAATTGATAAAATAAAACATAAGTTGATCACTAAACCACTAGTGAAGTTGAATTAACTAACTTATCATAATTTGTTCAATAATTTTAGTTGGTTTGCAACTTTAGTAGTTGCTGCTATTTTGCAACGTTGGTCGATATTGGTCATTTAGAACCAACTTGTTGAGAACGGGAGCTATGTTTTGCAACAAAAAATATACTATTAACGATTTTCAATTTTAGGTTTTTTTCTATAAACTTCGGTATGGCTCAAAACAGGTTAGGTCAACCACCTGTCGAGATTTTAGATTTTTATCTATAACCCACAATCATATTAATAACCAATGTTTTAAAAACCGGTATTTTAATCGTACCGGATTGGGCTTAAAAATGGTATAACCGGTTGAACCGGGTTGTACCAGGTGGTTCAACCGGGTTAACTAATTAACTGTATAATTTCATAAATTACAACTTTAACTCAAAAAAAAAAATCCAAAGTGCATTATAACAAATTAAAACCAATCCAAAAGTTAATCCATAACAAAAAAGATGATTAAAAAATATTCAGTTTTCCAACAAAGTTCAAGCCATTGGAGTGTTGAATGCATCAAGTTCTCGGTCGCTTAAAAGATGAAATTCACTATCGTCACCATCCTCATCAACTAGAGCATAACTATTTTCGTTTCCTACATTATTAAATAAGAAGTTTTAGTTGCAAATAATCATAATATATTAAACTTACGTAAGATAAGTGACATATATAATAAGTAACCTTGTGTTTGAGAAACCGGGTCATGATCTTCCTCACCAAACATGTTATCTATATCATCGTTATGAAGTTCTCCTGCCGGCTCTTCTTCAACCACCCAAAATTCCGCATGACTAATACTTTCACAATCAACTGGGTCATAGGATCTTTTAGCATATTTGAGTCTACGAAAACAGCATTGTCAGTAACTATCTGAACTACATTCTTAACCCCAACCATTTCCGTAACTTCAGCAAACAAATTACACAAATTCACAGTATTGCTCTCAATATCAGATGCGTCTACAGATTTAAGAAATGAAATTCCTTTCTCACAATAAACTAAGAAATTAATCAAATGTCGATGCCTAATATCCCGCCACCCATCACTCATAATCGTGCAACCACTTTCAACCCAGTCACTTCTATATGAATCTATTATTAGCCCAACTGATGTTTTTGCATCTTTCAACAGATTGACCCTTAAAGCATGATAGTTAGGTGCTTTGTAACCATATCCTATAGATGCTATTTTATTTACCGCTAGTTGAAAATAAGGAGAATTACAAGCATTTATAGGTATACATGCGTCATAGAACCACATAGCAATAGCCAAGTTAACCTCATGTACCTTTTCTTTGCTTTGCATAGCTTTTCTAATAGTAGGTTGAGAAGGATCGCTTGTAGTTTTTGTAAAGAAAGGATGCACATTTGATTTTACTCTCTTTTTTCCCTTTTGTGCTTGGTCACTTATTTCCTCAACGTCTTCGTCATCTAAGACGTCCACACTAGATCCAATGTTAGTAGATTTACCTTTTGCTTTAACTTCATTTTCTTTAAGAAGTCCTTGCATAGTAAAACGAACATCCGCCGTTACCTTTTTACAAGGTTCTATATCACCTTTAATGCCCGCAAGGTGTCGCTTCATTCTCGTTATACCGCCTCCACGCACCATTTTTTGACAAAAATCACATATATATACCGTCTTACCTTTCTCATCTTTTTGACAAGTTACAAAGTCCCAAGCTTTATCTGATTTTGATCTATTACTCGATTGAACATGTGGCTCAGTTTGGTTATCTTCCATAATCTACATAACAAGAAACTTATTTAAAAAAAAAAAAAAACATATCACTGTATATTAAAAAAAAACTCATAAACATCTTTTGATATGCTTTTAAAAAGATATGCTTATTTAAATCACGTTTGAAAGATATGCTTTTCAATATTCCATCAAGTATGAAAGATTAAAGGTTTAAAACCCATTAAACCTCCATGTTGAAACTTGAAAGAGACTGTAATACACTAATACAGAAATACTTACCAGTTCAAATGAGACTAAGGATGAAGTGCAGAGTTGAAGAAGATGAAGGGTTGAAGTGTTGAACTATCGACTGAATGGTGGTTTGAATTGTGATCGACTGATGATGAAGATGAAGGGTTGAGACTAAGGATGAAGTGCATTGCCAAAGAAAATTGAAACGACGATAGGTTAAATTAACAGTGGGCTAATAAAGTTGTAAAAACAAACCCAAAAATTTCATTAGGCCGGTACGGTACACCGGTTCATACCGGTATTTCGCAACTAACCGGCGGTTTAAAAAGGATGCCGTTTCAGTAAAATACCGGCCAGTTTCGTACCGCCTACACATCCGGTAACCGGTATTACCGGCCGGTATATACCGGTTTTTAAAACATTGTTAATAACAGCTAAAAGAACTCAATGCCTCCACTAACATGAAGAGTTCATTCCCATATTTATAGTTATACGTTCCTAAGAAGTGTATGCAAATCTATATAACCACCTGTGCAATTTAGGTACATTTGCTAATCCAAATTACATGGTTTGAATGGAGTTGACTTAAATCTTTTCGTTAAAGACCATCCATGGGTATGGAATTTTAGAATTAGGGCCAATAAGCATGGATTGAGTGTCAAAAAGTATTGACCCGTACTCAATCCGAGGCAACCTGGACGCGTTTCAACTCGACAAAATTGCCCATTGATGTACAATATTTTTTTTATAAAAAAACATTTTTTTTATAAAAAAACATTTTTTTTACCGACCCGACCCGAAACTCGTTCTGACCCGGACCCATTCTGACCTGAACCCGTTTTGACCCGAACCCGCTTCGAGCTGAACCAAAAACCCTTTTTTTAGTTGACCCGAATCAAATATTTATTCTTCATAACTTATTCATAATAAATAAAATACATATATAAAAACCGGTTGGTCAATTTTAATCTTCAAAACATATATCTCCTAATGAACAACAATATATGTATAAAGTTATCGATTCCTGATAGATGTTGAAGAATAACGTATTTATTGTTTTTTTTCTTTATTTTACTCTTAAATAATGTTTTCTTTTCTACTTCATGTTGGTAATTATGATGACTCGAAACTGATAAATGGGCTGTTGTCGCGAACAGGATTCGGATTGTGTCTGGCGCTAAGGTCCTGCAGTGGAAATGGCGCAACGATCCTACTACTGCTGCTGAAATAAATGAGCTTTTCAACCTTATGGAGGAGATCTATGACTATGCTTGGAAGGGGGGGATTGACAAATGGAATTGGAAAGCTAGCGGGTCGAATCGTTTCACTGTTAGCAGCGCTAGAAAGCTTTTATCTAGCTTTCCAAGACCGGCTGTGGAACAACATATGAAATGGAAGTGTTGGACTCCCCTTAAATGTAAGATTATGGTTTGGAGAGCGATACGCAATCGGTTGCCGACTAAAGTCGAATTACACAAACGCGGAGTTAGCCTTCAAAATGATCTTTGTGGGTTTTGTGACTCGGACGCTGAAACGTCTACCCATATATTCACTGGATGCCTCTTTGTTGCGGAGATTTGGAACCGTGTGGAGCATTGGTGCCGATTGAACCCGTCGATTGTTTTTGATGTTGGTGACTTATTGAAGATAACGAAGAACCAACCCCTTTCCAAGCAAGCTAAAAACATATTGCGAGGTATCATCTTTACTACTTTGTGGACAATTTGGAATGAACGCAATGATCGTATCTTTCAAGGTAAAAGGCGACGAGCTATAGAAGTGGTCGAGAGCATCAAGATGACTTCGTATTTTTGGTTTAAAAATAGATCTAAGATGAAAGGTATAGATTGGAATGTTTGGTGTAAATACCCGCTTGACCTGATGTAATCTCGTTTGTTTGCCCGGGTGTCCTTTTTTCGAGGACTTCCCGTTGCGCTTTTTGAATAAAATCTACCTTTCAAAAAAAAAAAATGTTGGTAATTATGATCAAAGTTGTATTTATTAAATGAACATTTGAAGGTAATAAAACATATAGTTATTTATTTCTTTTATCATTAAATTCAAAACAATTTGATACACTTTGTGTCAATTAATTTCATTAAATACAACTTGAATTTCATTCTCATCACTACTAGAAAATACACTCATCTTGACACGTGAACAATGACATGCGCATATTTATGACATTCAAAAGCATATGTCAAGAAAATCAAAAAGGAAATGTATGTATTTCAAAGTTGATATAAATAAGGCTTATGACTCGGTAAATTGGGCTTTCCTAGACCCTATAATGGCCCAAATGAATTTTTCGAGTCGATGGAGATCATGGGTAATGACAACACTTCACTCTGCAAGAGCGTCTGTACTTGCGAATGGGTCACCAACAAGGGAATTTGATTGTTCCCGCGGGCTTCGACAAGGAGACCCATTGTCACCATTCCTATTTGTGATTGTTATGGAAGCCTTGACAGGAATTATGAAAAAAGCCGTTTCCGTTTCCATTGGGTTGTTTAATGGGATCAAGCTTTCTAATGACGGCCCGTCTATCTCACACCTGGTGTATGCTGATGATGTCATGTTTCTCGGTGAGTGGTCCTCCTCGAATTGTGTTAACTTGCGCCGGCTCCTTAGATGCTTCTACTTAGCTTTGGGTTTAAAAATAAATCTTGCGAAATGTAGTGTCTATGGGATTGGGGTGAATGACCAAGAAGTGTAGAGCATGGCTAATCTTTTGAAGTGTAAACAGGGTTCGTGTCCATTTAAACATCTCGGTCTGCAGATAGTCGGTGCTAATATGAATCTTGTTTGAAACTGGAAATCGGTTATAGAGATTTTTAAAAACCATCTTCCATTATGGAAAGCAAAAACATTACCGTATGGTGGAAGAATAACACTAATAAAATCGGTTTTAAATGCCTTACCAACATATTATTTTTCGCTTTTTAAAGCTCCAATACAGGTTTTGGAATCACTTGATAAGATCAGAAGGATTTTCTTTTGGGGTGGATCGGAAGAAAAAGCTAGAATGAATTGGGTGGCTTGGGAAAATACTATCGCCCCTATTGAGTACGGGGGGCTTGGATTCGGGTTTCTTAGAGACGTAAATCTAGCAATGTTAGCAAAGTGGTGGTGAAGATTTAAAACAGAAAATGGGGTTTATGGAGGCGGGTTATATGGGCTATACATCATAATTCAAGAGCCTGGAGCGATATTCCAGTTAAAATTTATATTCCTGGTCCGTGGAAGAACATTGTCAGCATTCGGCAGTTGTTATTACATGCCGATTTAGACCTGAAGCGTGCAGTATCAGCAAGGTTAGCGAATAGCAGGAAAATCATGTTTTGGTTGGATTGCTGGGCAGATCTGGAACCGTTCTACGTAAAATTCCCGAAGGTATTCAAACTTGAGCGTGAAAAAGATTGTGTGGTGGCTGATCGAGTAAGTCTAGGTGGTCCCGGTTTATTGTTCAACTGGTGCTGGTCGAGATCGGACTTGAGTACCGTAGAAAATCTTCAATTGCAGCAGCTTATAAATACAATCGGATGGATATATTTAAGCCATGGTAAAGATAATTGGAGCTGGAATTATGATGAGTCTGGAACATTTAGAGTCACAAGTGTTAAAAAATTGCTCAGTTCATATAACAGGGTTCCGCCCAGCAGAATATTTGATTGGAATAATGGGTCTCGAAGAAGGTAGCAATCGTGGCATGGAGAGCGGAGATGGAACGTTTACCGACAAAGTGTGCATTGTCAAGACGAAATATACCGATACAAAACCAGGTATGTACGATATGTGGGGAGTATGAAGAGACGAGTGAGCATATTTTCGTTTCGTGTCATTTCGCTCAAATTATATGGCAGAGCATCGCGACTTGGTGTAGGATACCTTCGATAATCGCATTTGAAGTTAAGGATTTATTAACTCTACATGGGTTTAGTCCGGGTTTGCGGAAAAGGAAAAAGCGTTATACGCTGTTATTCTAGTAAGATTTTGGTGTATTTGGAAGACGAGAAATGAGGCCGTCTTCGGCCAAGGATAACCAAGCACACAGAAGGTTTTGGATGAGGTGAAATATTTGGCGTATGTAACACCTCGAAAATTCACGTCATATAATGTATTGACACGTGTCATAAGCTTGAACGTGTGAAAGAATACTCTAGAGGGACTAAAGTTGACAAACATGGAAAGTATGTGAATATAAGGGTTCAAATTGTCAACAATGGATAAATATACTTTACAATAACCCTACATAATGTTTAAACTTTCAAACGAATAAATCATGGATCATATGAGGCTAAATATGAAAGAAAGTGAGAGATTACAAACTACAGGGGTTAAATGTGTCAACATGTTTAAAGTATACCTCTGAGTGACCTTTTAGCAAACCCAAAGCTTTGTAATGATTAATTATGCTCACTAGAATGTGTGATAAAAATTTCATAAAGTTTCGTTATCTTATGAGAAAATTATGATCAAATTCGTATACGAGGGGTTAAAGCGTCAACGTTGGAAATTATGACTTTTCGGGTAAGCACAAAGTTAACCAAGGACTTGCCAATGTTTAAACAAGTCTTGAAGCCCTTATAAGTAAAATTGAGGGGCTCAAAATGCAAGAGAATAAGTTTGGTTGACCTTTGGAAAGATCAAGAGCCAAGATACAAAAGTTGCAAGAATTGTTGGCTGCTGCAGAAGGCTTGCGCACCGTAAGCCATACCCTTACGGTGCGCAAGGGTTGCCCAGCGACAGAATTTGTGGCTGTTGACTGTTGTGAGCTTATAACCGACTTATAATCGATTTTCCTCATCTTGGACGACCCCTAAACAACCCCTAGACACTTAGGGACACTTGTTAATGATCTGGAACATCCCTTAGACTTAGTTGTCAACAATCTATGAGATTGTAAACACTATAAAAGGCCACAATGTTGCAACCATTGATCACACCTTTCCACCTGTTTTCTTGGAGCTTCCTGGAGCATAAGAGCAGACCCTAAACCTTCCTAATAGTGCATTAGGCTTTGGTAAGTATGCTTAACCTTTCTTAGTTAAGTTTTTGCTTAGTTTTAGCTTAAAAGTCAAACCGTCGTAATTAACGGTTGACTTAGCGATTAATCACTAATGGTCCAGTGATTAGTCGAATTGAAAGTAGTTATAAGTTGGTAATTATGTGGGCAATAAACCCTTAAAAGGGAACCCTCTGATTCCCACTCTAACTAGGTCAAATGTCGGGTCAAACTTGTTATTAAAAAGTCAACAGAATGCTTATTTTTCAATTTATGCATAATTAGCAATGTAGAACCCCTACAACCTGTTTGATAATTAATATAACTAGGTAATTAGTATAAGAACATGTCTAAACATGTTCAACCCGACAATTTTCTGTTTAGACCCGGTTCGGAACCGAAAGTCGCAAAACTTTGACTTTTTCTTTGACTTCAGTTCTGACCTGATTTAGTATGATTTGGAAATGCCTTAGAGCTTCCTTAGGACCAGGCTACATGTTAGCATGACCCTCTGTGGTTGGATCGTTGATTGTCCGATTCGTTTACACGTTTCCGTTAAATGCTTAATGTTGACCATAATGCCCTTTTGACCATAAAACGAGAATTTTGGAAATATGAAAGGACAATAATCTTTGCTACTGATTTATAAACATGTCCCTAAAATTTCACATCAGTTGGAGGTCTAGATTAGGAGTTATGCTCATTAGCATAATTATAACGTCTTTTAGTAATTAAACGGCGCAATTAGCATAAAGCCTATCTAAACCCAATTTTTGACACCAAACCTTTTACCCACTGATGTAATATAATATTTTGAGATTTTTAAAGATTTTTAATTATTTTTAAACTGATCAAAACCTAGGGTTATCGCCTTAATTCGGTAAATACCGATTATGCCCTTTTAGGCCATAAAATGAGTTTTACAAGCCCTTTTGATACCAATCCAGTTGCTACTGATTTTATATAATAAATAAAGTATTTTGAACTTTATAACCTGATCAGAAAACTCAGATTTCCTGTATAACCCGGAAATCGCTTAAAATGGCTTTTTAAGCGTATTAAACGCATAGTTTGGGTTTAAAACCATTTTTGTCATATAAGACCTATTACCAACTGATATGACCTAATAAAACAAGTTATTTTACTGATGTATTCGGACCTGAATCTCCGAATTTCAATTAACCTCTTTTATAACCTTTAAAATGACCAAAATACCCCTACGGGGCTTATTTTGAGGTTAAACTCGTTTTGGGCATAATGGAAGGTATCCTACTGATATCACAACATATTTAAGGCATACTAACTTAGGAAACCTGTATATGACTCTTTCGGTTACTCGTTACGCACTTGTCGCGTTAGGATCGGCTTATGTGACTAGTTCGCATATATTAGCCGAAACGGGTCAAACCATATCAGTTTTGTCTCAAAATCCAGAATGTGTTTAAGTTACCCATATTAAACAAGCATACAAGCTTTCCGGGTCAAAACCACATTCTAAACCGGTCTTCGCCTTATCATGCGTTTGAACCGTATCTTTCTTAAAACTAACCGGTCTAAGTTTAGGCTTAATTAAAGACCCGTTAGTATTCTAATTGGTTATTTATACCATCATTCCATACTAGAGCCTTCCGGTAAATTGTACCTACGCTTACTTAAGTGAATACAGCTGAGTTATTATAATTCTTGCTATTTAAGACAGGAACTAGCTCAGGTAAATACTCTTAACTTATTTTCCCTATACGGGCTTGGGATACGGTATTATAATAATACCGCTTGGTCGGGTATTGAATATTTAATCGTATTCTGATTAAATTATTGAGGTAACCCGTTTTAATCTGTATTGTTTGAAATAAAAGCCTTTAGGGGTTAATGACTGTTATGGGTCATTTTCTGAGCATACGTATCCTGACCAATATCTTGCCTTTATTTGTTTATTTGTGACCAGGATGCTGGAAGAGGATATTGCTAACATCTTAGGTGATATCCTGAGGTTTATTGAATTAACCACGTGCAGGTTAAAGGCTGAGACTTGCTAACGGTCAAGTGGACTTCTTCTCCTCAAGACTCGGACGTGTTTGTTGAAGGAGAGACGTTGAACCCGAAAGACCAGGTCTACAACGTTCGATTAAGGATTATTCGGCGGATCCCGGAAGTTTAGGATAGTTTGTTACATTATCTTTGCTATAAATAGATGGGGGCGGATGAGTTTAAGGCACACAATTTTCACGAACACTCTCGAACACTTTCACTCTCTAGCTCATTGCAAACACCACACTTGTATTCAAATTTCATTGTAACACATAGTCGATCCGCACCACATCCTGCACTGTATCCTGACGTTTGAAGCAATAAGAAGAACAAGGCAGCTGCGATTGTCAGCTCCCGAGGTTTTATGCCGGCGATCTAGATTGATCAAGGGCTTTCCTCGTACATCTCGTGTCGTTTACTTTACTTTTGCTCATAGTTTGATCATAGATACAGCTCAATATCCTGAGCCGTATCCTGAATACTGATTTTCTAAATAACTTAACAATAATATTTTTCACACATATTTCTAGCACACTACCTCACTTAACTAATTTGATCACTAAATTGCTTAGGTAATTTTTTACCAAAACAATTTGGCGCCCACCGTGGGGCAAGTGGTGCTCTCTTTACTAAAATTTTTTGTGAAATCACCAATCGGCTTCCTATTTTCAAAACTTTTTGCCACATTGTCCATAATGGCCTCAAGATCAAACATGAGTTCCTCTACTGTGTCTGCTATGACTTCTGCTACTACTGGTTCGTTGCTTCCACCACCTCCTCCAAGAATGCCACCCTCTTCACGACCTCAGGATATTATCCCTACTCGCAGTGTTCAGGAATCTGCTCCCGTTCTAGCTTCTAATGATGAAATTCTTACTTTATTTGGAAGTGTGCAGGAACAAATGAGGCAGCAACAGGAAACAAACCAAATGCTTTTAAGGGAAATACAACTCCTGAAGTCTGGCTCGAGCAGATCTGCTGAGGATAATGTCACTCCATTACATTCCAGAACGTTGAACTTTAGTTCAGCTGTGTATACTGAGGATAACAGGGGGAATATTGTGCCCAGCCTTCCTCAGAATCATACTCCTGAAATACCCTCCTCGGTCAGGATGTAAACCATGAGGAGCTCAGGATATGCTTCAGGATATGGGCAAAATCCTCCAACGGGTAACGTGTCAAATAATAATAATACTCATGCTACTAACAATAGTGGATCTTTGCAGGATACAGGTGTAACATCAGCACTTACTAGGGAACTTCAGAAGTTGAAGGACATGATATCTAGTGTACCTGGGGTGGTCCAGCCGATCCCGGAAGTGTCCCAGGACAGCCACAAGATATCTCGTTTTGCATATCCTATCTGTGATGCTGAGATCCCAAAGAGATTCCAAACCCCCAACATGAAGCTTTATGATGGGACTACGGATCCCGAAGAGCATATTGCTCAGTATAGGGAAAGAATGGAGATTAACCCTATCCCTCCGGAGCTCAAGGAAGCGTGCTTGTGCAAGGGATTTGGTTCCACTCTAACAGGATCAGCCTTAAAATGGCTGTTAAACGTTCCTCCTCACTCAATTACTTCGTTTGCTCATTTGGTTAATTTATTTAACAGTCAATTTTCTTGTAGTCGGAGTTTTGAGAAACTAACCAGTGATCTTTACAGGATAACTCAAGGGCCCCAAGAATCCTTGAGGGATTATGTGAACAAATTCAGTCGAGAATCCTTGGATATCCCACATCTTGATGTTGCAACAGCTGTGCAAGCTTTTAAGATGGGATTACAAAAGGATTCTCAGTTTTATCAGGATCTCGTAATGAATCCCTGCAGGAATCTCGACGAAGCTCGTAACAGGGCTTTGAGATATATCCGTCTGGAAGATGACAGGAAGATGCAAGAAAGGATGAACTCATCTAACACTTATGAGTCAACTAACAGGAAGTCAGAATCCTCATTCAAGTCATATCGGCCTAAGCCATATGGTAGAAATGAAAACAAGAGAGTGAATGCTGTCGAAGATGAGGATCCTGAAGAGTATCCTGAGTTGTCTGAATATTGCTTTTCTGTTAACATTCCTGAATTGATGTATGCCATGCAGGGTCTAGGAGACAAGGCTAGGTGGCCTCGAAAGAATCAACAAAAGGCTGACTGGAAAGATAAGTCAAAATGGTGTGCTTTCCATGAAGATTTCGGACATGTAACTGAGGATTGCATTGCTCTAAGGAAAGAAATAAGCTATCTTCTAAGCAAGGGATATCTGAAAGATCTCTTGGGAAGAAAGAAGAATAAGGGTCAGGATACTGAGAAGGATCCTGAGCGAGCAGCATCACCTCCCGCGGATGCCAAGATAATCAACTTCATTTCGGGAGGATCCGACATTTGTGGAACTTCGTATTCGGCAGTAAAGAGACATGCAAAGGAAGCTAAGGCCGAAAGGGGAGACAAACCTGTCAGGATGACTACCCTCACAACTGACAAAGTGATCACTTTTGATGCTGATGACAGGGATACTGTCCAGGATCCTCACCATGATGCTCTGGTAATAACGTTATATGTGGCTAACCATTTTGTACGCAGGATATTGGTTGATAATGGCAGCTCCGTCAACATAATCCAACTAGAAACTCTGAAGAGAATGAATGTATCCCTAATGGATATCACTTCGAAGACTACCGTGCTTGTTGGGTTCAGTGGAGAGGCTAGAAACACAGTGGGAGAGATAAAGTTGCCAGTATACGTTGAAGGAGTCAACTCGATACAACGTTTCTATGTGATGGATTCTCTATCCTGCTATAACATCATACTGGGAAGACCGTGGATTCACGATATGAAGGCTGTGCCATCAACATATCACCAATGCATCAAGATACCTACTCCTTGGGGAGTTGTCAAAGTTGATAGTGATCAGCAGGAGGCGAAAGAATGCTACTCATCCTCGATGAAATCCTCAACCAAACTTAGTGCAGCATAGCAATTAAAGACGCGGGCCCAGGATATCGTGGAGGATCCGGAGCAGGATGTGAAGAAAATTATCCTGGACCAGGATAATCCTGATATTTCGGTGCTCGTAGGGACCAATATCCCTCAGGATATTGAAGAACAGTTAATTAACTTTTTGAAATGCTGGATGTCAACGTTTGCATGGAAGCATGAGGATATGACAGGCATATCCAAAGATATTATCACTCACAAGCTTGGAATTGATAAATCATTCAAGCCTGTGCAGCAAAAAAGAAGGAAGTTTGCTCCTGAGCGAAACACGATTATCCAGGAGGAAGTTGAAAGATTATTAAAGTCCAGGATGATCAGAGAGGTTAAGTTCCCAAGGTGGCTAGCAAACGTGGTTGTAGTACAGAAGAAAAATGGGAAATGGAGAGTTTGTGTGGACTACACAGACTTGAACAAAGCTTGTCCTAAAGACCCATTCCTCTTCCCCACATTGATGCAATGGTAGATGCCACTGCCGGGCATGAAATGCTGACCTTCATGCATGGACGCATCCTCAGGATTTCAACAGATCCAAATGGAGCCTTCTGACCAGGAGGATACTGCCTTCATGACACCAACAGGTATTTATTGTTATACAGCTATGCCTTTTGGTTTGAAAAATGCAGATGCAACATACCAAAGATTGGTAAACATGATGTTCAAAGACAAACTGGGGGACACCATGGAGGTATATATCGATGATATGGTGGTGAAATCTAAAAAGGCTGAGGATCACCTCCAGGATATCAAGGGAGCATTTGATATCCTGGATCGATACAACATGAAGCTGAATCCTGCTAAATGCCATTCTGGAGTGGGGGCAGGAAAATTTCTAGGATATATGGTGACCAAAAGAGGAATAGAAGCGAGCCCGGAGCAGATTAAAGCCATCTTGGATATTAAATCGCCCTCAAATATGAAGGATGTCCAACGATTAACAGGGCGAGTGGCAGCATTAAACAGGTTTATCTCGAGATCCTCAGAGAAATGCAAAGATTTTTATGATATCCTGAAGAAGAACAAAAAATTCGAATGGGGTGAGAAGCATGAAGCGGCCCTACAGGATTTGAAGCGATATCTCTCAACCGCACCTCTATTGATGAAGCCTGAAAATGGTGAACCACTATCCCTATACCTTGCTGTATCAGGGAATGCTGTAAGTGCCGTTCTTATAAAAGACCATGAAGGTCAGCAATATCATGTTTATTATGTTAGTAAAAGTTTATTAGATGCTGAAACTAGGTACTCTCATTTAGAAAAATTAATATTAGCTCTAGTCATGGCGTCGACAAAGCTTAGACATTATTTCGAGACACATAGGATACATGTTAAAACAAATTATCCTGTCAAAAATGTGCTTAGGAAACCAGAGATGTCAGGCAGGATGGCCAAGTGGTCAGTAAAGTTAAGTGCTTATGATTTAGTATATGAACCTAGAAATGCCATAAAGTCTCAGGCTTTAGCTGACTTTGTGGCTGATTTTAGTAGTGACATTCAGGACGAGGTAGACCTAGAAGTTCAACAGTTAGGAGAATCCTCAGGATCCTGGACATTATATACTGATGGTGCATCTAATGTAAGAGGAGTAGGATTAGGAATACTACTAAAATCGCCACAGGGGGACATATTACCCCAGGCAATTAGGTGTGAATTTCCTGCTACTAATAATGAGGCAGAATATGAAGCTTTAATTGCAGGATTAGAATTGGCTAAGAGTATGAGCATAAAAAATTTGCAAGTATATGTTGACTCTTTGTTAATTACTAACCATTTTAATGGATCCTATGCAGTTAAGGGTGAGAAATTAATCGAATATCTCGATATTCTCAAAAAATTAGCAGGATATTTCGATGTTTTTATACTTGAACAGGTACCAAGGGAGGATAATGCTGAAGCGGATGCCTTAGCAAATTTGGGATCATCGATCAGGATACCTGAAGGGACCCAAATACCAATACTACATGTCTTATATCCTGCAACGAAGCCTCAGGATAAAGAAGTAGCGGGTATTCAGGATCCTGGAGCAGAGCATGCTGAAGAGGATCCTAAATCCTGGACGGCTCCAATCATGAGATATCTCAAAGAAGGACACATCCCTGGAAATGAAAATCCTAAGGCATTTAGGATGAAGGTATCACGATTCACTATGATAAATAATATTTTATACAAGAAATCGCTTGCAGGACCGTATTTGAGGTGCTTAGAGGATCCTGAAGCCAAAGAAGTACTTCAGGATATACATGAAGGGGATTAAGGACAGGATATTATTGGCCAACAATGAGAAAAGATGCCGCAGAATATGCTCGAAGATGTGAGGCATGTCAAAGACATAGTAACATACTGCATCAACCTGCTGAACCATTGTATCCTATTGTTTCCCCTTGGCCATTTATGAAGTGGGGTATGGATATAGTGGGAAAGCTACCAAAAGCTCCGGGAGGAAAAGTCTTTATGCTAGCAATGACGGATTATTTCTCTAAGTGGGTTGAAGCTGAAGCATTTGTTCAAGTTAGAGACCAAGAAGTAGTATCCTTCATAAAGAGGAATATCCTGACCAGATTCGGAGTACCAGCCGAGATAATCTGTGACAATGGTTCTCAGTTTATAAGCAAGAGAACTACTGACTTTTGCAAGAGTTGGGGAATCAAAATGATAACATCTACTCCAGTACATCCTCAAGCGAATGGACAAGCAGAATCCTCAAACAAGATAATTGTCAATAACTTAAAGAAAAGGCTTGGAGCCAAAAAAGGAAGATGGGCGGAAGAATTACCCTTTGTTTTATGGGCTGATAGGACAACGGTAAAGAATGCAACAGGCCAAACCCCATTTTCCTTGGTATTTGGAGCAGAAGCAATGATTTCAACGGAAATGACAATACCTACTGCAAGATCTACCCTAAGTGATCCTGAGCAGAATCCTGAAGCCTTGAGTCAGGATTTAGACACTATAGATGAGAAGAGAGATGCGGCAAGGCTAAGGATGGCAGCATAACAACAGAGAATATCCAGGGCATATAACAAGAATATTAGGACCAGAAGATTTAAGGTTGGAGATTGGGTGTTAAGAAAAGCTTTTCAGAATACTACTAATCCTGCCGATGGCAAGTTAGCTCCAAAATGGGAAGGACCATACGAAGTTGAATCAGAAGCAGGGAAAGGAGCATACTGACTCAAGAATATTGAGGGGGATATGCTACCGAGATCTTGGAATGCTATACACCTTAAGCTCTATTTCAAGTGAGTTTAGAATTTAATTTCTAACTCAGGATGGTATGAATTCTACCTTTTTTAAATATGTTTGGTTTAATTTGTTCTTTGTAATCCAATACTGACTTAAGCATCGGAGGGGTGTTAGCCAAGCTAACACCCACCTTAGTTTACAATTGTTTTACAGGATATGTTTCAGGATATAGCTCCAGGATATGTACTCAGGATAACTCGAAAGATTAGAGGATTGGCCCCCTCTCTCACGTTTAAGGGATACTGATCCCTTCACAGGTTTAAAGGTATTCACCTTTCTTCCGAATTGGGTTTAAACACCCCGCCTGGAGCGCAAGTTATTCAGGGATAGTTCAAGGTGGCGGGACCAGTCCATGTAAAAGTGGCTGACAATTTCGTTACTGTTGGCTATATCCTGAATCCTAAAGGTATATGAGGATTGATCACCCTCTCTCACGAAAGGGTATTTTCATACTCTCTAAGGTTTAAAGGTTTTCACCTTTCTAAGTCTTGGAGTTTATACACTCCCGCCTGTAGCGCATGAAAATTTGGGATTTTCCCCAGGATACAAGGGATTTATCTCCAGTACATCCTTGGGTTTTACCCTTGGGAAGTAAAAAATTGCCTATACAATGGAAACTGACATTCAGTAGATTTCTAAAGTATTTAAAGACATTGTACACAGGGGACATCCCTACCAAGGTGGTGATGTTAAAAGGATAAGGCTCGGAACTAATGTACTAAGTACCTCGCACAGGGGACATCTTCATTGAAGAAGTTGCAAAAATATTAAGGCTTGGTAATAAGGTTGTATACTACTCCGGGTATGATCTTTCCTTTGTAAACATCGTCTAAGTTTTTAGTAACACTATGTTTTATAAAAAAGTTAAGTACCCTGATATATTCTCAAAGTCCTTTTCGGGATATTTGATTAAGGTGTTTGAAACTAGTATTAGTTTGCAACTTTGATCATTTAAGTATTATCAAAAACTGGTTTTGGAAACATAGATTGTTTTACAAAAACTTTCTACAAAGTTGAAGGAATGTTTGGAAGTTCTATCTAATAAAAAGTTTTTATAACATATTACTGAGTATACTGATCAGGATATTTTCATAAGATAACAATATAAAATTTTTTGCAAGGTTAAGAATTATACTTAGGAAAAACGGAAGATAATGGCAATAAAAAGACGAAATTATTCTTGAAGCAATCAATATTGGTTGATAACCGAAGGTTTCATCCTGAAACCTAGGACCCATCCACCTTCGGCTATCAAATTGTTTCGATGCAGAAATAAAAATTGTTCATAAAAACATAAAATTGTTCGAATAATTTAAAGGAAATAAGCTCTAGGGGGTAGTGCCTTCTTCGTCCATAGTGGTTTCAGCAACATCCGCCTTGGGATCCGCCTCAGCATCCTTCTCAGCATCGGCTGCTTTTTCAACTGCTTTGGAAGATTCTTCGACAGCTGATTTGGAAGAGGTGCCCCCGAGGTTCTTTAGCTTGGTCTCCCAAGCACCAACATCCCAAGAAGGGCATTCAAAACCTAATGTTTTGGCTTCATGGGCCATCTTCAACCTGGCTTGGAGGAGAGAAATGACGACGGAACTTTTGAGGCTTTCCCGACAGCTGACCATATCCGTTTCGTACTGCATGTGGGCAGCTTCAAGATCGGTCTGGGCTTGAAGAGTAGCTTTGTTGAGAGCGGTTTGGTGTTCTTGAGTCATGGCTTTAAATTTCTGCTCGTAATGAAGGGATTTGGCGGCTACAATCATGCCTTGATCGGAGATTGTGATTTCAGCTTCCTTTAGCTTAGTTTCAAGCGTCTTGTTGAGCTTGCAGGATTCTTGATATAAGTTAACCAAACGCTCAAGACCCTACAAAGGTAAGACGACAGGTATTAATATTGATAAATCTTTGATAATAATGTAAATCTCAGGATATGATATGAGAATACTAACCTGGTTAAGAAAAGAAGTCATAAACCCGCTAGCTTCAATGAACCCGTGCTTCTCATAAGGAAATGTGTCAGAAATGACAGGGGAATCAGGTTCTTTCCTTTTGCGGGAGCTTGAACTCCGGGGCTTGGTAGCCGGTGAAGGTTTGGGAATAATAATGGCTTTGGAACTGCTGGGTTTGGATGTGGCTGTGGTCTTGGGGCTAGGCTCTTTCTTGACCTGGATCTGATCAGAATAACTGTCCAATTCGTCGAGGTCAAAGACTTCAGGGATCTTGGCCGGTGCTGCATAAAGGGAAAAGTTTTACTCCTCATTTTACTATTTTACTGTCTTGACTAATTATTTTGAAAGAGATCCTTACCAGACATTTCGGATGACGAGTATTGACTGGAACTCGGGACGTGTGTGGTGAAAGTCCTGTCTATTGCAGGTAACTGGTAAACAGTATTGATTCTCTCTTCTGACTCGGCGGTAGGAGGAGCGACTTCCTTGAAGTTCACTGCATAAAGATCGAAAAGAAGGATATTAATAGAAGATGAGAATTGAATGGTCTATGAGAGTATTTATGACCCTACCGGTGGTTAACCACTCCACCGGAAGGTTGGCACCCTCAGCAATGGAGTATCGTTTGACAAAGAAGAATTTGCGTTGCCATCCGTCTTCGTTTTTGGTGGCTTTGAGAATTAGGGGTTTGCTGGAGGTCGAAAAGAGCAAGAACCGGCTAGAGCCATGGGATCGGAGGCGATAAGCGATAGGCAAATCCTCGATGCGGAGGTTGGAACAATGGAGGTTTTTGATTAAGTACAATTAGTACTCTCCAAACCATGGGCATGGTTTGAGCAAAAGAGATGCCGGTGGTTCGAAAGAATTGCATCATGAATTCAGGAAAAGGGTATCGAAGACCTAGCGAAAAAGGATATGCTAGAAAACAAACCCATTCGGTGGAAGAAACATCCGATCGGATTGACCGATCGAATGGTCTGAAGACTGTGTTGTCAGGAAAAGCGTCGGAGGCCCTTAAAGCTGCAATGTCTGCGTTGTCAAAAGCACAGATCTCCTTTTCGGGATTTTTAAGGAGATTCTGCTGGATGAAGGTCTCGGCGTCCTTTGCGAGTAAGGCGATGTAAATTGATAGAAAGTAAATCAGAAATGGAGAATTACCTGAAGGTTCTGTTGAAGATATCTGCTTTTCAAACAAGAAAAGAGAAGATATAGGGGCATTCTGGATCTCCATTGAGTAAAAAACGCGTTGGAAGTTACGATGTGATCTTGACCGTCACTTCGTTTTAAATGCCTTGAGTTATGGGATAAGATTTTTGAAATATATCCGTTGGATTGGTATACCAACCGATATATTTGGGGACAATTGTTATGGGTCATTTTCTGAGCATACATATCCTGACCAATATCCTGCCTTTATTTGTTTATTTGTGACCAGGATGCTGGAAGAGGATATTGCTAACATCTTGGGTGATATCCTGAGGTTTATTGAATTAACCACGTGCAGGTTAAAGGCTGAGACTTGCTAACGGTCAAGTGGACTTCTTCTCCTCAAGACTCGGACGTGTTTGTTGAAGGAGAGACGTTGAACCCGAAAGACCAGGTCTACAACGTTCGATTAAGGAATATTCGGCGGATCCCGGAAGTTTAGGATAGTTTGTTACATTATCTTTACTATAAATAGATGGGGGCGGATCAGTTTAAGGCACACAATTTTCACGAACACTCTCGAACACTTTCACTCTCTAGCTCATTGCAAACACCACACTTGTATTCAAATTTCATTGTAACACATAGTCGATCCGCACCACATCCTGCACTGTATCCTGACGTTTGAAGCAATAAGAAGAACAAGGCAGCTGCGATTGTCAGCTCCCGAGGTTTTATGCCGGCGATCTAGATTGATCAAGGGCTTTCCTCGTACATCTCGTGTCGTTTACTTTACTTTTGCTCATAGTTTGATCATAGATACAGCTCAATATCCTGAGCCGTATCCTGAATACTGATTTTCTAAATAACTTAACAATAATATTTTTTCACACATATTTCTAGCACACTACCTCACTTAACTAATTTGATCACTAAATTGCTTAGGTAATTTTTGACCAAAACAATGACCATGTCCCGGATATCCTTGACATCATTGTATTATAAAATGGCCACGCCTTAAGCACGGGGTGTAGGCATACACTGAAAGTTGCTTAAAGGGAAACGGTATCTCACTCTCTTGTGGGCTTATACTTGTGGCGTGTCTGTTAATCTTGACTCGGTTTCTACATCGGGCCCAGAACGTATAACGAACCTGTAAATCTGTATACAAGATTTTAAATATAATTGTCCCAAGTTATAAAAGATTAATTTTGCCTTGTGCATTTTAATCAAAGTGTCAAAATATTTGTGCCAGGTGCATCTAAATCAATTTTCTTAAACTCTTTTCAAATGAGTCGGTTGAGTGTATTTACCAGTGAAAACTGACGTATTTTCCAAAGTCTAAGTGACAGGTACAAGTACGTAATTGGCTGGAAGCTCAGGGCGTTAATAAGGAATCTTGCAAGTTCTAGGCGCCTAAAGTCTGTTGAACAATGTTTATGTTTTAAGATCCGCCTGTGGATCCTATACTTTCCGTTGTAATACTTGATATTACTTTATATTCGGATGGTAATATATTTATCTTTTGCTTCCGCTGTGCATTGATATATTGTGTTGTTTGACTATGATGATATCAACTACGTCACGATACTCCCCTACCGGGCCCACCGGTCAAACGTGGAAATATCGGGGTGTGACAGCGTACTTGTGGGTTAAAAATCGATCGAAGGAGAGGACACTATCATGGGAGGAGTGGAGTCAGTTTAACTTTTTTGGCTAATTTATATGTAAGCATGTACTTGTTGTTACGGGTGGATTTCTAAATAACCAGTGATCCTTATTTGCTGTTGGATTTAGTGATCCTCAACTCTGTCTGAAGTAGTGATCCTCAGAAATGTTGCAGGATCAGGATCATGGATCACTATAAGGATCCCAGTACTAACGGTTGTCTACTTTGAATTCGTGAATGTTTTGCAGGAAGTTCAACTCGGACTTAGTCTTGGCGACATTCCTGGAGAATATTCCCAGACTATCCCGCACGTGCTTGGCCAAAAATGGACGTTGTGGAGAACGTGGGAGCTTGGCACAAAAGTCGGATAGTTAGTTATTGTAGTTAACTTCTATTTTAAAAGGGGTAGCGAGCTAGAATTAGAACACTTAGTCATTTTCAGCTACACACACTCTCATACACTCGCATACTTGAAGCTCTCGACGAACATTCATTCGTTTTCACTCACTTTTACACATTTCACGATAGTGATCCTTGTACCTAGCTCGTTACTATCCAAAGTTGTAAACATTTATTCATTAATTTGAGCTTGGTGATCGGTAGTTTCCATCACCCGGGGTTTTTTGTGCTG
The DNA here is from genome assembly GCA_030545235.1 of Helianthus tuberosus. Lineage (NCBI taxonomy): Eukaryota > Viridiplantae > Streptophyta > Magnoliopsida > Asterales > Asteraceae > Helianthus > Helianthus tuberosus. Next base: position 142,074,220 of record CM060359.1, on the reverse strand, counting down.
GATATCAACTCTTGATCAAGGGCTTTTTCCCCGTATAAATCCTTGTGTCATTTGTGCAATTTACATTGAAGTGATCCTTGTCATTGTTCTACATTATTAGCATCATACCCCATAACAGAGAGTTTGGTTGCAATATCCTCATCAGATTTTTTGACCAAAACAGTTTGGCGCCCACCGTGGGGCAATTGGTGCTTCGTCCTTAGAAAAATTCGCATTTCTGTGCTCATTTCAGTTCACTACAACCAAGCAAATGGCTTCCTCAGCGAAGAATGCTTCAAATTTGATGCCCTCATTCACTTCTTCACAAGGCGTTCCCCCTTTGCCTCCACCACCTTCTGGATCCCAGAAGAATGCTGAGAATGCTGCGAAGAAACCAACTCCCATTTTCTCAAAACCTCCAACTTCTTATGCTTCTTACACTCCCACTACTAGTGACATGTTTACTTTGATTTTGCAGATGAAGGATCAGATACGGCAACAGGATAAGACCAATGAAAGGATCCTCAAGGAAATCGGAGATCTCAAGAAACAAAAGAAAACGACAGAGGATCATTCCCCACTGGTGCCAAAATCTTTTAATTTTGATACTCCGATGATTACTTCCCAGCCATCAGTGGTTCCAGATGTACAATATGTGGGTGGGCCAAAAGGAGTGCACTACGGAACAACAACAGTGACCCAGGCATCAGGTTCATATTTCCAGCCAGCGGGATCCTATCCTCAGCATATGGGATCCCTCACGAATTCAGGAGGATATTCAGGAGTGCAGCAAATTCAAGGATCCTCCTTTGTTCCAGGATCATCCCAGGTTCAAGGATCCTCCTTTGTTCCAGGATCATCCCAGGTTCAAGGATCCTCCTTTGTTCCAGGATCATCCCAGGTTCAAGGATCCTCCTTTGTTCCAGGATCATCCCAGGTTCAAGGATCCTCCTTTGTTCCAGGATCGTCCCAGTTTCAGGGATCCTTCCAGATGCCAGGATCCTTGAGGAGTTTGCAAACAGGAAGTTCAGATGTCCATCAGGGAGATTTTATTCCAATGCAGACCAATGCTTCTACTGGTCCCTCGATCATTCCAGAGCCCCAACAATATGGATTAACATCCAATCTTCCAAATCTGAATCCAATGGGAGGTAACACTTTTAATAATTCCTATACTACTAACCATGGTCTTATGCAGGATCCAGGTATCAATCAGGCCATGGCCAGAGAATTGCAAAAGCTAAAGGATATGATATCAAGTGTTCCAGGAGTGGTCAAACCTATCCCAGAGATTGCAGATGGGAGCCACAAGATATCTCGTTTTGCACCACCAATCTGTGATGCTGAGATACCCAAGAGGTTCCATGTGCCAACAATGAAGCTATATGATGGTTCGACGGATCCTGAAGAACACATAGCACAATATAGGGAGAGGATGGAGATCAATCCAATCCCAGAAAGGTTAAAGGAAGCATGCCTGTGCAAGGGATTCGGATCCACTCTTACTGGATCAGCTCTCAAATGGCTGCTAAGTCTTCCCCCCTATTCTATTACCTCATTTGCTAATCTAGTTAACTTGTTTAATAATCAGTTTTCTTGTAGTAGAAAATTTGAACGATTAACTAGTGATCTATATAGGATAACCCAGGGTCATAATGAATCATTAAGGGATTACATTACCAAATTCAGTAAAGAATCCTTAGACATTCCCAACTTAGATATAGCCACGGCTGTTGAGGCCTTTAAAATGGGATTGCTTAGGGATTCGTCGTTCTATGATGATCTTGTTATGACACCATGCAGGAACTTAGATGAGGTAAGAACCCGAGCACTTAGATTCATTCGGCTAGAGGATGACAAGAGGATCCAGGAGAGGTTAGCAGGATCCTCAAAGCAGGATAAGCAAGGATCCTCATTCAGGAACAACAAGTTCAGATCCTACAACAGATCTGATAACCAGAACGTGCATTATGTTGATCAAGAAGAGGATGATGAGGATTATCCTCCAATTTCTGAATATTGTTTTTGTGTTGATAACAATGAACTAATCCTTGCGATGCAGAACCTAGGTGATAAAGCTATATGGCCGAGAAAAAATGATAGGCCAGCTGCAACTAAGGATAAATCTAAGTGGTGTGCATATCATGAAGATTTCGGGCATCTCACAGAAGAATGCATTGCACTAAGAAAGGAAATTGGATACATGTTGAGTAAGGGGCATCTAAAAGAATTGTTGGGAAGAAAAAAGTCAAGGACTCAGGATCCTGAAAGGATCCCTGAGAAGGCTCCAGCCCCTCCAGCAGATGCACAAGTAATAAACTTTATTTCTGGAGGATCAGACATTTGTGGCACATCCTTCTCAGCAGCTAAAAGGCATGCAAAGGAAACTAAAATGGATAACGGAGAAAGACCTGTTCGAACATCAAGTGTCTCCGAAGGAAAAGTCATAACCTTTGATGAGGATGATCGTGTTGATATCCAGGATCCTCATCACGATGGTTTAGTTATTACTCTTTTCATTTCTAACCATTTTGTCCGCAGGATCCTTATAGACGGAGGAAGTTCAGTAAACATTATCCAGCTTGATGTTCTAAAGAAGATGGGTATCCCTGGATCAGATATCATACCAAGATCCTCCGTGCTCGTGGGATTTAGTGGCGAAACTAAGAATACCCTGGGGGACATTAAACTCCCAATATACATCGAAGGCCTACACTCTTATCAAAAATTTTGTGTTATTGACTGTTTATCTTGTTGTAATGTCATCCTTGGCAGGCCTTGGATACACGATATGAAAGCAGTCCCATCTACCTACCATCAATGTGTGAAGCTCCCTAGTCCTTGGGGAATAGTGAAGATTGATAGTGATCAGCAGGAGGCTAAGAATTGCTACACTTCATCGATGAAACCAGCCTCGAAGTCAAGGGAGCAATAGCAATCAAGGTATCCTCCAAGGGATGTCTTGGAGGCAAGAGAGCAGGATGTGGTAGAAATCCTCATGGATCCTGATTATCCTGAATCCAAAATCTATATCGGATCAAGGATCCTTGGCGAAATGAAAGAAGACCTCGTATCCTTCCTCAAAAGGAGAAAGACTACCTTCGCATGGAAACACGAAGACATGACTGGTATATCCAAAGATGTAATCACTCACAAACTCGGCATTGACAGGTCCTTCAAACCAATCCATCAAAGGAGAAGAAAGTTTGCACCGGAAAGGAATGCCATTATCCAGGAAGAGGTAGAGAAATTGCTCCGGGCAGGTATGATTAGAGAGGTCAAGTATCCAAGATGGTAGGCCAATGTGGTTGTTGTTCAAAAGAAAAACGGAAAGTGGAGGGTATGTGTCGATTTTACCGATTTAAATAAGGCATGTCCCAAGGATCCTTTCCCATTACCCCACATTGACTCCATGGTGGATGCAACTGCGGGTCATGAACTGTTAACTTTTATGGATGCTTCATCTGGATTCCAACAAATCCAAATGGAACCATCCGACCAAGAGGATACAGCCTTCATGACTCCAACTGGTATATACTGCTATATTGCTATGCCGTTCGGACTAAGAAATGCAGGTGCAACATATCAAAGGCTGGTGAATATGATGTTCAAGGACCAGATTGGACAAACTATGGAGGTTTACATAGATGATATGGTGGTAAAATCCTTAAAAGCTGAGGATCACCTAAGAGACTTGGAGGAAGCATTCGATATCCTTGACAAATATAACATGAAACTTAATCCTTCAAAATGTCACTTTGGTGTTAAAGCAGGTAAATTCTTAGGATATATGGTGACAAAGAGAGGCATTGAAGCTAGCCCGGAACAAATCAAAGCAATAGTGAACATCAAATCTCCGGCCAATGCTAAGGATGTTCAAAGGCTAACAGGCAGGATAGCAGCTTTGAACAGATTTATATCCAAATCCTCAGAGAAGTGCAAAGAATTCTATGATATCCTAAGGAAGAACAAGAAATTTGAGTGGACTGAGAAGCATGAGAATGCTTTAAGAGCCCTCAAAGATTACCTATCCTCAGCCCCGGCTTTGATGAAACCAGAAAAAGGCGATGTGCTATCCTTGTATCTTGCAGTATCCTCAAAAGCAGTAAGTGCGGTCCTTGTTAAGGATCATGAAGGTACACAACATCCTGTCTATTATGTAAGTAAAAGTTTACTTGATGCCGAATCCAGGTATTCACACCTTGAAAAGCTTATTCTTGCATTAATTATGGCATCTACTAAGTTAAGACATTATTTTGAAACTCATGTTATCATTGTTAAAACTAATTTTCCAATTAAGAATGTCCTCAGGAAACCAGAGATGTCAGGAAGGATGGCTAAGTGGGCAGTGAAGCTAAGTGCATATGATATAAGATATGAGCCTAGGACAACCATCAAATCCCAAGCATTAGCTGACTTTGTGGCTGATTTCAGTAGTGATTTACAAGAAGAAGCTGAGTTAGAAGTCCAGCAGCTAGAAGAGACCAAGGATCCTTGGATACTCTATACTGATGGATCCTCAAATGTCAAAGGCACAGGGCTTGGAATACTACTAAAATCGCCATAGGGGGACATAATACCCCACTCTATAGCTTGTGAGTTCCAAACCACTAACAATGAGGCTGAATATGAAGCCTTAATTGCTGGTTTGCAAATTGCAAAGCATATGGGGATCAGGTATCTTGAGGTACATGTAGATTCATTGTTAATTACAAACCACTTTAATGGATCCTATGTTGTTAAAGGTGAAAAGCTAACCAAATATTTAGAGATAGTCAAAAGTTTGGCACTCTCTTTTGTTTCCTTTAGTTTGACGCAGGTACCAAGGGAAGAAAATACAGAAGCTGATACATTGGCTAACTTAGGATCATCCTTGAAGATCCCGGAGGATATCAAGATCCCTATTATCCATATCCTGGCCCCGGCTATCGAGGATCATGCGGCTATGGAGATAGGAAATGATTCTGCAATTATCCCTAGTGAGGATACTCGATCCCATTCGGGATCAGGATCATGGATCTCACCAATCATGAGATACTTACAACATGGAGAGATTCCTACAGGAGAAAACCCTAGGGCTTTCAAATCTAAGGTATCTCAATTCACAATTTTAAATAGTATGTTGTATAGACGATCTCTTGCAGGACCATACCTGAGATGCATTGAGGATCCCGAAATCCAAGAAGTTCTAAAAGACTTCCATGAAGGAGATTGTGGAAACCACACTGGGGGCAGGGCATTATTCTCAAGGATCCTGAGGACAGGATACTACTGGCCAACCATGAAGAGAGATGCTGTGGAGTATGCTAAGAGATGTGATCCTTGTCAGAGGCACAGCAATATCCTTCATCAACCAGCTGAATTATTGCATCCTATATCCTCCTCTTGGCCATTTATGAGATGGGGTATGGATATAGTTGGTAAGCTCCCTAAGGCACCTGGTGGAAAAGTATTCATGCTTGCTATGACTGATTACTTCTCCAAGTGGATAGAGGCTGAAGCTTTTGCCCAAGTCAGAGAAAAGGAAGTTATATCCTTCATTAAAAGAAATATTATAACTAGATTTGGAATTCCTTCTGAGATTATATGTGATAATGGTTCCCAATTTATTGGGGGCAGAACCACTAACTTTTGTGACAGCTGGGGGATTAAGATGATAACATCAACACCAGTCCACCCACAAGCTAATGGTCAGGCAGAATCATCCAACAAGATCATCATCAACAATTTGAAGAAGAAGCTTGGATCCAAGAAAGGGAAATGGGCAGAAGAACTACCCTATGTGCTTTGGGCTGATAGGACAACCCCTAAGAATGCTACTGGTCAAACACCATTCTCTTTGGTATTTGGGGCAGAATCAGTGATCCCAACAGAAATGGTGGTTCCAACTGCAAGAACAAGTACCCGTGATCCTGAGGAGAATGATGAGAACTTGGCTCAAGACCTGGATACTATTGAAGAAATCAGGGATATGGCTAGGATAAGGATGGCCAGTTATCAGCAAAGAATGGCTGGTGCTTACAACAAAAATGTCAGGATCAGGAGGTTTCAAGTTGGAGATATGGTATTAAGGAAAGCATTTCAGAATACCACCAATCCTGCTGATGGAAAATTGGCTCCAAAATGGGAAGGCCCTTATTTGATTGAAGCTGAAGCAGGAAAGGGGGCATATAGATTGCTAACCATGGAAGGTGATTTGCTACCAAGAGCTTGGAATGCTGTCCACTTGAAGAAATATTTCATGTGAGCAGGATCCTCATGGCACAGATGATCCTCACGATAGGGATATCCTTAAAGGATCCTAAAAGTATCGGCGATCCTTACTTAGGTAATATCCTAAACTTGAACTATTTCATTTCTTTATTTTCTCATATAAGGATAAGGATCATGTATCCTTTATCCATCTCTCACGTGAGTTTAAGTTTTGAAAGTTCAGGTATCCTTAGCATAACATTGGTTATCCGCTGAAGCAATCCGTTCCTTGGGTTTAACCCCAGTTATTTGGGCTTGACCCCTGTTCCGCCTGTAGCGCATGATGATCCTGGTATAGTTCAAGGCAGTGGGACCAGTACTCGTTTTAGGGGCTGATAATTCCATTGTACTGGCTATGCCTAGGATCCTACGTATAATGGTAGACGTACCATACATTCGTTCCTAAGGTTTCTAACGTTTTCACGTTAGCTAAGGTTTCTAACGTTTTCACGTTAGCTAAGGTTTTGGCATTTTCATGTCACTAAGTTTGGATAGTCGCCAGTTAGGGCCATACTCCAGTTTACATACGATCCTTGGGCTTGTCCCCAGTTATCCTTGGGCTTGTCCCCAGTTATCCTTGGGCTTGTCCCCAATTATCCTTGGGCTTGTCCCCAGTTGCTAACTCTTTTCTTATGTTGGCTTAGTCCCAAGTTATGCTCTATTTCAGGTTCTTTAAGATAGGCAACTAGGGATCCTTGATCCTTACTTTATTCTAAGGTTTATCTTATAGTTATCCTTATTATGGTTAGGATCCTAACTTGGACCCTCAGGTATGATCCTTAACTATTTTTAATCCTATTCATTATTTATTTGAATAACCCTTAAAAAATTTGACAACTAGACTTGTGATCCTTAAAACATATTGCTTTTTGGGATTCTTTAACTATAGGATATCTGATCATGGATCGTATCCTAAATATTTTCAATCTGACTTATTCAAAATTATTTATTCAATGAATATGCATCAAAACAAAGGAAAATCAAAGAAACACAAGGATAACAACACAAGATAAGTGACAAAAGGTTAAGATTTTATTTATTAACAAAGTAGTAACCCTTAAAAGGTTGTCAAAATTACCTACCCCGAGCATCTACCAGCAAAACGTGGCCCATCCACTGGGGTAGGTAAAGGGTGTCCATGATAATAAGTTCGAAAGTAGTGCAGGAATATAAAGGCGGCAGGATCACAATGGCTTCATCCCCAAAACAGAGGATCCCGCCACCATATGCAATCCTGCCTATTGTCCAAAAGATCATACATGATCCTTAATCCTAAAAACTATCGTTTAAGTACAACCCATCATTGTTCAACAAAAAACACCATAACCAAAACAAACTATCAAACTTAAAAAATGGGCTCCGGCTACGTCTAGAAATGTCCTTCATCGCCCATTCATGCAGCCTATGCCTTCGCTGCATCATCATCCCCTCCAGCTGCGGTATCCTTCATCAGATCCTTTCCACTGCCACTTGCCTCAATCGCCAAGACCTCAGTAGTCTCCTCCTCATCATCCTCGAGATCAGCCAACCTTGCTTTCCAGCCCTCAACATCCCAACTACTTTTATCAAAGTTAGGATCTTGAGCTTCTTGGGCCATCTTCAATTTTGTCTGATACATTGTGATGGCAGCAGAGACCTTAGCATTTTCTATGAGATCATGCTTCTCATAGTCAAGGTCAATCAGAAGTTTAGCCATCTTAGTCTTGGCATCTTGGAGTTCTTTATGAAGATCAGCAATGGCAAGGTCCTTAAGCACGGCAACCTGTTGGAGGTCAGCAATCTTCTTGTCCTGCTCCTCAACATTCCCCACGTAATCTTCAATCTCAGCAAATTTCTGCAAAGAAAAGGATAAAGAAGTTCAAGATCAGGTGATCCTCATACGAGTAGGATACCTAGGCAGAGTTAGTGATCCTTACATCATTGAAGTATTCAAGGAACTGGTGGCGGATCAGTGGTAGACCTTGAAGATCCTCAGTATCAGAAGTTTTCCTCTTCTTGCCACCCTTTCCTTTAGTGGGTGCCTTTGGAATGGAGATGCTAGGACTGGTAGTGGACCTCTTCTTCCTGGATCGAACAACATCAAGGTCAGCCGTGTTGAACTGGGATACAGGCTTGGCAGATTTTCCGGCGCCTACACATTCAAAGCAAGATGAGTATCCTTATCCTATTTCAATTTACTTATTTATTTTAATATTCAAACTATGTAAAAGGCAGGATACTTACTTGACATGGTAATGGAACCTGAGGATACTTCTTGTGAATCTTGGGTGTCTATCTTGAATGTCCTTGTTTCAGGATCAAGCTTCCAAAAAGCAGCAAGCCTATCCTTGGTTTCAGGTGATGTGATGATGTGTGAGACAGAAATAGCTGCATAACACAAGACAAAAAGGGGGTCAGTAATCCTTATACAAAAACAAGACTACCTGGTGATCCTTCTCAGGATCCTCTGGCCTACCATGGGTGGACCATGTCCTTGGTAGATCCTTTCCGTTTGGAATGGTATCCCTCCTGACAAAAAAGAAGCGACGTTTCCAATTTTTGTCATTCTTGGTAACTTTAAGAAAGGGGTGTTCTCCGCCGGGTTTTCGTTTGAACAGATAACGATGGGAACCAAAGGTAGTAAGATCATACAATTGTGTCAGCTCTGACATGCCTAAATCAATGCCTTCCTGCTCGATGATCCTCTCCAGGGTATACAAAACCCTCCAAATCATCGGCATGGCTTGGATGTAAGAGATGCCGGTAAGGGAAAAGAAGGATTGTGTAAATTCTGGGAAAGGATAGGTGTATCCTATGGCGAATGGAGTAACTGGAAAGGCAACCCATGTTTCTGAAACATAGTCGCTCAGAATAGTAGGATCAAAGGGTTTGAAAAAAGCACTCGCCGGAAAGCAATGACGAATCTTGTCTATCTGAGCATCATTAAAGGGAGTTTTTCTGAAAATTTTAAAGGGAGAATACCTGTCTATCTTCGGAATGCAGTTATAAAGGGAGTCTTTCTGAAAATTTTAAATGCATTTGATCCTATCTCTATCTCCTATTTATAATCATGATCGTGCAGGGTTGTCACTTCTGTGACGTCATGATCGCAACGGCTAGTCCGCTTATAACGGCTAGTTATCCGTTGGTTAAATATGGATAAGATCGACAAAATATAACTCATTTATTTACATATTTACTCCTTATATTTTGGGGGCAATTGTTAGGGGTGGATTTCTAAATAACCAGTGATCCTTATTTGCTGTTGGATTTAGTGATCCTCAACTCTGTCTGAAGTAGTGATCCTCAGAAATGTTGCAGGATCAGGATCATGGATCACTATAAGGATCCCAGTACTAACGGTTGTCTACTTTGAATTCGTGAATGTTTTGCAGGAAGTTCAACTCGGACTTAGTCTTGGCGACATTCCTGGAGAATATTCCCAGACTATCCCGCACGTGCTTGGCCAAAAATGGACGTTGTGGAGAACGTGGGAGCTTGGCACAAAAGTCGGATAGTTAGTTATTGTAGTTAACTTCTATTTTAAAAGGGGTAGCGAGCTAGAATTAGAACACTTAGTCATTTTCAGCTACACACACTCTCATACACTCGCATACTTGAAGCTCTCGACGAACATTCATTCGTTTTCACTCACTTTTACACATTTCACGATAGTGATCCTTGTACCTAGCTCGTTACTATCCGAAGTTGTAAACATTTATTCATTAATTTGAGCTTGGTGATCGGTAGTTTCCATCACCCGGGGTTTTTTGTGCCGGAGATCAACTCTTGATCAAGGGCTTTTTCCCCGTATAAATCCTTGTGTCATTTGTGCAATTTACATTGAAGTGATCCTTGTCATTGTTCTACATTATTAGCATCATACCCCGTAACAGAGAGTTTAGTTGCAATATCCTCATTAGATTTTTTGACCAAAACACTTGTATTGGTGAACGTTTGTAAGTAAGGCGTGTAGTATCTTGCTACAAAATAATAAAAAAAATTTGTCGGCCGTTCAAAAAAAAATGTCATGGTTTATAAAATTAATAAATTTATGACATTCTTTTTTGTGTGTCATGTTTTTAGCATCATAAAAAACAAGATTTATCTTAACACGCAAACAATGACACATGCTCATTTTATGACATTCTAAAGTGCCTATCAAGAAAAAAAAATGTCATGGTTTTACAAAATTCAATATATTTATGACACACTTTTTTGTGTATCATCCTTTTAGCGTCATAAAAAAACAAGATCTATCTTGACACACAAATAATGACACACACTTATTTTATGACATTTAAATGCGTGTCAAGAAAAAAATGTCATGGTTGTACAAAATTTAATAAATTTATATGTAAGCATGTACTTGTATAGGTGAACGTTTGTAAGTATAGCGTGTAGTATCTTGCTACAAAATAATAAAAAAAAATTGTCGGCCATTCAAAAAAAATGTCATGGTTTACAAAATTAATAAATCTATGACATTCTTTTTTGTGTGTCATGTTTTTAGCGTCATAAAAAAACAAGATTTATCTTAACACGCAAACAATGACATACGCTCATTTTATGACATTCGAAAGTGCCTAGCAAGAAAAAAATGTCATGGTTTTACAAAATTCAATATATTTATGACACACTTTTTTGTGTATCATCCTTTTAGCGTCATAAAAAAACAAGATCTATCTTGACACGCGAATAATGACACACGCTTATTTTATGACATTTAAATGCGTGTCAAGAAAAAAATGTCATGGTTGTACAAAATTTAATAAATTTATGAAACTGTTTTTATGTGTTATCTTTTTAGCGTCATAAAAAAACATTATATAAACATAAGGGTTAATTTCCTATAGTAGTTATTGTTTATGTAATATGGACATTTTGGTTAATTTCCAATAGCAAACACTACTAGAAAACGAAGCTAAGGCAACTTTTTAAATGTAACTTTTTTCAATTATGTTGCATTTGACTCTAATGTAACTTCTTTTAACATAAAAGTTGCAAACTTTTAAGAAAAAAAACAACCTTTTTCCTATAAGGTTGCAAATTTGATTGAAATTTGCAACTTTCTTATACAAATGTTGCATTTTTAAAACGTAAATGCAACTATTATTTTAAAAGGTTTCGTGATTTAACGAAAACGACAAAAAAGTTGAAAAAGTTTTGATTTATAAATAGTAAAAACTTCCATTACCGTTATGGTTATATTTGATATCTAAATTTAGAAAGTTTAGTCTTTTATCTTTATACCACTTTCCAGGCGGTGCCCTTTTTAACGAATGTTGACAGGCGGTGTCCTTTACCAGATATTTTGCTGCAAGTTTAGTCCTTTACACCCATCCTAGTTAAAAAACCCTGTTAATTGTTGGGTGTAAAGGACTAAACTTGCAACAAAATACCTAGTAAAGGACCCCGCCTGTCAACAATTAACAGGGTTTTTTAACTGGGTTGGGTGTAAAGGACTAAACTTGCAACAAAATACATAGTAAAGGACATCGTCTGTCAACATTCGTTAAAAAGGACACCGCCTGAAAAGTGGTATACAGATAAAGGACAAAACTTATAATTTTTCCTATTTTTTATAATAAAATAAGTGGGAGGATAATTTGTTGACAGATCTCACGAAATAAAAAGAAAAAAAAAGAAAAGAGTAAACTTCCGTTTTGCTCCCTGTGGTTTGGTCACTTTAACGGTTTTGCCACAAACCTTTAAAAATAGCCATTTTACTCCCTGATGTTTCGGTTTTGTTGCCAATTTGCTCCACACATCTAACTCCATCCAAAATATCTGTTAGCTAAAAAGGTATTTTGGTAATTTTATGAATAAAGTAAGGATAATTTGGTAATTTTACTTTTAAAGATATTACTCTAAAAACTAATAACATAATCTCTCTTATTCACCCTTACCATCTCTCTCTCTCTCTAAACCAAACCCAGCATCTTCTTCAATGATTCCGATCATCACCATGTAATTACGGCAAACCACCACCACCACAGTAATTACGTCAAACCGCCGCCACCACCGCCTCGTCATTAGAACCACCACAATACCCCCGTCATTAGAACCATTACCACTTTGATCTCAGGCCTGTGAAGCCAGTCTGCTATTGGAGTGGGTCTTGCAAACCTGAACCCAACTAATAGTGGATCAAAGCTTAAAACCTAAACCATCACAACTAACACTGTTTCGTCTGGAAAGTTGTTCACAGTCAACTCGATTTAGGGGTTATCACAATTTAGGGGTTGAAGCCATGTGAAAAAAAAAACAGATCTGATGGTGACAGCCACTCTCTCTCTTTCTCACCCTCTCTCGAATTAGGGATTATCACAAGTTGTTCACAGATCTGCCGCCGCCACCACCACTATCTGGTTAAACCCTACGACCACCGTAGGTTTCAGATCTGGCCACCAATGTTTATACACTATGGGTTTCGTGTGGTGAAGATGATCTGATATAGCCGCCAGAAGTTTCAGATCTAGCCTCCGATTTGGTGGCTAGGGTTTGCTCAGATCTGATGAAGAGGATGCTGATGAAGACGCCTAGGGTTTCGTGTTAGAAAGATGATGCTAATGGTGGTTGCGATTTAAAGAAAAAGAGAGACGGCGGTTGGTATTGGTGGTGGTGGTTAGTGTTGTTGATGGCGGTAGTTTATTGTTGAAGTTAGTTTGTAACGGTGGTATTTGGTGGTGCGGGTGGTGGTGGTTGGTATTGGAAGGATGAGTATGTTTGACGGAGGGTTATGCACTTCTGCATATGTATGGTGACATAGGAAAACGAAAATGAATCGGAAGATGAATTTGGAATTGCTCTGCGTATGTATGGTGACTCAAGAAAAGAAAAATGAATTGGCACATGAAATGATGAAAACAAAAAATGAATTTTGACTTTTGAAATAATAATAAGTCTTTTAATATTAAAATAAATAATTAAATGCTTATGTGTAAAATTACTAAAATACCCTATTGATTAAAAGTAAAATTACTGAAATACCCCTACTTTTAACTGACCGTTTTAACTGAGTTAGAGCCGGTGAGCAAACTGGAGACAAAATCAAAACATCAGGGAGTAAAATGACTATTTTTAAAGGTTTGGGGCAAAACCGTTAAAGTGAACAAACCACAGGGAGCAAAACGGAATTTTACACAAAAGAAAAAAACTTTTTAATCTTTGTAGAAAAATTATAGACTAATCCCATATAAAATAATACACTAAATAAATAATTGTTTTAAAGTCCCACAAATCCCCTCTCACCCACAAAAAAAGTTAAAAAAGAGTCGTCATCATAATCTAATTTTTATTTTTCAAACATTACTTTGATATTATTTTATAATTTTTATATAGAGAGGGAACTTTTAAATATTTAGGAGGAAAGTAGCAATTTAAGGAAAATTAGGAAAGATAAACTAATTTTGAGAGAAATTGATAACTTTTTTTTAATTTTAGTATATTAAAATATATGACAAAATATAAAAAATGCTTACACTAATCAATTACCAAACTCTATTATAAAAATATAATATATAAAAAAGTTAAATATTAAAAAATTATAATCTTACTTTTAATTATTATTATTTATATATTTTGATCTAAATATAATTTACGTGTATGTAAATGAATATTAATTAATTTAGTATGTATGAAAAAGTGTTATAAACAAATATAAGTTCACTTTATATATCAATATAGCTTGTAAGACCAACCGTACTGGGGCGTGTTCCCCCCTTGATACTGCTGGAAAACGCCGGCCCCCCATTACGCTAGGCATTTTGGGGCTTTTTTTTGAAAAAAAAAATTTGATTAGCGTTATATTTAAAACGCCATGTTGCACTTGTGGAAGGTTTGACTTGGGTTGACCCACCAATGAGAAATCAATTTGTTTTTTTTTTTTGTTTAAGGATTGAAAGGGGCATTATTTGGGCATTATTCCCACTACGCCAATTTTGCAATAACGCCCCATGCTGACTGGACCGCCACGTGTCGAATAATGCCCCATGGTGGGGGCATTATTTTCCCCTTCCACTACACATGGTCTAACAGATCAAAAGTCATGATAACTATTTAAGGTTTAGTATCACCTATTAAGACTTATATGATATATTATCCTGAATTATAATTTATTATGACTCAATACAATTCTATATACATTTTTAATAACTAGTTGTCTTAATAAAGTCCATCAAGAGTTATGATATAATTAAGGCTTGATAAAGTCCATTAATATATATGTTTGATCTATTGCTACTTGTTATACTTAAGTAAGACTCATTATAACCTATAGGTGTACAAAACCTGGTTTGGGCCTAAAGTGCTTTAGGTTGTAAATCAGTAGTTTTTTTTAATCTTAGGCTCAAACAAGTTCGACGCAAAGCGGTTCGGTTGAGAACCGATTTTAGGGTTGAAAACCCCAATCCACTTAAACTGATTTGGATCGGGTTTAAAACTGGTTTTGCCAAAAAAAATTATTTTACTGGTTCAAACCTGTTATGCATAAATTGGTTCATGTTGTAAACCAGCTTAACACATGAGCACGAGGCCAAATCAATTTGGCCTAAACCAGTTTTTTTGGCTACCAAATTAGGCACTAGGCACTGAATCGATTCATCGAGCCCAACCCAATTTCTGTGTGCACCTCTACTACAATCTAACTTTAAACCTAGTATGACCTAATGTGCATCATAATCCATTACGAGTTATCATTCGTATTAAGGAACAACTTCAAATTGATGACTCAAAAGTTGAAATTGATATAGTATGACTCACTAAAACCAATGCACCTTTAAAAAACTAGTGTGACCCAACAGAGTCACTATGATCCATTAAGAGTTATATGACTATTAAGGCCTAATATAGTCAATAGAGATGCGTTTAATCAATAATTGTTCGTTGTGATTGTGAAATATTATAATCCCTTCGGGAAATTCATTAACATCCGCTGTACATAAATAGTTACAAAGGAATAAGATAAATACGGAAATAATCAATTACAATGAATACATTTAATTACAGAATATTGATCCGAAAATTGTGTTGCACAATTATCGGTTAACACGCCCCCGCAGTTTGAGCCGGAGAAGACCGAAGGCATAAACTGGATTTAAAGCGCAGGAACAGCTGCTTCGGTAATCCTTTCGTGAAAATGTCTGCATACTGGTAATCGGCAGGGACATGAAGGACCTTGACTGAGCCAAGGCGGACCTTTTCTCGGACGAAATGGATATCCAGTTCTATATGTTTGGTGCGTTGATGTTGAACCGGATTATCTGAGAGGTAGACAGCCGAGATGTTGTCACAGTAGATGAGCGACGCGTGGCGAACAGGGACATGTAACTCGAGTAGAAGGTTGCGAACCCAGCTGAGTTCAGCAACGGTGTTTGCCACGGCGCGGTATTCAGCTTCTACACTTGACCTGGAAATGGTGGACTGACGTTTAGAAGACCAAGAGATCAAGTTGGATCCCAAATAAACGCAATAGCCGGATGTAGAACGTCGAGAATCAGGGCACCCACCCCAATCAGCATCTGAATAGGCAGTCAATTCTGTGCTGGATGACTTAGAAAGCAGTAAATCGTGCTCTAAGGTGCCCTTGAGGTAGCGAAGGATCCGTTTGAGAAACTGAAAATGCGGTTCTCTTGGGGCATGCATGAAGAGACAGACCTGTTGAACGGCATAGGCAATGTCAGGTCTGGTAATCGTGAGATACTGAAGAGCCCCGGCTAAACTCCTGTAGAGAGAACCATCTTCAAAGGGTGATCCACTGTCGGCACTAAGTTTAGAGCCAGGCTCGACAGGGGTGCTAGCGGGTTTACAATTAGACATGTTAGCACGAGTGAGAATGTCCACTGCATAGGTAGACTGAGATAAAAATAACCCGTTAGCATGTTTAGTTACAGCAATTCCCAAGAAATGATGCAAAGTCCCCAAGTCAGTCATTTTGAAATCAGCTGTAAGGGACCCAATTATTTGCCGGAGCAGATCATCACTGGATGCGGTTAATATAATATCGTCCACATATAGCAAAAGATAGGCCATCTGATCTCCGTGATGGTAAATGAAAAAAGATGTATCGCACACGCTGCTCCGAAATCCACACTTGATTAAGTAACCTGCAAAACGTTCATACCAGGCTCTAGGAGCTTGCTTTAAACCGTATAAGGATTTGTTAAGTTTACACACATATTTGGGGTTAGCTGAACAAGTGAAACCGGGTGGCTGAAACATGTATACGGTCTCTTTCAAGTGTCCGTGTAAAAACGCATTTTTGACGTCGAGTTGGTGAGTCGACCATCCGCGTGATATGGCGAGACTAAGCACAGTGCGAATAGTAGTGGGTTTGACTACGGGGCTAAAGGTTTCATCACAGTCAACGCCCACGGTTTGGCTTTTCCCGTTAACAACCAAACGAGCCTTATGCCGTTCTAGAGATCCATCGGCGTGGAACTTGTGCTTAAAGAGCCACATGCATCGTATAACCAGAACATCAGGTGGGCGAGGGACAAGTTCCCACGTGTTGTTGGCCAATAGAGCTTCATATTCATCAGTCATGGCAACTTTCTAGTTTGGGTCGGATAGGGCGGTTAAGTGAGACTTTGGAAGAGGGGACATGGTGGGAGTAGTGTGTGTATGGAGAGAGTAGGGAAGTTTCGGTTTGACAATACCCGAGCGAGAACGAGTTTGCATATGATGAGACGGTGTAGGTGTGGGTTCGGGTTGGGCCTGGGAACGGGAATGGTTATCGGGTGGAGAGGTTGTGTGGGTCGGTAGTGGGTGGGCCGGTGAGAGGGGCTGAGCCGATGGTATGGACTGGGCCGAGGGTATGTGTTGGGCCGAGGTATGGGCTGGGAAAGGTGTGGGTATGGGATGGTTGGGTGATGGCGGCTGGGCTGTAGGTGTAGTGGACTGTGGACTAGGTGAACTGGGTTGGGGGGTATGGGCCGTGGGCTGTGAAGGGGTAGAGAAATAGGTAGGGTCAAAAAGGAGGGGGTTGGGGTCAAGAAAATCATGCGAGGGCGGTGGGGTGGTGGGAGTGGCCATGGGAAACACTTGTTCGTCAAATGTGACATGGCGGGAGAAGAAGGTTTTGCCCGAAGTGAGGTTAAGACAACGGTAACCTCGGTAGTTGGCCGGGTACCCGAGAAAGAGACACGCGGTGGATCGGTGGGTTAGTTTGTTGGGTCGGGTGGCGGAGGTGTTGGGGTAACATATGCATCCGAAGACGCGGAGGTGGTCATAGGACGGTTTTCGAAGATATAGGAGGGACAAGGGGGTACAGTTTTGGTATAGTTTAGTGGGAAGGATGTTGTGGAGATAAGAGGCGGTGTGAAGAGCCTCAACCCAAAATGTTGAAGGAAGGGAGGCATGAGTAAGGAGTGTAAACATGATTTCATTAATACAACGAATCATGCGTTCCGCCTTCCCATTTTGTTGAGAGGTGTGAGGGCATGAAAAACGAAGTTGTATGCCGTTTTAAGTGGTGAAGTTGTGGAGGCTGGTGTTGTCAAATTCACCGAAATTGAGTGGTGACAAATTGGTGAAATTGAATTATTTTAGAATAAGTTTCTGATTTAAAACGAAGAGGGTAAACCCACGTATATTGAGTAAAGTCATCAATGATTACTAGATAATATTTGTACCCTGCATGGCTTGCTAAAGGTGAAGTCCACAAATCACAATGCAATAATGAAAAAGGACATAAAGTAGAATTGATAGAGTCGGAAAATGGTAAGCGTTTGTGTTTTGACAATTGACACGCATGACAAAGAGACGAACTCTTGTGTTTATTACAAGAAATAAAATTATTCAAATGAAGAAAATCCATAACGGGTTGACCCGGATGACCGAGTCGGTTGTGCCAAAATGGAGATTCTTGAGTAGAAGCAAAACAAGCAGTGGCGGAAGCGTTGGGTGTGAGCGGGTACAAGTCACTCGAACTGTTGTGGCGACTCAGGATCGTGCCATCCTTGAAATCCTTCACAGAAAAACCATATGGGTCAAACTCAATAGAAGTGTAATTATTGATATTGAATTGACGAACAGAGATAAGGTTTTTAACAATATTGGGATTAAACAGGATATTTTTGAGGTGAAGAGGTTTGGAGGCAAAGTTTAGGGTTGAGTGTCCCGAGCCCAAAACCGGAACTTTGTTGCCATTACCGACAATTATTGACGCTATTGGCGCAAACGTGGAAAACGTGTCAATATTAGTTTTATCAAAAGAAATATGGGAAGAAGCACCTGTGTCGAAATTCCACTGATCATCGGTTGCACCAGAATCCATAGACAGAGCATGAACTGCATCCGCAAGCTGGGTGGGTTCGAGAGGATCCACTGCTGCCAAATTAGCCTATGCCGACCTGTGATTGCCTTGGTTGGGCTGAGTGTGTGGAGCGGGTGGGGGCTGCCATGGGTTGGACCAATTTTGAGTTGGATAAGGGCATGGTAGAGGTGTCCAATAGGGTGGGGCCCAATAGGGTGGGTAATATGGCTGCTGGGGAGGTTGGTTGAAGGCCCTGTTGTAGGAGTTTTGGGATGGGGCATTGTGGTTTCGGTTTGAGTAGTGACTGGGGCCGCGGGTATTGTTGTGAGAGCGGGAGTTGGAGCGGTTATTATTACGTGGGGTAGGGTTACGGTGGGTGTAATGGGCTGGTGGGTTAGACTGGGCCGAATTATGATGAGAGGGTGGGGCCGGTTGGTGGTTGGGTGGTGTTGGCGAGGGTGGAATGGCAGCAACCAAAGCAGGAGAGTTAACAACCGCATCTCGGGTTTTTATGCGACCGGACTCGGAGTGGAGTTGGTCGATAGCATCTTCCCACGCCGGGAGAGACTGGTTGAGAATAGCAGAGATGGTGTCATACTCTTTTGGTAGACCCTTAACAAGATGTAAAATGTGTTGTTGGTCGTTCATAGGGAAATCCAAGGCATGTAGTTGGTCGGTTAGATCACGTATTTTCTGACAATACGCGTCCAGGCTAGGCATGGAAGCAAGGGTGAGATTGGCAAGCTCATGTTGGATAGCCTGGGAACGAGGTCCTTTGTTATTCACAAAGAGTCGTTTGACCCGTTGCCAGGCTTCAGCAGCAGTGGACTGATCGGCGAGAACCCGAACAAGTAGATCATCCGAAAGGGTGCTATAAATCCATTGCAACACAATGGAATCAATGTTCTCCCATGTCGCGTATTCGGGAGTGTCTTTAGCGGGGGACGGCGAACCGTCAATGTGAGAAAGCACTTGGTAGCCTTTTGCATGAAGCATAAAAAGCTTAACCCATGATGCATAAGAAACCTTGGTACCATCGAGGATACGAACTTTATTCTGGATGTTGCTAACAGTGTATACCGGATGTAGCGGTTTGTGGGTGGAATCGGCAGTGGCAGCAAGGATTTCCTTGTCTGCAGAATTTTCTTTGTCTGTCATGGGGCCGAAAGTAAGTGAAGAGATAGGGTTAGAGTGAAGGCTGATCGAAATCAAGTTTGGACGGCAGTAGGGGTGGTCGAAATCAGAAACCCTAGAAGGGTGATACCATGTGAAATATTATAATCCCTTCGGGAAATTCATTAACATCCGCTGTACATAAATAGTTACAAAGGAATAAGATAAATACGGAAATAATCAATTACAATGAATACATTTAATTACAGAATATTGATCCGAAAATTGTGTGGCACAATTATCGGTTAACAGTGATCTAGTATAACTCACTACAAGCTAGCCCACCCCTAACATGATCCAATAAAGTCTTTTATGGTTGTTAAATGCTACAATTCACTACTAGAAAAAAAAAGCCCTTTAATGACACAAGAACAATGACACACACTAATCTTATGACACGTAAACGCGTGTGTCATAAAAAATGTCATCGTTGCTAAAATCTAAATATTTTATGGCACCTATATTTGTGTGTCATTGTTTAAATGTCATTGAAAAAAAAAACACATTAAAATATTTGTGTCATCATTATGTGTCATCTTATAATTTTTATGACACTATATTTGTGTGTTATCGTTTAACTGTCATTAAAAATCACATTGAAATATGTGTGTCATCAATCGTTCTGTGTTATCTTATAAATTTATGGGGGGGGGGGGGTCCTTTTATCCAAAACCCGAACCCGATACTACCCGACCCGAAAAACTATAATACTGAATTACCTGAACCCGATAGAGGGTGAAACCCAAACCCGATTGAACTTAATCAATGGATATGATTTTGGTGTTTCGGGTTCACCCGAAAAACCCGACAAACTATTAGAAGAATTTCAAATTGCAATATATTCTAAGTAATTTGAGAGTTGGGAGGTGGAAAAACGGGATTCTATGCGTGTAAGGCCCTGCTTTTTCGTGCTTTCCAATTTTAGAAAGTTCATCTTGAAATTCTGTTTTCGGAAACTCGTTTCCTTTGTAATCGTATTTTGTTTCAAGCTATTGTAAATCCGAGACTTTGATCATAAGGAAATAAATCTTTTATACATCGTTTATACATTGATACATACGTTTGTCTGATACTTGATTCGTGATTCTTAAACGTTCCGTTCATACGAGGCATTTGATTATTCAATTACGAGACATAACTCTAGTTTTTATAATTTTATGATACTAAATTATATACTTGACAATAATTCAAACACTAAATCCTACTTGCATGCTTTTAAACACTTGAATTCATGGTCCAAAACACATGTTAGAACCTATTAGTTGTTATGTAAGCTTTAGTCTATTTAAAATACATATTAAGTGTCACATTTATACATCTTTATAAGTTAAAAAAAAAAGAATTAAAAGATGGAATCAACGACCAACATTTCCAACGTGTATCAACTATCTTCTTTTATTATTTAAAACCCCACTAACCATTTGATGTCTAAATAAATTAATATATTTTTTACTAACATAATCTAATAATGTCACTCACAAAAAATATATTTAATGGCTGTAAATCAGCTTACTGCCACAACCATATGTAGGCATATAACAACCATATGTAGGCATATAATTGTTTTTCTTTTTATGTATAGACCACTTAACCACATAATATTAATGGCTAGTCATATAATTAATGGATTTAACATAACAATACCATATCTAAGATGTCACAACAAAGAAAAAACGAAAGAAAGTTAGTGGCTGTTGACTGCCCATGCGGTCAACATGAATGTGTGTTTAATTGCTTTTTTTTTATTTATATACTAAACTCTCAACTACTTGTATTAAATGCAGACCCAACTTAACCCTAATCTTTCCCCCCTATAAATACAACTTAATCTCAGCCTCCCTACCACTTTTGCAACACTAAACACTCTCAAAACTCTCTCCAAATCGCAGCTGAAAGCAAGAGTTCGAGCAGATTCAGCACCTCTTACAAAAGTAAGCATAACTCACTCATTTCTTAACCGTTTCACTTGATTTTTTTTCTTACTTACTTGGATTGACCTTAGGAACATTTCCACAGGTTTTTCATAGAAAACCAAGGTCTGGAATGTCACCAAAAAGGCTCCAAAGTTGACTGCAACTTTCTGTTTTGAATAAAACTTTGTTAAATCTTGTTTAAACTTGAGTTATCTCATCTCAAACCTATGTCCTTACGCTTATAACCACATCTATGGTTAGTTAGGCTTAAAAACAAGGTTGATACATTTAAAAACAGAGGTCAATCCAAGTTGTTATGTATTTTCATTTGAACTTGTTGTTATTTGAATTATTATGTAATGTTGACAATTTGAAGTTATGAAATGAAAATGGTTGATTTAAATATTGTCACAAATAGTCTTATGAAGTCTCTTGCAATCTATTTCGTCTCATCCCGATGATTCCACCATCGGTTGGGTGTGACAGATTGGTATCAGAGCCATAACTATAGGGAATTATGTAGAATTGCCATGTTCGACCTAGTCTATAGTAGGAACCATATTTTCGACCATTCTTGATTCTCGCTTAAAATGTTATTCTTCATACTTTGCTTCTTTCTCTTCTTCTTGGTCTTAATATTTACATAAATGTCTTTCCTAACACATTTTACATAATACACTTGAAGACTTGAAGATCCTCTTTATACAAAAGAGACGAGTTTACCAAATAGGCGTGAAACCCACAATTTGGTGAACGACTCTCATTCCGCTTAATCTTATTTTGCACGAAGTTTTGCCATTAAGTTAGGAGTGAAATCAACATCTTAAAGGTAAATTTTCAATTCAAACTCTAGTGGACCCTCGTCAAAGTGTCGAAATTTTATTTTGGCCCAATGAGCACCAACCACATTAGGGTACGAAATCGTCAAGTTAGGGGTGAAACCCGCATCTTGTCGCTTAAGTCCCATTCCTCGATTTTCATTCTCGCCAAAGTTTCGATTGTTTCAATCGATTAGAGACATGTAGTAACTGGAAGGGTAAGATACCGTTAATCGCTTCTCGACGAGAGTATCTTACCTATAGGCTAAAGCATGTTTCTCTAATTTGAAAGGACTTTCGATTCACTTTGGAATAGTCGATGTTTCTCTACCCGAAACAATCCTATGTTTTATGAGCCTCTCTTATATGTGATTCAATTTATATGTGATTTTTATACTTGTTACCTCGTTCGTTTCAAACCGTTACACAATTCTCACGTCTCGCGCAATCAAAAACAATAATAATTCTTATGAACAAACTAAATTTATACTCTTTCTACGCATTCATACGTGTTTATACTTGTTGAATACTTGTTGAATTCATGCTAATAATGTGAATCATACGTGATACGTTGTGCTTACATGCTTAAACTTGCAAACTTATTTTGAATTTATGATCAAGTCTCATCCGTTCCTTCTCTTTCGATTCTTAGATGTCGTCCAATGCCGTGTCGAAGAAGTTGACAAAGAAGAGCAAGAAGGAATCCACCTCCGACTCCAAGTCGAAGAAAGGTTCAACCTCCAACACCAAATTCGACTCCATGTCAAAAATGGATTGTATGAAATTCATGGACAAGCAAATGGCTAAGGTCATACCCGATATTGTCAGTAGGATTCAGCCAAACACCGACTCTCCACATGGTTCTGTTGATTCGAAAGTGGAAACTCCCAAACCTACGTTCCAATTCAAGCAATTCATGGCTTGTAAACCCTTGGAGTTTACTGGCAAGGATGGCGCTACCTACATGATGAATTGGTTCGACGCGGTTGAACTCACATTTCTGCAAAGTGGGTGTCCCGATGACCTACGAACCCTGAATGCAACTGGAGTTTTTCGTTCGAGGGCACTCGAATGGTGGACCACCGAAAGCAACAAAAGGGGAAACGATGTTGCACACGCCTTACCTTGGGACGAGCTTAAGCAACTTATGAAGGACCAATTTTGTCATCCCCACGAGCTCCAAAAGTTGGAGAACGAGTTTTGGAACCTAACACAAGAAGGGAGCGACATCGATGGTCCGATTACCCGTTTTAAGCAACTTAGTGTCCTCTGCCCTGGACAGGTCGACACCATTCCCAAGTCTGTAGCCAAATTCATCCGTTGTCTTTCACCGTCCTTGATGAACCATGTTGCCTCCGCTTTCCCCAAAACCATTGAAGATGCCTTTCGTATCGCTACTGAGCTTAACAACAAGTGCGTTCTTCATGGAACCTATGACAAGGTTTCAACGAAGAGTGCGCACCAAGCCACAACCGATACCACCGTTGTTGAACCTTCACCCTCCCAACCACCCAAGAAGAATAAAGGCAACAAGCGGAAGGCTTCAAGCAAGAATTGTGCGGCCGTCACTCCACCAAACCCTCAACCTATCCAATCAGTAGCTGCCGTTGTTCCCACAACCCTCGAACCACCAAGAAGAAACTACACTGGGACATGGCCCAAGTGTAACCAATGCTCTTACCATCACCCTACTGGCACCCCATGTCGCAAATGCGCCACCTGTCATAGGCTGGGGCATTTCACCGATCGCTGTCGCTACAACCAAAAGCCTGTTCAAGATCAAGCCCTTGTTGCCAATCCTGCTCCTAACCAGGTTCAACCCCAAGCTGCTCCTGTACGAGCATGTTTCAAGTGTGGTGATCTTAACCATCTAGCGAACGTCTGTCCTCAATGGAACCAGCCTCAGCAGCAACAACCACAACAGCAACAGCAACAGGCTCAACAACCTGCTAGAGGCCGTGCTTTTCTCCTTACCACCGCTCAAGCACAAAATGCAAACGACGTCATCACTGGTACGTTTCTTGTGAACCATGTTTATGCTTCTTGTCTATTTGATACTTGCGCCGATAAAAGTTTTGTGTCGTTAGAATTCGAACCTTTGCTTAAGTGTAAACGCTCTAAGTTGCCAAGATATTTCGCTGTCGAAGTCGCTGATGGTAAATCCGTCGCGGTCGATTCCATTCTTTCCAAGTGTTCCTTGATTCTTAACGATCATACATTCTCAATCAATCCCATACCTATGCAAATGGGTAGCTTTGACATCATAGTAGGCATGGACTGGCTTAGGCGAGTTCGTGCTGAAGTTGTTTGTTCTGAAAAGTTTATCTGCCTTCCTCTTCCAAACGGTGATTCTCTACACGTGTATGGCGAGAAACCTTCTCAAGGTCTCAAGCTTATGTCGTGTATCCAAGCGAACAAATGCTTACGCAAGGGTACCTTCACCTTTCTCGCCCACATTGTGGAAAAGAAGGACAAAGGCCCAAGCATGAGCGACGTTCCCATTGTACGTGATTTTCCAAATGTGTTTCCTGATGATCTTCCTGATCCGCCTCCTGCTCATTCTATTGACTTTCGTATCGGTTTAGTGCCTGGCGCTACGCCTGTCGCTAAGTCTCCCTACCGCTTAGCACCCTCTGAGATGCAAGAACTTTCGAGCCAACTCCAAGAGCTTCTTGATAAAGGCTTTATACGCCCTAGTACATCTCCCTGGGGGGCTCCAGTCCTGTTCGTTGAAAAGAAATATGGGTCATTCCGTATGTGTATTGACTATCGTGAGCTTAACAAGCTTACTGTCAAGAACCGATACCCTCTTCCTCGCATTGACGATCTCTTCGATCAATTGCAAGGCGCGACCTGCTTCTCAAAGATCGATCTTCGTTTTGGGTAACATCAACTTTGAGTCCTCGAAGAAGATATACCTAAGACAGCCCTTCGAACGCGTTACGAGTTCGTAGTCATGCCCTTTGGTTTGACCAACGCACCTGCTGTTTTCATGGATTTGATGAACCGCGTGTGCAAAGCGTACTTGGACCGTTTCGTGATCGTTTTCATCGACGATATACTTATCTACTCCAAGACTCAAGGAGGGCATGAGTGACACTTGCGTCTTATCCTTCAACTTCTTCGTACAGAACGTCATTTTGCCAAATTCTCCAAGTGCGAATTTTGGTTAAAAGAGGTTCAATTCCTTGGTCATACTGTCAATGAACTTGGCATTCACGTTGATCCCGCTAAAATCGAAGCTGAGAAGAATTTGATCGCACCTAAGTCTCTGTCTAAAATTCGTTCGTTTCTTGGTCTTGCTGGTTACTATCGTCGTTTTATTTCCAACTTCTCTAAAATATCCGCCCCTTTAACCTCTTTGACTCAAAAAGAGAAACCTTTTGTTTGGGGTCCCGAACAAGAGGAATCTTTTCAAACGCTCAAGGACATGCTATGCAATGCTCTTATCTTCGCGCTTCCCGATGGTAACGACGACTTCGTCGTGTATTGCGATGCCTAAAACCTTGGTATTGGTTGTGTCCTTATGCAACGCGACAAGGTTATCGCTTACGCATCCAGGCAACTCAAAATACATGAGAAAAACAATACTACTCATGACCTAGAACTTGGCGCAGTTGTTTTTACCTTGAAGATTTGGCGACACTACCTTTATGGCACTAAGTGTGTGGTCTTCACCGGCCATAAGAGCCTTCAACATATCTTCAATCAAAAGGAACTGAACATGCGTCAACGTCGTTGGGTGGAATTGTTAAACGACTACGACTGCGAAATTCGCTACCATCCAGGTAAAGCAAATGTAGTAGCCGACACGCTTAGTAGTAAAACTCATGTAAAGGGTATTCGTTGTCTCCAACTCGTTAATGATCTTCAAAACCGTATTCGTGAAACTCATTACGCCTCTATTAACGAAGGTAGTCTCTCTGTCGAGATACGAGGCACTGTGGAAGAAGATCTCGTGTCTAAATCTGATGGTATTTTATACTATTGCAATCGTATCTAGATTCCTAGTCGTGAAAACCTTCGAGACTTTCGGATGAACGAGGCACACAAATCGAGATATTTCGTTCACCCTGGGGCTGATAAGATGTACCATGATATGCGCACGTCCTATTGGTGGTCGGGAATGAAAAGGGATATCGCCTCTTAAGTTGAGAAATATCTTACGTGTTCAAAGGTTAAAGCTGAGCACCAACGTCCCTCTGGCCTACTCGAACAACCAGCAATCCCTGTCTGGAAATGGGAGAGCATCGCTATGGATTTCATCACCAAACTCCCTCGTACTTCTTTTAGTCATGACAGTATTTGGGTGATCGTTGATCGATTGACCAAATCAGCTCATTTTCTTCCCATTCGTGAAGATTTCAAAGTCGAGAAATCTGCTAGAATCTACACTGATGAGATCATCTGTCGTTATGGTATCCCCATTGACATCATTTTCGATCGTGATGCTCGTTTTACATCTAGTCTTTGGCAAACCTTTCAATCTGCTATGGGTACTGTTCTTAACCTTAGCACTGCTTTTCACCCTCAATCTGACGGTCAAACCGAAAATACTATCCAAACCTTAGAGGATATGCTTCGTTCATGCGTAATAGATTTTGGTGGCAACTAGGATTCACACTTGCCTTTGATCGAATTCTCGTACAGCAACAGTTATCATGCGAGTATATAAATGGCACCCTTCGAAGCATTGTATTGTCGCAAGTGCCGTTCGCCTATTTGTTGGCACGAGATTAGTGAATCTCAATTCACTGGTCCCGAGCTTATACAAAAGACGACGGACAAGATTTTACAGGTTCGAGACAACTTGCTGAAAGCCAGGAGCCAACAAAAGAGTTACGCCGATAAACGTCGCAAACCCTTGGAATTCGAGATAGGTGATTTTGTACTCCTCAAGGTATCGCCTTGGAAGGGCGTAGTTCGTTTTGATAAGAAAGGTATACTCGCACCTCGCTACGTGGGTCCTTTCAAGATTCTAAAAAGGATTGGCAAGGATGCATATCGACTGGACCTACCTGAAGAACTCAACAATGTTCATCCTGTCTTCCACGTTTCAAACTTGAAAAAGTGTCTAGCTGATGAAGTA
Source organism: Helianthus tuberosus (assembly GCA_030545235.1). Classification (NCBI taxonomy): domain Eukaryota; kingdom Viridiplantae; phylum Streptophyta; class Magnoliopsida; order Asterales; family Asteraceae; genus Helianthus; species Helianthus tuberosus. The sequence goes on along the minus strand of CM060359.1, from coordinate 142,046,761 downwards.
CTTCAAGTTCCACTAGAAGATCTTCAAATCAACAAGACTTTACACTTCGTGGAGAAACCCGTCGAAATAATGGACCAAGGAGTCAAGAAATTGAGGCGCAGTCAAATTCCTATCGTTAAGGTTCGATGGGAAGGAAAGCGTGGCGCTGAATTAACTTGGGAACTCGAAAGAGATATGAAGGTCAAGTATCCGCATCTGTTCGTCGTTGCATCTTCCTAAATTTTGGGACGAAATTTCCTAAAGGAGGGGAGACTGTAACACCCTGCTTTTTCGTGCTTTCCGATTTTAGAAAGTTCATCTTGAAATTCTATTTTCGGAAACTCGTTTCCTTTGTAATCGTATTTTGTTTCAAGCTATTGTAAATCCGAGACTTTGATCATAAGGAAATAAATCTTTTATACATCGTTTATACATTGATACATACGTTTGTTTGATACTTGATTCGTGATTCTAAAACGTTCCGTTCATACGAGGCATTTGATTATTCAGTTACGAGACATAACTCTAGTTTTTATAATTTTATGATACTAAATTATATACTTGACAATACTTCAAACACTAAATTCTACTTGCATGCTTTTAAACACTTGAATTCAGTGGCGGAACCAGAACTTTTCAACTGGGGGTCGTAATATATTTTCTTACATTCGTTAGACATATGAATTAATCGCTGAACTTTTATATTGTTTGTATAATTTTTGTCTAATAAACTTGATACCCCTTATGTGCGGTGTGAGTTTTTTTATAGTTTTTTCTTTATAAATGAAATATATGTGCAATAGAAAGTTTATTGAAAAATAAAATGCTAGAGATACTTATACGAGTTTTTTTACTTTAATTATCTTTCTAGAAATATATCTTTATCATGGAAAAACTATATTATATAGTTAAATATATTTTTATACAAGATAAAAAAAATTGTGACAAAAATTATATTTATAAGATGCTAAAGAAAGTTAAATCATAACTTAATAAAAATATATAATCAAATAACAAAGAAAGAAAAACTAAAATTTGTATGTAGCTTTTATTCTTTTTAAACCAATAAATATAAAAGATAAGAGAAAATGAGTTTTTATTTAAATAAGAGGGTAATGCATGGGTCTCTGACAACTTCATAAGTCTATTGGTCAAAATATTAATAAAATATTTGCTTTGTCCTTTTAGTTATTTAATATTAACTCAATAATCATTTATTCTCATCTTCTTCATGTTATTTCTCTTCACCGCACACAGTTCGTCGGTGGCCATCGGAATACAACAAAAGTCTTATTTACATCAGATTTTCATCAATTTAACTTCTCTACAGATACATGTTCAAGGGTTAAAGCGGCAAAATGACAAAAAAAGTTTATTCGCTGCTTATACAGATTAACATAGAATTTGGCCGGCCGGAGGGTCAACGGACCCTCCTGACCTCCCTGTGCTTCCGCCATTGCTTGAATTCATGGTCCAAAACACATGTTAGGACCTATTAGTTATGTAAGCTTTAGTCTATTTAAAATACATATTAAGTGTCACATTTATACATCTTTGTAAGTTAAAAAAAAAAAATTAAAAGATGGAATCAGCGACCAGCATTTCCAACATGTATCAACTATCTTCTTTTATTATTTAGAACCCCACTAACCATTTGATGTCTAATTAAGTTAGTATATATGTTTTACTAACATAATCCACTCTCACAAAAAATATTTAATGCCTGTAAATCAGCTTACTGCCGCAACTATATGTAGGCATGTAATTGTTTTTCTTTTTATGTATAGACCACTTAACCACATAATATTAATGGCTAGTCATATAACTAATTGATTTAACATAACAATACCATATCTAAGATGTCACAACAAAGAAAAAAAAAGAAAGTTAGTGGCTGTTGACAGCCCATGCGGTCAACATGAATGTGTGTTTAATTGTTTTTTTTATTTATATACTAAACCCCCAACTACTAGTATTAAATGCCAACCCAACTTAACCCTAATCATTTCCCCTATAAATACAACTTAATCTCAGCCTCACTACCACTTTTGCAACACTAAAACACTCTCAAAACTCTCTCCAAATCGCAGCTGAAAGCATGAGTTCGAGCAGATTCATTACCTCTTACAAAAGTGAGCATAACTCACTCTTTTCTTAACCGTTTCACTTGATTCTTTTTCCTACTTACTTGGATTGACTTTAGGAACATTCCCACAAGTTTTTCATAGAAAACCAAGGTCTGGAATGTCACCAAAAAGGCTCCAAAGTTGACTGCAACTTTCTGTTTTGAATCAGACTTTGTTAAATCTTGTTTAAACTTGAGTTATCTCATCTCAAACCTATGTCCTTATGCTTATAACCACATCTATGGTTAGTTAGGCTTAAAAACAAGGTTGAGACATGTAAAAATAGAGGTGTAAACCTCACAAACTTTCTGTTTTGATCAAGGGTTTAACCCACAAGTGATGCTTAAGCCTAAAGCTTTATGAATGTGTGATTTAGGATTAGCTTAGGATATCCTACTTGAAAATTCACACATTGTTTGATGTTTTCTTATAGATTAGTTGTTCATATTATATTATTTGTAAGTTCATGACCCTCCTTGAATGTGCATAACATCAAGTGTAGTGGCGAACATCTAGAGGTACCTAAATGGAAGACTTGTTCTTCCTACCTCCTACATGACTTCAATGACACATAAGAGGTTCCTAAATGGAGGATTCATCCTCCTACCTCATGCTTGATCTATTTGACTTATATACATAGTACATAACCTATAAATATTACCTAAGAAATCAACCTTTGATGATGATCTAATGGTCACATGTCAAGGTGTTTGGTTACATCATCCATGACATTATGTGTAAGATGATTACTTTCATATGATTATGTTCCTACGTTTTTAAACTCCAAATCTCTAAATCCACCGTTATACTCCAATTCTCATACGCCTTGTTTTCCTCGTGTAGAAGGACTTGGTGTTCCAACCTCCTAATCAACAAACAACTCTCGCGGATTTATCAAGTGGAAGCTTGCAAAACCGTGAGTACACTTGACCCATTTACCTTTAAAAACACTTTGGGTTGTAACATGTTATTATACAAACTTCACTTTCACACACTTAAATAATACTTTATGATCTCAATCCGTTATACATGCTACTTGTTTACTTAGGTTCATGCTAGATTTTACATGCTTTATGTCATTAACTTTGCTAAGCACTCAACTTAACATATATAGCGCTATAGGAGTAGCACACCACCCTTCGGGGTCTTGTTAAGCCTTTATTCTAAAACGGTCTCGTTACTTTTGTGCCGAGGGATGCTAAATACTACTGGACACTTGGGTTTGACATATTGTGATGCATGCTAGTTACCTTGTTAACAAATTGCCATGTGGATTCGAGAAAATGTTTTATACTTATGCTATATTTATTCAAAGCTTGTGTACTCGCCTTTACTTTTGCATTGAACTTTATTTTAAACATGTTACAGGTTGAGGATGATGATGCTATGAAATGAAGTAGCAATGATGCCTAGATACACATTTAGACGTCTTAGGTTTAATATGTTGTATCAATTTTGTTCAAGTTGTTATGTATTTTCATTTGAACTTGTTGTTATTTGAATTATTATGTAATGTTGACAATTTGAAGTTATGAAATGAAAACGATTGATTTAAATATTGTCACAAATAGTGTTATGAAGTCTCTTGCAATCTGTTTCGTCTCATCCCGATGATTCCGTCATCGGTTGGGGTGTGACAATGCGGGCACGTTGTGATAAACTGAATATGCATTGTTTATATATGTATCACTACAAGAAATTTAAGTTATATAGTGGCGACACTTTTAGCGGCGACAAAGGAAAAGTTGCCGCTAAAGGCCTTAATCTGGAACACGGGCTTCTCAAGTGATCTGGGCCTTTCCTTCCTTAACTAATCAAATGGATAGGGTTTATCCCTGAACAAAGAAAGAGTAAAATTCTCTCCTTGTCTTTTAGCAGGCATTTTCCCTTCACACCAAATATGCGCACAACAATGGCTCTCTCTCACAGCACACCACACCACAACACACCCTTACCTCTACCCGTTGCACCACCTTGACCAATGGTGGAACCAGACTTTTATGACTGGGGGATCGCGATGTAAATGTTATATACACAATACTATAATTAGTTACTTTTTATTTTAATGGATGTACTACGACCACTATAACAGTTGCTAATGCTAAACTAGAATTTTGTACCGATTATATATGTTTTTGAGGCTATTTTATGAAAATTTAGACTTTTGTACGGATTAATATATGTTTTTGAGGCCTTACTTATTGAAAATTTATTATAAAAAATAGTTCTCTATGTTAAAATAAGTAGGTATTAAATACAAAACGGTAAGCAATCAACTAAAAATAAAAACGACGACAATACAAATGACTTTATATATTTAATAAAAACAATAATAATACAAATGAATTTATATATTTTTAACGCTAAGTAAAATAAATTAGAATAAATAACTAAAAGTTGAAACGCTAAGTCAAATAAATTAAAATAAATACATAAAAGTTCAAATGTTTTTGTTATGTTTTAAACCATAAAAACATTTCAATAAATTATGACTATCTCAACGCTCTTAGGCTCTCTTACTGCTCAGTCAGCAACCACGTCATATTCTTACAAATCCTTAAAAACTCTCAATTTCACCTATAACCACACACATATCCTTATATTTTCCATCTCATCACCTAACTTTTTAATTATAATATAAACTTTATTTTTTATATAAATATTTTTAATATAAAAATAGCAATTTATTTTGTTTGCCATATGTTGAATTAATCACCCAAGTTACTAGTACTATGTTTGATTAAATAAGTCTATTAACTATTAGCCCATGAATTCAACCCTAAAATTATATCAAGGGGGTGTTTGGCCTAGCTTTTATCTTTTTGGCTTATGCTTATATTTTAAAGTAGCTTATGCTTATTTTCTTTCATTTGATAAGCTATTTTTAAGTGTTTGGATTAGCTTATATTCTACAAATTAATAATTAAATCTTTAATTGTTCGTTAATTTATTTTGTATTATCGGAGTGTATCAGATTCAAATGAGTTAATCCACCATTTGAGGGCAAATGAGTAAAAAACCATCTTATTCAAATAAGTTTATTCAAATAAGCTAAAAAACCATCTTCCCATAAGCTTCTTGAAATTAGCTTAAATAAGCTAATAAGCATAAGCTTAAAAAGCTAAACCAAACACCCATTAGTGCTTATTTTGTAAAAATAAGCTAAAAAGCTATAAACTTAGATAAAAAAGCTAGGCCAAACACCCCCCAAAGTCAACTTCTACCCTAAAATAAGATAAGTCATCTAAACAAGCAGCCGCTACCATTTCTATCGTCCATGATTCATCAACTATCAGTTATTTCTCTATCCTTCCATCGTTGATTATTCATCCCTTTCAAATGGAATCGCCTCCGTTCAATTCCGCCATTCTGCCTTTACTCTGCCGCACCACCTTTACTCTCCTAGAGCACCGTAGCACCACCTTTACTCTGCTGGAGCACCGCCATCTCCATCCGCCTCAATCTCCTATGCCACTCCGAAAATGGTACGTACATTCCGAATTTCTTTATAATTTTAGTGGTTATGTTGATAATTTAAGTAGATCTGTATCATTTTTAACTACCAACAAAACCGTAGAATAGTTTGACTTGAAATAGGATACAAATAAAGATATTAGGCCCATAGGAGAGCCGCTTACGAACAACGTATGAAAAGGATCGATTAGTCATGTGCATCTGTAATTTTTTATGTGCATATGTGATTTCTATGTTGGAAATAGAAAAAAAAGAATGTGTGTTTTCTATGTGGGAAATAGGAATGTGTGTTTGACTGGGTTTGGATGATAAAAAAAAGACTATTTGGCTAGGTTTTAATATACTCGACCTATATTTAAAATACCCTACCTCGATCTAACCAGTTTGAATCAGCAACTACTCAAAACAGCAACTTAATTTTACAAAGTTTGGCTTTCTTTGTACTTGGGTTTTTATTATTATACTGTTTGAATGGCATATAACTCATTTTTGTCAGTTTGTGAACTAATGTGCTCGAACAAAATTTGGTTTTCTTTGTACTTGTGATCGTAGGTTGTAGGATGCATCAGAGGAAATACAAGCTCGAGAACACAAAACCATTTCTTATTGAACTAATGTGCTTGAACCAAATACAAATTTCTAATCTCATATTGATCGACTCGCCTTTGTGGTTTGTTCATCCAGTTTGTAGTAGGTCAACCCGTCAGCCAGTCTAAGATTTTTTGTTTTAAATCTCTAACACGGTATCTAATATGAAACTTTTTATTTAAGTACAGTGATATTATTATTCAAGATCTAACCATTCGTGCAACAGTAGATTATTCTAATACAGATGGAATAAATCCAGGTTTAACTTCTATTAGCCCCTTTTCGGTTCCATTTTTTTATGTTTTAAAGTGTTTTACAAAGTGAGAACCGTATAACTACATGTATATATTGTTCTTGCTGTAATATATAAGACAATTATATAGCCACATAACTGTATTTAGCCGTCGATTATTCCATATGAGTTGAAAGCAAATCAACTTATAAAAATCTATGGGGAAAAATACAGTTTGGCTTGGATTGGGTCAAGATACTTTGTTGTCAGTTTTCTATGAAACATATAAATGATTAAAACATCAAATATGATTAAACAAGTAGGCAGTAGTGGGGCGCTTTTAGTTGGCAATCTCTTGTTGTTTAACATGTATGGTAATTACTTAACATGTTCACTAGATGTGGCGAGAATGGGTTGGTCGAGAGGGTTGGGTAACAGATTATACATGCGGGTAATTTATAAAGTACCAACGCCATTATATATAGAAATCATTAAATAGTACTTTGTATATGTAAAGAAATTGCCATACGTCATTCACTATTTAATATGTTAAGAATATTGTATTTTAAAGAACTAGAGGTGGTAAGATAGGCGGTCAAACAGGTACGGGTCGGGTTCATTTTACTGGTGACAAAAACCTTACTTTTATGTTTTTTTTTTCTAAAATGTCATGTTTTGATTTGTAACCTTTTTATGTCAAAACCTGTCGTGATATATTTCTTAGATTTTAGGGCAATGGCCTTGTATGCTATACAAAGTGTCAACTAGGTTAAGGCTAAGGTGAGCACTCATTTCTTATTGAAAGAATCATATCAGTATTTTTATTTGTGTAGTGTACATGTGTTGAAATTGTAGCTTTAACTTCATCGATTGAATTGGAATCTTTAATTGTGTAGTGTCTATATCAGACGGGAGGACGGGAGGTACTGAATGTGGCTATTATGTGTTGAAGTTCATGAAAAAGGTGGTTGAAGAAGGAATTGAAATACTTGCCAATGATAATGTAAGTACTATTTTTTAAATGATCTTTTGGAGTATTATTAGTTTGTTTGCTAATTAGTTGCAAAACTTTTTTAGATCACTGAATTTAGTTTATAATTTTGGGGATTTTGATGAGATTTGTGTGTTTGATTTGCATATAAAAGAAACTGGGTGAAAAGATAACTAAATAACCGGATGGAATGAGAATATAATTGTGTGGATATCATCTTTGTTTATCATATCAAAATGCATAGGTTCTATAATTTTTTTATGTCATTAATTGTTTTTCTTATCAAAGTGTATGTATTTAGGTTCTTTAATATTTTTATCAGGTTGGGGAAGGCAAAGTGGTATACACGGATGAGGATATTGATGGAATACGTGAAGGGTGTTCGAGTTATGGGGCACCGTTTGTTTTCAAGTGACTATTTTAGATGTTGAAGTATGTATGCCAAATAATATTTTTTGTTAACTGAAGATATTTGAATTATAGGATGAGGATCATTACATAACATTAATTATTGCGAGAACAAAAAGAACAACCCTAAAACACTAAATTTTAGGATTTAAGGTTCATATTTTTTAAATTTTATGTTTCTTACATTCATATGTGTATTACATATACAAAATGACCATATATTTTTACCTACACATAGCCTACATACATGTTGTTAATTTAACGTACACATAACCTACGTATGTGTAGGTTACAAGAAAAGTGAAAATTTTTCCATATTTTGCTTTGAATTCAAGTGTAATAAAAAATAAATCTTACATTTGTAATATTTTCATTTACTTTTTATGTTTTTAAGATTGAAAAAATAGGCGATCCATTGTGTTTTGCGTGTTCTCGCAATATTTAGTATTCTGCATAGAACCTTCCCCTTTAATTATATTTGACATATGACATGAAATGAATTGTTTTGGTTTTTTGTGTATTTTGTCATGAAATAGATTTATATATTGTTTTTGATTCTTTAAAGAAAATTCGAAATTCTAAAAAAAATTAAACAATGAAAACCGTGACACGCAATGTGTGTCATAAATGTTGTCATTAAAGTGCTATAAACGCGTGTTATTAAAATGTGTCATCAACGCGTTTCATAAATGCGTGTCATTAAAGCGTGTCATCAATGTGTGTCATTAAACTATGTCATTAAAACGTGTCATTAAGGTGTGTCATTAAAGCGTGTCATAAAGGCGTGTCATTAAAGTGTGTCACTAAAACGTGTCATTTAGGTGTGTCATAAATGGATGACACACAAATGCATGCCATCTTCAATTAATGGCATGGGCTTTCTTGACACTCTTTTGTGTGTCATATCTACCCTTTAATGGATGATTAGAAAACAAACAAGTACAATTGTTAAAAAAAGGATGGAGGGAGAAGGCGATGAAGGGATTCCATGGTCTGAAGTTCAATACAAGAAAAACCGGAGAAACCATCCGAATGGTGTTGAAATGACATTCCTGGTGCAGAATATTCCTAATGGCGTATCTAAATCGTTGCTAGGGAGAGCCTTTCAACCTCATGGATTCATAACAGATGCTTATGTTGCTCATAAGAGGGATGCAAGAGGAAGCTGCTTTGGCTTTGTAAGGTATGTGGTGGTTGGAAAACTAGATGAGGTTTTGAAGAATATGAATACTGTCAAAATATATGAAGCTAAACTCACTGTTACATTGGCAAACTATGATAAGAATCACAAGAAATTCATGTACACTAGTGAACTGCGGGGTGAAAAAATTTGGAGGCCTAAGGAATCTGATCAGAAACAAAACTCGAATCCTATGAGAATAAGCAGTCACATGAAGCCGGTCCGTCTAATACGACGTTCCGTTGGGGTGATGTTCTATTCTCAGATTTATTCCGGAACAAGGGCGAGAATAGTTGCCAAGGATCGAAATCTTTCAACATAGATGGCCCGGGATAGCTGTATGCTCTGCATTGTATTGGAAGGTCGATCCTTGAACTGCGAAGGATATTCGATCCCTCAATAGTGTCCGGCAAGTGGTAGAGGCTGGTGGATTGAAACATTATGGGCTATCCTACGTTGGTGGGTTGAGTGTTCTAATCATGCTCAACAATAGGGAAGTGGCATCTCAAACCATGGATTCTTTAATGAACGTTCTCTCGGGAGTATTTTCGAAGTTCTGCATCTGGAACGGAGAAATGCTGCCACTGGAACAGATCTTTAATATTTGCATCTCTGGTGTCCCGTTCATTCTCAGGGATAACTCCTTGTTCGAACGTATCGGAGCTGCATTCGGGCATGTGGTTAAACCGGCTGAGTTTTCTTGGCAGTCGTGTGATAATGCAAATTGCGTTGTTAGAATTGTTTCGTCCCAATGTTCCCAAATTGAGTAGGCAGTGGTTCTAAGTTGGAAAAATCAAAAATTTATACCTTGGGTGTCGGAAATTCTGGGGTGTTGGTCGCCGGATTTCGAACAAGCTGGTTCAGTCGAGGCTTATGGGTGGGAGTCAAATCATCATGAGGAACGTATAGTGGATGGTGAAGAAGAGGAAGGTGAATTCCGGCCACCTCAGGTCGGGGAAGAAAATCAGGCTTTACCGGAAGCTGAGGAGACGCCAACTAAAAAAGAGACGCCGTCGGTTCAGCATGGGAAAGGCATGCACGTTATGCATGGGGTTGTGGAATAGTTGGAACAAATCCCAAACATTAATGATTGTGGGGTGGTCCCAATGTTGAGGCTGGGAAAATAAAGAGTTGCAGAGAGAAAAAAACGACGTATGCTGGTAAAGAAAATCATAACAGTGAAGGAGAGACCCACTTGGAAGTGTCAGAGACTTCACATCAGCCTACACTAAGTTTGGCCAGGCCCACTAATGCTGGGCTAAACTACCAATTATCGTCATCTGGGCCTGTAATGTTAGGCAAAAGATCTAGGTTGGTAAGAAACCCCCCTTCCGCAGGATCCACACAAGGCCCACCAGTCAAGGTTCATCATAACGACCCATATTAAAATGAACCTCCAATTGACCTAATCTCCCTTACAGTTAATAGCGATGGAATTTGGATTGAGTTTCCACAATTTCAATCGACTCATTCTGCTGAAAACCAGGAGGATTTAGTGGCGCAACATCATACTAATGAAAATGGCAATCTCAATTCATCTACTATTCGAAATCAAGGGGCAGTGGAGGCAGAGACGATAACTACCACTACCTTCGGGGCATCACTTAGCATTAATTTGAATGGGTTCTAGGAAGCTGTTGAGAAAATCGTTTTGGAGGAAGGTGAATTTGATGTTTACCCATTAATTATTTAACAGTGAATCTTAGGGGGGTTAGGGATCTGCGGAAACCTAGCTGGATTAGAGGTCTAAAGACCAGCCATGGTGTACACTTCCTTTCTATTCAAGAGACCAAGCTAAGTAGTTACACGGGGTTTCTTTTTAGTAATTTTTGGGGAAGAACAATTTTTGACGCGGCGGCAGTTGAAGCATTTGGGATTTCGGGTGGGTTAGTAAGTATTTGGAACCCATGTGTTTTTGCAAAAGAGAGTATTTTAAAACACAGGCGTTTTTTGGTAGTTTCTAGAAGGTTAATTCAGACATGTGTTAAGGTGAATGTAGTCAACTTTCATGCTCCTAACGATGCTCTGGCAAGAGAGGTTCTATGGAGCGAGCTTATTCGGGTAAAGAATTCATTGGATGGGGTCTGGATAATGATGGGAGATTTCAATGATGTTTGGGGTGAGTCAGAAAGATTTAACTCCGAATTCGTGAGATCATCTGTTGAAAGCTTTAACAACTTTATTCTCAGTGCGGATCTGCACGAATACAATATAGGTGGTTCTAGGTAAACGTACATGTCTGACAACGGCAAAAAAATGAGTAAGTTGGACCCTGTTTTGGTGTGTAGGGGGTCTTTGGATTTATGGCCGGGCGCTGTGCTACTCGCTTTGGCAAGAGGTGTTTCAGACCATAGGCCTATTCTGTTGACTACTACTCCCATGGATTACGGGCGTAAACCTTTCAAGTTTTTTAATTCTTGGTTGGAGGTACCAGGTTTCATAGAGCATGTTTTAAAGTTGTGTACCATGTTCAGATTCTCGGGGTCTTCGGACTTGGCTTTGGCTATAAAATTGAAATGGCTAAAAAATATTATAAAGGAATGGAACTTGGCGGTGAAACTGAGCTCAGATGGGGTATATATGGGTTTGAAAAAGCAGCTTGAAAAACGGCAGAGCTAAGAGGGCTTACTCATGAGGAATTGTTTCTCAGATCCGAGTATAGACGGATCATAGCTAAGGCAGATCGTTTAAAACAGATTGACTTACGTCAAAAGTCTAGAATACGAGGGGCAATAGATGGTGACTAAAACTCAAGTTTCTTTCACAATATCCAAAACTCCAATCTCAGCAACAATCGAATTAACGTCCTCCTGATTAACGGGGTATGGGTTACAAACCCGGTAGTGGTCAAAGAAAGTTGCTTTGACTTTTTTTTGAATCTGTTCAAGGAGCCCATGCCTTCGCGACCCACCTTTACATGCCCGAATCTCGCAACTTTGTCTGGTATGGATGCGGATTTTTAACTCAGCCTTTCTCCTTAATAGAAATAAAAAATGCGGTGTGGGAATGTGATAGGGATAGAGCACCGGGTGTGGATGGGTTTAACCTCAAATTCATCAAAAGGTGTTGGTCAGATCTCGAGTTGGATTTCGTAAATATTTTTAATGATTTTTATGAATCGGGATCCTTCAATACTATGTGCAATTCCTCTTTCATTACATTGATTCCCAAAACTACTGACCCGTTAACACCTTCAAACTTCCGACCAATAAGCTTAATTGGGTGTATTAACAAGGTGGTTTCAAAAGTTTATGTTAATTGGCTAAAAAGGGTTATTGGAATATTGATTTCACCAGAACAAACGACTTTTCTGTCGGGGAGGAGCATTATGGATGGGCCGTTAATTCTCAGTGAAGTAATCGCTTGGTTGAGGAAAACGAAAAAGAGGTATGCTTTTTAAGATAAATATCCGTAAAGCCAATGATACAATAACTGGGTGTTTTTGGATAATGTCACAAATGGGTTTTCCAAATCGGTGGAGGAGAAGGGTAATGGCTATAGTTACACCGCACGGGCATCAGTTTTAGTAAATGGATCGCCTACTCAAGAGTTTAAGTGCCTAAGGGGACTTAGACAAGGCGACCCTCTATCACCGTTTCTTTTCTTAATAGCTATGGAGACATTATCCGGATTTATGAGGAGGGCATGTACACTAGGCTCTTCCATGGAATCAAATGTACTAAAGGGAGGCCGGTACTCTCACACCTCCTGTATACCGATGATGTCGTTTTTTTGGGCGAGTGGTCACAAGCAAACACCTAAACTTTGTGTAGGTTTCTTCGGTGCTTTTATCTGATATCGGGTTTGAAGATATATATTGGGAAATGCAATATTTTTGGGTTTAGCGTGGGCAGAAGTGAGCTACAAGGTATGGCGAATTTACTTCATTGTAGAGTTGGCGAATTTCCATTTAAACACCTTGGGCTCTTTCTTGGGGCCAACATGAACCTCGTAAAGAATTGGAAACCGGTGGTAGATCTTTCCGATCGCGATAGTCCAACTGGAAAGCAAAAAACTTATCATATGGTGGACGAGTGACATTGTTAAAATCGGTATGAATTCACTACTGATGTGTGTAAAATGCAACACATAAATTACATCAAATGATGCATAAAACTAACCCTTTTTTAGTACTAATGTTGGAAAACGTGTGCTTTTGTCTTCCTTTTGAATTTTCAGGGTTAAATGAGCGTAAATGAACAAAAGAAGCAAATATGCAGCAAAATCTAACATAATTACAAGAAAAGGAATAAACGTGGCATGCCCGACCCCTCGACAGCATCTTCCCAAGCAAAAACAAGAGAACAGAAGGCTAAACACGCCTCGTGTCCAGCGGACACGGGGGCGTGCTCAAGTGTCTGCAGAAAAGACAAAGTTGTAGAAGCTTCTATTTCCCAACACGGGGGCTTGCCCAGCTCAACACGGCCATGGTCAACGCTAAGATTCGCAGAATCAAAGCAAATCTTGATAGTACATATACGCTTCTGCACACGGGGGCGTGCCCAGCGGACACGGGGGCGTGTGGAGCTAATACAGACAAACTGCAATTAATGAAGAAAGAGAAAGTAGATGGACACGGGGTCGTGCCCACCGGACACGGGGCCGTGTTCGGGCTTCTGTGCAGGCTATAAATAAGGGTGCTTGGTTCACTTCAAAGGCATCCCTTGGTAAACCACCTCTCTCCCACTTCACCCACACTCCACCACCATCACAACACCCACATCCACCACCATCATCCATCATAGAGTGTGTGTAGTAGTCTCGGGATCCAAGATTGATAGTAAGAGTTCTTGACAATCAAAGGCCATGTTTGCCTAAGTCTCTTACATCACTTGGTGAAGACAAACATTTAGTGTAATACTTTTGTTTTTTAATCTTTTCGCATTTTTTATTTGGTTTTGTATTAATGTCTTTAATAACTAGTTTCTTACGTTGAAGGTGAAACTTCCTTATCATTGTCCATGGTGTCTTGGCGTTATTTTACTGTCTATATAAAATAAAAGATTTACACTATTCATATCTCTACGGTCTATATAGAGATATGTTGGCTACCTGGTCGGGGGTTAAGGGAATGGTTTGGTAAGGTTCTTGCCTTGTTCAGTGTATAGATCCTGCAAGGACCTGGGTCAAGCTTACTAGGACCTCCTTCAATACCCACTGGTATTGGATGGCGGGGTGCGAATGTCTTGATCCCCTCATATGTAAACTACTATTAATACTTTAACCCGACTATTTGGGATTGTATCCTTGCTAACTCAAACCACTTAGCCGAGGGTAACGTCACCTTCAAAAGAGGGGCCTACCACATTACGCATTGATAACTTAATTAATTATCTTTCAATAATCCAACCCTTTAGGATTGTATCCTTTCTGACTCAAACTACTGGGTTGAGGGTAACGTCACCTTCAAAAGAGGGGCCTAAGATAATCTCTTAAAAAGTGCAAAAATGCGAAAAAAATCAAAGTTTACACTAAAGGCGACTCGGATCCAAGTGATTCATCTTGTCTATCTGTTTTTATTTTATTTTTATTTTCAGCATTTTTAGTTTTTATTTTCATATTTAAACCTTTTTCCAAAATTTTGATTTGATTAGACGTTGATGATAAACCGGTATTAAAAGCTCTTGTGTCCTTGGACGACCTCGGTATCTTACCAACGCTATACTACGATCACGATGGGTGCACTTGCCCATATGTGTGTTTAGTGTTAGTAGAATATCGTGTTTTATAAATTTAAAACTTGACTAAAGTGTTAAAAAGGGCTAAAAATATATACAAAATTATATAACACTGCACACAACAAGTTTTTGGCGCCGTTGCCGAGGACACAAGGATTTTAAGAAAGTTAGAAATCAACGGCCTAATTGTTTTTCTTATTTTTTTTCTGTTTTTTTAGGATTTTTCTTAAATTTTCAGTTTCTGCAGAACTCAACACGGGGCCGTGCCCGCTGAACACCCCCCGTGCCCGCTGAACACGCCCCGTGCCCAATCTTTGGTACTGGCAATCCTGTTTTAAGTCAGACAGTAGTTGAACACGGGGCCGTGCCCACTAAACACGCCCCGTGCCCAAGTATCAGATACTGAAAATAGAATCATAAGATCCCGACGGTTGGTAATTTCTGACACAAACATGAGCGATACTGATTTTTTTACTTCCGCTCCTCTTATGGTACGTGGTGTCAAATATGTGGCGGAACTCATGAAGATTTAAAATGTTATTTTTTAAATTACACTCCCCACTATATAGACCCATCGTTTTCCTGTAGCCTTTAGAGGGGCGAGAGTAAAAATAATTCCTATCTCTCCCTAGAATGCTCTCAATCATTTATTCTAAAAGAAATGATTCTTGAAGAATAATTTCAAATGGAAGATCTAATTCTTAATTGGATAAAAGAGCTTGAGATGGACATAACTAATTCATCTCAAGACAACGCCCAAGAAGAATTATTGAGATCGCATTCGGATAAAAACAACATCGTCGCTCCCGAAATCACCTCTAACTCTTGCGAAGACTTGAGCGATAATCATCCCTGTGTCGATTGTGCCGTGAAGGACTCCCCATCGACTTCCGTCGATGCATACATAGACCTGAGCAATTCGACATACACCTTCTTTAACGAGAGCCCGGATAAGGGTTGGACTTGTCCACCTACATTTAGTATAGGAATCACCCTTTCCGATAACCTCTTGCATTCTCGTCTAAAACTAGGGCAACTAAGGTATCTCAGGAACTTCGGTGTTGTTCCGTCCAGTAAGGAACCACCCGATCCGGATAACTTCCTTAAAAATAGACAAAACTTCATAAACAGCTTCTAGGCACGGGGCCGTGTCCGGGTCAGCACGCCCCCGTGTCCACCAAAAGATTCTCGTCTGACTTTAGGTCAGAATAAGGACAAAAAGTGTCAGAATCTCGTCTGCACACGGGGTCGTGTCCAGCAGAACACGGGGCCGTGTCCAGCGTGCTGTCGTTTTCTATAAATGCAGCAAGATTCCTGCACATTTGGACCATTCCAAAGACAGAGATTTGGTGGGATCTTCACACATACCATACTGGGTATATTCTAAAGAAGGTTCTCAACAACCATCTTATCTTTTCTACTTATGTCCATTGCCTTCTTCTTCATTTTCTCCTCAAAACCTCCATTAAAGCTTAAAACCTCCATGTTTTCAAGCTTTATTGTGATATTTGTTAGGTTTTTATTCAAGGGATCTTGTCAAAAATAAGTTTTACAACATTGTTTTAAGTTATTTCTGCTTAAAAATGCTTTAAAAGTCAGAAAATTAATTTAAAACTCCGAGATTCCTTGATTTAAAAAACCTGCAGAGAGGTGAACACGGGGCTGTGCTCGGTGATCATGGGGCCGTGTTCAAGGTACTGTTTCATTAAAATGAACTCTTTTCGGTTTATTTTTCGTAGAATGTCAAGCCAAAACAGTGGAACCTCTTCAGCACATTCCAGAAACAGTCGTAGGGAACGAAGGCCTTCTATCGAAGCAACTCTTGTACGCTATGTGATGGCACTACGAGAAGCTCTTGACGAAATGACATCCGTAGAAGAGATCCTGATCGACCGTATAAATTATCTGTTGGTGGGGCTAGAAAATAGTTTCCAAGAAATCAACCTCTTGCACCAGAGGTTGAACATTCTTGTGACACCACCCATGGAACCAATCCTTCCCCAAGAAGATTGGAACTTAGCACTTGGAGTCATTAACCCCACCAGGTGGGATGACATCCCCGCAGAACCTCCTCTTGACAATTTGCAAGAAGTTCCAGTGGAAGTTACACCCCCTCAAAATGATGATGCCAATGAGCCCGCCTTTCTTCTCCCTCGGGAGATAGAAGAATGGCTCAACGACGTGTGAGGGACCATACCCAGAGAAGAAGTTCTTTAAGTCTCATTCAACCGAGAAAATTATCTTTGTCGGAAATTTTTCTCTTAAAATAAACTATAGGCTAGGACTTCTTTGCGGTTTTAGATTTCTTGTGTTTCTTGACCTACTTATCTAAATTTTAGTTTATGCTTTTATTTTCTAGGAACTTATTGTAATCTTCACTTTAATGAATGATGGTTTTGAATTATTAAATGGTGTTTGGATGATGTTGTAATGGGTAAAACATACTCGGGATGGTGAAGGATACTAAGGGAAACATGAACCAACACCCCATGCACAAAAACAGAGCCTCCCGACAAATTTTCTTCATTAAAGCAAGTTCAGCACGGGCCGTGCTCAGCCAACATGTCACACCCTGCTAGTTGCGGAAGCGTGTTGCGTGTGACGTAAGAAAGGTAATCATTGCATCCAATCATGTATCACCGGCTCAAGACTTGTTTCCAGAAATACATGTAGTTTTAAAAAGTCAACAAAAGTTGAGCGAGTTCATGCATTTTTTGTTATCATAAGTAATCGTAGTATTCATGAAAATGAAATCTTGTAATCGTAGTATTCATGAAAATGAAATCTTGTAATCATAGTATTCATGAAAATGAGATCTTGTAATCGTAGTATTCATGAAAATGAAATCATGTAATCATAGTATTCATGAAAATGAAATCTTGGTATCGTAGCATTCATGAAAATGAAATCTTGTAATCATAGTATTCATGAAAATGAAATCTTGTAATCGTAGTATTCATGAAAATGAAATCCTGTAATCGTAGTATTCATGAAAATGAAATCTTGTAATCGTAGTATTCATGAAAATGAAATCTTGTAATCATGGTATGTTCTGATTCATTCATGGAATCTGTTAAGGATCTATCAGTGGGTAGCGAGCCCCTGACATAATGTACCATAAGTAAATAACCAAACCGAGAACACTTTGTTATCATTTGGGATCACAAAAGCACTCCACGGTTAACAACTAGGAGTGGGGCGTGCCTCAAGCCCAATAGATCTACACCTTTTGCGCCTTGGTCACTATGTGATTAATGGTTACTAATGTTATCATCCTACTTATGCACATTAATCATGTTATCTTCTACTCCGTAACTAACATACCAATAGTTTTAGCATGTATTTCCCCTCGATGTTTTTGAAAACAAAACATTGAAATCAGTGAAAGGAGGGACATGAACTCACAAGTTTGCATTCCGTGTATTATGATATCGAAGTGAGCGTCCGTACGTGTCAATAACCTACATGTGTACTAATCTCGTTAGACACTAGGTCTTTCGGACCTCGTACAAGTTGTTCATCTTGAATTCTTTATTATGTTCTCGTTTGTCATCTTTGGAACAACTTTGTATTTTAGAGCGTTGATGGTTTACTCGCTCGATTGTTATGTATATACATATATTCTATACGTATTGAATTATATGTGAACGGCTTCGAACCTATGTCATTGGGCTTAACCCGCGTTTTATTGTTATTGGGCCTAGCCCTAGTTTTCTTGTTATTGGGCCTAGCCCTAGTTTTTACTGTCTTTGAGCCTTGGCCCATGTATGTTAGTAATTTGGGCCTAACCCAAATAATTTATTTTTGGGCTCTAGCCCATGCATTTTAGTAATTTAGGCCTAGCTCAATTCTAAATTTTGGTGAGTCCATTAAGTATACTCTTGCATTTTTACCAAAAAAATTCACCAAGCATGTAACTTAATAAGTTCGTTTTTCACATGAAAAATACTTGGTAATTTTTATAGTTTTCGACTTTCCGGATTCTTGTTTTTGACCACTTAGTTATGTGTTCGTTTTAGTGTCTAAAAATATGTTATTTTTAGACTCGACATTGTAGTAACTTGTTCACGATTTACTAGCATTTCTTGCTCTCGATACGCCCAATTTGTCGTCATCAAGTGTTATGTATTTCCATTTTGGCCATTTTATTTAATTGTCTGGTTTACTAGCATTTCTTGGACCACGTAGGAACATGTATGTGTATTTATTTTGATCACCCTATAGGTTATCTAATATATACACATATAGCACATAGTACATACACTTGACACGCTTCCAAAAATATATAATATTTACCAAAAATTATATATATACATATATTGTTACATTTTTAACCATTTATTTTTGTAAAAGAATAAGTTTAAGTTCATAAAACTTATTGAATATTTAAGACTTAATTATTCTCAGCAGGGTTTCCAAAAATGACGTTTATGACCACTAATCGTGTTTAACATTGTTAACCACTTGTTTATAACAAATAATCTTCACCTTTTTACTAGACTTTTAAAGACATCATTTTTGTCATAAGTTCAAATAAAGTTTTCCCACTTTAACCCTTTTGATTACTAGACTTTTTTTATGGTGATATTTCATAAAAATCAAGTTATTAAACTTAACTTGTAAAAACAAGGTTTAATAAACTTCCAAAATTTAGTGTTAAACCCATTTAAATACTTGTTTCTTTATGAAATCTAAAAATTATATAGTTAGTTCATGAAAGTGAGGATGATGATCTTTCAAGATTTAAACATATCCATGTTTAAATCATATATTTATGTTCATCATGGTAAGATGAACACTAATCTTGAATACTACAAGAATATACCCACAAGATCATCATAAACATAAACTTAAATCACTAATATCAACAAAAATCATCATAAATAACAAGATCACACAAACTAACTACACTAATCTACACATAACAACACATAATATGGTTAGATTTAGTGTTTATTAGCTTTGAGATTAGGGTTTTTGTTTGTGTTTAACTTTAATTTCAAGACAATCAACTTGTACTTCCATAAATTACTAGTAATAAGAAGCTTAAAAATGGTGATTAGAAGACTTACAATATTGCACAATTTAAATAAGAAAATAAGAAGAAAGTTAAGCTCCAAGAAAGCCCTAATGATCTTCCATCCTTGCTAGCTCCTTGAATGATCATGTATTGGCCTATATAAGCTTTATTTTTGGGTAGTTTAATGTTGGAATAAAAGTGGTATGTGGTTGTATGGTGGATCCGTGAGTTTGAGGGGGTAAAAAGGAGGTTCTTTTGTGTTGGTAAATTGTGTAGAAATGAAGGGTTGTGTGAATGATTTCAACTTATAAAATTCCTACACTTTAGTCAACATATGCCTTACCCTATCCATCAACACCCATGTCTTTGATTTGCAAGAAGTATGGTGAGTATGGGAGGACCCACTTGGACCGATTTTAGGCATGGTTAAACTAGATTTTTTTTAAACATGTGACATTTAATTAAAAAATGAGATATTTTGGTAATTAGTTTAAGTATGTTGGTTAGGGTAGTAAGGGTAGTTCAAGATTTTAAGTAAAGTCCAGTTAGTTTATATGTTTAGTGGGTATAGATTTTGGATGGCAAGAATGCCACTAGTTTGCTCGTCGGTTCGATACCGGGTGATATATTGAAGGTGTAATATAGTACCGGGATTTATGGTTTTAATTTACCATCGATGTTATGGCATTTATTTAAGGTGCATACAATGCCAAAATATGGTTAACTAGTTCGCCAGACTAGTGTAAGTTGTATTTTGATACCTTAAACGTTTTCCGTTTAGGCGTCGGCTAATTAACGTCACTTTTGCGTCGTACCGACGAAACTTTGTCGCAAGTTGTTCCACCGTCAAGTGAAGCATGAAGTGATTCCGAGTCCCAAAATAGGCTTAACTAGTTCACTAGCTTCTTCGTTTGGTTGTTTTGTGGCGAAAATACCGCTTACTAGTTTTTCGGGTCGATAACGAACAAGTTATGTGTATAGCGATATAACACCGGAAGCTTGTTATTTTGGACACTACAATGATATTCCCAAAGTGTTTTAGCGTATACGTCACCAATTGTCATCATTCCGAAGTTCCAGAAATGCTTAATTATTAATATGGACAAGTTAAAAATGTTATATTTTTAGCGAAACGGACGTTTTAGTCTTTAGGGCGTTGTACCGGAAAGTCCTAGATTTTTAGCAAGATATGTTTTCTCATTAGTGTTTTCTTATGTGAATGGACTCAGTTATGTTATCCGTGTGTCTTTTTCAGTGTTTCGTTCTGTTTTCATGGTTTTGCTGGCATGAATAGTGTAACCGTGAATAGTGCACGCAACACTTTCTACTAACACTTTTAGGGCATGGTTTGTTTGGTTTCACAATACGACGAAAACCAGCATATGTTTTAGCTTTGTTTTCTTGTCCTAACACTGTTATCCAGTATACGACACAGTTACGTAATTAAATTACGCTAAATGCATGAGATTATGAAATAAGAATAGTGATTAGTTTGTACGGAATTACCGGTTATTTGCCAGTTGTCACACAACAAGCCCCGTGCCCAATGATCTACAGAAAAACGCCCAGTTCAGGTACCTGGACACGGGGCGTGCTGGCTGAACACGCCCCCGTGCCCAGCCTTCTGTTACTTTCTGATACTGGCAATCTGAACACGGGGCCGTGCCCGGTTACCGCGTGCTTGTGACCAGGTGTCCAGTAACATAAATTTTTGTTTTTAACACACCTTTTTACACATTCAATCAACATAAAAACTTATTTTTGAGACACATTGAGGACAATGTGTAATTTAAGTGTGGGGGGATGCTAAAACCTTGAATTTTGCAAGTCGTAATTACAAGCCTTACACAAAACTCTATTGGAACCGCTAAACACCCCAATTTGTTTTCAAAAACTTTTCATATTTTTTTTACTTGTCTTGGTTTAAGTTGGGAATAGCAAGTTCTAAAAAGGTTATATTTTTACAAATTTACAACCGATAGTGTCGTGATAAAAAGAACCAACATAAGAAAATTATGAAACGACATGACAAATCTAGTTAAAATTTGATTATATATACTTGATCACATTAAAAACTCATTCCCACAAAAGTGAGTTTTGAGCCTTTATTGAGCATAAAAATACACATATTTAAACTAAATGCTCATCTTTCGTTTCTTGTGTGAATAGCCGCTTGGTTTCTTACGACTCTAGAACTTGCCATGATGATACATTCCCGGTCCTTACCAACTTAAACCCAAGTAAGTAAATGATGGAGGCATTAGGACTAACCCTTTTTCCTTTCAACACCATTTTTTTTACCACATACCCAAAATCCCCCTAGTTAACCCCTTTGAGCATAAACCTTTTCATTTCTAAACCCACAAAACAAACACCCTTTTACCCACCAAAACCCCTTTTTATTTTAAACCCTTTATTTTAGTAAAAAGCTCGGTTTTCATGTGATATTCCTTACCAAAAAAAAAAAAGATATATATGAAGTATAGCAATAAACAAACAAGTTCCCCAAAAGAAACTTTGTTTGAAAATGCTTCGTTTGAATAAAAAGTCACAAAAATAAAAAGTTTTATGAAAACTGACGCTTTTTACGCCTTTCGCCCTTTTTACTAACCACTAACCCAAAACCACCTACCTTTAACCCAAGCCTAACCCTTCCCCAAGTCCTCTTGATATTTACAAAGGTTTATAGTTAAAAAGGAGGAGGATTGATTGCTTGGCAAGCATATGGTAGAATTAAGTTTCATGCCGGTCTCGAGTGTTTCACAAAAATACATTTTCGGCCTAGTGTGGAGTGATCTCCCGTGAGGTATATGAACTTGTATATAAATGAAATTTTAAAGAGGCATGTTATGCCCAAATAAGTAATTTCTCTTATGAAAAGTTCTAAATAAATCATAACGAATAGGATTGTAAATAACATAAAAATAAAGCCTAA
Organism: Helianthus tuberosus; assembly: GCA_030545235.1. NCBI lineage: Eukaryota > Viridiplantae > Streptophyta > Magnoliopsida > Asterales > Asteraceae > Helianthus > Helianthus tuberosus. Next base: position 142,024,150 of record CM060359.1, on the reverse strand, counting down.
TAAAGATCTTGGATTCCCGACACTCAAGACAAGACCCTAACTTCTCTTCTACCCATTCCATTTGGGAGTGTAAGCCACATTATAAAGAGTTTTGCTTGAGGACAAGCAAAGATTCAAGTGTGTGGGTATTTGATGTGTGTAAAATGTAACATATAAATTACATCAAATGAGACATAAAACTAACCCTTTTTAGTACTAATGTTGGAAAAAGTGTGCTTTTGTCTTCCTTTTGTATTTTCAGGGTTAAATGAGCGTAAATGAACAAAATAAGCAAATATGCAGCAAAATCTAAAATAATTATAAGAAAAGGAATAAACGTGGCATGCCCGACCCCTCGACAGCATCTTCCCAAGCAAGATCAGAAGGCTAAACACGCCCCGTGAAGAGGTATGCTTGGTTGAGGAAAACGAAAAAGAGGTATGCTTTTTAAGATAAATATCCGTAAAGCCAATGATACAATAACTGGGTGTTTTTGGATCATGTCACAAATGGGTTTTCCAAATCGGTGGAGGAGATGGGTAATGGCTATATGTAACGCCCAAAATTTTCCCTTTTTAATTCATTTAAATAATGGCATACTTATCTAACGAAATTTGTGCATGACCCGTTCGTAAAACGAGCGATCCCCTGTTTTTTTTCACATTCAAAACTTATGTTTAACACGACACATTTTTTTAAAAGTCATAATATCTGCCATCAAACAACTTTGGCACACATACACAAATTATTAAGTTTAAGATACCAACATCCTACTAAGGTTTTCAACCGACAACATAATAAGAACTAAGTTTTAACTACTAAATATAGACAAAGCGACAAAAGTATTAAACATTGTTTTCTTTACAAAAGTAGCGGAACATGTGACGGGCCTTGAAGCGTGTTCGAACCGGGCGAAGCTTGATAGCTAAACTTGAGATTTACCTACACCATCACAACAAAGTAAACTCATTAGAACTAAAATTCTTTCATTTAACTCAAGTATCCAACTTACAGACTTTAGCCATTATGACATTCGCAAACTTGTAAATTACTACATACTTTCATTCTTGCACATAAGTTTGTTCCAAATGGAACTTCATACCATTCCTTCTATTCTTACTTCTAATCCTTCGACCCGTTCATAAAACGGTCCATACAAATACCATTTTCATACTTGATTCAATTCGACACATCTCATGTTAAACACAACAGTATAATAAAATCATGAATTGTACAAGTAGCGTACCTCGATCTTGATTCCCTTGTTGCTTCACTTGACTTGAACTCTCTTCCTTAACACCTATACATAACCATTCATACTTTTAATTTATGTCTCATACCCGTTTACATACCAATGGATAATACTTCATAAAATTTACACTTGCTTCAAAAACACATTCAATTCACATGAAGTTTATAACTAACAAAGCTAACATCTTTATTAAGGCATTTCATCAAACACTTGGTGTGCATATCATCAACAAAGCATAAGGTACAAGTGTTCAAAGCATGGTCCTACTTGTACACTTTCTAGTCTAACAAAAATAAACCAAGTTCATATCTTTCTTTCATCCTACCTCATCTCATCTAATTTCTATATATCAATTCATGGTCATGTATCAATTTTAACCTCATAGCATACATGTAAAGCATCATGTTTGTCATTCCTTCACAACAATTTGGTAATACACTTAAATCATTCAAACAAATCTGAAATCAACAATAATTTCGACTACTATGAAACCCTAACTCTCAATTATATAAGATTTCCACATAATTTCATGATTGGGTTAAAACCCACTTTCTACAAATCATTCAAATCAGAAATTCCTGCTTACCAATCGTTGAACAAGCTTAGATTATTTGAATTTTGAGTTCATGCATCCATTTAGGCTCTTAATTCCCTTTTGATTTTGAGAATTTCATGAAGTTAGGGTTTGTCTCCCTGGCCCCTTGCTCTGATCGATCCACACAAACACACCAGAGTGTGTGTTTGTGTTTTCCTTTTATTTATTTGTTTTTAATTAAAACTTCATTCCTTTTTCACAAGTTTAGTCCCTCTATTATTATTGTTATCTATTATCACATAAACTATCCCACTTTTGAATTATTAACATATTCATTTAACTTGGTTAACAATACATAACTAGGCATTTAGAGTAACATAATAAATTGCATATTTTGGGGTGTTACAAGTTTACCCCCCTTAAAATAGGTTTCGTCCCCGAAACCTTAACACGTACCAAATAATGCCAGGTAATGCTCCCTCATATCATCCTCTAGCTCCCATGTAAGATCTGATCCTTTCCGATGTTGCCATTGCTCCAAGACTTGCTTTATAACTTTGTTCTGAAGGTGTGTTACCTTTGAATCCTTGATAGCTATCGGTCTTTCAACGTAATTCAATCTCTCGTCTAATACAATATCATCAAGGGGCACGTATGCCGTCTCTTCTGCCAAGCACTTTCTTAATTGTGACACATGGAATGTGTCATGTATTCCATCTAAGGTTGGTGGTAATTCCAACCGATAAGCTACCTTCCCGACTCGAGCTAGAATCTTGAATGGCCCTATATAACGAGGACTAGCTTTCCCCATTTTCGGAAACGGATTATACCTTTCCATGGGGTCACCTTCAATAACACACGATCACCTACTTGAAACTCAATAGGACGTCTTCTTCGATCTGCATAGGCTTTCTGTCGATCCTGGGCTGCCTTTAAACGGGCTCGGACGAGTTCGATCTTCTCATTAGTCTTGGCTATCACATCGTTGGGCGCAATTTCTCTTTGCCCCACTTCTTCCCAACAAATGGGAGTTCTACACTTCCTCCCGTACAACATTTTATACGGCGCCATCTGAATGCTATTGTGGTAGCTCTTGTTATACGAAAATTCCACCAATGGCAAGTGGTCATCCCAGCTCCCCCCGAAATCTATAGTACACGCTCGCAACATGTCAATAAGTGTTTGAATGGTTCATTCAGATTGACCATCCGTTTGGGGGTGGTAGGTGGTGCTGAAATGTAATTTTGTACCCATACTCTCATGGAAACCTTGCCAATATCGAGATGTGAATTGGGTATCTCGATCCGACACAATAGATACAGGGACTCCGTGTCGAGATATTATCTCGTTAACATAAATCTCCGCATCCTTTCAGAAGAGAAAGTCTCCCGAATGGGTAAGAAGTGCGCGCTCTTGGTGAGGCAGTCCACGATCACCCATATAGCATCGTGACCCTTCCTTGTCTTAGGAAGCTTGGTCACTAGGTCCATCGTCACTTCTTCCCATTTCCATACCGGAATCTCTAACGGTTGCAACTTTCCATATGGTTTCTGATGTTCTGCCTTTACCTGTAAATAGGTCAAACATTTTGCAACATACTTGACGATATCACGTTTCATACCGGGCCAGCAATAACGTTTCTTCAAATCCAAATACATTTTTGTAGCTCCTGGATGAACCGAAAATCGGGATTTGTGAGCTTCTTTGAGTAACACGTCTTTTGCTTCACTAAACCTAGGTATCCATATCCGGCCATACATTGATTTAATTCCACTGGGTCCTTCTTCTAATTTATCAACAAACCCCTTTGTTATTTCCTTTCTTGAGCCCATTTTGCTCAGCGACTTGACTTGGGCTTCTTTAATCATTTCACTTGAATTGGAGGCGGATAATCCTTTCGGCTCAGGGCATCGGCCACTACATTTGCCTTGCCCGGATGGTAAAGGATTTTACAATCATAATCTTTAAAAATTTCTAACCACCTTCGTTGCCTCATATTTAAATCTTTTTGCTCGAAAAAGTATTTAAGGCTTTTGTGGTCAGAATAAATTGTGCTTTTCGTACCGTATAGATAATGCCTCCATATCTTCAAAGCGAAAACTACTGCTGCTAATTCCAAGTCATGGGTTGGATAATTACGTTCATGTGTTTTCAATTTCCTTGAAGCATAAGCAATGACTCTACCCCTTTGCATTAAAACACATCCCAACCCTTGGTGTGATGCATCAGTGAACACCACCAAGTCTTCCGTTCCATCGGGTAAGATTAGCACCGGGGAGCTCGACAGCTTCTCTTTCAAGGTTTGAAACGCCTTTTCTTGATCGGTACCCCATGTAAACTTCTCATTCTTCTTGGGTAACTTGGTCAACGACAGGGCCAATTTAGAAAAGTCTTGAATAAACCTCCTATAATAGCCAGCGAAACCCAAAAAGCTTCTCACATCACTTGGGTTCTTTGGAGGTACCCATTTCATAACAGCTTCCACCTTTGACGGATCCACTAAGATACCATCTGCATTAATCACATGACCGAGAAATTGTACTTCTCTAAGCCAGAAAGCACACTTAGAGATTTCGCGTACAATTTCTCCTTTCGGAGCACTTTAAGAATTTCGCGCAAATGGCATGCATGTTCGGCTTTACTTCGGGAATAAACTAAGATATCATCAATAAAAACTATAACGAATTTGTCTAACATGGCCCGAAAAACTCGATTCATAAGGTCCATGAACGCGGCGGGCGCGTTCGTTAACCCAAAGGACATTACTAAAAACTCGTAATGTCCGTATCACGTTCTAAATGCCGTCTTTGCCACATCCTCATCCCGTACCCTTAACTGATGGTATCCGGACCGTAAATCAATTTTTTAAAACCAACTTGCCCCTTGTAACTGATCGAAGAGATCATCGATTCGGGGCAACGGGTATCGGTTTTTCACCATCAGCTTATTTAACTCTCGATAGTCGATGCACATGCGCATCGAACCATCTTTCTTTTTGACAAAAAGTACAGGAGCACCCCAGGGCGATACGCTCGGGCGTATAAATCCCTTGTCGAGCAATTCTTGTATTTGAACCATTAACTCCCGCATCTCGGTTGGGGCCAACCTATAAGGAGCTTTGGCTACGGGTTTGGCATCGGGATACAATTCAATCTTAAAATCCACCTCACGTTCTGGTGGAAGCCCCGGCAAATCTTCTGGAAATACATCAAGAAACTCGTTCACAACTTCAACCTCTTCCATCTTAGGGGTATTCTGCTTAGTATCCACCACGTAGGCTAGAAACGCTTTGCTTCCATTTCGCACATACTTGAATGCTTGGACTATAGAACAAAGCCTCGAATTAACATTCCTTTCCCCTTGTATACTCACTCGTTTTCCTCCCGGTGTTAACACATGAATTACCTTTTTCTCGCATTGAATTTCGGCGTGATGTTTGGCTAGCCAATCCATGCCAACTACAACCTTAAATTCTCCTAATACCATGGGAATAAGGTCAATGGCAACTTCTCATCTTCAATGATAATTTCACAATTTCTACAAACTTCGTGCAACAAATAACTCTTATTATCCGCTATCTCTACTTCTAATGGCACATGCATTCTTTCGATTCTAAAAGAGGGGTGTGACACTAATTCACTTGATACAAACGATCTACTGGCTCCAATATCAAATAACACATACGTAGGCATCAAGTTCAATAAGAATATACCTGACACAACATTCGGGTGGTCCTTTGCTTCTTCAGTCGAGATCTGAAACATCCTTCCCTTAGCTCTTGGGGCTTCCTCCTTTCTTGCTTCCTTATCGGTTTTATGTTGAAGCTTGGGACATTCAGCCTTAATATGACCCGGTTGGAAACAGTTATAACACGTTCTGGTAGGATTAGGACATCTATAGTATGGATGTCCCTCTTGACCACAATTATAACACCCCTTCTTCCCTTTCAAGCATTCCCCCGTGTGTAACTTTCCACAAGTTTTGCATTTCGGAATGCTACCCTTCGCCTTATCCTTCTTGCTCTGATCTTGAAATCTTTGTTTCTTTGACGGGCTTGAGCTGGGAACATTCTCAGACACTCTCTTCTCACTTCTTTCTGCCTGTCTTCTTAGTTCAATCTCCCTATCTCGGGCTAAGTTAATGAGCTCATTCAAGGTTTCACATTTAGCGGGAATTATGAACTCCCGATATTCAGCCTTCAACATACCATGATAGCGGTTTATCTTCATTCTTTCCGTTCCCGCTATTTCTTTACAGAATTTCAGCTTGTCAAGAAAAGTGTTGGTGATTTCATCAATGGTTTCGTCTTTCTGACGGAGATGTAAGAAATCTTCTTAGATCCTGTCATTGGCAGAATGCGGACAGTGGTACTTTAGAAAAGGTTCCTTGAACTCTTGCCATGTCAAGACTTGAACTTTGTCTTCCCCAATCTCTTTACTATAAGCATCCCACCAGTCTTTAGCTTGGAGTTATAACAACCCGATGGCAAACATCACTTGATCCTCCTTTTCACAATGACTCCTTACGAACACCGCCTCAGTACTTGCAATCCACCTTTGACATGCTATAGGATCAATTTATCCTTTGAAAGGTAATGGGTTGCACGCCATAAATTCTTTGTATGTGCATTTGCGAGTTCCTTTCTTTCCTTGCATTTCTCCAATCATTCCATTCAACTCGTCCATCTTACTCGCCATCATTGTTTCCACCACTTCCAACACATGACTTTCCACTTCTTGGGCTAAATGAGGAATATTTTCCTGCATTGCCTTTCCAATCTCTTCCGAAATCATAGTTTTCAGTTGTTCTTGTTGTGTCGCTTCATCCTCATTCGTATATGCCATCTACACATGAACAACATTCTTTATTTCAAGCATTCATTCATCCTTTCCATCACATAATCATACTAGTAATACATAATTTCCTTTGAAAGCTCAACATTCATACATAATTTCATTCTTTAGAGTCTTATTATAACGTTTTCAATACTCCCCTAGTGATAAAAACATCAAACAGAACGATACAGTTGAAATTGGCTGAAAATGGTCCCCACCGTAAGCTACGGTGGCTACCGTAGCTTACGGTGACGTCTTTTTCTTTACGCCACAAAGCTACTGTCTTACGATGGCCAAATGTCTCAGGGGCTACCGTAAGCTACGGTAGCCACCGTAGCTTACGGTGACGCCCAGCATGCTATGGTCGATTTTTATATTTTTGCAGCCATTTTCCGTCCCGTTTTAACCCAAACTGATCCGTTTCAACCCACGCCTTTCCACATCATCCCGTAACAATTCCATAACTAAATTATTCGTAATGCATATTCAAATTTTAAAGGTACTTACTTGCTTCGCGCCGCGGAACCAACACACACTTCGCACAAGCTTTCGGTTTGAGTTCAAGCATTTGATGCTTGAATCCCTCAAACCTAGGCTCTGATACCAACTTGTAACGCCCAAAATTTTTCCTTTTTAATTCATTTAAATAATGGCATACTTATCTAACGAAATTTGGGCATGACCCGTTCGTAAAACGAGCGATCCCCTGTTTTTTTTTTCACATTCAAAACTTATGTTTAAGACGACACATTTTTTTTAAAAGTCATAATATCCGCCATTAAACAACTTTGGCACACATACAAAAATTATTAAGTTTAAGATACCAACATCCTACTAAGGTTTTCAACCGACAACATAATAAGAACTAAGTTTTAACTACTAAATATAGACAAAGCGACAAAAGTATTAAACATTGTTTTCTTTACAAAAGTAGCAGAACATGTGACGGGCCTTGAAGCGTGTTCGAACCGGGCGAAGCTTGATAGCTAAACTTGAGATTTACCTACACCATCACAACAAAGTAAACTCATTAGAACCAAAATTCTTTCATTTAACTCAAGTATCCAACTTACGGACTTTAGCCATTATGACATTCGCAAACTTGTAAATTACTACATACTTTCATTCTTGAACATAAGTTTGTTCCAAATGGAACTTCATACCATTCCTTCTATTCTTACTTCTAATCCTTCGACCCGTTCATAAAAGGGTCCACACAAATACCATTTTCATACTTGATTCAATTCGACACATCTCATGTTAAACACAACAATATAATAAAATCATGAATTGTACAAGTAGCGTACCTCGATCTTGATTCCCTTGTTGCTTCACTTGACTTGAACTCTCTTCCTTAACACCTATACATAACTATTCATACTTTTAATTTATGTCTCATACTCGTTTACATACCAATGGATAATACTTCATAAAATTTACACTTGCTTCATAAACACATTCAATTCACATGAAGTTTATAACTAACAAAGCTAACATCTTTATTAAGGCATTTCATCAAACACTTGGTGTGCATATCATCAACAAAGCATAAGGTACAAGTTTTCAAAGCATGGTCCTACTTGTTCACTTTCTAGTCTAACAAAAATCAACCAAGTTCATATCTTTCTTTCATCCTACCTCATCTCATCTAATTTCTCTATATCAATTCATGGTCATGTATCAATTTTCACCTCATAACATACATGTAAAGCATCATGTTTATCATTCCTTCACAAAAATTAGGTAATACACTTAAATCATTCAAACAAATCTGAATCAACAATAATTTCGACTACTATGAAACCCTAACTCTCAATTATATGAGATTTCCACATAATTTCATAATTGGGTTTAAACCCACTTCTACAAATCATTCAAATCAGAAATTCCTACTTAGCAATCGTTGAACAAGCTTAGATTATTCAAATTTTGAGTTCATGCATCCATTTGGGCTCTTAATTCCCTTTTGATTTTGAGAATTTCATGAAGTTAGGGTTTGTCTCCCTGGCCCCTTGCTCTGATCGATCCACACAAACACACCAGAGTGTGTGTTTGTGTTTTCCTTTTATTTATTTGTTTTTAATTAAAAATTCATTCCTTTTTCACAAGTTTAGTCCCTCTATTATTATTATTATTATTATTATTATTATTATTATTATTATTATTATTATTATCTATTATCACATAAACTATCCCACTTTTGAATTATTAACATATTCATTTATTTTGGTTGACAATACATAACTAGGCATTTAGAGTAACATAATAAATTGCATATTTTGGGGTGTTACACTATAGTTACACCGCACGGGCATCAGTTTAGTAAATGGATCACCTACTCAAGAGTTTAAGTGCCTAAGGGGACTTAGACAAGGCGACCCTCTATCACCGTTTTTTTTTCTTGATAGCTATGGAGACATTATCCGGATTTATGAGGAGGGCATGTACCCTAGGGCTATTCCATGGAATCAAATGTACTGAAGGGAGGCCAGTACTCTCACACCTCCTGTATACCGATGATGTCATTTTTTTGGGCGAGTGGTCACAAGCAAACGCCTAAACTTTGTGTAGGTTTCTTCGGTGCTTTTATCTGATATCGGGTTTGAAGATAGATCTTGGGAAATGCAATATTTTTGGGGTTAGCGTGGGCGGAAGTGAGCTACAAGGTATGGCGAATTTACTTCATTGTAGAGCTGGCGAATTTCCATTTAAACACCTTGGGCTCTTTGTTGGGGCCAACATGAACCTCGTAAAGAATTGGAAACCGGTGGTAGATCTTTCCGATCGCGATTGTCCATCTGGAAAGCAAAAAAACTTATCATATGGTGGACGAGTGACATTGTTAAAATCGGTCTTGAATTCACTACTGATGTGTGTAAAATGAAACATATAAATTACATCAAATGATGCAAAAAACTAACCAATCTTTAGTACTAATGTTGGAAAAAGTGTGCTTTTGTCTTCATTTTGTATTTTCAGGGTTAAATGAGCGTAAACGAACAAAAGAAGCAAATATGCAGCAAAATATAACATAATTACATGAAAAGGAATAAACGTGGCATGCCCGACCCCTCGACAGCATCTTCCCAAGCAAAAACAAGAGGTCAGAAGGCTGAACACGCCCCGTGTCCAGCGGACATGGGGGCGTGCTCAAGTGTCTGCAGAAAAGACAAAGTTGTAGAAGCTTCTATTTCCCAACACGGGGGCGTGCCCAGCTCAACACGGCCGTGGTCAACGCTAAGATTCGCAGAATCCAAGCAAATCTTGATAGTACAGATACGCTTCTGCACACGGGGCCGTGCCCAGGGGAAACGGGGGCGTGTGGAGCTAATACAGATAAACTGCAATTAATGAAGAAAAAGAAAGTAGATGGACACGGGGCCGTGCCCACCGGACACGGAGCCGTGGCCGGGCTTCTGTGTAGGCTATAAATAGGGGTGCTTGGTTCACTTCAAAGCCATCCCTTGGCAAACCACCTCTCTCCCACTTCACCCACACTCCACCACCATCACAACAACCACATCCACCACCATCATCCACCATCCATCATAGAGTGTGTGTAGTAGTCTCGGGATCCAAGATTGATAGTAAGAGTTCTTGACAATCAAAGGCCATGTTTGCCTAAGCCTCTTACATCACTTGGTGAAGACAAGCATTTAGTGTAATACTTTTGTTTTTTAATCTTTTCGCACTTTTTATTTGGTTTTGTATTAATGACTTTAATAACTAGTTTCTTATGTTGAAGGTGAAACTTCCTTATCATTGTCCGTGGTGTCTTGGCGTTATTTTACTGTCTATATAAAATAAAAGATTTACATCATTCATATCTCTACGGTCTATATAGAGATATGTTGGCTACCTGGTCGGGGGTTAATGGAATGGTTTGGTAAGGTTCTTGTCTTGTTCAGTGTATAGATCCTGCAAGGACCTGGGTCAAGCTTACTAGGACCTCCTTCAATACCCACTGGTATTGGATGGCGGGGGTACGAATGGCTTGATCCCCTCATATGTAAACTACTATTAATACTTTAGCCCGGCTATTTGGGATTGTATCCCTGCTGACTCAAACCACTTAGCCGAGTGTAACGTCACCTTCAAAAGAGGGGCCTACCACATTACGCATTGATAACTTAATTAATTATCTTTCAATAATCCAACCCCTTAGGATTGTATCCTTGCTGACTCAAACTACTGGGTTGAGGGTAACGTCACCTTCAAAAGAGGGGCCTACTACTATAACTAAGATAATCTCTTAAAAAGTGCAAAAGTGCGGAAAACATCAAAGGTTACACTAAAGGCAAGTCGGATCCATGTGATTAATCTTGTCTATCTGTTTTTATTTTATTTTTATTTTCAGCATTTTTAGTTTTTATTTTCATGTTTAAACCTTTTTCCAAAATTTTGATTTGATTAGACGTTGAGGATAAACCGGTATTAAAAGCTCTTGTGTCCTTGGACGACCTCGGTATCTTACCAACGCTATACTACAATCACGATGGGTTCACTTGCCCATATGTGTGTTTAGTGTTAGTAGAATATCTTGTTTTATAAATTTAAAACTTGACTAAAGTGTGTAAAAATGGCTAAAAATATATAAAAAATTATATAACACACGCACACATCAACTACCCACCTATTTCTTTTCATTTTACAAGGCTCCGGATCAAGTAATAGCTATCTTGGAGAAGCTTAGAAGGTATTTCTTTTGGGGTGGGTCCGAGGATATGTCTAAGACTAGTTGGATAGCTTGGGAAAACGTGATAGCACCAATAGAATATGGAGAGTTGGGGTTCAGTTCACTTAGAGACGTAGATTTAACAATGCTTGCTAAGTGGTGGTGGAGATTCAAGGTCGAATGCCAAGGGTTATGGAGGAAAGTAGTGTGGGCTATACACCATAATGCAAGAGCTTGGAGCTTCATCCTGGCATAAATATCTATACCTAGTCCTTGGAAACAAATAAAGAATGTATCGAGTGAGTTAGTTAGAAGGGGCTTGGATCTATCAAAAAAACATACGGGGCGAGGTGGGGTGTGGCAGTGACATACTGTTTTGGCTAGATGTGTGGAACGGGTCAGAATCTCTCTCTTCAAAATATCCACGTCTGTTTGGGCTCGAGTCAGAAAAAGGGTGCACTAGTGCAGAAAGATTGTGCAAATCAGACCTTGGTATCACAGGCAATTGGGCTTGCAGAAGACCGCCTCCGGGCCAAGTGGAGTCTGCTGAGTTGGGCCTGCTTCTGTCCGATATTCAGCAGGTTACATTGTCATCTGGGCTAGACAGATGGGTCTAGGACATACACAGGTCGGATGGGTTTTCTATTAAAAGTATAAAGCTACTCCTGGCTTCACAAAGCTACTCGATACCGCTTTACAAGTTCGAATGGAACAATTGCATACCTAAAAAAGTTTCTATTACAGCATGGAGGGCGTCAAAAAATAGGCTAGCCACGAATGATTAACAGGTGCGAAGAAACATTCCAATCAATTCAGACTCATGCTTTTTTGTGGTGATCTCCCTGAAACATGTGAGCGTTTGTTTGTGTCGTGTGCATTCACGCAAACAATTTGGCAGATCCTAGCTACGTGGTGCAAGTAACCGCCAATATATGCATTTTCACTGAGAGATCTACTAGACCTACACACCCACATTCATGGATCAAGAAAGAAAAAGAAGGCTCTGCACGCGGTTATACTGGTAACACTTTGGAGCATTTGGAAACAAAGGAATGATATAGTTTTCAAAGGGAAATCCCCCAACGTGCAGAATGTGATGGTAGAGATTAAGGCTTTGGGTCAAGTATCGATCTAAAGAAGCATCATTAACGTGGGAGCAATGGCGAGGCTTCAATGTTTTTCCTTTACTTTGATCTTGGTGTATTGGTTAGGCATGTTTTGCACGTCTGTATCATGATGTAAAGAACTGGTGGATGTACTTCTGTTTGCCATAGCATCTTGCTAGGTAATTTTGTATTTGAATAAAATTTTGTTGGTCGTTCAAAAAAAATATCTACCCTTTAATGACGCGCAATGCCTGTCATTGAAGGTTTTTTTTTTCTAATAGTGACAGGTGATATTAAATCACATATGAGAACAAAAAGAACACATGCCAACACATCACAATTTAAAATTTCACTATCATATAGAATTAAAATACTTCACATATTTACACCGAAACTTAATACAATATATGCTAGACATTATTGTGTGTATATAGTGCATGTGGAAATATTTATTTAAACCATAGTAGTATTAGTAGTCAACTGATCTCTGAACAACAAAACTGAAAACTTTACAATCACGAACTTCATGGCAAAAGCAAATTTTTGATATGGCCAAATGATTATGAGTTTCATGATGTTATGACCTTCTATCATGGTCACAATGGTGTATATGATGATAAAACCATACCAAGTAAACCATTGGGGTAAAAGCAAAGAAAATACTAAATATGGAGAAAGTATTCCTGTGAATATGAACACTAGTTTGAAAATGATGGTTTTCCAATTCTTGTATTCTGCATCATTTGTTTGAGAGAACACCGATAACGCCGCAGCAAAATTCATGACTAATGTTGCTAAGCAAATCCCTATGTGTGTCTTGTTTTCTTGGGTTGGTTTAGTCATTTGAACAACCGTTCCAACCAATATTGCCATAATCGCCACAAAAATACCATACATTTCCATGTTCGATGACCTGAAACAACCATTATAGCTAATTAATATTCAGCTAGCTAGTAATTTGACTCGTGCATTGCGGCACATTAGACCACGAAAAAAATAAACCTCCGCGGAACTTGATATGAAAAAAGCAAAACCTAACCCATGTGTAACTGTAGACAATTAGCGTTTTCAAAACTAAAAAAGGTTGTGAAAAAAGAAACGAAAATAATTATACAGAATACGTCACAACGATAGAAGGGGGATGCATAAACACGTCGCAACGGTATATTCGTAATCTAATCACGTTACATTGTATTATTAGAACGACAAAAAGGTTAAATGACACCGCTTTAAAAAAGCAATTTGTGACGCAATTTTGATGACGTATATGTTTATACTTTGAACACCTTTTTTATTACCATTAACAACTCAAAACACTGATACGTAGATAAAAACAAACAAGAACTTTATAAAATATCGTATTTTAAAAGTTATAAATAAATAAATATATATAAAGCATGCATGTTAAGGGTCAGTGGCATAACATTATTGGTTAAACTAAAAAAGAAAAATATAAAAGTCAAAGATTTTAGGTGTAGATGATAATTTTGGATGAGGGAAACTTGTAAGTTAAAATTTGCTAATTAAGCTTATACTATTGTTTAGAACTCGGGTATTACGGCGGGACACTTAAAGCGAACAAAACATAAACGTAAAAACGTTGAACTACACACGTACGTTGCGGCGTGTTAACTTGCAAAAATTAGTCCGAAATGTAAAATGTAGAAAAGAATAACTAAGTCAGCTTATGACACACGGATTGCGACGAGATTGTTAAACCGAAAAGAAATAGATGTACACGTGTTGAACCATACATGCATTGCACCGTGCTAACTAGAAAGTTTTAGATTGAAATCTAGACGTTTCCCAAAAGTAGAAGCCACATAGACTTCTCCCTTTTTTTTCCGTAATTTTTAAGCTTTTAAAACTTTTTCATACGATAACATTTTTGATTGAAGAGAATAAAATTTCTTTTTAACTTGGTGTAATTAAAAAAAATATAAAGATATTATCGTATGCTCGTTTAAAAATTGCGGGAGAAAGTCTATATATGTAGCCTTTTCCTCACCTTGAAGCCCCTACCTCTACAAATATTTGTTTCGACTTTTTGAGATGGTTTTGGTGATTTTCCCTTTTCCAAATGATATATTTTTTATTTATTTATTTTCATATATAAAGATCATATACATAAAGCAGAAATTAATAAGAAAGGAAAGTGCCTAGAATTTACGTGAAAAAGGTTAACTGAAACTTCACTTATATTACAAGAGGAGATTGTTACATGATGCACTAAAACAAATTAAACTTCCAATAACCTTTTATAAGGTCAAGATTTTTGCCGGGATGGAAAAGGCTAAATATGTTATTGGGAAATGAAAAATATTGTTTCGTGATATATATATATATATATATAGGAAGAGGATCCTGTAAAAAGTGCTCAAAGTGCTCAAAGTGTGAGAAGTGTATTATAACACTATATATAATACTATATAACACCATATAAACACCGTATAACAATATGTAACACCATATAATACCATATAACACTTTGTAACACTATATATCATTATATAACAAATATAACACTATAGGTTGTCTGATAGCATGTCTATGATAGATGTATAGTGTTATATTTGTTATATAATGATATATAGTGTTACATAGTGTTATATGGTATTATATGGTGTTACATATTGTTATACGGTGTTTATATGGTGTTATATAGTATTATATATAGTGTTATAATACACTTCTCACACTTTAGGCCCTTTTTACACTATCCTTACCCTATATATATATATATATATATACAGGGTAGGGTTTATGTGAGAACCACCTTTATTGCGAGAACCGCGAGAATCAATGTGAACACAACAAAATAAACTCACTACACCAACAAAAACCTAAAAGAACCTAACCCCCCCCCCCCTCACCCCCAACAAAATAAACCAACTACAACACCAAAAACCTAAAAAAATCTAACCCCCCCCCCCCCTACCAACCCAAGCTAAATGCTAAAAATTAAACCATAAAGTTAAACCCCCAAAAAACCTAAAAAAATCTTTAAAAATCTAAAAAGCACACAAGTTTTTTTTTAATAAAATCGCTACTTTTAGTATAATTTTTTTTAAATTTATTTTATTAACGAAAAGTAGCGATTTTATAAAAAAATATTTAAAAAATTGTGTGTTTTTTAGGTTTTTTTTAGATATTTTTGGTTGTGTTCACACTAGTTCTCGCAATAAAAGGTGGTTCTAACGGACACGTCTCATATATTTTTGGTTGTGTTCACACTAGTTCTCGCAATAAAAGGGGAAGTTTTAAATGAAAACCACTAGTTAACGCGAAAACTCGAAAATCAACTAAAAAAACCTAAAAACATACCAAATTTTCGCTAATTTAGGAATATAAAAAAAATTTCCAAAAAAAAAAAATTTTTAGTGCACATGTGTAGTATTACACATGTGCACTACAAATTTTTTTTTTTTTTTTGAAAAAAAAGTTTTTTTTATATACAAAAACTAGCGATTTTTAATAAAAAATTACAAAAAAAATGGTTTGTTTTTAGGCTTTTTTAATTAGTTTTCGAGTTTTCGCGTTAAAAATGGTTTTCATTTGAAGCATTCCCTATATATATACAGGGTAGGGTTCATGCGAGAACCACCTTTATTGCGAGTACCGCGAGAAACAATGTGAACACAATCTAAAAAAATCCAAAAAGCACACAAATTTTTTTTAAATATTTTTTATGTAAAAATCGCTACTTTTAGTAGTAAAAAAAAATTGGCTACTTAAAGTTGCGATTTTTACATAAAAAATATTTAAAAGAAAATTTATGTGTTTTTTAGATTTTTTTAGATTGTGTTCACATTGGTTCTTACGTTTCTCGCAATAAAGGGTGATTCTTAACGGATCATTCTCCTATATATATATATATATATTGGGTTAAGTTTATTTGTGAACAACCCTCTTGATAGTGAACCGTGTCAACTAATCCTAACCATGAATTATCAATACACATGTGTAAATCAATGGTCTGGATTTGATCAGGATTTGAAAATGAAAATACATTAGTGTATTTTACGATATGATGATGTAAATCAATGACTAGGATTTGAGCCGAGGATGTAGGATGATAATGTCGTAATCCATGATAGTCTACCAAAATTTAAATTTATTCAATTTCTTATAATTAAAATAATTGAGAAATAATTAAAAATGAGAGAGAGACAGTGAGAGTTTTTTTTTTTTTTTTTTTTTGAAACATAACTTTCATTAACAAAACCGCCAGCCCAAGCCGGGCTGACGAAACAAACACAAAGAAACTTACATATTTACAAAAGAACACCAATCCCCCCAATCTATCCCTTTAAACTTTGATCTATTAGAAAACCACAGGAAACTTAAAGCCTTAACTTCGCCTAAAATACCATCGATTTTAACTGGGAGTTCGAGAAACGGAGATTATTCCTAGCACACCAAATACTCCAACACATAATTAAAATGATTCCTTGAACTGCATCCTTTTTTATCTCCGACACCCTAAGGCTCTTGAAAATTAAAGGATTTTAATTAAACATGCTTGGCTAATGTCAATCTTACCATTTTAATCTAAAAAATAATTAAGGACCAAAATTAGTTCACTCTTAAAAAGTTGTTCACTCTTAAACCTAACTATATATATAAATATATAATTATATATATATATATATGTGTGTGTGTGTGTGTGTGTATGTATATTTAAAACAGATAATTATCATAGAACAACTAAAACATTAATGTGAATAATATTCTTAAGTAGGTGAAAAATTGGTTGAACTGTTATGAATCCCTTCAATTTTGGAATTGAACATGTTAACCTTCAATAAATTAAAATTACATGGTTATGACTTTTCGTCTTATTTTTTCAATAGAAACACCTACCATCCAGTAACACCGTCGGTTCTGGCTATATCTAAACGTCACCTAACCTATCACTTGGAAGGGTTTGAACCCACATTAGTTTAGTGTGAGAGAAAACATCATACTACTAGATCACTAGGTTATGGGTATGCAAAAAGAATGTGAGAAATATGTATGGTGAAGCAAGTGTGTGCGCATAAGATGTAGTAACAGTGCTATAACTTAAAAACGAAGGAGGATGCAGTTAACCTGTTATTGTGAACATAAGGATCCATGCGGGTTATCCTAGTATTTGTTTCCACCGTTGCTTCTGAAATTTTGACCGGGGTGATGATAGACTAATATGTGCAGTTAATCTGGGTTATATATCTAATATCTTTACGTGGGAAGCATGGTATCAAAAGTGGTATATATGTACTTTTGCGCAAGCCATTCTTTTTAAAGTGGTCTATGTTGGATGGTCTAAACTCGTTGTTTTTATATTCCAAACACAATATGCTTTTTTTTCTATATTTTTTAATATTATACATATGTAACAAAGAATCATTAAAACAGACGGATAGTTCATGTTCATATTACTGTATTAGAGCTTCCCCAATGCTATATTTTTCTAGGGTAGTGAGGGTGAGATGGAGGTTGTAATGTTGTTTAAAATATAGAACCGACTTTGTATAGCTAAAATACAGTACAATATGTATATAGATCAATTTCATCAACTCCAATTCATGTCACGATAATAAGAAATCTACAGAATTAGGGTTTGTGTCACACCTTGATTTTCTGGTGGGCCTGTACTTGAGGTTTATGCGTGATAAATTGATATAGATATTCAATAACACAGCGGAAGTCTTGTGAGTATAAAATATTTATTACAAAGTACTATTGTCCGAAAGTTCAAAAATAATATACAGACGAAAGTGTACTAAAAGATCCACAGACGGATCGAGAATAACAAATGATTATATAAAAGACTACTAGGCTTCTTGTATGGAGTTGCAAATTCCACTAAACAATTACCGGGCAGGTTCCAGCCTATTACGTACTTTGCAAACCTGCGCTTAGTCTTTTGAAAATACGCCAGTGTTTACTAGTAAATACAAATAAACGACACATTTTGAAAATATTTCAAAATCATTTTATATACCATTTGGTATATCAATTTGCATAAATAACTTGGGACAAACTATATCTCTTGTTATCAGTATTACATGTTTGTCAATATATATGGGGCCCGTAACTAAATTCCGAGACATGATTAACCGACACACCACTTAAATCCCCATATTGAGTAAGAAAAATATTTTATCATAGCATTAGCATCTGTCAGGTGTATGCCTACACTCCGTGCTTAGGTCATGACCATTTGCAATTAAATGAGCTGAGGATATCCAAGATGTGACAACCCTCAAAATTTCATGTATCCATAAGATTAATTAATGTTAATTAAGTGCTTGATGACTGTGCTGAATTACTTAACTGCTTTCTGATTATTGTGTCATCCTTACATGTGCTTTTTAACATACTAGTCTTGTGTAGAAAATTGACTAAATGGTCCTGTATGCTTTCCTAAGTGTTGGGAATTAAAAGTGTTACAAAAAGATATATAAAGGACACTATACGGAATAACACAGCACTTTAACAGAATGGTATCTAACCGAACAACCGGACATTACCCGGGACACCAAAATAGTGTTAAAAACATTGTTTCACTTTTTCTCAGCTAGTTATGGTTCCCGAGCACACTAACACACTACATAATACATGGTGCACACTAAACATTTGACATTACAATTAACTCCCCACTAATTAACCTTTTACCATTTAACTATACAAAATTACCCCACCCCATGTAATTTACGGCACACATGGCCCCCCTCTCAAACTCACGGCTCACCCATGTGGCCACCCTAAAGATTTCATCAAATCCCCATGCAATCTTGTTTAGATATGATTTGATCTTGTGCTTGTACTCCATGAAACACTTTATCTATTGGTTAATAGCACTTAGGGATTATAAGAGCATCATTTTTCTTCCCAAAACCCAACACCACAATTCCTTCTCTTCCTCATAAAAGCTACGGTCGACCCCTTGTCCACACACCCACCATTGTTGCAAGTCCATCCATTTTAAGTATAATACAAGGTGATACAAGGTGATTAACGAAGCTTGGTGTTCACGGATCGTGAAGGACCTCAACCACAAGCTTTTATCCACTCATTTTCCCCATTGATCTTCCCTAGCTTAAAAGCTAGTAGTAAGCTTCTTTGATCCTTGTTTACTCCATGTTTTTAGTGGTTAATAGTTATATCTTGATGAAAGCATATGAACACTAAAGATCATAAACATAAAACTTGAACATAAGCTTTACATAAGATGAAATAATGCTAGAATGATGTTATTTTGAGTATGTATGATGTTGCTTGGTGATTACTAGTAATATGATGATTGATCATCATATGGAACTTGTTAAAGCACGATTAAAAACATGGTTTAACAAGTTAGAGGTGATTATGTGCTTGTATGAAATAATCATCTTCTAGTCTACACATGAACTTGAAAGAAAAATGATTTTTCTTTAAAAAAAATATTAAACCAAGTGAACTAGTGATCTTGTAGATCTAAAACTTGTGAACGAATTTCAAAGAGAACCAAGTTTGAAAGGATGATTTTAGAAGAACATGGTTTTTATTAAACCAACATTATTTTAAATAACACCATAAGTGTAGATATACTTTTAACACAAGAAGATGTTATAAGTAAACATTTTTGTAAATTATATTTACAAGTTGTGAACATCTAAAAAGCCACAGAATGGGATTTTAACAAAAGTGAACACACTTTGGAGGGTAACTAAACCCACTAAACGCCATACCAAGTTACTACGCGTTTTTATGAAACATCAAGTTCATGTTGTTATGTAAAGTGCATTATTTTTGCACTTGACTAGGGTAATGTTGTTTAGTAACTTGTTGTTGATTGTTGAATGATTTTTGGAAAAGAAAATGATATGCTTATTAGCATGGACACCTCCGTTTACAAAGGAAACTCTGGCGAAATTTTCTAAAAATTTCAACACTTAGAAAATATTTTTCTAGCAAATGTCACAAGTATATTTTACAACTTGTGTTTCGAATATAAACTTCGCCATGGGTTTGTCACAAAAAAAATACAAAGTACCGGAGGTTGATTTTATAAATAAAATGGTTAAATATATATTTAGAATATATATTTTATACTAGGACACTTGTGTGGATACTTGTTTATTTCGTGAGATAGTTATATTATTTTAGGGTAAAGTAATATAACTTAACAAAGTACCTTGACATTAGAATTGTGTGGTATGAGATAGAAGTAATGAGTAGATAAACCGTACGTAGGATACGTGTTATGCATGCACAAGAAATTGATTGTTATCTGTACTTTATTAGGACGTGCTTGATTTCTGATTATTAGAGTAACTAATCTAACCGAGCAAACCAAGGTGAGTTCACACCCTCTACAAGGCATGGGATTCCCGGTGGTTTGGGAATGGGTTAAAGAATTAAAACGGAACCTACATATCCTCCTTGGGTAGGATATGTACCGCCATCCTCCATAGGTAGGATGCCAATATTAATCCTGCGTGTTCTCCTTGGGTAGAATACGTACGTTCGTCCTCCTTGGGTAGGACAACAACCTTAAAACTTACTAGACAAAACTCTATCATTAAGTCCCTCATTTTATATCGACTTAATCGCCGAGGCCAATGGCGAGCGGGTCATTAGTTAATAGCGCTATTAGGTTTAACAAACCTCACACCGTGCCGTTCGGACGGGCGTGTACTAATGGACTATGGCAAACTGTCAATGATGATAGACATTGACGTAGGGCACAACTATTGTTCGTCAGTTGTCGATATGGTAACGGTCTAGTGGTTCACATGGGGAAGCCCCCACTGATCATGGATATGGTTTGGGTAATAAAGAAGGAACCGGATAATCATACTTTCAACTATGGGGTAACCCCCACGGCAATTAAGCCAACGAAAGACAAACCATGTTTTCGGAAACAACTTAAAACTAAACAACCAACCGTGAACTCACTCAACTTTGTTGTTGACTCGTTGTTACATGCCTTACAGGTCGTTAGATGCTTATGGAGCTTGCACGAGGAGGAAGTCGTTGTGGAATATGGATGTTATGTCCCGTGCTTAATAATTAAACTTTATAAACTTATGGAACTTATGTTTTGGGTCTTTAAACTTATGAACTACGAACTCATGTTTTAGTTTTTCGTATTATGCTTTCGCTGTTAACTTAAGTTGGTTACTTTCTTTGGTCACTAATTGTATTGTGGTTGGTTTTATCTACTTAATTACGTTGTTCAATATGATTGGTGGCTCGATCCTGGTCATGTCACGCCTCCAAGCGGTGATACTCCGCATGGTGGATTTTGGGGGTGTGACAGATTGGTATCAGAGCCATTGGTTAGAGTGAACTTGGTTTTAAAAAGGGAAATTTTTGACAAAACCAGACTATAACCCGTACAGTGCTCAACGATCCACAACGACGCTTCGCTCCACGTGCAAGACTCGACACAATAGGTGGTATGATTTATGTTTATATTTTCGGTTAGATAATTCACATAGTGCATTAGTTAACGTGATAACTGCTATTTGAACCTTGTGTGCTTACTCTCTCTTGTTATCCCACGCTTACGCACTTTCGCGAAACTTTTCTCACTTACGTTGCTTCGTTGTGAAGATCATGAACGGACGCGGAGGATGTATCAACCTAACTCAAGCCCAGTTGACGGCTTTGATCAATGAACGGGTTGCTGAGGCACTCGCAGCTGTCCCTGCAGGAGGTATAACCTGCCATATCAACCCATCTTAGGACGTTTAGATCCTACCTTCGCAAACCAACCCTCGTGTTTAACCGTGTCTTTTATTCTCGCGCAACAGGTTAACATGCTCAGCCTCCCGTATGTACGTTCAAAACGTTCATGGATTGCCGACCTAGTACTTTCAGCGGCACAGAAGGAGCTGTAGGTCTTCTTCACTGGTTCGAGAAGCTTGAGTCTGTTTTCGAGATGTGTGAATGCCCTGAAGATCGTAGGGTGAAATATGCTACTGGAACACTCGAAGGTGCTGCGTTAACCTGGTGGAAAGCACAGGTTCAACTGCTAGGGCTGGCGGTTGCTAATGCCACCCCATGGAACGGTTTCAAAGAACTGATCAAAGAAGAGTACTGTAGTCGTGACGACATCCACAAGCTAGAGGTAGAATTTTTCAATCTGAAGATGACGGGGTCTGAAATCGAGGCATACACAAAGAGGTCGAACGAATTAGCTATCATGTGTCCCACTATGGTGGATCCTCCTATCAAGCGTATCGAGCTGTACCTTAAGGGTTTGGTGCCAGAAATTCAAAGCCACGTGACCTCAGCTAATCTTGGCACCATTCAGCAAATCATCAAGTTGGCTCATCGTCTCACTGATCAGGCAGTTGAGCAGAACAAGCTGCCCAAGCGTATTAGCGCTACTACTACTGATGCTCCCAATGATAACAAGCACAAGTGGGATGGAAATTCGGGCAAGGGTTCTACTTCAGTTCAGTCTCAGTCCTAGCAGCGAAAGACAGATGAGTACAGGAGCCCCGGTCAGCAGTCTTTTGGGAATCAAGGTCAGGGTGGGTACAAGGGAAATCACCCTAAGTGCAATCGATGTAATTTGAACCACAGCGGGTAATGCCACAAGGGTCGTTGCCTGAGATGTAACAAGTTTGGTCATGAAGCAAAGGATTGCAGGAGCACGCGGCTGGTAAATCAGAATCGCCAACAACAACAACAAGCTCCACAGAACCACCAGCAGCAGCAACAGCAGGGCAATAAAGGATGCTTTCAGTGTGGCGCTGAAGGCCACTTTAAGAGGAACTGTCCTCAGCTGAACCAGAATCAGAACAACAACAACCAAGGAAACGGGAACAACAATGGAGGCAATAACGGGGGTAACAATAATGGAAATGGTGCCCGGGGACGTGTGTTCGTGCTGGGTCAGGGTGACGCGAGGAACGACCCCAACGTTGTGATGGTAAGTTTCTTCTGGACGACTTCTTTGTTACTGTTTTATTTGATTCGGGTGCTGATACTAGTTATGTGTCCTTAAAAGCTAGCCAAATGCTTAAGCGCACTCCAACACTTTTAAACACCAAACACACGGTAGAACTAGCAAACGGTAAAAGTCTTGAAGCCACACACATAGTTAAAGGTTGTAACCTCGTCTTAGCTGGTCAGACCTTCTCTATCGATCTCATTCCTATCGTTCTGAGTAGTTTCGACGTTGTTATTGGGATGGATTGGCTATCCCAACATCAAGCGGTGATTATTTGCAATGAGAAGATTGTCCGCATCCCTCGTTCTGGTAAAGAACCCCTCGTGATTCATGGCCACAAGAGTGGTGCGGTCATAGGCATTATCTCTTTCCTTAAGGCCCAGAAGTGTTTGCGAAAGGGCCACACTACCATTCTAGCACTCGTTACTGACACATCAACGGAAGAAAAGAGAATTGAAGACATTCCTATTGTGCGCGATTTTCCTGAGGTATTTCCTGAGGACTTACCTGGTCTTCCGCCTCATCGACAAGTCGAGTTTCAAATCGAGCTAGCTCCTGGAGCAGCACCAATAGCTCGTGCACCTTATCGACTAGCTCCTTCAGAACTTGAAGAACTGTCCACGCAATTATAAGAACTCTTGGAAAAGGGTTTCATACGTCCTAGCTCTTCGCCCTGGGGAGCTCCAGTCTTGTTTGTGAAGAAGAAATACTGTACTTTCAGAATGTGTATTGACTATCGCGAACTCAACAAAGTAACGGTAAAGAATCGTTATCCTCTTCCACGCATTGATGACTTATTCGACCAGTTGCAAGGGTCGAGCTATTACTCTAAGATTGATTTGAGATCGGGATACCATCAGCTGAGAGTCCGAGATGAGGACGTCTCCAAAACAGCATTCAGAACTCGTTACGGCCATTACGAGTTTCTGGTTATGCCTTTCGGATTGACGAATGCACCTGCGGTCTTCATGGATCTCATGAACCGAGTATGTAAACCTTACCTGGATAAGTTTGTTATTGTTTTCATCGACGACATCCTGATCTATTCTAAGAGTCAGGAGGAGCACGAGCAGCATCTACGACTTATGCTGGAACTCCTTTGAACAGAGCAATTGTATTCCAAATTTTCGAAATGTGACTTCTGGCTTCGCGAAGTCCACTTTCTAGGCTACGTGGTAAACAAGGATGGGATTCATGTGGATCCATCCAAGGTTGACTCGATCAAGAACTGACCTGCACCCCGTACACCAACAGAAATCCGCCAATTCTTGGGTGTGGCGGGTTACTATAGAAGGTTTATCAAGGATTTCTCAAAGATTGCGCAACCTCTCACTTCACTGACTCAGAAGGGTGTCACCTATCGTTGGGGTGATGCACAGGAGTCCGCATTTCAGCACTTAAAAGACAGACTTTGTAGCGCGCCTATCCTCTCATTGCAAGAAGGCACAGATGATTTTGTGGTTTATTGCGACGCTTCCATCCAAGGACTTGGTTGCGTATTAATGCAACGTGACAAGGTCATTGCCTACGCATCACGCCAACTTAAGGTTCACGAAAGGAACTATACACTACTCACGATCTGGAGCTGGGAGCAGTTGTTTTCGCACTTAAGATATGGAGACATTACCTGTACGGTACCAAGTGCACCATTTACACCGATCACAGGAGTCTCGAGCATATCTTCAAGCAAAAGGAGTTAAACATGCGACAACGTCGATGGGTCGAGCTCTTGAATGATTATGAATGTGCGATCAAGTACCATCCGGGCAAAGCCAATGTTGTGGCCGACGCCCTCAGTCGAAAGGATACTATACCTAAGCGTGTACGTGCGTTACAGCTTACCATTCACTCTAGCCTTCCCGCTCAAATTAGTGATGCTCAGGTCGAAGCATTGATAGCAGAAAACGTCAGGGCTGAGTCCCTACGAGGATCAAGGAAACGGCTAGAACAAAAGGAAGACGGCGCCTACTATGTAAACAGGCGCATCTGGGTTCCACTTTATGGAAACTTAGGCGAGCTTGTGATGGATGAAGCACATAAGTCTCGTTATTAGTACATCCTGGTTCGGATAAAATGTACCACGACCTAAAGACTACATACTGGTGGCCTAGCATGAAAGCCCACATAGCAACCTACGTCAGTAAATGCTTGACTTGTGCTAGGGTCAAGGTCGAGTACCAGAAACCATCAGGCCTACTTCAACAACCAGAGATCCCGAAATGGAAATGGGAGAAAATTTCCATGGATTTCGTTACCGGCCTGCCGAGATCTCAACGCGGAAATGAAACTATTTGGGTGATAGTGGATCGATTGACTAAGTCTGCACACTTCTTGGCTATCAAGGAAACCGACAAGTTTTCTACTCCAGCAGACATCTACCTAAAGGAAGTAGTATCAAGGCACGGAGTGCCAACCTCCATCATCTCTAATCGAGACTCACGTTTTACATCTGAATTGTGGCAAGTTATGCACAAGTCCTTTGGTTCTCGATTAGACATGAGCACGGCATATCATCCACAGACGGATGGGCAATCTGAACGCACCATCCCAACCCTTGAAGACATGCTTAGGGCATGTGTAATCGACTTCGGTAATGGCTGGGAAAAACATCCCCCGTTAGTGGAGTTTTCGTATAACAACAGCTACCACACCAGTATTGATGTGTTAAAAATGCAACATATAAATTTCATCAATTGTGGCATAAAATTAACCCTTTTTTAGTACTAATGTTGGAAAAAGTGTGCTTTTGTCTTCCTTTTGTATTTTCAGGATTAAATGAGCTCAAATTAACAAAAGAAGAAAAAAGACATCAAAATCTAACATAAATACAAGAAAAGGAACAAGACGTGACATGCCCGACCCCACGACAACATCTTCCCAAGCAAAACAAGACAACAGAAGACTGAACACGCCCCGTGCTCAGCCAGCACGGGGGCGTGCCCAAGTTTTAGCAGAAAAGACAAAGTGGTAGAAGCTTCTATTGCCCACCACGGGGCCGTGCTCAGCAGACACGGGGCCATGGTCAACTATAAGATTCGCACAATCCAGCAAATCTGCATAGTACAAAGATTCTTCTGCACCACGGGGTCGTGCTCAGCGGACACGGGGGCGTGGTCAACTAAAAAGACAAAACTGCATTAAATGAAGAAAGAGAAGGATGTGGACACGGGGCCGTGCCCACTGGACACGGGGCCGTGCCCGAGCTTCTGTTCAGCCTATAAATAGAAGTGCTTGGCTCAAGCTCAAACCATCCCTTGGCACACCACCTCTCTCACACTTCACCCACCACCCACCACCCACCACCACCATAACACCATCATCCACCACCATCATCCATTGTCCATCGTAGAGTGTGTGAGTCGTCTCGGGATCCAAGATTGATCGTAAGAGTTCTTGACAATCAAGGCCATGTTTGCCTAAGTCTCTTACATCACTTGGTGAAGACAAAGTGTCTAGTGTAATACTTTTTATTTCTAATCTTTTCGCACTTTTTACTTGGTTTTGTATTAATGACTTTAATAACTAGTTGCTTATGTTGAAGGTGATCTTTCCTTATCGTTTGTCCGTGGTGTCTTGGCATTATTTTACTGTCTATATAAAATAAAAGATTTTCACCATTCATATCTCCACGGTCTATATGGAGGTATGTTGGCTACCTGGTCGGGGGTTAAGGGAACGGTTTGGTAAAGGTCTTGCCATTGTTCAGCGTTTAGAGGTCCTGCAATGGACCTGGGTCAAATTTAGTAGGACCTCCTTCAATACTTAACGGTATTGGATGGCGGGGGTCCAAACTCTTTGATCCCCTCATAAGTTAACTACTATTAATACTATAACCCGGCTATTTAGGACTGTATCCCTGCTGACTCAGACTACTTAGTCGAGGGTAACGTCACCTCCAAAAGAGGGGCCTACCATAATTTGCATTAATAACTTAATTAATTATCTTCCAATAATCCACCCTTTTAGGATTGTATCCTTGCTGACTCAAACTACTGGGGTGAGGGTAACGTCACCTTCAAAAGAGGGGCCTACTACAATAACTAAGATAATCTCTTAAAATAGTGCAAAAGTTCGGAAATAATCAAAGGTTACACTAGATACGAGTCGGAACCAAGTGATTCATCTTATCTATCTGTTTTTATTTTTATTTTTCAGCATTTTTAGTTAGTTTTTATTTTTCTTAGTTAAAACATTTTTCTAAACTTTTTGATTTGATTAGACGTTGAGGATAAACCGGTACTAAAAGCTCTTGTGTCCTTGGACGACCTCGGTATCTTACCAACACTATACTACGCTCACGATGGGTGCACTTGCCCATATGTGTGTCTAGTGTTAGTAAATATCGTGTTTTATAAATTTAAAACTTGACTAAAAAGTGTTAAAGGGGCTTAAAATATACACCTAATATATATAACACTCGACTACGCATCAAGTTTTTGGCGTCGTTGCCGGGGACACAAGGATTTTAAGAAAGTTAGGAATCAACGGCCTAATCGTTTTTCTTGTTTTTCATTTTTTTTAGGATTTTTTTTAGTTTTTCAGCTTTTGCAGAACTCAGCACGGGCCGTGGGCCCGCTGAACACGCCCCGTGCCCAATCATTGGAACTGGCAATCCTGTTTTAAGTCAGACAGTAAGCTGAACACAGGGCCGTGCCCACTCAACACGCCCTCGTGCCCAAGTTTCAGTTACTGAAAACAGAACCGTAAGATCCCGACGGTTGGTAATTTCTGACACAAACATGAGTGATACTGATACTTTTTACTTTCAGCACTCTTATGGTACTATGTGGTGTCAATTATGTGGTGGTAACCATAAAGAATTAGAATGCTTTTTTCTAACTTATAAACCCCACTATATAGACCCATCATTTCCTAGTATCCTTAAGAGGGGCGAAAGTAAAAATAATCCTTATCTCTCCCTCGAATGCGCCCAACCGGATGTTCTAGGAGAAATGCTTCTCGATGAATTATTTCAACTAGAAGATCTAATTATTAATTGGTTGAAAGAACTTAGGAAAGATTTCAATAATCTTTTCCAAGATGATGACCAAGAAGGGTTGGAACCGCATTCAAACAACTTCATTGTTTCCAATGATACTTCTAACTCTAGTGGGGACTTGAGCGATAGTCGTCCCTGTGTCGATTGTGCCGTGAAGGACTCCCCATCAACTTCGTTTGATGCATACATAGACCTGAGCGATTCGACATACACCTTCTTTAACGAGAGCCCGGAAAAGGGTTGGACTTGTCCACCAACATATAGCATAGGAATCACCCTCACCGACAACCTCTTGCGTTCTCGTCTTAGTCTAGATCAATTAAGGTATCTTAGGCACTTTAGGGTTGTTCCATCCAGTAAGGAACCACCCAATCCGGAAAAGTTCATTGAAAATAGACAAATTCCTTAAGACAGCTTCTAGACACGGGGCCGTACCCAGGTCAACACGCCCCCGTGTCCACCCAAAGATTCCCTTCTGATTTTGTCAGAATGTGGACAAAAATGTGTCAGGATTCCATCTGCACACGGGGCCGTGTCCAGCCGACACGGGGCCGTGCGCAACGTACTGTCGTTTTCTATAAATGCAGCCAAGAATCCTGCACATTTGAACCATTCCAGGGACAGAGATTTGAGGAATATTCTCACATACCATCCTAGGTATTTTCTAAAAGAAGTTTCTCAACCATCTTCTTGTCCTTTCCTCTTTTATCCACTTTCATCTTCTTCAATTTTCTTCATACTTCCATTAAAGCTTGAACATTCCATAATTTCAAGCCTTATTGAGATGTTTGTTAGATTTTTGTTCATGGAATCTTATTAAAAATAAGTTTATAATAATGTTTTAAGTTGTTTAAGTTCAGAAATGCTTCAAAAGTCATAAAAACAATTTGAAACCCCAAGATTCCTTGTTCATAAATCCTGCAAATATCTGAACACGGGGCCGTGTTCGATGAACACAGGGCCGTGTCCGAAGTACTAAATCCATAAAATTGAACTCTTTTCGGTATGTTTTCTTAGAATGGCAAGCAGAACTAGCGGAAACTCTTCATCGCATTCCAGGAACAACCGGCAGGGGAGAAGATCATCAACGGTTGAAGATTCACTTGTAAACTATGTTTACGCCTTGAGAGAAGCCCTTGATGAAGTAACAAGTGTGGAAGAGGCATTGGTCGACCGCATTAATCATTTGACGGTGGGACTAGAAGGATGTCTCCGGGAGGTCAACCTTTTGCACCAAAGGTTGAACATTCTCGCCTCTCCTCCTTTGGTACCAATTATCACCCAAAGGGCATGGAATGTGGTGCCGGAAGTCATCATTCCGGCCGAATGGTACGCCCTACATCAGGAGCCTCCTCGAGACATAATACAAGGGGTTCCGGTTGGTGTCGCTCCTCATCCACAAGATGTTGAGGAACATGAAGCCGCCTCCCTTCTCCCGAGGGAGATAGAAGAATGGCTCTAGCAACATCTAAGGGACACCGTTCGGCTTGGAGTTCTACAAGGCTTTTAGACCGGAGATCTATTTCCGGAATTTTGGTTCTTATTGTAGAAGTAGGGCTCCTTAGGAAGATTCTACGGATCACTTGACCTATTTAATATTAGGACTTTTATTTTCTGCTTTATTTTTCATTTTTAGACTATTATGTAATTCTCTCTATGATTAATGAATGATGGTTTTAGTTAATTTGGTGTTTGGATGGTGTTAAATTGAATAAAACACACTTGAGATGGCAAAGGATGCAAGGGAAACTTGAACCAGCACCCCATGCAGGAAAACAGAACCGTCCGACAAATTTCTTCGTTTACAGAAAGTTCGGCACGGTCCGTGCCCACCCAACACGGCCCCGTGCTGCACAGTCTGCAGAAAAAGACCCAGTTCAGGTAACTGGACACGGGCCGTGTTCACCCAACACGCCCCCGTGTTCAGGCTTCTGTTTCTATTGTTTTAATTTTGTTACTGGCACTTGAACACGGGGCCGTGCCCGGACAACACGGGGCCGTGTTCAGCGCCCAGTAACACAAAATTTTTTATTTTTCATATCTTTTACACATTCAATCAACCTAAAAACTTATTTTTGGGACACATTGAGGACAATGTGTAATTTAAGTGTGGGGGGATGCTAAAACCTTTAATCTTGCAAGTCCTAAATACAAGCCTTACACAAAACTCTATTGGAACCGCTAATCACCCCAATTTTTTTTCAAAAATTTTTCAGTTTTTTTTACTTGTCTAGGTTTAACTCGGGAATTTCAAGTTCTAAAAAGGTTATATTTTTACGAATTTACAACCGACAGCGTCGTGATAAAAAGAACCAACATAAGAAAATTATGAAAAGGCATGACAAGCTTAGTTAAAATTTGATTATATATACTTGATCACATAAAAACCCATTCCCACAAAAGTGAGTTTTGAGCCTTTATT
Organism: Helianthus tuberosus; assembly: GCA_030545235.1. Lineage (NCBI taxonomy): Eukaryota > Viridiplantae > Streptophyta > Magnoliopsida > Asterales > Asteraceae > Helianthus > Helianthus tuberosus. The sequence goes on along the minus strand of CM060359.1, from coordinate 141,993,414 downwards.
GAGCATACAATTACATATCATTAGACTAAATGCTCATTTTTCGTTTCTTGTGTGAATAGCCGCTTGGTTCTTACGACTCTAGAACTTGCCATGACGATACATTCCCGGTCCTTACCAACTTAAACCCGAGTAAGTAAATGATGGAGGCATTAGGACTAACCCTTTTTATTTCTACACCATTATTTTTTTTACCACCTACCAAAATCCCCCTAGTTAGCCCCTTTGAGCCTAAACCTTTTCATTTCATAACCCAAACCAAAACCCTTTTTACCCACCAAAACCTTTTTCATTTTCACCCCTTTGTTTTAGTAACAAGTTCAATTTTCATATGACTTTCAAAAAAAAAAAAATTGTGTTGATGATGGAGCAAAAGAAAATAAACAAACAAGTTCATCAAAAATAATTTTGTTTGAATAATAGCTTCATCAAAATAAAAGTTACGAAAATAGAAAGTCTTACGAAAACCGACACTTGTTACGCTTTTAGCCCTTTTTTCTACTAACCACTAACCACTAACCCAACCACCTACCTTTAACCCAAGCCTAACCCTTCACCCACAAAGTCCTCTTGATATTTACAAAGGTATATAAGTTAAAAAGGAGGAGGATTGATTGCTTGGCAAGCCTATGGTAGGAGTAAGTTCCATGCCGCTCTCGAGTGATCCACAAAAATACATTTTCGGCCGAGTGTTGAGTGATCCCCGTGAGGTATGTGAACTTGTATATAAATAGAATTTTAAAGAGGCATGTTATGCCCCAATAAGTAATTTATCTTATGAAAAGTTTTAAATAAATCATGACGAATAGGATTGTAAATAAATAAAAATAAAACTAAATAAAGATTCTTGGAAATCCCGACACTCTACGACAAGCCCAAAAACCTTCTTCTCTACCCATTCCATTTGGGAGTGTAATAGCCACATATTAAAGAGTTTTGCTTGAGGACAAGCAAAGATTCAAGTGTGGGGGTATTTGATGTGTTAAAAATGCAACATATAAATTTCATCAATTGTGGCATAAAACTAACCCTTTTTTAGTACTAATGTTGGAAAAAGTGTGCTTTTGTCTTCCTTTTGTATTTTCAGGATTAAATGAGCTCAAATTAACAAAAGAAGCAAAAAGACATCAAAATCTAACATAAATACAAGAAAAGGAACAAGACGTGACATGCCCGACCCCACGACAACATCTTCCCAAGCAAAACAAGACAATAGAAGACTGAACACGCCCCGTGCTCAGCCAGCACGGGGGGGCGTGCCCAAGTGTCAGCAGAAAAGACAAAGTGGTAGAAGCTTCTATTGCCCACCACGGGGCCGTGCTCAGCGGATACGGGGCCGTGGTCAACTATAAGATTCGCACAATCCAGCAAATCTGCATAGTACAAAGATTCTTCTGCACCACGGGGTCGTGCTCAGCGGACACGGGGGCGTGGTCAACTAAAAAGACAAAATTGCATTAAATGAAGAAAGAGAAGGATGTGGACACGGGGCCGTGCCCGAGCTTCTGTTCAGCCTATAAATAGAAGTGCTTGGCTCAAGCTCAAACCATCCCTTGGCACACCACCTCTCTCACACTTCACCCACCACCCACCACCACCATAACACCATCATCCATTGTCCATCGTAGAGTGTGTGAGTCGTCTCGGGATCCAAGATTGATCGTAAGAGTTCTTGACAATCAAGGCCATGTTTGCCTAAGTCTCTTACATCACTTGGTGAAGACAAAGTGTCTAGTGTAATACTTTTTATTTCTAATCTTTTCGCACATTTTACTTGGTTTTGTATTATTGACTTTAATAACTAGTTGCTTATGTTGAAGGTGATCTTTCCTTATCGTTTGTCCGTGGTGTCTTGGCATTATTTTACTGTCTATATAAATAAAAGATTTTCACCATTCATATCTCCACGGTCTATATGGAGGTATGTTGGCTACCTGGTCGGGGGTTAAGGGAATGGTTTGGTAAAGGTCTTGCCATTGTTCAGCGTTTAGAGGTCCTGCAATGGACCTGGGTCAAATTTAGTAGGACCTCCTTCAATACTTAACGGTATTGGATGGCGGGGGTCCAAACTCTTTGATCCCCTCATAAGTTAACTACTATTAATACTATAACCCGGCTATTTAGGACTGTATCCCTGCTGACTCAAACTACTTAGTCGAGGGTAACGTCACCTCCAAAAGAGGGGCCTACCATAATTTGCATTAATAACTTAATTAATTATCTTCCAATAATCCACCCTTTTAGGATTGTATCCTTGCTGACTCAAACTACTGGGGTGAGGGTAACGTCACCTTCAAAAGAGGGGCCTACTACAATAACTAAGATAATCTCTTAAAATAGTGCAAAAGTTCGGAAATAATCAAAGGTTACACTAGATACGAGTCGGAACCAAGTGATTCATCTTGTCTATCTGTTTTTATTTTTATTTTTCAGCATTTTTAGTTAGTTTTTATTTTTCTTAGTTAAAACATTTTTCTAAACTTTTTGATTTGATTAGACGTTGAGGATAAACCGGTACTAAAAGCTCTTGTGTCCTTGGACGACCTCGGTATCTTACCAACACTATACTACGCTCACGATGGGTGCACTTGCCCATATGTGTGTCTAGTGTTAGTAAATATCGTGTTTTATAAATTTAAAACTTGACTAAAAAGTGTTAAAGGGGCTTAAAATATACACCTAATATATATAACACTCGACTACGCATCAGTATCCAGGTCGCTCCGTTCGAGGCATTGTACGGACGGAAGTGCCGATCACCTCTTTGTTAGGCAGAGGTTGGCGACAGTCAAATCACTGGCCCAGAACTTGTAGTAGATACAACCGAGAGGATCGCTCAGATACGACAACGAATGGCGGCAGCTCGTGACCGTCAGAAAAGCTACGCTGATAAGCGAAGGAAACCACTCGAGTTCCAAGTTGGGGATCGAGTGCTACTTAAAGTCTCACCTTGGAAAGGCGTAGTTCGTTTTGGCAAACGAGGCAAACTCAATCCGCGGTATGTTGGACCGTTCGAAATCATTGAGAAAATTGGCAAGGTCGCTTACAAGTTGAATCTACCTGAAGAACTCAGCGGAGTTCACAATGTTTTCCATGTGTCGAATCTGAAGAAGTGTCTGTCAGATGAGACCCTCATAGTTCCTCTCAAGGAGCTCACAATCGATGACCCGTTGCGATTCGTCGAGGAACCAGTTGAAATCACAGACCGAGATGTTAAGGTTCTCAAGCGTACCAGAATACCTCTTGTTCGAGTTCGTTGGAATTCCCGTCGTGGCCCAGAGTATACCTGGGAGCGAGAAGACCAAATGAAACTCAAGTATCCCCAGTTGTTTAAGAAAAGTGCAACCACTACTGAAACTGAAGCTACTGCAGAATTTCGGGACGAAATTCCAAACCAACGGGGGGATGATGTGACACCCCAGGAAAACCAGGAAACCAACGCAACTTAACTAGCTTCCTCAGTAACCACGCGCTAAATTTCGGGACGAAATTTTCTTAACAGAGGGAGAATGTGACAACCCTCAAAATTTCATGTATCCATACGATTAATTAATGTTAATTAAGTGCTTGATGACTGTGCTGAATTACGTAACTGCTTTCTGATTACTGTGTTATCCTTACATGTACTTTTTAACATACTAGTCTTGTCCAGAAAATTGACTAAATGGTCCTGTATGCTTTCCTAAGTGTTGGGAATTAAAAGTGTTACAAAAAGATATATAAAGGACACTATACGGAATAACACAACACTTTAACAGAACGGTATCTAACCGAACAACCGGACATTACCCGGGACACCAAAATAGTGTTAAAAACATTGTTTCACTTTTTCTGAGCTAGTTATGGTTCCCGAGCACACTAACACACTACATAATACATGGTGCACAATAAACATTTGACATTACAATTATCACCCCACTAATTAACCTTTTACCATTTAACTATACAAAATACCCTACCCCATGTAATTTACGGCACACATGGCCCCCCCTCTCAAACTCACGGCTCACCCATGTGGCAACCCTAAAGATTTCATCAAATCCCCAGGCAATCTTGTTTAGATATGATTTGATCTTGTGCTTGTACTCCATGAAACACTTTATCTATTGGTTAATAGCACTTAGGGATTATAAGAGCATCATTTTTCTTCCCAAAACCCAACACCACAATTCCTTCTCTTCCTCATAAAAGCTACGGCCGACCCCTTGTCCACACACCCACCATATTTTGTTGCAAGTCCATCCATTTTAAGTATAATACAAGGTGATACAAAGTGATTAACGAAGCTTGGTGTTCACATATCGTGAAGGACCTCAACCACAAGCTTTTATCCACTCATTTTTCCCCATTGATCTTCCCTAGCTTAAAAGCTAGTAGTAAGCTTCTTTGATCCTTGTTTACTCCATGTTTTTAGTGGTTAATAGTTATATCTTGATGAAAGCATATGAACACTAAAGATCATAAACATAAAACTTGAACATAAGCTTTACATAAGATGAAATAATGCTAGAATGATGTTATTTTGAGTATGTATGATGTTGCTTGGTGATTACTAGTAATATGATGATTGATCATCATATGGAACTTGTTAAAGCATGATTAAAAACATGGTTTAACAAGTTAGAGGTGATTATGTGCTTGTATGAAATAATCATCTTCTAGTCTACACATGAACTTGAAAGAAAAATGATTTTTCTTAAAAAAAAAATAATAAACCAAGTGAACTAGTGATCTTGTAGATCTAAAACTTGTGAACGAATTTCAAAGAGAACCAAGTTTGAAAGGATGATTTTTAGAAGAACATGGTTTTTATTAAACCAACATTATTTTAAATAACACCATAAGTGTAGAAATACTTTTAACACAAGAAGATGTTATAAGTAAACATTTTTGTAAATTATATTTACAAGTTGTGAACATCTAAAAACCCAGAGAATGAGATTTTAACAAAAGTGAACACACTTTGGAGGGTAACTAAACCCACTAAACGCTATACCAAGTTACTACGCGTTTTTATGAAACATCAAGTTCATGTTGTTATGTAAAGTGCATTGTTTTTGCACTTGGCTAGGGTAATGTTGTTTAGTAACTTGTTGTTGATTGTTGAATGATTTTTGGAAAAGAAAATGATATGCTTATTAGCATGGACACCTCTGTTTACAAAGGAAACTCTGGCGAAATTTTTTAAAAATTCCAACACTTAGAAAATATTTTTCTAACAAATGTCACAAGTATATTTTACAACTTGTGTTTCGAATATAAACTTCGCCATGGGTTTGTCACAAAAAAAATACAAAGTACCGGAGGTTGATTTTATAAATAAAATGGTTAAATATATATTTAGAATATATATTTTATACTAGGACACTTGTGTAGATACTTGTTTATTTCGTGAGATAGTTATATTATTTTAGGGTAAAGTAATATAACTTAACAAAGTACCTTGACATTAGAATTGTGTGGTATGAGATAGAAGTAATGAGTAGATAAACCGTACGTAGGATACGTGTTATGCATGCACAAGAAATTGATTGTTATATGTACTTTATTAGGACGTGCTTGATTTCTGATTATTAGAGTAACTAATCTAACCGAGCAAACCAAGGTGAGTTCACACCCTCTACAAGGCATGGGATTCCCCGTGGTTTGGGAATGGGTTAAAGAATTAAAACGGAACCTACATATCCTCCTTGGGTAGGATATGTACCGCCATCCTCCATGGGTAGGATGCCAATATTAATCCTGCGTGTTCTCCTTGGGTAGAATACGTACGTTCGTCCTCCTTGGGTAGGACAACAACCTTAAAACTTACTAGACAAAACTCTATCATTAAGTCCCTCATTTTATATCGACTTAATCGCCGAGGCCAATGGCGAGCGGGTCATTAGTTAATAGCGCTATTAGGTTTAACAAACCTCACACCGTGCCGTTCGGACGGGCGTGTACTAATGGACTATGGCAAACTGTCAATGATGATAGACATTGACGTAGGGCACAACTATTGTTCGTCAGTTGTCGATATGGTAACGGTCTAGTGGTTCACATGGGGAAGCCCCCACTGATCATGGATATGGTTTGGGTAATAAAGAAGGAACCGATTAATCATACTTTCAACTATGGGGTAACCCCCACGGCAATTAAGCCAACGAAAGACAAACCATGTTTTCGGAAACAACTTAAAACTAAACAACCAACCGTGAACTCACTCAACTTTGTTGTTGACTCGTTGTTACATGCCTTACAGGTCGTTAGATGCTTATGGAGCTTGCACGAGGAGGAAGTCGTTGTGGAATATGGATGTTATGTCCCGTGCTTAATAATTAAACTTTATAAACTTATGGAACTTATGTTTTGGGTCTTTAAACTTATGAACTACGAACTCATGTTTTAGTTTTTCGTATTATGCTTCCGCTGTTAACTTAAGTTGGTTACTTTCTTTGGTCACCAATTGTATTGTGGTTGGTTTTATCTACTTAATTACGTTGTTCAATATGATTGGTGGCTCGATCCTGGTCATGTCACGCCTCCAAGCGGTGATACTCCGCATGGTGGATTTTGGGGGTGTGACACAGGACACGGTCAGATTAACCCCCAATGTTTAAGTTATCAAGCAAAATGAATTAAAACGGGTTATTTGGATTTTGGACACAGGTCATTTATCCCATACCCGACCAAGCGGTAATAATTTACCGTATCCCAAGCTCGTATAAGGAAAACAGGTTAAGAGTATTTACCTGAGCTAAAATCTTTACAATCCTAAGATATTTATAAGCATAGTCGTTTAAACAAAACAACTAAAAGGTTGCAATTTACTGGATGCCCTTAGTTTGGAATGAATGGAATAATGATCCATTAGAATGTTAACGGGTCTTACTATGAAATAGGTTTTTGTATGATACTATGAAATAGATGATATATGTTCATGATAAATGATGTTTGAAATCATCATGTGTTTATGAATGTTTATAGTATTTGGCTAAGTTTGATGTTTGGGTAAATTCCATATATATGATGCCATGTGTTGTTTTATAGTGATAAAACAATCCCAAGTTTTGTATGAGATTGATAGAATAGCATATAATGATTGAAATTATGTTAAATTGATGTTAACAATTGCTTGAACTTAGTTAGGGAACGTGGAAATAATGGTGGCCTAAGAATAGTGCCTACCGGGTAAATAACGAAATACATAAATGAGTTGTTGAACTTATTTGTGGGTTTGTATGTGTTAATAGGCAGTTGACTTTTAAAAGTCAAACTGACCTATAATAAGATCGAATGATAATTTTGATATAAAATCCGTAAGATGGAATAGTCGTAATAAACGATGACTAATCTAACCATCTTGCGAATGATAAATGATAGTTTAACGCTTGACAAGCTAGGTGGAAGCTTGGGAAAGAAGCGGGTCAAACGGATCAATTACGCGGGAAAAAACATAATCGGATGCAAGGTAAGTAAAGTTTACACCCTTTTTAGTATAATACCTATTTATTGTATTGATTATGAATAAGATAAATTGGTATTTGAAATATGATGTTCCAACGTGTAATAATACGGTTCGGAACAATTGAAAATGATAAGAAACCATATTTGATGGTAAAAATAGGGAAAACGGTAATCGGTCATGTGATGACGAATAAACAATGAGTTTTGAAAAAGACACTCTATGGCGTAAGCCATAATGGGTTAAATGAATAAAGAAAAGATTTTTAAGTAATATGACCCTATGGTGCGAATCATAATGGGTCGAACGAAATAAATTGTAAATGGTAAGTAGATATCTCTTTTTACAATAAACAATGTTTGGGTATATCGATATGTAAAAAGGGCGAGCCAAGAAATAAGTCAAATGGACAAACGGGTCAAATGGTGCTATTGTCACCATTTGAAAATGATATTTAATATTTTGTTTGTTAAAGTTTCATGCTTACAGGTAAGTATGATTTGCGGGCAAGTATTGCCATAAGTTAGTATATAGAATCGCAAGGTATCGCTAACGGGTCAATGCTTAGACCAGCGCCAGGTGCGTGTAGTGGTCATGCTCTCGATGAGAGTTTGCGGTTTGACTAAAGTTAGTCATGGTAAGGTGGACAGTAGATCACCTCAAGTGAGGTATAACTAGCGTGTGGGTAAAACGACCATTGGAGTCGAAGATATGCTTATAGCGAAAAATGCATTTGAGTGAGTTTATAATACTAAACAATGGGAGAATTTTATGTTTTTAAGAACATAATAAAGTTTAAATGAAATGCGGGTTAAAGGTGTTCGCTTTGTCCAAAACAGGCTTTTAAATGTCCTTCGTAGTTAAAAGAACTAAAATTGACTAAAATACCCTCGGACGATGAAACGGGTAAACAATCATTAATGACATATTACTAATGAGTTCAATAATAAGTTAGACCTCTCCGGTAGTATAAAATGTGAGAGGCGTAAGTCTTTTGGGTTTAATGCCCCTTAATGAGTCTTTTTCGTAAATTGTCGAACCGAAGGGTACAATTCGGAAAAATTAGATTTTATCATATGAAATCCACCACAAATATAGTTGTGGTGGAAGATAAATGAAAATCCTAATGTGGGAATGGGAGGTGTGGAAAAAATAAGCAAGATTAGAGCCCCAAATTTTGAAACGGGTCGAATAATTTCGTAAATAAATATTAAGCCAAAGGTCTATAAAATAAAAATGTTGTTGATCCAAATGGTAGAGGACCAAAGTATGATCACGTAGGAAGAAACGCGATGTTAAACGGGTGAACGATTTAAAAGTTATGCAAGTTTTGGCGTTATCGGACGATTAAAACAATACAGCAACAAAACGGAAAGGGGGGGAGGGGCGTCGCCGACGCCATACCTGGCCGTCGACGAAGCCGAGTCTGGTGTTTATTGTTGCTGACGCCTTAAAACACTGCCTACGTGATATTTTCTGGATGCGAAGAATAAAGAGGCGTCGCCGACGCCTTAGATGGCTGTCGCCGTCACCGTTTGATGTTGAAACTCGCTGAAACTTGTTATTTTAGCAACAAAAGTTTAATTGTTTGTTCCCTTTGTGTCATAATACTAATATATTGTAAAATTTTAGTTACAGGTCAATTGTGAACGCCTTTGGATGATGATCAAGTAAAAGCTAAGGAACCGAACACGACAAAAAGAAAATTTACTTCAGCATCTTTTGTAAACCATGTGTTTATAAGTCAAAATCTAAGTTGTTAGGGATTTTGTCATGTATCCAAGTGTGTTTTATAACACTAAAATTATGTAATAACTCTTTTCTTATAATAGTATGGAAAGTTTATTTAAACTTCATAAATTAGCTTAGTCACTAAGGTTAAAGTTTGTTCTAAATCATGGGTCTTACGTATGTGTGTAGGATGAGGTTCGGCTACTAAGTCCAAATTTCATAAAAAAGTGTAAAAAAGTCATAAAACACATCTAAAACCCACGAATAACAGAGTGAAATTACTAATAATCATATTTGTAGGTTTTGTGTTGTGTTTAGATGATACGGCTCTTATTATGGAATGACAAACGTTATTGTGTGTGTATATATATTTTTTGTTAAACAAAATAAACAAAAATTGTATGTATATAAAAAGACTAATTTGCTCTCAGATGGGGTCCACTTAGTCATATTTAACCATGAAAACTAATTGAGTTAGGGATAAAGGACGTAACGTGCAAATGTTTACAAACATCGAGTTCGTTTTTCATAATTTTTGAAGGCAAAGAACATACTTTGCAATCTGGTATCAACATAAAGGACGAATTTTGTAATTTACTCTTGTTTTTATGTTTTTAGGCGTAGAGCGGGACATTGGAAAATATTGTAGGTAACTAGGTATCATGGAAGATAAAAGCATGAACTTTGAGAGTGACGAAGACTTTGAACGAAACCACGAAACAACCGTCTCAAGGTTATTTGGGAAAGTTTCAATGGTTGTTCAATACATCTGATAAAGGATAAAAAAAAATTATTTCAATTGTTGGTTTGAGAAAACTGATGAATGGAAAATTGACAAATTCCTTTTCTTAGAAAAACATAGATTAATTCGTCGTTATAAAAAAAGGATTCTTTAAAACCTTGAAAAATTGACATGTTCATCTTTTAGGAGTTATTCTCAGTCCTTATCATAGGTATATATTTTGTACTTCACCTTCAAAGGCTACAATAGAAATAGACGAACACCTTTATTATGTTGCTTTATTCCTTATTCCAAGGTGGGATGCGCGCATGGTTCTTGTTATATTTTTCACTCCTGATGCATAAAACGTATTTGACGCGTGAGAAAAAAAGATTACATTTATTAAACACTTCTATGTTCCATGTGATAACTTGTATCTTAATTTGAGTAACCGATAAAAAATACATTTAAACACAAGTTCTTGTTTTCTCAGATAGATTCAATTATTTGAGTAACTAGGTTATAACCCCGTGTATTACACGGGTTGAATAAATATAACTTTATATATTATGGGGTAACTTTGTAGAATACTAACTAAGTTTTAAAAGTGTTCCAGTTAGGTCACCTCAACATTCATTTTTCATTAAAATTAAGGGTTTTTTCACCCATTTCATAGGTAACCGTGGTGATGTAGATTTTTATTTCTTTTTTCCCTTTTATTTGATGCTAACTCGAGTCACTTGGATTGTAACTTGTTTTTTTTAATTTTTAATGTAATTAAAGTGTTTTATTTTTAATAAATATAATTTCATATATTAAAATAATCCGAGCCCAACATCTTATGCTCCATTTTTTTCTTGACACATGAAAAAAAGGACATGGCTCGATTTGAATGTTAAGTTATCTAATTAAAACACAATATGAATGACGTAATTAAAACACTTTTAACACTTGGTTACTATTCCGTGACATTTTCCCTATTATAGATAATAAAAAAAGGTACATCTTTAAAAACGTGTATTGCATGGGTTGAATAAACACGTGTATTACACAGGTTGATTAAATATAATATAATCGGTTAACACATATGGTCGTCAATATATGTTTTTGAAAAAAATGAATTTTGGTGTATTGTAATATTTTACTTTGTTATTTATTTATTATTAGGTTAGAAACTTGTGTATTACACAAGTTAACATTTTACTTTATTTTTTATTATTTAATAATAGGTTAGAAACTTAAGTATTACGCATGGTTAAATCGATGAAATTTAAATTAAATGGTTATTAATAAGCGGAAAAAGTAAAAGAAAACGTTAAAAGAAAAAAAATGCTATTTTTTTAATTTTCATTACCATTCGGTTATTAGATAGTATATAAAGATAAATATTATAAACTTTTATATAAACAATTAAAACTATCTTTATCTTTATAAATAATAAAAACGTTAATATATAGTTTTTAATTTTATTAATTAATATATGGTTATCAGTTATCATTATTCTTATCATCAAAATATTTTAATTTTAATAATTAACGAGAAGAGAAAAATATCCGTGATATTCCTAGAAAGATATCGACGCGTGTTTTACATTGATAAAAACAATAAAAACAAATACTAGTACCGTTATTCAATCAGATACTATCTGGTTCTTTAGGGTATTGACATGGTACTGCACTCGCATAGTCTATGATACCAAAGAAACACTCTATTTTAAATGTAACCCCATTTTCAACAAAAGTTCTATCCAAACGTCAGATAATTAAATTACTAATCGAATGTTAACAAATGTTTTAATTGAAAGGACCGCAAATAAAAAGTTAAAATAATCTTTGATTATATGTTTAGAAATAGTATTACTTATGTTACCAGTTTGGAAAAACAAGAAATTTAGCTCTCAAAAAATAAAGAAAACAAAGCTATAATATGGGGTTAAAGTGAGATTTTTAAAACTTTCCTATTGTTTGATGTGTGCTCAATTAATATATATATATATATATATATATATATATATAGAATATATGGTTATCACTTATCTTTATTTTTATAATCAAATTTCTTCTACAAATTTTAATTGAGACCACCTCATAAAGCGACATGTGTCCCCAAAACGGTTTCTTTTATTATATAGTATAGATGTTATCCCAATTGTCATCTTGATTACCGCAAAAATACCGGGCAAAGCCATATGTGTTAGTTGCATTTTTATACATAATATTATAATATTAATTCTACTATTCATTCACTTATAAAATTATAATAATAAAAATAAAAATAATAAAAATATAAAAAACTATATATAATATTCAATCTACTATTTATTCACTTCTAATTCTAATTCTAATTCTAACTAATAATAATAATAATTTTAATTAATTAATTAATTAATTATATATACATAATTTTAATATACAGATAATTTATCACGATTTTAGTATCCATATTATATTACGGGTGAGGATCAAATAGCAAGTTTATTTTGGCTAGGAAGGATATGAAGCAATAGGATTATGACATGTGGCAAAATTTAAAATAAAGAGGAAAGGGTATTTTAGTCAATCATATCCTTTCTTCTTCCTTCTTCTCCCCAGTAACTTCAAAACCCACCATTTTCAAAACCCACCATCTTCAACCATTTCTTCACTTTCTATCTTAATAATCACTACATTATAGTGTGATTTGCATCACCAATCAATGATTCAAACACCCGATCAACGTGTTCTTCAGTTTTTTGAAGAAACCCAGTTTAATTTCATACAATATCTCATGTTTTTCATGTGATTTTGAAGCGAATCACTCGATTCCTTCGATTCGATCACTGATAAGTGTTTCAATCATTCAAATTTCATCAATCGTTAAAAAAAATCCGCTTTGATCAATGTAAGAAATTCTTTAATTTCATTTTTACGATCTGGGTTTTTGATTTAGTCATTGTGTTTTATGATCTTGGCAGGGTCCGGGGGCAGCGCCCCTGGTAGCAGGGTCCAAGGGGCGGCAGCCCCTGGCGGGGTCCAAGGGGCAGAGCCCCTGGCTGATGTCGAGCTATGTTATTTTTTTTTTCGATTAAATTGTTTTAATAAAAATGCATCAGAAAATTTAATTTTCTAGAAATTGCCTCATTTCGAAGACAGTAATTCGTAGACAGTTTTTGATTTGCTACTCTCTGGTTCAGACAATTCACAGACAGTTTTATGTGTCCATTGCGTTTTAGAAATAAGAGAGTTTTATGTGTTTTCTGACATGTTTTAGAAAAAACACATTTTTGAAGTGTTTTTAGTTCATTGCGTTTTAGGTAAACACATTTTTATGTGTTTTCAGTCCATTGCGTTTTAGAAAATAGACTTTCTTTTGTGTTTTTAGGCTATTGCGTTTTAGAAATAAGATATTTTTATGTGTTTTTTGGCTATTGCGTTTTAGATAAACACATTTTTGAAGTGTTTATAGTCATTGCGTTTTAGGTAAAACACATTTTTATACTTTTTCAGTCCATTGTGTTTTAGAAAAAAGACATTTTTAAGTGTTTCTGGCCATTGCGTTTTAGAAATAAGACATTTCTTTATGTTTTTGGTGCATTGCGTTTTAGGTAAAACACATTTTTATGTGTTTTCAGTCCATTGCGTTTTAGAAAGTACACTTTTTTGTGTTTTTAGCCTATTGCCTTTTAGAAATAAGACATTTCTTTGTGTTTTCTGGCCATTGTGTTTTACAAATAAGACATTTCTTTGTGTTTTTTGTGCATTGCGTTTTAGAAAAATGTCATTTTTTAGGTTTTTTTTTCTATTGCGTTTTACGCAACTGGGTTTTTTTCCATTGCATTTTACGCAACTGGGTTTTCGAAAAAAAAATCGAAAATATAGCAATAGTATACTCGTTTTAAAGATAAAAAAACGCTCGTTTTATTGGTGCAATTTTTGTAAAAAAAATAATGTCGTATGAAAGAGTTATTAACGTTTAAAGAATGAGGGGGAATTGGAGGAGAGAGAAATTATTGTCTTGGAGTGACTAGAATGCCCCTAGATAAACCCACGCGCCTCCTTTTTTCCCTTCAATTTCACTCATTTAATCTTAGCCCTTGATTAATTAAATAGATGGTCAAGATTACTTCCTAGGCTTCCTACCCAAATAAACTTCCTATTATATCCTAACCCATTATATTATTATTACATTACATAAAATGTATGTATCATATCTATATCTCATTATTTTGTGCAACCCTTGTTTTTATGCTACAAAATATAGGGAAAAGATCAAATAGGAAGTTTATTTTGGCTAGGAAGTGTAGGAAGCAATAGGATTAGGACATGTGGCAACATTTAAAATAAAGAAAAAGGGTATTTTAGTCAATCCAACCCTTTCTTCTTCCTTTTCAAAACCCAGTAACTTCAAAACCCACCATTTTCAAAACCCACCATCTTCAACCATTTCTTCATTTTCTATCTCAATAATCACTACATTATAGTGCGATTTTCATCACAAATCAATGATTCAAACACCTGATCAACGTGTTCTTCAGCTTTTTTGAAGAAAACCAGTTTAATTTCATAAAAAATCTCGTTTTTTTTCCGGTGATTTTGGAGATAATCACTTGATTCGTTCGATTCGAGCGCTGATAAGTGTTTCAATCATTCAAACTTCGTCAATTGCTGAAGAAATCACTTCGATCCATGTAAGAAATTCTTTAATTTCATTTTTACAATCTGGGTTTTTGATTTAGTCATTGCGTTTTACGATCTTGGCGGGGGTCCGGGGGCAGCGCCCCTGGTAGCGGGGTCCCAGGGGCCCTGGCGGGGTCCAAGGGGCAGAGCCCTTGGCTGGGGTTGATTTTCTGTAAATTGCCTCTGGAAAACTGCATTTGTAGACAGTGTTTCTGGTTCTGTAAACAACAGGTTCTGGTCATTGCATTTTAGTTAGATTCTGGTTCTGTGAACAACAGTTTCTGGTTCTGTGAACAACAGTTTCTGGTCATTGCGTTTTAGACAGTTTCTGGTTCTGTGAACAACAGTTTCTGGTCATTGCGTTTTAGAAATAAGACATTTTTAAGTATTTTCTGGCCATTGCGTTTTAGAAATAAGAAATTTTTAAGTGTTTTCTGGCCATTGCGTTTTAGAAATAAGACATTTTTAAGTGTTTTCTGGCCATTACGTTTTAGAAATAAGACATTTTTAAGTGTTTTGGGTGCATTGTGTTTTAGAAATAAGACATTTTTAAGTGTTTTCTGGCCATTACGTTTTAGAAATAAGGCATTTTTAAGTGTTTTCTGGCCATTGCGTTTTAGAAATAAGACATTTTAAGTGTTTTGGGTGCATTGCGTTTTAGAAATAAGACATTTTTAAGTGTTTTGGGTGCATTGCGTTTTAGGTAAAACACATTCAGTCCATTGCGTTTTATAAAGTACACTTTCTTTTGTCTTTTTAGGCTATTGCGTTTTAGAAATAAGACATTTATTTGTGTTTTCTGGTCATTGCGTTTTAGAAATAAGACATTTCTTTGTGTTTTTGGTGCGTTGCGCTTTAGAAAAAGTCATTTTTTTACGTTTTTTTTCATTGCGTTTTACGCAACTGGGTTTTCAAAAATATAGCAATAGTATACTCGTTTTAAAGATAAAAAAACGCTCGTTTTTTTTGGTGCAAATTTTATAAAAAATAATGTCGTATGAAAAAGTTATTAGCGTTTAAAAAATTGGGGGGGGGGGGGGGAATTGGAGGAGAGAGAAACTATTGTGCTGGATTGACTAGAATGCCCCTAACAAACCCACGCGCCTCTTTTTTTTTTTTGCTTCAATTTCATTCATTTAATCTTAGCCCTTGATTAATTAAATGGATGGTCAAGATCACTTCCTAGCCTTCCTAACCAAATAAACTTCCTATTGTATCTCCACCCACAAAATCTATTTTGAATTGTTTTTATATTTTGTAGGCACAGAGCGGGACATTGGAAAACACTGTAGAGGTCATGGAAGATGAAAGCATGAACTTTGAGATTGGCAAAAAAAATTTGAACAAAACCACTAAACAATTGTTTTGAGGTATTTAGGAAAGTTTCAAATGTTTACAAGACATATGAGGCCATGGAGTATACTCTAACATATTGGGTGTTAATAATGACATTGCATGTTAACTGGTATTGCATACCATTCACTCATTGTGTTAAGGGACATTAAAAAGGTTATATGTTAACATGTTAATCGGATGTTAATTAGAGATTGAATTAACTATTCTTTTATTTTTTTAAACAAAAAACCACTATAAAATAAGGTTAGATGAAGCTCATTGATGTGCGTGAGTGTTATTAGTTTTTAATGTATATATTAAGCCTTTTTTAACACTTTTTAGCCAAGTTTTAAATTTATAAAACACGATATTTACTAACACTAAACACACATATGGGCAAGTGCACCCATCGTGAGCGTAGTATAGTGTTGGTAAGATACCGAGGTCGTCCAAGGACACAAGAGCTTTTAGTACCGGTTTATCCTCAACGTCTAATCAAATCAAAAAGTTAGAAAAGGTTTTAAACTAGAAAAATAAAAACTAACTAAAATGCTGAAAAAAAAAACAAAAAAAAAACAGATAGACAAGATGAATCACTTGGCTCCGACTCGTGTATAGTGTAACCTTTGATTATTTCCGCACTTTTTCACTATTTAAGAGATTATCTTAGTTATTGTAGTCGGCCCCTCTTTTGGAGGTGACGTTACCCTCAACCCAGTAGTTTGAGTCAGCAGGGATACAATCCTAAATGGTTGGATTATTGAAAGATAATTAATTAAGTTATTAATGCATAATGTGGTAGGCCCCTCTTTTGAAGGCGACGTTACCCTCGGCTAAGTAGTCTGAGTCAGCAGGGATACAGTCCTAAGTAGCCGGGTTAAAGTTTTAATAGTAGTTTAACTTATGAGGGGATCAAAGAGTTTGGACCCCCGCCATCCAATACCGTTAAGTATTGAAGGAGGTCCTACTAAATTTGACCCAGGTCCTTTGCAGGATCTATACACTGAACAATGGCAAGATTCTTACCAAACCGTTCCCTTAACCCCCGACCAGGTAGCCAACATACCTCCATATAGACCGTGGAGATATGAATGGTGAAAATCTTTTATTTTATATAGACAGTAAAATAATGCCAAGACACCACGGACAAACGATAAGGAAGAATCACCTTCAACATAAGAAACTAGTAATTAAAGTCATTAATACATAACCAATTAAAAAGTGCGAAAAGATTAAAAATAAAAAGTATTACACTAGACACTTTGTCTTCACCAAGTGATGTAAGAGACTTAGGCAACCATGGCCTTGATTGTCAAGAACTCTTACGATCAATCTTGGATCCTGAGACGACTCACACACTCTATGATGGACAATGGATGATGGTGGTGGATGATGGTGTTATGGTGGTGGTGGGTGGTGGGTGAAGTGTGAAGTGTGAGAGAGGTGGTGTGCCAAGGGATGGTTTGAGCTTGAACCAAGCACTCCTATTTATAGGCTGAACAGAAGCTCGGGCACGGCCCCGTGTCCGCTGGGCACGGCCCCGTGTCCATCCTCTTCTCTGTCTTCATTAATTGCTTTTGTCTGCATTAGTTGACCACGGCCCCGTGTCCGCTGGGCACGACCCCGTGTGCAGAAGCATATCTGTACTATCAATATTTGCCTAGATTCTACGAATCTTATAGTTGACCACGGCCCCGTGTCCGCTGAGCACGGCCCCGTGGTGGGCGATGGAAGCTTCTACAACTTTGTCTTTTATGCTGACACTTGGGTATGCCCCCGTGTTCACTGAACACGAGGCGTGTTCAGCCTTCTGCTCTCTTGTTTTGCTTGGGAAGATGCTTTCAGGGAGGTCGGGCATGCCACGTTTGTTCCTTTTCTTGTATTTATGTTAGATTTAGCTGCCTTTTTGCTTCTTTTGTTAATTTGAGCTCATTTAATCCTGAAAATACAAAAGGAAGACAAAAGCACACTTTTTCCAACATTAGTACTAAAAAAGGGTTAGTTTTATGCCACAATTGATGTAATTTATATGTTGCATTTTGCACACATCAAATACCCCCACACTTGAATCTTTGCTTGTCCTCAAGCAAAACTCTTTATAATATGGCTTTACACTCCCAAATGGAATGGGTAGAAGAGAAGGTTTATGGGCTTGTCATAGAGTGTCGGGATTTCCAAGATTCTTTACTAAGTTTTATTTTTATTTATTTACAATCCTATTCGTCATGATTTATTTAAAACTTTTCATAAGATAAATTACTTATTAGGGCATAACATGCTCCCTTAAAATTCTATTTATATACAAGTTCACATACCTCACGGGGGATCACTCGACACTCGGCCGAAGATGTATTTTAGTGAATCACTCGAGAGCGGCATGGAACTTACTCCTACCATAGGCTTGCCAAGCAATCAATCCTCCTCCTTTTTAACTATATACCTTTGTAAATATCAAGAGGACCTTTTGGGTGAAGGGTTAGGCTTGGGTTAAAGGTAAGTGGTTGGGTTAGTGGTTAGTAAAAGGGCGAAAAGCGCAACAAGCGTCAGTTTTCGTAAGACTTTCTCTATTTTTTTTTTACTTTTTATTTTGATGAAGCCATAATTCAAACAAAGTTACTTTTGATGAACTTGCTTGTTTATTTCTTTTGCTTCATCATCAACATATATATATATATATATATTTTTGAAAGTCATACGAAAAACCGAGCTTGTTACTAAAACAAAGGGTTAAAAATAAAAAGGTTTTGGTGGGTGAAAGGGTGTTTGGTTTGGGTTAAGAAATGAAAAGGTTTAGGCTCAAAGGGGTTAACTAGGGGGATTTTGGGTAAGTGGTAAAAAAAAATAATGGTGTAGAAATAAAAAGGGTTAGTCCTAATGCCTCCATCATTTACTTACTCGGGTTTAAGTTGGTAAGGACCGGGAATGTATCGTCGTGGCAAGTTCTAGAGTTGTAAGAACCAAGCGGCTATTCACACAAGAAACGAAAAATGAGCATTTAGTTTAAAGATATGTATTTGTATGCTCAATAAAGGCTCAAAACTCACTTTTGTGGGAATGGGTTTTTATGTGATCAAGTATATATAATTAAATTTTAACTAAGATTGTCATGCCTTTTCATAATTTTCTTATGTTGGTTCTTTTTATTACGATGCTGTCAGTTGTAAATTTGTAAAAATATAACCTTTTTAGAATTTTGAAATTCCCAAATTAAACCTAGACAAGTAAAACAAATAAAAATGAAAATTTTTGAAAAAATTTGGGGTGATTAGCGGTTCCAATAGAGTTTTGTGTAAGGCTTGTTATTAGGACTTGCAAGATTCAAGGTTTTAGCATCCCCCCACACTTAAATTACACATTGTCCTCAATGTGTCCCAAAAATAAGTTTTTAGGATGATTTAATGTGTAAAAGGTGTGAAAAAGCAAAAAGTTGTGTTACTGGACACCTGGACTCGGCCCCGTGTTGTCCGAGCACGGCCCCGTGTTCAGGTGCCAGTAACAAAAGTTAAACAAAAGAAACAGAAGCCTGGACACGGGGGCGTGTTGGGTGAACACGGCCCGTGTCCAGTTTACCTGAACTGGGCATTTCTGCAGATTGTGCAGCACGGGGCCGTGTTGGGCGGACACGGCCCGTGCTGAGCTTACTGTTAATGAAGAAAATTGTCGGATGGCCCTGTTTTCCTGCATGGGGTGCTGGTTCAAGTTTCCCTTGTTATCCTTTGCCATCCCAAGTGTGTTTTATTTCTGAAAACTAAAACTAACTAGAAAACATAAAAATTAATCTAAACTAAATTAAGGATAGTTCCGCGGAATGCCTCCGTGGTGCGCCACGCTTATAAGGGTCCTTGGCTAGACCCAAAGCATGGTCATATGTCACCCAAGTGGGATGTTTTGCATCCCGTGCTACACCGTCGGAGAGCGTCATCCAAGCTTGAGTCTATGACCTTCATGTAGTTGATCGGGTCTTCGTCTTCTACTATTTTCCCAACTCCAAACTTCACTTCCTCGTCCCCAAACTTCAATGTTAGTGTTCCGTTATTCATATCCACCACTGCTTGGGCGGTGGCTAGAAATGGCCTCCCGAGGATGAGAGGGACATCGGCATCCTCCTCCATGTCTAGGATGACAAAGTCGGCCGGGAAAACGAAATTGTCAACTTTGACCAATAGATTTTCGGCGATACCTTGTGGAAATTTGACGGATCTGTCGGCGAGTTGTATGCTCATCTTTGTAGGGCTCGTTGTTCCTAGGCCGAGTCGTTTGAACATTGATGCGGGCATGAGGTTAATGCTAGCCCCAAGATCGGCTAATGCATTACGAATGGGGGATTCCCCAATCGAACACGGAATCGTGAAGCTTACAGGATCAATTTTCTTTTGTGGGAGTTTGTTGAGTACTAAGGCGGAGCATTCTTCGCCTAAGTTAACTAATTACAATGATTCAATTTTCCTTTTGTGAGTGAGGAAGTCCCTCATAAATTTTGCATATTTAGGCATTTGGGTTAGGACCTCAATAAAAAGAATATTAACATGCAATTGTTTTAGTAAATTTTCGAACTTTGTGAATTGCTCATCGGTCTTTTGACGAATTAACCGTCCGGGGTATGGAACTCTTGATTTGGTGGAGAAGCCTTTTCTGGTTGGAGCGCGGGTGGAGTCGCGGTTTGGCTTCTTTCAGTTGGTGGTAATGGAGCCTCCTCGGGACCTACGGTTCGGTTTCTCAATGTGATGAGATGTACTTGTGCCTTTGGGTTGGTTTCGGTATTGCTAGGTAGCGCTCCTTGTGGTCTCTCGGAGAAATTTTGAGCTATTTGATTTAATTGTTTTTCAATGTTTTGAATGCTAGCT
The DNA here is from genome assembly GCA_030545235.1 of Helianthus tuberosus. NCBI lineage: Eukaryota > Viridiplantae > Streptophyta > Magnoliopsida > Asterales > Asteraceae > Helianthus > Helianthus tuberosus. The sequence continues at coordinate 141,972,684 of CM060359.1, read as the reverse complement.
TGTTGATTTCTAAAATTCGATTCCAATTGTTGAAACCGATCCGAGTTTTTCTTTTCGGTGTCAGAGGCGAGATACCGTATCTTCGAGCCTTTCTCGTCCACCTTGTTGTTGAGAGAAGTTTTGTGGTTGTTGAAAGTTAGTTCGTTGGTTTTGTTGGTTACTACTATTGCCGGGATCTCTCCAACCGAGGTTAGGGTGGTTACGCCATCCTTGGTTGTAGGTACCCGTTGGTGGACCCGACGGCCTAGGTCTATTATCAATGTAGTTTACCGTTTCCGTTTGATCATCTACTTCTTTCATACAACTCCAATTTTCATGTGGTCCACCACACCCTTCACAAGCCATAACAGAGGCCGTTTTTGCCATTTCTAACTTTTTGATTTTTGAAGAAAGGACCTCGATTTGGGCTTGTAAAGAAGTGCTTTCATCAACCTTATGGGCGCCCGGGGCAATAGATTTATTACCTCGGTGAGTGTGCCACTGAAAATTGGTTTGAGCAATTTCCTCAATTTGATTATATATTTCATTTGGGCGACGATTACCTAGAAGTCCCCCGGAGCTAGAATCAAGTGTTTGTCTTGGGTGTGGCAACAACCCATTGTAGAAAGTGGATACTTGTTGCCATACCGCAAGACCGTGATGAGGACACTTTCTTAGTAGTTCCTTGAACCTTTCCCAAGTTTCATATAAGGATTCCCCATCCTCTTGAGAATATGTATTAATTTCAGTCATTAATTTAGCCGTTTTGGCAGGAGGGAAATACTTATATAGAAACTTTTGGGCTAGTTCATCCCAGGTGTTTACCGAGCCAACTGGGAGGGTGTTAAGCCAAGCCTTAGCTCGGTCTTTTAGTGAAAATGGAAACATTCGAAGGCAAATGGCGTCGTTGGATGCTCCATTGATCCGAAAGGTATCACATATTACTAAGAAATTAGTAATATGTAGATGGGGATCCTCGTCCGCGAGCCCATGGAAGGTTGCGGAGTTTTGAAGCATTTGTATCAAATGCGGCCGAAGTTCGAAGTTATTGGCTTCGACATTCGGTGCATTGATAGCGGCGCCTAGATTACCTACAGTGGGCTGTAGGTAATCCATGAGGGTACGTTGGTCCGCCATTGGAAGTGGGTCCCCCGAAACTTTCTCTTGGTTTTTAGCTTTAAGTCTTTTTCTGAGAAAACGTTCGGGTTCTTCTAAAGGTTCTTTTATGTCTCTACTAGAACTGGAGCTCATGCACTACATAGGAAGTTCAAATGTGGCGCCTGGGTTCCAAGTCCTGCAACAAAAACAGAAAAGAACGTTGGTCAGAAGGTTCACCACGGCCCTGTGTTCAGCGAACACGGCCCGTGGTCGGAGGTACAGTGATTGTTTTCCGGATCCCTGTTAGTGGGAGTTGGACACGGCCCCGTGTTGCACCGACACGGCCCCGTGCTCAGCCCTCTGTAACTCGGAAAATAAAAACTGCCAGTGATAATGCTAGGCACGGCCCGTGTCCGACCAGTCACGGCCCGTGTTGAGCTCTGCAGAAACTAAAAAATTAAGAAAAATCCTAAAAAATAGAAAAATAAGAAAAACGATTAGCCCGTTGATTCCTAACTTTCTTAAAATCCTTGTGTCCCCGGCAACGGCGCCAAAAACTTGATGTGCGTGAGTGTTATTAGTTTTTAATGTATATATTAAGCCCTTTTTTAACATTTTTTAGCCAAGTTTTAAATTTATAAAACACGATATTTACTAACACTAAACACACATATGGGCAAGTGCACCCATCGTGAGCGTAGTATAGTGTTGGTAAGATACCGAGGTCGTCCAATGACACATGAGCTTTTAGTACCGGTTTATCCTCAACGTCTAATCAAATCAAAAAGTTAGAAAAAGGTTTTAAACTAGAAATATAAAAACTAACTAAAATGCTGAAAAATAAAATAAAATAAAAAACAGATAGACAAGATGAATCACTTGGCTCCGACTCGTGTATAGTGTAACCTTTGATTATTTCCGCACTTTTGCACTATTTAAGAGATTATCTTAGTTATTGTAGTAGACCCCTCTTTTGGAGGTGACGTTACCCTCAACCCAGTAGTTTGAGTCAGCAGGGATACAATCCTAAATGGTTGGATTATTGAAAGATAATTAATTAAGTTATTAATGCATAATATGGTAGGCCCCTCTTTTGAAGGCGACGTTACCCTCGGCTAAGTAGTCTAAGTCAGCAGGGATACAGTCCTAAGTAGCCGGGTTAAAGTTTTAATAGTAGTTTAACTTATGAGGAGATCAAAGAGTTTGGACCCTCGCCATCCAATACCGTTAAGTATTGAAGGAGGTCCTACTAAATTTGACCCAGGTCCTTTGCAGGATCTATACACTGAACAATGGCAAGATTCTTACCAAACTGTTCCCTTAACCCCCGACCAGGTAGCCAACATACCTCCATATAGACCATGGAGATATGAATGGTGAAAATCTTTTATTTTATATAGACAGTAAAATAATGCCAAGACACCACGGACAAACGATAAGGAAGAATCACCTTCAACATAAGAAACTAGTAATTAAAGTCATTAATACATAACCAATTAAAAAGTGAGAAAATATTAAAAATAAAAAGTATTACACTAGACACTTTGTCTTCATCAAGTGATGTAAGAGACTTAGGCAACCATGGCCTTGATTGTCAAGAACTCTTACGATCAATCTTGGATCCTGAGACGACTCACACACTCTATGATGGACAATGGATGATGGTGGTGGATGATGGTGTTATGGTGGTGGTGGGTGGTGGGTGAAGTGTGAGAGAGGTGGTGTGCCAAAGGATGGTTTGAGCTTGAACCAAACACTCCTATTTATAGGCTGAACAGAAGCTCGGGCACGACCCCGTGTCCGCTGGGCACGGCCCCGTGTCCATCCTCTTCTCTGTCTTCATTAATTGCTTTTGTCTGCATTAGTTGACCACGGCCCCGTGTCCGCTGGGCATGACCCCGTGTGCAGAAGCATATCTGTACTATCAATATTTGCCTAGATTCTGCGAATCTTATAGTTGACCACGGCCCCGTGTCCGCTGAGCACGGCCCCGTGGTGGGCGATGGAAGCTTCTACAACTTTGTCTTTTATGCTGACACTTGGGCACGCCCCCGTGTTCACTGAACACGGGGCGTGTTCAGCCTTCTGCTTTCTTGTTTTGCTTGGGAAGATGCTTTCGGGGAGGTCGGGCATGCCACGTTTGTTCATTTTCTTGTATTTATGTTAGATTTAGTTGCCTTTTTGCTTCTTTTGTTAATTTGAGCTCATTTAATCCTGAAAATACAAAAGGAAGACAAAAGCACACTTTTTTCAACATTAGTACTAAAAAATGGTTAGTTTTATGCCACAATTGATGTAATTTATATGTTGCATTTTGCACACATCACTCATGTTAAACCATTTTTTTTTTTTTGGAGTGAGGTAGAGTAAAATTCATTGCTATGTTGGTTTGAGAAAATAAAGATTAATAAATGATGAATCAATTGTGGACAAATTTCTTTTGTTAGAAAAATATTCACTAATTAGTCGTTACAAAAAGGGATCCTTGACCTTGAAAAATTGACATGTTCAACTTTTTCAGAGTTATTCTTAGCCCATATGTAAGTACATCTTTTTTGCTTCACCTTCGAAGGCTTTAAATCCTAGATGAACACATTTAGTTTTTATTCCAAGGATATATATAGTTTCTTTTGCTTTAAATCCTATATAGTATATTTTGCTTTAATCCTTATTCTAAGGATAATTAATCTTTTGCTTTAATCTTTTAGTTTTGCTTTTTGTTTTTGGGCCTTGTAGTTTTAATTCCAAGGATAATTAATCTTTTAGTTTTGCTTTTTGTTTTTGGGCCTTGTAGTTTTAATTCCAAGGATAACTAAGAGTTAATTACACCGTTAGTCTCTGTGGTTTATCAAAAATAACAATCTCAGTTACTAATAGTTCAAAGTAACAATCTAAGGTTTTAACTTTTGATTTTGTAACATCCTAAGGCCTTATAAGGCTAATGGCCGTTAAAAACTAACTAAGAACTTAGTACCCAACCTTGAACTTTGGATAAACAACATGGACTAACCACAAAATTAACTCTTGTAATATATAAAACACATTTTTTTCTTTTTTCTCTTATTATTTAATTAAACCTTTTTAATTATCTATGTAAACAATTTTTTAAATAATTATACGTAATTGACGTATTAAAGCTAATTTGAAGCCACTTCAGTAATTAGCTTACAAGTAAATTAATAGGAATATTTCACAAAATGATAACCGAGTTTTAGAAGTGTTTCAATTAGGTCATTCATAAAAAAATTGCTCTAATTAACTCATTACAGTTTATTTTATTTGCTAATCCTATATACAACAACAACAACCATACCCAGTAAAATCCCACAAATAGCCAAGCTACTTATAGGGTCCGGGGAGGGTGGGATGTAGACAGACCTTGCCTCTATCCCTAAGGATAGAGAGGCTGCTTCCAGAGAGACCCTTGGCTCCAAAACGAACATCATACAAACACACCAAGTCAAAGAATATAGAAACAATCAGTCTCACATACCAAGAAAGTGATCAGAATGACACAATATAATGTCGATCATGTATAATAGTATACAACATCATTTAGGCATAAACACAAGAAGGCAATCACCGGAAAAGTCACTTAAAGAATAAGAAAAACATACGTCCCTAAAATACACCTAAGACCATACTGCACTATCCTCTAGGAGTCCTTAACTTTAATTCTACACCTCCACGAAGTCCTATCTTGGACCATGTCCTCAGAAAGATGCAACTCTAGTAAATCATGCCTAATCTGCTCATCCCATGTCAGTTTGGGTCTGCCTCTTCCTCTCCTCCCCTCTACAGTAATAGTTTCCACTACTCTAACTGGCGCTGTCGTTTGCCTCCGCTTCACATGCCCAAACCATCGCAATCTCCCCTCCCTAATCTTATCCGATATACTAGCCACTCCTAATCTTTCCCTCAAAACCTCATTTCTTATCCGATCTAACCTCGTGTGTCCACACATCCACCTCAGCATCCTCATCTCTGCTATCTCCATCTTGCGCGCTTGTGTCTTCTTGATAGCCCAACATTCTGTTCCATATAGCATAGCGGACCTAACTGCTACCCTGTAAAATTTCCCCTTTAGTCTAGTTGGGAACCTCCTATCGCACAATACCCCACTGGCTGCCTTCCATCTACACCAGCCAGCCTGTATGCGATGGGTTACATCACTATCTATGTCACCATCTCTTTGAACAAACGACCCCAAATACTTAAATCTAGTTTCTTTCGGGACCAATTGATCCTCAATGGTGATCTGTGTGTTGTCGTTATCGGCTACACCACTGAAATCACAATGTAGATACTCAGTCTTCGATCGACTAATCCTTAGGCCCTTGCTAATCCTATATAATTAACCTAAATGGGAGGTAAACTATCTTAGGTGACATTTATTTTTTATTTTTATTAAATATGTTGACATCATTTATTTAATAAAAGAGAAAAATAAAGTTAATCAAATAAAAAATAGATACACATTGTGATCATTCAGTACTGTCGCACCACTACATAACCGTTGAACCACCACCGTGCCATCGAACCATCGCACCACCCAATTGTGACCCATCATAGCATTCAACCGCCGCACCACCGAATTGTTGCACCACCCAACACCGTCGCATCATCATGCCATACCACCACCGTACCGTGGAACCACCACCGACACCATGTCGTGGAACCACCATCGGCATATATCGTGCCGTGGAACCATCCAACCATTTTTTGGTGACCACAATGCATATGAGAATTTAGTTCTTAATGGATATAGAGTGATGAATGGATGAGAATAAAGATATGTTAAACTTCATAAAAATTTAGTTCAAATTAAATTGTGATGAATGGATGGGTATGATGGATATGAACTTCATATTTGCTTTATTGTTTGATGGCCAACTTCAAACTAAACTTTATGTTGATCAACATTGTGCTGCTTTTTAATAAAGTTGAATTTAGTTCTTGATGAATATAAACTTTAATTTTGTTTTTTTTTACTAAAATTGAATTATGTGCAAAAAAGCTTAGAATTAAAAGTGACTTATTCCATAGTTTCGAGAAGTTTTTTTTATAACTCCTATTGACCATTTTGGATTTTATACATTAGTGTGCTTTAGTTTGCCCTCATTTTTTATATTATTTAGTTAAATAATAATAAAAAAACTTAGTTAAAGAAAATGAGAAAAAAATAAAATTTGTGTTTTAAATACTATCAGAGGTAGTTGCGTGGTTAGTCCCTGTGGTTGCTCTAACGTAACAAGGTTGGGTACTAAGTTCTTATTTGAGAAAAATACCCTAAGTTTTCAGTTAGAATTTAACACCCGTTAGCCTTATGGCCCTAGGATGTTTTTAACAAGGTTCCGTCCTCAACATTTTTGAAACGTGCCACTTCAGTCCAAAAGATAACGCCTTGCGCCAATTCCGTCCTCAACGTTTTTAACGGTGCGTGTCTTTTTGGACTGAAGTGGCACGTTTCAAAATGTTGAAGACGGAATTGACGCAAATTTTTATTTTGGACTAAAGTGACATTTTCCACCAAACCACAGGGACGAAAATAGTAGTTAACTCTAAATAAATTGTGTCACCTTGTTCAGCTACGTAATCACTGTTAATAACCAAAATCATAACTGTAACCAACAAATCTATCAAATAGGACCTAATTTTTTTTCCTATTGCTTTGTTTCGGGTTATATGTTCGGATCGGCTATTCGATTTGGGTCAAGTCAAACAATAATAATTCCAAAAAAAAAACTAAATGATCTTCATTAATTCAAAAGACTCGTTCTTACACATAATCAAACTAAATTTGAACCCTCAAGTTTCATTTATATAAAAACTAGTTTCATACTTCATTTAAACTCACTTCAAGTTTTAAAAAAAATTATAAAAAATTACTAATAGACCCATTTTTTCACTTTTTTTTAACTCAATACAAAAATATATGTAAATTTTTTTGGACAATAAACTGGTAGGGGCAAATAATTTTTAGGCAAAATAATTGGCGGGCTGGATATATATAATTTTAAAAATTTTCAGACGAAAAATCGTATAAATTACACTACTAACCAAAACATTGGCGAGGGCGAGTGCACCCATTGCCCCTTAAAAGCTCTGCCCCTGCTAGCCATATAATTATGTTATTGGCTAACTAAACCTAGGGTAAAGATCAAATAGGAAGTTAATTTTCGCTAGGAAGGATAGGAAGCCATAGAATTATGACATGTGGCAAATTTTAAAATAAAGAGAAAGGGTATTTTAGTCAATCCAACTCCTTCTTCTTCCTTTTTCAAAACCCAGTAAATTCAAAAACCCATCATTTTCAAAACCCACCATCTTCAACTATTTCTTCACTTTCTATCTCAATAATCACTACATTATAGTGCGATTTTCATCACAAATCAATGATTCAGAACCCGATCAACGTGTTCTTCAACTTTTTTTGAAGAAAACCCAGTTTAATTTCATAAAAAAATCCCGTTTTTTCTGGTGATTTTGGAGATAATCACTCGATTCGTTTGATTCAAGCGTTGATAAGTGTTTTGTCACACCCCAAATTTCCACGTGTCACCGGTGGGCCCGGTGGGGAGTATCGTGACGTGGTTGGCAACATTATAGTCAAACAACACAATATTTAAATGCACAGCGGAAGCAAAAGATAAATATATTACAATCCGAATATAAAGTAATATCCAAGTATTACAACGGAAGGTAAAGGATCCACAGGCGGATCATAAAACGTAAACATTGTTCAACAGATTTTAGACGCCTAGAACTTGCAAGATTCCTTATTAACGTCCTGAGCCGCTTCCAGCCTATTACGTACTTGTACCTGCCACTTAGACTTTTGAAAATACGTCAGTTTTCACTGGTAAATACACTCAACCGACTCATTTGCCATTTTTTCGATACCTTGGGCTGCCTAAAGTGGTTTTTAGCTAGTAGGGGACTTGTGGATGTTATTGTTTCACTCCTAAACTTAGGTGTTGATGATCCATGCATGTTTGAAGTTATTTATAAAGACCCACATTATGCAACATTGATCATTCTTCAACTTCTGGACATTTGCAAGAGCTCAAGAACTGATACAAGCTTTCCATATCATCCATTAGACGTGTGTAAGTGCCTTGGATCCTTCTCGATCAAGTTTTCCTTAGTATATAGCCTAGAAATCAAACCGTCGTAACTACGGTTTGACTTGGCGATAAATCCCAATCGGTCCAGAGTTTAGTCGAATCAAAAGTTGTTATAAGTTGGTATTTATATGGTTAATAAACCCCTAAAAGGGCACTCACTGATTCGAATCCTAACTAGGTCGTTTGTCGAGTCCAAGGTTGTCCGAAAAAGTCAACAGAAACCTTAATCGCATATTTAACAACACGGAAGGCGTGTAACCTGTTTTATCAGCCATACAACTTGAAAATAAGTATAATAACTTGTCTAAGCTTGTTTGATTCGACAACTTTATGTTTTGAACCGATTCGGAACTGAGAGACGCAAAAGTTTGACTTTTGCTTTGACCTCAGTTCTGACCCGATTTATATAGATTTAGACATGCCTTAAAGTTCCATTAGGACCTAGTTGCATGTGTGTATAAGCCTCTGCGTTTATACCACTCGAATCCCAAATCGTCCGATGTTTCCGTTAAACGCCTAAATATTGACCGTAATGCCCTTATGAGCATAAAACGAGATTTTTGGAAATATGAAAGTAAAATAATCTTAGTTACTGATTATTAGACATGTCTGTAAATTTTCACATCAAGCGGAGGTCCAGATTAGGAGTTATGCTTAATAACGTAATTATAGCGATTCTTAGTAATTAAATGACGTCATTAGCGTAACGCCTATCTAAAACCCATTTTTGACACCAAACCTTTTACCCACTGATGTGATATAATATTTTGGGATTTTTGAAGATTTTTAATTATTTTTAAAACTGATCATAAGATAGGTTAATCGCCTCGATTCGGTTAATACCAAAAATACCCTTTTCGGCCATAAAATGAGTTTTACAAATCCTTTTAACGCCAATCCAATTGCTACTGATTTTAAATAATAAATGGAGTATTTTGAGCCTGCTTATTTGATCAGAAAACTCAGAGTTCGTATTTTAACCCGTACATCGCTTAAAACGACTTTATACGCGTATTTAACGCATAGTTTGGGTTTAAACCTATTTTAGTATATAAGACTTATTACCAAAGGTTATAACCTGTTAAAATAAGCTATTTTACTGATCAACTCAGACCCGGATCACAGGTTTCTAATTAAACCCTTATATAATCTTTAAAATGACCAAAATGCCCCTGCGGGGCTTAATAAGAGATTAAACTCGTTTTGGGCATCATGGGTGATATCCTACTGATATCACAACTTAATTAAGGCGTGTTAACTTAGGAAACCTGTTTAGGACTCTTATGGTTACCCGTTACGCTTCATACGCGTTCGGTTCGGTTTATGTAACTAGTTTACATAAACTAGCCGAAACGGGTCAAACCTAATCGGTTTTATCTCAAAATCCAGAATGTGTATCATATACCCATATTAAGCAAGTCTTCAAACTTGTAGGGTCTAAATCACATTCTATCCGGTCTTCGCTTAATCGTGCGTACGAACCGTATCTTTCTGTAAGACTAACCGGTCTAAGCTTAAGCTTAATTAAAGACCCGTTAGCATTCTAATTAGTTATTTATACCATCTTTCCAGACTAGAGCTTTCCGGTAAATTGTACCTACGCTTGCTTAAGTGAATACGGCTGAGTTATAAATTTCTGCTATTTAAGACAGGAGCTAGCTCAGGTAAATACTCTTAACTTATTTTCCCTATTACGGGCTTGGGATACGGTAATATAAATACCGCATGTTCCGGTATGGGATTCAAAGACCAATGAGTCGGGAAATCCAAATAACCTGTTTTAATTCGTATTGCTTGACTGAAACATTGGGGATTAATGCGACCGTGTCCTGTATATCCTTGACTCATGATTTGCAATGGCCACGACCTAAGCACGGGGTGTAGGCATACACCTGACAGATGCCATATGTTTATACCAATATGGAATTCCCAATAGGGGAATAGTGGTGTGTCGGTTAATCATGAACCGGCATAGTTTCGGGCCCTACATGTAGAGCAAGTTATGTAAAACTGATAACATGAAATATAGTTTGTCTCAAGTATAAAATATTAATTTTGCCTTGTGCATTCTAATCAAAGTGTCGAAACATTTACGTGTCTTGTGCACCTAAACAAATTTTCATAAACATTTTCAAATGAGTCGGTTGAGTGTATTTACCAGTGAAAACTGACATATTTTCAAAAGTCTAAGTGGCAGGTACAAGTACGTAATAGGCTGGAAGCGGCTCAGGACGTTAATAAGGAATCTTGCAAGTTCTAGGCGTCTAAAGTCTGTTGAACAATGTTTACGTTTTATGATCCGCCTGTGGATCCTTTACCTTCCGTTGTAATACTTGGATATTACTTTATATTCGGATTGTAATATATTTATCTTTTGCTTCCGCTGTGCATTTAAATATTGTGTTGTTTGACTATAATGTTGCCAACCACGTCACGATACTCCCCACCGGGCCCACCGGTGACACGTGGAAATTTGGGGTGTGACAGGTTGGTATCAGAGCCAACACTGAGTGAATTAAACACTAGCCTTTTTGTGTTTAATCTCAGTTACACAGTTGCACATTCTTGAGTCTAGACGAGAACATAGGACAAATTCAAATTTGTTTCATTTTGTCTTTATTTGGTTCCTTTGTTATTTATACGATTAGCTCTTGTATGGGCGAGTCATTTTCGGTAGAAGTCCCGATTAGGGCAACCATATACTTGTTTAGATTTTTGAAGGAACGATTATATTTAAAATATCATTCCTATATTATAAGATCTACCATTATAATAAAATGGCAAAATCTAAAAGGACAAGACCTAGCCATATGTCACATTAAGACAGGGCCAAGATGGTAGTTCCACAATTAGATTCAGATCCTTATTAACATCTCGATTAAAAAATTTTGTTCTGCGTTAATTATTAAAAAGAATCTTAAAGGTAAAACCTAGCCTAAATGTCACTGCATACAAGGCCGAGATGGTAGAACCTATTCAAGAGATTCAAATCCTTATTAAACATATGAAAGCATAATTACATGCTCGACAAAGTGTGATACGATAAAATCACATAAGTCATTTTTATGGAATTATTCTAAATCCTTATTTATATAAGCATCCCATATGGATGAAGTGCCCACGGGCTATAATTAACGTCCTCTGAGACTAAAAGGCAATTCTATAATAAACTCACCAATAGACTATTGTCGATATGTTACAGTTCAAGCAACATGGCAGACTCAAACGAGGTCAACAGTCACCCAGGGATAGTACCTGATAATGCCCGAGTAAACGTAGCGGGTGCAGAATTACAAGCAATGATAGATAATGCGGTTAATAGGGCTATGGATAGACAGCTCCATGAATCCAGTGGTACCCATGCAAGGACCCCATCTGCACCACACTCCAGAACACCCTCCAGGACTCACACTGCCCACAACAGTAATTCTCACCACTCCTCAAACCAGAGGAGTGCTCCATCCTAACGAGTCATGCGGAATCAAGAACCCCGTAATAAAGGTTGCACCTATAAGTACTTTGTTTCGTGCAAACCCAGGGACTTCACTGGGGAAAAAGGAGCTGTTGATTGCATGACTTGGATGGACGAAATGGATACGGTTGTGGATATTAGTGGTTGTGATGATAGGGATATTGTGAAATTTGTGTCACAATCTTTCAAAGGAGAGGCATTAGCTTGGTGGAAATCTTTGATCCAAGCTACAGGGAAAGTCCCGTTATATAATATGACCTGGGAACAGTTCATGACGCTGATCAAAGAAAACTATTGCCCTCAACACGAGGTTGAGAAGATTGAGACTGAATTCTTGACTTTAGTCATGGAGAACTTAGATTGTCAAGCATACCTTACAAGTTTCAATACCAAGTCTCGATTGGTTCCTTATTTGGTCACACCGAAACCGAAGCGAATTGCTCGTTTCATTGGGGGTTTAGCCCCAGAAATAAAGGCAAGTGTGAAAGCATCGAGACCTACTACCTTCAGGTCAACGGCAGAATTGTCGCTAGCTCTCACACTCGATGTGGTTAGAAACAAGGCTGCCAAGGCCTCTGAAGATGGGAAGCGTAAAAGGGAGGAGAATAATCCCCAGAATCCTAAGAAGAACAAATCCGAGTTCAACAATGACCAACAGGATTCCGACAAGAAGCCTACATGCAAAACTTGCAAAAGAAGACACTGGGGACAGTGTCGATCAAACCAAAAGATAAAGCAATGTGGCATCTGCAAAAGAACTGGCCACCAGTCCCACGAATGTAGGGACATAAAGAATGCAAGCTGTTTCAGATGTGGTGAAAAGGGCCACATCAGTACTAATTGCCCGGAGGCTGCCCAGGGAGGAGCAGCTAAGTCTGGGATGGATAAGAAAGGAAACGCCTAAACTACCAGTTGAAGGCCAGAGACAGTGCATATCAATAATAAGGTACGTCCTTACCTTTTAGCATCAATTGTATCTGCTAAGTATTTTACGTTAATGTAAGGGATAATAAACCTTTAGTAAACCATAAGCTTAGAAAACTTTTGGTTACATTCATAAGAACTTCAGATATTAAAAATGAGGCATAATTTACCAATGGAGTCTTTAAAGACCCTCTCTCCCATCCTCGGAGATAATCCTTCCATAAAAATCTGGAGTACTCTTCCCCAAAAAGAGTACGACAATATATATTACTTTATTTTATTTTCTCATTGCTTTCTATCTTCTTCGAATGCCTAACTATGTTTGATAAAAGTGCCATATGAGGATTGGCATATCTTAGTGTGTCCCATAGATTGCTTCCATGCCTGATCAGTATGGAGGTTTAATACATGGAACCCCTGAGACATCCCAATGGTCATATCATACTAAAGTCGACTAGTAGTATTCAAAGAAGATATCCAATATAAAATGTCCCTATAAGTATCTCTACTTAGGGCACCCTTACATTTGTAAAGTGAATGTGTCATTTATCTGACACCGACATCGACAGATGAATCAAAGCCTGAGAACACGGACAACTATGACATCTCTATGTGTGTCATGATTATTTTCTTCATAGGAATTACCATGTTTACCTCCTGAGAGGCAAGAGGATGTTAGGGCAAACATCCCGCTTAGGACTACAGTTACTGTAAAAGCCGTATATCTGTTAGTACCAACGGAATAGGAATAACTAAGAGCCTAATTGATAAGTTTTTAGAGAAGGTTTCTTAAAGCCAAAATTCAAAGTTCTAAGAACACCGATTTTTAGTAAATAAGAAAGACGGTTCATTTTGCTTGTGCATTGATTACCGCAACCCTAATTAGGCAACAATTAAGAATCGCCATCCGCTGCCCAGGATCGTCGATCTGTTCGACTAACGGCAAGGATTAGCTATTCCCTAAACATTAGCTAGGCAGTGGTTGGAATAACCATCTCACCTTAAAAATAAAGCTTTTCTATAATAATGGATATGTAATTATTAAGGCTACTCCTTAGGAGACCTTGTATAGATGGAATGTTAAATGTCTAGTATTAGATAGAGAATTGGTAAGTCCAAATATCAAGATCTGAAAGTTGCCTGGGGGACAACAAATAAGATTATACAAATCCATAATCGATTGTAGGTTGCCAGTATATGGCAAGAAATCGAGGAGTTATGAAAATAGCAAACTTCCTAAGTTCTTGTTAAGGAATATGGTTTAACATAAGATATCACCCAGGAAGGGTGTACCAAATTTGTGAAATTATCAGGCTAGTTAAGCTCTGAATATATGGAAATCATTCGAAGGAATTGAATGTATCAAGATCAAGTAGCTTGTAAGCTAAAACCTACTTAAGGAGTTTGACGGAGCTCGCAATACATTGCACAATAGTGACTGGAGGATGTGTTCCGCCAATAAGTCAAGAAGCACTATTACATAATGATATGCAGAATTATGATGTGATGAGCATCCTGTATCGATTGAGGATCGACAGGTCAAGAAGCTCCAAAAGGATACATACGCCTAATATAAGAGCCACTATGGGAGCTTGGAAAGACTCCAGATATACTATAAAAGTTAAGTCCCTTATGCGACAAAGAGTACTTCCAGCATTTTAACAAATCTCGAGGTCGAGATTTCTTTTAAGGGGGTGAGGATGTAACACCCTGAAAATTTACGTCCTATAATGTATTGACACGTGTCATAAGTTTTGAACGCGTGCAAGAATGTTCTTGAAGGACTAAAGTTGACAAACAATGAAACTATGTAGATACAAGGGTTTAAAGTGTCAACAATGAATGATTATACTTCACAATAACCCTACATGATGTTTATAACCTTAAACGAATGGATCATGGATCATACAAAGAGAATTGTGAAAGAAAGTGAGAGATTACAAACTACAGGGGTTATATGTGTCAACATGTTAAAGATATACCTCTGAGTGACCTTATAGCAAACCTGAAGCCTTGTAATGATTAATTATGCTTTCTAGAATGCACCATAAAAATTTCACCAAGTTTCGTTACCGTATGAGAAAGTTATGATAAAATTCGTGTGTGAGGGTTAGAATCGTCAACATTGAAATTTAGGGCTTTTCGGGTGATCACAAAGTTACCCGAGGACTTAACAAAGATGGTATAAGTCTTAAAGCCCCACATGTCAAATATAAAGTCTCAAAATGCAAGAAAACCAAGTGAAAACGACCTTTCGGGGGACCAGGGACTGAAATTGCAATTATTGAAACTTGCTGAACTGGTCATCTATACCCTCGCGTAGCGCGAGCGTGAAAGGTCTTGGCAGTCGCGCTACGCGACTGCCTTATCTGATCAGAATGTATGTGCAGGTGTCCTGCATGTTCCTTAACCGACTCAAATGCCATTTTTTCGATACCTTGGGCTGCCTAAAGTGGTTTTTAGCTAGTAGGGGACTTGTGGATGTTATTGTTTCACTCCTAGACTTAGGTGTTGATGATCCATGCATGTTTGAAGTTATTTATAAAGACCCACATTATGCAACATTGATCATTCTTCAACTTCTGGACATTTGCAAGAGCTCAAGAACTGATACAAGCTTTCCATATCATCCATTAGACGTGTGTAAGTGCCTTGGATCCTTCTCGATCAAGTTTTCCTTAGTATATAGCCTAGAAATCAAACCGTCGTAACTACGGTTTGACTTGGCGATAAATCCCAATCGGTCCAGAGTTTAGTCGAATCAAAAGTTGTTATAAGTTGGTATTTATATGGTTAATAAACCCCTAAAAGGGCACTCACTGATTCGAATCCTAACTAGGTCGTTTGTCGAGTCCAAGGTTGTCCGAAAAAGTCAACAGAAACCTTAATCGCATATTTAACAACACGGAAGGCGTGTAACCTGTTTTATCAGCCATACAACTTGAAAATAAGTATAATAACTTGTCTAAGCTTGTTTGATTCGACAACTTTATGTTTTGAACCGATTCGGAACCGAGAGACGCAAAAGTTTGACTTTTGCTTTGACCTCAGTTCTGACCCGATTTATATAGATTTAGACATGCCTTAAAGTTCCATTAGGACCTAGTTGCATGTGTGTATAAGCCTCTGCGTTTATACCACTCGAATCCCAAATCGTCCGATGTTTCCGTTAAACGCCTAAATATTGACCGTAATGCCCTTATGAGCATAAAACGAGATTTTTGGAAATATGAAAGTAAAATAATCTTAGTTACTGATTATTAGACATGTCTGTAAATTTTTACATCAAGCGGAGGTCCAGATTAGGAGTTATGCTTAATGACGTAATTATAGTGATTCTTAGTAATTAAATGACGTCATTAGCGTAACGCCTATCTAAAACCCATTTTTGACACCAAACCTTTTACCCACTGATGTGATATAATATTTTGGGATTTTTGAAGATTTTTAATTATTTTTAAAACTGATCATAAGATAGGTTAATCGCCTCGATTCGGTTAATACCAAAAATACCCTTTTCGGCCATAAAATGAGTTTTACAAATCCTTTTAACGCCAATCCAATTGCTACTGATTTTAAATAATAAATGGAGTATTTTGAGCCTGCTTATTTGATCAGAAAACTCAGAGTTCGTATTTTAACCCGTACATCGCTTAAAACGACTTTATACGCGTATTTAACGCATAGTTTGGGTTTAAACCTATTTTAGTATATAAGACTTATTACCAAAGGTTATAACCTGTTAAAATAAGCTATTTTACTGATCAACTCAGACCCGGATCACAGGTGTCTAATTAAACCCTTATATAATCTTTAAAATGACCAAAATGCCCCTGCGGGGCTTAATAAGAGATTAAACTCGTTTTGGGCATCATGGGTGATATCCTACTGATATCACAACTTAATTAAGGCGTGTTAACTTAGGAAACCTGTTTAGGACTCTTATGGTTACCCGTTACGCTTCATACGCGTTTGGTTCGGTTTATGTAACTAGTTTACATAAACTAGCCGAAACGAGTCAAACCTAATCGGTTTTATCTCAAAATCCAGAATGTGTATCATATACCCATATTAAGCAAGTCTTCAAACTTGTCGGGTCTAAATCACATTCTATCCGGTCTTCGCTTAATCGTGCGTACGAACCGTATCTTTCTGTAAGACTAACCGGTCTAAGCTTAAGCTTAATTAAAGACCCGTTAGCATTCTAATTAGTTATTTATACCATCTTTCCAGACTAGAGCTTTCCGGTAAATTGTACCTACGCTTGCTTAAGTGAATACGGCTGAGTTATAAATTTCTGCTATTTAAGACAGGAGCTAGCTCAGGTAAATACTCTTAACTTATTTTCCCTATTACGGGCTTGGGATACGGTAATATAAATACCGCATGTTCAGGTATGGGATTCAAAGACCAATGAGTCGGGAAATCCAAATAACCTGTTTTAATTTGTATTGCTTGACTGAAACATTGGGGATTAATGCGACCGTGTCCTGGATATCCTTGACTCATGATTTGCAATGGCCACGACCTAAGCACGGGGTGTAGGCATACACCTGACAGATGCCATATGTTTATACCAATATGGAATTCCCAATAGGGGAATAGTGGTGTGTCGGTTAATCATGAACTGGCATAGTTTCGGGCCCTACATGTAGAGCAAGTTATGTAAAACTGATAACATGAAATATAGTTTGTCTCAAGTATAAAATATTAATTTTGCCTTGTGCATTCTAATCAAAGTGTCGAAACATTTACGTGTCTTGTGCACCTAAACAAATTTTCATAAACATTTTCAAATGAGTCGGTTGAGTGTATTTACCAGTGAAAACTGACGTATTTTCAAAAGTCTAAGTGGCAGGTACAAGTACGTAATAGGCTGGAAGCGGCTCAGGACGTTAATAAGGAATCTTGCAAGTTCTAGGCGTCTAAAGTCTGTTGAACAATGTTTACGTTTTATGATCCGCCTGTGGATCCTTTACCTTCCGTTGTAATACTTGGATATTACTTTATATTCGGATTGTAATATATTTATCTTTTGCTTCCGCTGTGCATTTAAATATTGTGTTGTTTGACTATAATGTTGCCAACCACGTCACGATACTCCCCACCGGTGACACGTGGAAATTTGGGGTGTGACATGTTTCTATCATTCAAATTTCGTCAATTGATGAAGAAATCGGCTTCGATCCATGTAAGAAATTATTTAATTTCATTTTCATGATCTGGGTTTTTGATTTAGTCATTGCGTTTTACGATCTTTGCGGGGGTCCGGGGGCGGCAGCCCCCGGTAGCGGGGTCCCAGGGGCGGCAGCCCCTGGCGGGGTCCAAGGGGCAGAGCCCCTGGCTGGTCAGCTCGGAAATTTTTTTTTTCGATTAAATTGCTGTACTAAAAACGCATCAGAAAAATTAAATTTCCATAAATTGGCTCATTTCGAAGACAGTAATTCGTAGACAATTCAGACAGTTCACAGTGACAGACAGTTTTTTAGTCATTGTGTTTTAGGTAAAACACATTTTTAGGTGTTTTCAGTCCATTGCGTTTTAGAATGAGTCATTTTTAAGTTTTTTCTGGCCATTGCGTTTTACATATAAGACATTTCTTTGTGTTTTTGGTGAATTGCGTTTTAGGTAAAACACTTTTTTATGTGTTTTCAGTCCATTGCGTTTTAGAAAACAGACATTTTAAGTGTATTCTGGCCATTGCGTTTTACAAATAAGTCATTTCTTTGTGTTTTTGGTGCATTGCGTTTTAGGTAAAACACATTTTTATGTGTTTTCTGGCCATTGCGTTTACAAATAAGTCATTTCTTTGTGTTTTTGGTGCATTGCGTTTTAGGTAAAACACATTTTATGTGTTTTCTGGCCATTGCGTTTTACAAATAAGTCATTTCTTTGTGTTTTTGGTGCATTGCGTTTTAGGAAAATGTCATTTTTTAGGTTTTTTTTTCATTGCGTTTTACGTAACTGGTGGTTTTTCTATTGCGTTTTACGCAACTGGGTTTTAAATTTTTTTTTTTAAATATAGCAATAGTATACTCGTTTTAAAGATAAAAAAACGCTCGTTTTTTTGGTGCAATTTTTATAAAAAAATAATGTCGTATGAAAGAGTTATTAACGTTTAAAAAATGGGGGGGAATTGGAGGAGAGATAAACTATTGGCTTGGATTGACTAGAATGCCCTTGAACAAACTCACGCGCCTCTTTTCTTCATTTCAATTTGCCTGATTTAATCTTAGCCCTTGATTAACTTAATGGATGGTCAAGATCACTTCCTATCCTTCCTAGCCAAATAAACTTCCTATTGTATCTCCACCCACTAAACCTATAATAAAGTTTCGGTATTTATATTTGCACAGCCATTCGATTTCGGTTAAAAACAGTTGAATTAATTGGTTAAAGGTCAATGGTTATTTGGAAAGGTACGAAGTGTAGGATAGAGTTTTGATATTTGATTTGCAAAATTAAATTTAGAATTCATGTAACTAAAAACAATGGAAACACGTGAGGAAAATGATAAAACAAGAAAATTCAATATTTGTGATTTATAAACCCACTTCCTTCATGATTTTCAAACGGCTATAATTTTTTCATACGATAATATTTCTTAAAAAAAAACGTTACACCGTATTAATGAGCATTTCATTCTATTTTATTTGAGTAGGCTATTGCTATAGTTTTCTTAATTTAAAAATGATATATTTTACAAGCTATAAAGTTACGTGATTGTATAACGTAATAGCATAAAAGCTTAATGTAACATTACATATCTAATCACGTAATAGCATAAAAACAATTAAGTTCTCATTATATTGAATCTATATTCACGAATAAGCATAACTTTATTAAAAAAAATATTCTACAATAAACAAAAACTATAATAACATAATTACGTATTGATACATACTCACGTGACATTACACTTATTGCATATGGTACGTGATTAGAGATGTAAGGTCACATTAATCATTTGTAACTGCTTGCACATATGGTGGTAATTACGTACTGAAACACAATCACATAATGTTACACAAATCAAGTAACTTTATAGCGTGTAAAATAAAATTTTTAGAAATTAAGAAAACTATAGCAATAGTCTGCTCAAATTAAAGAGAATGAAATGCTTGTTAATATGGTGTAATTTGAAAAAAAAAAAATATTATCGTATAAAAAAGTTATAGTCGTTTGAAAATCGGGGGCGAAGTAGGTTCAAGGGGAAATGACCATAATACCATTCCCTCTTTTACACTTGTCAATCCCATATTATCTCCTACTTTTCTCACGAAACATGATCTCTACACCATACATATAACTACTAAACCTTAAAACCCGATTATAAAAAAACTAATAACCAAACCAACCAACTGGTTTGGAGTTTACGACTTTCGGTTTTTATTCTCACCCCTAGTAGCATTGGTTGTTTGCAAAAACAACGATATGGACAAAACAAAGAAGCATCGTTATGAACTTTCGATCCAGTCTAGCCATGTTTCCATCCATATAGGACTAAAACTCGGGTGTAAAGTGAAAACCCAAATCATGTCAAACCAAACTTTTTTTAAAAATTTTACAAGTTACAACACAAATAAAAAACTTGCTACCTCATGGTTTCTTAAAGTTTTATTGTCCTACAAGCAACTACTCAAGATGCCAAGGAACATAAATACTTCACCATTGTATGCCTTTTCGTCCTTCTAACACTCTCATTCTTTCCCTCTTTGGATGTATTCTCGGAACTACCTGAATACGATGTTGTGTTAACGCCATATGGCGTGCTTACGTTCCTATTTTCCACTTTGGAAGTGTCTCCGGTAAAAAGTATGCACTCTTTGCTGTATGTTAGAGACACTGTCAAACAATATAACAATAAGCACACATTAGACAGGAGCAAAAGAATATTTTCATTGGTTTTTTAGTCCCAAACGTGTTAAATCATAATAAGTTACAAATATATAGCTAAATAGGAACCGTATTATTGTTTTTGTAATTATAACTAACGTGCTAAGTATTTGCACTTTTGTTTAAAAAGTGGACGTAAAAGTGTTTGTAGATCAACCCAACCTGACCTGGCCCATTTTGACCGATGCAAAAGATGTCCTATTCAACCCAAACCCATGTTGAGTAGTAACTCAACCCGCCCGATTTGCCAATACTTTTCGCCGAGGGAGAGCAAAAAGCATTACCTGATGTGACGGGGCGGGGCGTATGACCACTTCTTTGGACTTTGCTGGTGTAGAAAGATTGTATTTGACACAATTTTTTTGATCTAGAATGTCTTTGTCTAGTTCCTGTAAGAGGGCCATTGAGTCAAAGTATTCATCTGAGGTCACAGTCAAACAACTCGAATTGGCGGAGCTGGAAGAACAGGATCCTGGATCGATAAGATCGTTTAACTCAATGTAGTATCTACACAAAATACAGTCCATATCAGATGAGTTTTCATGTCTTCTACTACTCAAATTGATAACCGTATTTGGATCCGATTTATGGGAGATTTTGACACCAATATCAGCAATGCAATGTGTGAAAGGTGGTTTATAATCACCAGCCAAAAACACTCTGCATAACGCCTTGTGATCCTGCATACCATCCAACCAAACCAGTTCATATCGAGTAAGGGTGCTAAACGGGTTGTATTTGTGGGTCTAGCCCGAACACGACACATGTAATAGCGGTCTTAACACGAACACAACCTGTTTAGCCCAAAATTTTTAAATATTTTTGCAACTATTACTCTAAAATTACTACAATATATGACCAAAAATACAGATGTATATAAAATAAATACATTTAAACTATAAAACCTTATGCCCATTATCCTCTACACTTTTAGTTATAGCATAGATCCTGTTTTTTTTTAATTATAAAAATAAGTGGGTTAAACGCGTCAACCCATTAACCCGCCAGGATGGTCCAAACGCCCGTTTAGCCAAACCCAAGCCCGCGACTTTTGTGTTAGGTTCGTGTCGTGTAATTCAATATTAATATTATGATCATTGGACTGTTGGCATGGCTCTTAGTTTAGTAAAACATCTAAATACCCTTAAACGAAAACAAATAAAAAAATTGTGTCCACCCTAATCAACAAGTTCGGCAAACAGATAGCGCGCATACCTTTGTACCGTTGTCACATCTCTCGGTTATTCTGTATTCTTGCATCACCCAATCCGTCTTTCGTCCATGAGAGGCTCGCCCCTCGTAAAACCGAAGTGTAGTTCTCGAACCAAGGATGGAAGAGTTCGAATATATCTCAGAAGCATCCCCAATTTGCACCCATAATCCACACTCTGCATCCTTTTTTACCCCAGAGCACAAGTACCACAAGTCAGCTGCAAGTTACATTTTCATTGGTTAAGATTTAAAAAACAAAAAAAAAACAAGATTAAATACACACAAATCTTGATTATGTCCTTAACCCCTTAAAGGTCGCCTTCACAACGTAAGTTGCGCTTTACCTGGTCTAACTAGTTAGCAGAGTATTGGTGGGGTCCGGGAGTTTTATTATGTCAATTATGAAATCGAATATTTAATTATTAATTAATGCAAAATAGGAATTGTATTGATACTAACCGGGTAGAATAGAGGGCTTATATTGGTACGGATTTACATCCGAAGTTACATTTTCAGGCAAAGGTTTTCCCCTTTTGAAATCGAGCAATGACATAAATATCGCCTCATCGGTCCAATATTCATTTTCGGCTGCAAATGGTATGCATGATGAAGTACACATTGGAGATTCCACCCAAGATGAACAAAAACTTTGGTTCAAAATTGGTTGCTGCATAAAAGAACATAAAGGTTACTAGATTTGTCCCTAAAAAAGAAAGGTAAACAAGGCACTTTTGACTCAAAAGTCAAAATCAAATCTTGATTTGAAAAAATTACAAACTAGTAATCAATAATCATTATTTTGAGCACATCCGAAACAAGATTAACAAGACTGATGAATCTAAACCCATCCTACCTGACTTATAAACGACTACCTAACCGCGATAACTGAATCAAATGGTGACTTCCAGCATTGACTTTTATGGTCAAACTGACCATTTGATGGACCATGATCAAAGAGACAACTATACAGTATAAACAATGATCAATAATTATCCTGTTTCAAATCATCACTTTTAAAGGTGCACAAACCGGGTTTTTTTAGAACCGCAACCGGGTAAGAATCGGGTCCGGGTTTGGTCAACAACCGGTTCCGGGTACGTTCGGGTGTTGACCGGTTTGGCAGTGTTTTTTTTTTTTGGGTTTTGGCCGTTTCGGGTCCGGGTTTTGACCGGGTAGAGGTGGTTCCGGTTCAGTTCCTTTTTCTAAACCCGGGTTTGGAACTGGGTCGGGTAGGGTAGGAACTGGTTCCGGGATGGGTCCAGAACCGGATTTTTTGTGTGCATACTCTAAAACTGAAGAACAACAATAACAAACATTATCAAATTTCTTTTCTCAAATTCAATTACTAACAAAAACAGAAAGACCAAATTCATGAATCATGATAAAACTCAAAATCATGATCAAATATTCAAAACCCACAAACAATCAAAACCCAAATCATAAATGAACACACAGATTATTATTAAATACACCACAATTCAGAAAGTAACAAACATGATTATAAACACACACACACACAAATATATATATACATAGATGATGTTTGATGAAACTTTATGTGTATCAGCATTTAAATTTTAAACAAAAGATGGGGTGAATCCAATAAATACCTGTAGGGTAGAACACAATACAATACAATCCAGTCTGTTTGTGTGTTTATAATCGATCAAGTGTGGAGATATTTGTACGGTGAAATTGATTTGGTGAATGTTCTTGCCTACGTGGCGTGATCTTATTGATTTGATGATGATCGGTAACGTCGTACACCTGACCTCATTCAAATTAACGCGCTTTTATAAAACGATTCTTCCTTCTCTTTCCCTACGTTATGAAAAAATTCTAAATATATTATGTGTGTCATTCAATAGTATGTATTTAAGTTCAAAATTAATCTTTTTAATGTTAATCAGTCAAAGGTTTCTTTTTTATATTTATTTATTTTTTGCAAGTTAACTTGATGAGATAATATATATTGTTTATAAATTTATAAATTGTTGCCACCAACAAATTTGTTTAGGAAATTACTTGAATTTAAACGTACTCAAAATGAATTCTAGTTGCAATGACTTGGGGATATTTTCAAAAGAAGAGCATTATTAGTCGCGATATATTGAAAGAGGATATCTCACTCGACTCGTAAGGCTAAGAGGTATGGGGCTATGGTAGGGTCATGATTTGTTACATAGGACCATTATTCATGTGCTACACCAACCCACTCATTAAATCATGTTGGTTCACGTGAATTAAATCATGACAACCACGCCCATCCCATTTGATGATTTTAATACAAAAATAAATTAAAAAATAAAGAGGATAGTGGTTTGGGTCATGACCACACCCTTAAGGTACTGGTTTTGGATGATGTATTAGATGTGGATAACATGACCCCTATGTAGAGGGTCATGGTGGTCATAAAGGTCATGACTACAACTTGTGTATGTGAGTGATAATGATATATGTAGTAATTTGTGGGAAGTTAGCAAACCCTTTTCTTGTCACTAAGAGGTGTTTGTACGGTACAGTTTCTGTGCTTCATTATTTGTTGGAGCTACTAGCTATTAGTCCAAAGCCATGGTCATGGATAATGCATAGCACGCCAGAAAAGGTTTGCTAGGTGTTCGTGGTACTGTCTATCCTAAGGCACTATGTGCTTGCAACATTACGTACATGCTGCCTAACTTACAAGAGCTCAATTTTGGTTCGA
Organism: Helianthus tuberosus; assembly: GCA_030545235.1. Lineage (NCBI taxonomy): Eukaryota > Viridiplantae > Streptophyta > Magnoliopsida > Asterales > Asteraceae > Helianthus > Helianthus tuberosus. The sequence goes on along the minus strand of CM060359.1, from coordinate 141,948,272 downwards.
GAGTAGTTTTTCAAGCTCAAGCTTGGCTCAAGCTCGGCTCGGCTCAGCTCGTTTATTATTAATTAATTAATTTACATATACGTGTAATTGTTTTATATATTTTTTATTATATTTTTTTATACATAACATTACATATTATTTAGTTATTTTTGCAGAAATTTATATAATAATTATACAAATACATATTTAATATGTTAAATTATTAATGAAAGGCTTGTTTAGGCGCACGAGTGGCTCAAATACAATAAATGAAGCTCGGGCTCATTTATTAAACACGCTTATTCAATTCTATTACTTATACTTCTTTTTTTTGAACGACCAACAAACTCAATCCCGAGCACTCTCGGGGCACCCACTGGACAAACGGAACACTCCGAGAGTAACCCGAGTTCACCACCAATTCCGGGGAAAACCCGGTAACCCACCCGTCTGTAGGCACGATGATGAAATTACCGGTAAAACCCGTTTGGCTCAAGGATACAACCCATATTTCCCTGAGTCTCCTACTCTCCTATCATTGCCCACCAGTGCCCCACTCTGCACCAAGTGGGAGTCGAACCTGCATCTCTCAAGAGAAATGCAAGCCCTCCACCACTTGATCTAGAGATCATTGGCTATTAGTTATACTTCTTAAATGGAATTCAATATACATCAAGTATGATAATCCTTATTTTACATAATACAGTTTATCACATTTATTTTGCATATATATATATATATATATATATATAATGAGGGAGGTTTCATACAGAACACTAGATATTGTGAGAACACGCAGAACAAAATAAATCAACAATTTTTTCAATCCTAAAAACCTAAAAAGTAAATGAAAATGTTACAAATGTAAGATTTACTGTTTCTCATACTAGAATTCAAAACAAAATATGAAAAATTTTCAGTTTTTATATAACCTACACATATGTAGGTAATGTGTATGTTAAATTACCTGCATGTATGTAGGTAAAAATATATGGTTTTTTTTATTTATATATAATACACATATGAATATAAGAAACATAAAATTTAAGTAATATGAACCTTAAATCCCAAAATTTAGTGAGTTAGAGTTGTTTTTTTGTTCTCGCAATAATTAGTGTTCTGCAATAATATTCATCCTATAAGAGTTTGTATTATGATTAAAAAACAGCCTTAGACTATTATATACACTTGATCAAAATCTTTTGAGGACACCAATTAAAAGTTTTGAGCTTATAGATCATCAAGTATCTCACTTTCTTTTATAGTACATAACAAAACATGTTAAATAGAATCTAAACAAACCCATCGTTCTCTCTCTGCTTGCTTCATCTCTCTCTCTACCTGTCTCCCACCACTACAAGGGGCGGACTTATGTATGAACATCGGGTTCCCAGGAACCCATTCGGTTTTCAATTTTTAGCGTAAATGTATAAGACAAACTGGAAAGGAACCCATAAGTAAAATATTGGAGGAACCCATAACACATATGTTCTAGTGTTCCACTCACTGGTTAAATGCGCGCCCCCTTACTCTGACACCTCGGGTTCGAATCTTGGATAAGCCATTTTCATGCGTTTTTTTTTACGATTTTTTCTTTACTAAGAGTCTTTATTGCATATTTACCCAAATCTTAAAATTAATTACATATTTCCCCCCTTTTCTTGTGAAATTACCCTACTGCATATTTACCCAAATCTTAAAATTAATTACATATTTCCCCCCTTTTCTTGTGAAATTACCCAATTACCCTTTTTGTAATATAAATATTTGATCCTTATGATACTGTGAAAGTGTGAAACTCATGAATCTGATGAAAGTGAACGATTGGAAAAGTTAATAGAAAGTGATTACTTGTATGCATTTAAATAAAACGAATGGATTAGAGAACTAATTTGCACTTCCAAAGAAACAGAGGAAAAGATTGGCTACAAGCATGTGATCAAAATTGATTTTTTGAATTTTGAGTGATGAGATGAATGTTTACAAGGGAGTGCAAATTAGTTGCTCAGTTTAGATCAGTAGATTGGTATACTAATCGCCTGTTAGTGTAATATTTGTGTTTAACTTCAAGGTTATTGTAGGTCGATAAAAAGATGGGAGATTGGGTGTTAAATCAAAACTTATTTTAGGTCGATTAAAGATGGGAGATTGGGTGTTAAATCAAATACTTAATCAGTTAGCTATTAATAAAAATGATAAATATTAATTATGTATTAAAGATGAAGACTCGTAGGGATCAACTTTAGCTAGTTTTTTTATCTGTAAAGACCACCGTATTTTATATTACGTGTTTTTAAATTTCTAATGACGATGTTCTTTTTATTATTGTATCGTACTTTTATTATGTGATGAGCCTTACCCGATCCGAACTGTCGAACTGACCCGAAATTTATTATGTTCGGTCATATGAAATTGGAGCATTTAGAAAAGTGAACCCAGTGGAAAAAATTCCTGGATCCGCCACTGACCACTACCACTCTTCCTCTCTTCCACCCTCACCACCACCTGCCGCCACCCACTACTACCGCACCACCGCACCACCCCTAACGGCCAACCCACCATGACTCCGGCCATCACTACTAGGGGTGTTCAAAACCGGATATCCGAAAATTCGGATATCCGAATATTGGATATCCGAAAATTCGGATATCCGAATATTGGATATCCGAAAATTTCGGATAGCTGATATCACTATCCGAATCCGTATCCGAAAATTCGGATATCCGAAAATTCGGATATCCGAAAATTCGGATATCCGAATTTTCGGATACGGATTCGGATAGTGAAACGGATATCCACAATTCTAAAACAAAAAAATTCAAAGTTCAAAACAATATCCATTTTTTTCAATTCAACAAATGATCCATATTATGTTCAGAAACAAATAAACACAAGATTATGGTTTGAAAATAATAACAGAGGCTGTTAAAGTAGATTTAAATATAGTATTAATGTATTATTCTTAGGAAATTAAAGAACTGAGGTTTATGCTTAGAAAATTGAAGAACAGAGTATGCAATCAGTCGATTGAAAGACAAAATCACAAACAACTGTAAGAAAAGTCGAACAAAATAGAACGGTTTTGAACGGAACCTTTCGATCCAAAGATCGGAACAAATCAGGATGTAACCCTTTGATATACAACCGTTTGATGTCCAGTCGCCACTTGGAAGCGATGTTCGATGATAACCCTTGGTGAACTCGTGAGGTGGGCGGCAAAATGAAAAGTGTCAAAGTGAACAACTGAGAATTGTATAGCTTTCAAATGGAACCCTTAGGGTATTGGTTTATTTACATATATATTTAAATAAAAAAAAGAAAATATTTCGGATATCGGATATCCGAAATATCCGAAAATTTTCAAAAGTACTATCCGAATCCGAATTTTCGGATATCCGAAATTCGGATATCCGAAAATTCGGATAATTCGGGTTCGGATTTTCGGATAGTTCGGATTCGGATCTTTTTGAACACCCCTAATCACTACTGTCGTCTCCACCATCTAATTGCAAATCTCAATTGCAGATAATCGTTAGTTTTAGATCTCTAATTGCAACAGGAATAAGCATTAAGCACAAATTTCTTTAACCTAACAATTTCATCTCATTGACGCACCATCAGGGGAGGGTTTGGGGGCCTCGATTTTGTCTTCCTGTCTGAAGAAAATAAGGGGTTCGAGTAGAGGGGTGAAGGAAACTAGGGTTTCGAGCAGGGGGGAAAGAAACCCAAGAACGAATAGGGTTTTGGCCTAGCTTTTTTATCTAAGCTTATAGCTTTTTAGCTTATTTTTACAAAATAAGCACTAATGGGTGTTTGGTTTAGCTTTTTAACCTTATGCTTATTAGTTTATATAAGCTAATTCCAATAAGTTTATGGGAACATGGTTTTTTAGCTTATTTGAATAAGATGGTTTTTTACTCATTACACACAATGATATTATACCCCCTCCCATAATACAAAATAACTTAACAAACAACTAAAGATTAATTATTAATTATCAACTTATAGAATATAAGCTAATCCAAACACTTAAAAATAGCTTATCAAATGAAAGAAAATAAGCATAAGCTATTTTAAAATATAATCATAAGCCAAAAAAAATAAAAGCTAGGCCAAACACCCCCTTAGTTTCTTGTAATGTTCGGTTGAAGTTCATATATATATATATATATATATATATATATATTGACATAAATTTCGTTAACCATTCGATTAATCATGACTGGGTTTATCAAGTTATGCATTTGTGTGTTTACATTTGAATTTTGTTTGTTTTCATCATATGCGTTGAAGTTGTTTGTTGAAATTCTTCATTGAAATTATTATTACTATTTCTAAATTTTGAACACAATTTGGGAATCAAAATTTGTGTGTGGGTTTTTTTAAAATACAAAGAGTATAAAAAGTGGTTGTGAGTGGAGAAGAGAAAAAATGTTATTGTTCATCTGGATATTTAGGGGACACTGTTCATCTACTATAATTTTTTAATATATATTAAAAGTTAATGAGAGGTATCAAGAACAACTATTAATCTCATTACTGATTATGATACAAGATTGTTTATATATAGTAGACTAACTACTCACTAACAACTATCAACAAACTACAACAACCATCACTAACTGTTATATACATACAAACTGTATATATACTCTAATATGCCCCCTCAAGCCAAACGTGGCGCAGCAACGTGAAGCTTGGACCTAAGAGTGTCAAAACGATCCATAGACAGCCCTTTGGTCAAAAGATCAGCAATCTGAAGTGTAGTGGGCACATAACGAACACATAGAGTCCGAGCTATCACCATATCACGAATAAAATGCAGATCAATCTCTATGTGTTTTGTACGCTGATGAAACACAGGATTTACTGCAAGATAAGTGGCCCCAATGTTGTCGCACCAAAGACTAGGTGGACAAGATAAAGAAATATGTAGCTCCTGCAACAAAGACATAATCCATCGAATCTCAGCAGCTGTATGAGCAAGTGCACGATACTCAGCTTCTGTACTAGAACGAGCAATAGTGTGTTGTTTCTTGGAACTCCAACTAATAAGATTGGGCCCAAGAAAAACACAATAACCAGTAGTCGATCGTCGATCATCCGGGCATCCAGCCCAATCAGCATCAGAATAAGCATGTAAATCTAGGCAATCAGATCGACGAATACATAATCCATGAGATATAGTACCCTTGAGGTACCGTAAAATACGCTTGACTGCAACCCAGTGACGATCAGTAGGTGTTTGAAGAAACTGAGACACCTTACTAACCGCATAAGCAATCTCAGGGCGAGTCAAGACAAGATACTGCAATGCTCCAACTGTACTCCGATATAGTGTAGGATCAGACAAAGGATCACCTGAATGACGAGACAACTGTCGACCCGAAGAAACCGGTGTAGATAACGATCGACACTCAGCAAGCCCAGTACGCTGTAATAAGTCAAGTAAGTAGCGTTGCTGAGATAAATGTAAGATGTCTCCTGAAAAGGTAGCCTGAACTCCCAAGAAATAGGATAACTCCCCCAAATCCTTGAGCGCAAACTGAGAATGTAAGCGCTCAATCAACCTAGTAACAAAATCTGAAGAACTCCCAGTAATAATGATATCATCCACATACACCAGAACATAGCAGACAATAGAGTCTCTGCTGTAGATGAATAGAGAAACGTCGGATAAACACTGTGAAAATCCAGCAGTAGTAAGAGCAGAGGATAGCTTGGAAAACCAAGCTCTGGGAGCCTGCTTCAGGCCATAAAGAGCCTTCTGCAGTAGGCAAACATGATGTGGTCGAGAAGTATCAACAAAACCTGGTGGCTGTGACATATACACAATCTCTGATAAATCTCCATGAAGAAAGGCATTGTTGACATCTACCTGCCTGATGACCCATCCACGGGAAAAAGCAACAGAAAGAACAAGACGAATAGTAGTGGGTTTAACCACTGGGCTAAATGTCTCAGTATAATCAATGCCCTAAGTCCGATGAAAGCTCTTGGCAACAAGTCGGGTTTGTAACGACTCACAGAACCATCAGGATTGTGCTTAATCATATAAACCCACTTACAACCAACAATGTTGGCATCAGTGGGAGACGGAACCAGACGCCAAGTCTGGTTGGCATGTAAAGCACCAATCTCAGAACGCATCGCATCCCACCAAACAGACCACTGCTGAGCCTGTCTAAATGTGGAAGGCTCGGTGGTGGGAACAGTGGAAGCATGAAAGAGAACATGATCAGGAAACTGATGAGGCTGTCGAGTGTGATCGCGAGAACGAGTGACCATCGGGTGAGTGTGATCAGGAACAGGAGGAGGAGGAGGTGGTGGAGGAGGAGGTGGTGGTGGAGAAGAAGAAGGAATAACAGGAGAAGAAATAACGAGAGATGATGGAGAAGGAATAATAGGAGGTGACGAAGAAGAAGCAGACGAAGAAGAAGAAGTAGATCTCGGAAACGTAGGAGGAGAAACACTGAAAGGAATAGAATCAAAAGAAGATGTGGGAGCAGTCGAACTCCCTGGAATATCAAAAATCGTCTCATGGAATCGAACGTGACGAGATGTATATGTACGAGATGTATATGGATCATAACAGAGATAACCAAGGTGAGATGGAGCATAACCAACAAAAATACAAGGAATAGACTTGGGTGAAAGTTTATCCGCCCGAGTGTCACCTAGAAACGGATAACACAAACACCCAAAAGTACGAAGGATAGAATAATCTGGCCGAGAACCGAACAATGTCTCAAATGGAGAGGAGTAGTGAAGAACCGGTGAAGGTAACCGGTTAATGAGATAAGCTGCAGTGGCATAAGCATCATACCAAAATTTCTTTGGTAAATGCGCATGAAACAAAAGTGCACGAGCAATCTCAGAAAGATGACGGTTTTTCCGCTCAGCAACCCCATTTTGTTGGGGTGTGTATGGACATGAAATACGATAAGAAATTCCCGATTCAGAAAGAAATCGGGCCATCGGTCCATGAATAAGCTCTGGAGCACCATCACACCGAAGATGTTTAATGGTGCATGAGAAAAGATTTTCAACAAGAGGTTTAAAATGACGAAAACAATCTATAGCCTGAGACCGATGTGTCAATGGATAAATCCAAGTAAATCTGCTAAAATCATCAATAAACGTAATAAAGTATCTGAAACCGTCACGAGACATAACAGGGGAAGGACCCCAAATATCACAATGAACCACATGTAAAGGTACTATGGAATGAGAAACAACAGAATCAAATGGAAGTCGTGTTGATTTCGAGATACTACAAGCAGTACAATGTGTATACATGGATTTATTCGTACAATGTAAAAATGAAAATCTAGTCATCACTGAATCAGACGGATGTCCCTGGCGAGAGTGCCACGTCTCTCGAGAAACTGCAGCAAAAGCAGTCAAAGAGTACAACTGGTGTGGACTACCACGCGTGTAGTGGAGGAGCTGTCCAGCGAGTGTCTGAATAGTCAATCCAAAATGTGAGAAAGTAATCGTAATAGGATGGTCAATGACAAGCTGAGTAATAGAAAGTAAGTTCTTGGCGATGCCAGGAACTACTAGAACGTGTTTGAGTAATATAGTACGACTAGATAAATGAAGGTACGCAAAACCAATATGAGTAATAGTGAGTGACGTACCATTTCCAACAACAACACGCTCGGAACCGGTGTAGGGAACGGATCCAAAAACAAGAGAAGAGTCAGATGTCATGTGAGCAGTAGCGCCTGAATCCGGAACCCACGAGTCAACCTGCTCGCAAATACTTGAAATGTCAGCGAATAATCCATAATGAGGCGAAGTGGTATGTCCAGCCCACTGTGAAAAATGAGTTGGCCCAAAACCAGGCCCAGTAGCTGAATCAAAAGGATTATTAGAGCCTGTTGGACCAGAGCCTAAAATACCATCATTGTTTCCAGATTTGGGCCCCAAGTTAACTCCTGAACCATTAAAGCTACTAAAATTTCGTGAATCATGGCCCAACCCAGAATTAGATCCAAAAATACGTGGGTCATACATCTGACTGTGAGAACCACTAGGGTTACCCCCAAAATAACCACTGTTGTGATCAGAAGTATGTGCAGAGCCCCCAACGTCCAAATTTGCAAACTGAGAAACCCTAGCTCCATCCAAATTAGCAAAATTCGCTGAAAAATTTCTTGAACCATCACCACCATAACCTGATTGCCATCGAGCACCACCATGGTTGTTCCGTTGTCCATATCGGCCGGAGCGACCACCATGGCGACCACGACCGTCTCTCCACTGACCACCAGTACCGGAACGACCACCGGAAAAAGTATTCGGAGCAAATCTATGATAGCAATTTGAAGCCTTATGACCTGTTTTGTCACAGATCTGACAAACAATAGTGGATTGCGATCTAGAAGTCTGGTCATAATGTGGTGGCTTGACATTTAACGCAGCCATGGCAGCAATCGGTATAGTCGAAGAATGATGATACTGATGTTGTTTTAGACGTGCTTCATGAGTTAAGAGTTTAGCTCGAAGTTGAGAATACGTTAACTTTGTGTCATTAGTTTCAATGTTTGTAACAAACATCTGAAAATCAGGATTTAATCCATTGAGAATTTGAAGAATTAATGCATGTTCAGTTATCGGATCTCCAACAGCTTGAAGAGAATCATATAAGTTCTTTGCAGAATCACAGAATTCAGTAACTGAACGATTTTCTTGCTTTAAAAGATGAAACTGAGTTCGATAGAGATTTTGATTTGCAAACACTTGTTGACTAAAAGATTCTTCAATTTTACTCCATAGATCTGAAGAAGAAACTGTACCTCGAGCAAGATGAATTAAAGATGGAGATAAATTTGCTGTAAGAAATGCAGAAACATAAGCATCAGATCGAATCCAAGCTTCTCTGGCTTCAACTTCAATTGGAGGATCTATTTCACGATTGAGATGTTTCAGGAGACCAAGTGTCTTCAAAATTGTAAGAACCTGATGTTGCCAGTTCAAAAAATTCTCATTATCGAGTTTTATTGGCATGAAATTCGTAATATTTGGCATATTGTTGTGCAGATTTGATGAACTTCCATTCATTGTTGAAGATGTGGCTGACTGAGTACTAAAATCGGAAGATGTTGACATGAGAAGAAAACAGAGGAAGAATGAAAGAAACGGAGTTGAAATAGAGAGAAAAAAAATTGCCGGAAAAGTCACCGGAGATGATGAAGTTTCGCCGGAAATGTCACCGGAGAGAAGAAAACAGAATGAGATCACCGAAGAATGATGATTACATATTGAAAAGAAGAATCACAGGAAGATTATCAGAAAAATATTCGGAAAAAGAGGTGAAACGAATGGCCGGAGTTTGGCCGGAGATCTAACTGTCGTCGGAAAAGTAACTGTCATAGAACTGAGTTGGCTCTGATACCATAATGAGAGGTATCAAGAACAACTATTAATCTCATTACTGATTATGATACAAGATTGTCTATATATAGTAGACTAACTACTCACCAACAACTATCAACAAACTACAACAACCATCACTAACTGTTATATACATACAAACTGTATATATACTCTGATAAAAGTGGTTGTGAGTAAAGGAGAGAGAAAAATGTAATGATACAGTTATAAAAATATTATTTAATGGAAAAAAAGAGAGAAAAAATATTTGTTTTTAATGGAAATATATTGATATAGAAGTTGTTTTTTAGTGGAATGTATGTATATTTTTAAAGAGCTTGATGTGAATGCTCTGAAAATAGAAGTATGGTGGTGAACCACTTATAAATAAGAGACAAAATCAAATTTAAAATATACTACAATATACATCAAATATGAAAAGGTAGATGTTCTTTTGAAAAAAAAAGGATTATTGGATACGTGTGCCTGTGTAATTGTCATTTTTTTCTTCATATTCGGTTCAGTGTGGAAGTTCCAGCCATTGAGTGTAGAGTTCGGCTGAAGTGTGGCGGTTGTTACTGGTAGGGTTTAGATTTGGCGAACGATAGTGAAGGTGTGGTGGCGAACAATGGTGAAGGTGTGATGAGGGCGGTGGTGGCAGGTGGGGGTGGCGTTGGCTGGTGTGGTGGGTGTTAAATAGTATTTAGTTTTTTTTTTCTTTTTTTTACAAATATGGACCTTTTATAGGTAAAAGACTAAAACACCCTTGGTTAATAAAATCTAGCAGAAAAGATTAACTGGGTTAGGGCTAAAGGACATACCGTGCAAGATTTTGATACAATAAGTACAAAACTCACCAATTTTAAAGATAAAGGACACTGCCTGAAATTTGTTATATAGATAAAGGACAAAAATTGTAATTCACTCTTAATAAAATATTACATAAAAATTCCAGTGAATCTAAAATATTGCTAACAATATGTCAAAACTTATAGAAAATTATCTTTAACAACAGCCAGTTTATGGGTTAATGATTAGAATTTAATGAACCAAAAACTCAGTGATGGCTATATTAACATCAATGCATCAATAAACTTTGTTATATTGGTCAATATCTCTATAATCCATCAATAAACATTGTTATCTATAATATATAACAAAACATGTTATAAATATTTGTTATTTAACAAACAAGAACTTGTCAGATTCAAACACTAAAAGTTTGCATCTTAAATGTGGTCAACTTTCACACATAATTGACACTATCTACATGTTATCCTAGACCATAAATATAAATCTTGCCACTATCAAAATTCAAAACTTGTACTAGATTCAATCTTCACACTTCACTGTCTCCTGTTTCTAGAAGAACAACTTTAGGAAACAAAAATAGTTCATCATTTTACGCCTTTTCGTCCAACTAACACGCTCCTTCTTTCCCTCTTTGGATGTATATTTGGAAATACTCGATGATTTGCGGTCTTTGGAGGTGGAGTCTTGATCGGTTATAAGAGAGACTGTTTACAAAGCACACACTAAGAACATGTAGACCGAATTGGAAACCAAGAACATGAATTTTCACTGAACAGAAAAGGCGTGATACCTGAAGTGGCGGGGCGTATGAACACTTCTGTTGACTTTAAAGGTGCAGAAAGATTGAACTTGACACTAGAATCCTTAATGTCATTCTCTATTTCTTGTAAGAGAGCCACCGAGTCAAAGTACTCATCTGAAGTCATGGTCAAACAGCTTGAGTTGGCAGAACTGGAAGAGCATGATCCTGGATCGATAAGATCGTTTAACTCAATATAGTCTCCCCTCAAAATACAATCCATTTCAGATGACTGTTTAAGAACAGAATCTGGGGTCATTTCCTACAAAACATATGCAAAATTTTCAAAATTCTGTGCATGTTTACAAATGAGAGAGCAAAGAACTCATTACAAGACGCAACTCACCACAAGTTCACTCATTGAAACCGTTTTTGGCGCCAAATATACTCTACATAATGCTCTAAAATCCTGCATATTGTCCAACCAAGCCACTGAGCCAGTCACAACTTTTGAAATCTAAAATGCGCAATCAATGCAATGGGCCAAATAGATAGCCTGCTTACCTTTGTATTGTTGTCACATTTCTCACTTATTGTATATTCTTGCATCATCCAACCCGTTTTTCGGCTGTGTGAGGCCCGACCCTCATAAAACTGAAGGGTAGTTCTTGAACCAATGATAGTAGAGTTAGAAAACGTCTCACAAGGTGCCTCGGTTTCCTGCCAGAATCCAAACTCAGCATCCTTTTTTACCCCGGACCACAAGTACCACAAATCGGCTGCAAGTTACATTTCCTTTGTTAAGATTAAAACAAGATATGGTATAAACAAATTTTGATTATACATCTATATAGAGTGTATACTAACCAGGTAGATCTGAGGGCTTATATTGGTAAGGATTTACATCTGAAGTTACGTTTACGGGCAATGGTTTTCCCCTCTTGAAGTTGAACAATGACATAAATATCGCCTCATTGGTCCACTTTTCGTTTTCAGCTGGAAGTGGAATGCATGATGAAGGACACATTTGAGCTTATGTTCAAGATGATCACAATCTTGATTCAAATCTGTTGCTACATGAAATAAGATAACGGTTTTAATTCAATTAGTAATGAAGAAAGATTCTTCAAAACATATTTTCATAAAACTAGATAATAAAAATCCAAAGAAACTGTATGATTCAGATTTCAGATCAATGATCCATCTACTTGAAATGGTCACTTATCTGCTCCAAAAACAAAGGTCAACAAAATCTAAAAAGTCAACATGTTACCTTCAATTGAGAATACTAGTATTAGAATTTAAAAATCCTTATTTTTTAGCATAATAAAAAACAAGATCATGAAGCAGATAAAGAACTGAATTAGTAAGCGGTCTTGTTGTAGGTGAAACAACTTCCACTTTCCTAGTATTGACTTATTTTTTATGGTCAAACTGACCAATTCAGATCAATTATACTCATCCAAATCATCACTATCATAGCATAATCAAAAACTGAAAATCAACAGGAACAAATATCATCAAAGATATTCCTTCATAAAAAAAGATAACGGTTTTAATTCCATTAGTTAATAATAAAAATCCCAATAAATTTTATGCTTACTCATTTGCCCAAAAATATGGTCAACAACACCTTTAAAAGTCAACATCTTACCCCAATTTGTCAAAATTAGTACTACAAATCAATAATTATTATTTTGAGGATAATAGAAACTAGATCATCAACTAGATCAACCACTTATAATTATTAACCTAAACACAAATGCCTAGCAAAGAACCAATTTAAAAAGTGGTCAAACTTCTTGTTATGGTCAAACTGTATATATTGATTAACAAATTAATCAATTATCTTCATTAAAATCATCACTTTCACAACATACTGAAGAACAACATCAACAAATTTCTGAAACATTAAACCACAAACATGAATATACACAATCTACAAACATGAATTTAAACTCAAACAAAAAAAAATTATAAAAATAAAAATAGAGCAATCGAATATGTATAAAAAGAAATGGAGGAATACCTATACTACGGTTGCAGACTCTCTTTCACCGTCAAGTGTGTGTTTTAGAGAGAGTGAAGGAGGTGTTCATAAGTGGGGTTATTTATAGGATGAAATTTAACCAGGGTTTAATTAAGGTTAATGAGCTAAACTGGAGTTGTTGTTTGGTCGGTGTGTTTTGCAAAGGATCAATTGGTATGCTTACGTGGCGTCATTTTATTGGGTTGATTATGTTTTAATTGAACGGCTGGTTGGATTGTGTAGTGGGAGAATGTAGTGTCCGAAGAACCGGTAACGTTGTATTGGTGACGTCATGCGTTTTTCACGCGGCTTTCTAAGAAGCTTCAGTGTCGTCTTTCGAACTATGACTCCGTACAAATTTTATATTATTTTATTGGATAAGAAGGTTATCCTCTAGTGTATCACTCTCGACACTTTTTAGAAAGTAACTAGTGAAATTAGCTTGGAATTAATTGGTACAGGTTTGATTCAATACAATACAATACAGTGTTTATATATTACTCATACTAGGTTTTTATCCGGGATTACTTCCAAGGGCTTGGGAAACTTAGTTATATCAATTATTACTTGTTATTAATACAACCTCATTACATCAAGCATCTCATTGGATTCAACAACAATGTCTTCACATCACCGGATTAGATCATAAACCCATATTATAGGTCAAACAAAAGCACAACAGGACCACATGAATAATATCATTTCCAATTTTACTTCAATGCACTTACATGATCGGGTGATTTGGGAGTTTGTAAAAATGTTTGTTATTGTACTTCTTAACAAAATTATATAGAATTCAAGAAAACAAAACAATAACTTAAAGAATTATACTTTAACACCCAATGTGATCGAGCAAACAGATGTTGACCAAAAGTCAAACAGTTGTTGACCAAAAGTGAAACAGATGTTCAACCAGATCCACTGTCTTCTTATATTTTAGGACTGATTTCCTCTTCAAAACACTGTTCAACCTAACATGGGTTTCCATGAACTGTTGACCTAAAGCCAAACAAATGTTAAAACCACTGTTTCAGTTATTCAAACGTCTGTTGAATACTAAATGAGATGTTGACCAAAAGTCAATCAGATGTTGACCAAAAGTCAAACGGAGTATACTGTCTTTAGTTCACATCTCCACATTGTTTCCGTTAGACATGGACCTAATAATTTACATGTACATATATAGTTTTAGAATCACAACTTCAAAATTAAACAAACAAGTCTAGCATCAGATTCGAAAAGTAAACAACTACAACCCAAAATCTTGGTTCAATGTATCCTTCTGCATTTGCCTTCTTCAACCCACGAACATTCATCCGAACATAAAAAGCTTTTTACCTTTCACAAAGTTAAGTGTAAATGCTTCACCTGGAGCCATGCCTTCATCTCTCACAAACTTTCTCATTCCTTGCAGATAATATCTTGGTTGACCTCGAGATGAACCTATAGCAGCTTGAATATTCCAAACATCACCTGCCACGTCCACAATCTTCAAACCCATCTTACGATTCAGTCCAAGATCTTCAGCCTGTTTTTTAAAAAGGCGCTGTAACAAACAACGAACAATTCAATAAACAAAGAATTAACACATGTTTAAAACCTGACTAAAGTATTATATATTAGTAAACTCATCATCACAAACTTACAAAATGACCGTCCACACGGAAAGAAACAGGTACGATCTGATTATCTTCATTCACAACAACCACACCACCTTCATTGACATTATGGATGTCCTGTACAGCTTCAGTATCTGAACTCAAGACAATCTCTTCTATCACCTTTTCTTTAACAACAGCACAAACCTTCGGTGGAAGCACTAAATCACAGGTAGCACAATTGAAAACCGTGATCTGAAAAGTCTGAAGATCTATCATCTCATAGACAATGAGATGATCAGCAGTTAATGACAACTCATCCTTTATCTCCTTCCATCCGGTAATTATGTAAAGTTCATTGTTGATATCTTCCACCCCTACAGGCCAGTTCTGGTTTTTAGATCCTTTAATAAGAACCGGATATGAAGGAATAGTGTTTAACATCTTGTGATGAACAAAAGAACGATTAATACTCTACAATCAGAATAAAACACATTATATATATAGTACATTAGTAAAAATATATCAGAAAATTAAGTAAACAAATAAAAAACAACAATTAAACAACTGTATCTCCAAAAAAATTACATGATGAATAATATTCGAAGTTACATACCACATAATCTTCGTTACCAGATGGTTTGTAGTAAAACTCTTCACAAGGAGCAAGAGCAATGTCTTGATAAAAATACAATATTCTGAAACTTTCTAATGTTTCTTCATAATGAAATATCAACCATGAATCTGAAGGTATTTCAAACTGTCTACCAACTGACACCAACCATTATAGAAATAATATATGCCATTGCTTAGAGGATAGATCTTGACTTTAAAAACATTTCCAGTTGTGGTCCGGATCTTTGTATTTCCAATTGGATAATTAAACTGTTGAATCCAATTTTGATACTGTTTTGGCAAAATCTAAGCATAAATAAAAGAAACACTTTTATTGCTAAATATCATACCAAAAAATTAAAATTAAGTGTTAAAGTAAGATCGGATAAAATTACTAACCAAACATTTCCTTTTCCTGTCTTCAAGGTAACATGGAAATCCATAAATCATTCTCACGTAAAACTGTAACAGTATCAATCATATAGAATCAAAATCAATAACATTAATAAACAAATGAATACAATCCATTAAGGTATGCAATACATCTAAATAAAATATGATACAACTAATATATATCAAAATAACAATAGACAACATCGAAAAGGTGAGAATGCATGTAATTTCTTATCATATCGAAATATATATATATATTTTACAGCAAATCATATAATTAAAACTTAAAACCTACTTTTCCGATTAAGTATCACAAATAGACATGGAGGATCATCAGCTGAATAATTGTATAGAAAAACATGATAGTGACTTGTGTCTATTCCAAACAAAAACTTAAAAACAGTATACCAACTACTAATCAAAATAAGTTCAACTTTTCAAACACACATGAGAATACATCAGTTAAAATCAGAAATTTATATTATACTTCAGAATAACATCGTTACATGAACAACTTTATAAACAACTTTACAAATAAACGTGACAATACATTAGTAAAGATTGAAATTTTATATCATACATCAGAATCACATCAACAACTTTATAAATAACTTTAAAAAATACAAATGAGAATACAACAGTAAAGATCGAAATTTTATATCATAAATAAGAATAAGATAAATACATGAGCAAAGTGAAATCCAATAAAATCAACAATGGATAAGAAAAATGGTAGATACACGAAATGCAGATCACTTTTTTTAGAATCATATATGTCTATCATAACATGCATAATAACTACATAGTAATCAGATATACAAAAAAATTAGGACTATCAGAAATTGTTCCAGTATAAGCCGCAACAATAAACGCAATCATAACCAACAATGGATTGAAAAAAAAACAGGGAGATACATGAATACACCACCGTCGATTACAACTTCTTCACTAAAATAGCAAGAACCATAATAGGCTATGGAATTCAAAACTAAAAGAATAAACATGAAAAAAATACAAAACAAATCAGATTATTTAACAATACCTTTATTATTATACAAGATGACATTGATGAAGATCGGAAGAAATCGAAGAAGATGACAGAGTTTCTTGGAGAAAGTGTAGAAAGAAACGTGGAGAGAGAAACAAACCGAGATTTTGTGAGGATCTTTAAAAAGTTAGAAGTTTAAAAATATCCCATGTAACCGGGTCGGATCATCCCATTTAGTTTTTCGTCAACATCTGTTTGACTTTTGGTCAACAGCTGTTTGAGTTTTGGTCAACATCTCATTTAGTATTCAACAGAAATTTGAATAAGTCAATCAGTGGTTTGAAAATCTGTTTGACTTTTAGTCAACAGTTGGATGGAAACCCATGTTAGATTGAACAGTGTTTTGAACAGATGTTTAAACATCTGTTTAGACTTAAACATATGTTGGGGCTTAAACAAATGTTTGGCGTTCTATATCAGTTGTTTGGACTTAAACAGATGTTTGGACTTAAACAGACGTTTGGCCATAAACAAATGTTTGACAATAAAGATATGCTTGGCCTTAAACAAATGTTTGAAGTTAAACAAAGAGATATTTGGCCTGAAACCAAACATCTGCTTAAGGTCAACATCTGTTTCACTATTCGCCAACATCTGTTTGACTTTTGGTCAACATCTGTTAACATATAAACATTGTTAACATAAATTACAAATAATTAGCTAATAGACGGCACACAATTAGCATCTTAAATCATCAAGACCCTTAACAATTTGACCATATGATTTAATCGTGTGTTTTATCTTAGATGGGACAATTCAAAAAGAAAATTCACTAAAAGGATAACATATTAAACGGCTCAAAAAAAAGCTCAAATTGTATTTTACTGCAAATCAGGATTAACAAACAATGCCAACAGTCAAGTCAACCATGTTTCTTTCACCTTTGACTTTCAAAGTCAAATCAGTTACTTACCAAATTCACAAATACATAAAGTTTGTTATATAACCGCAAACATTAACGCACCTAATAATCTTAACTCTGCTATAAACTGTAAAACACAAACCCAAATATCACATTTCCCTTGTAGTATTAAAGAATTCACACCAATTCAATGAAAATTACAAAAATAGACATTCTTATACAATAACTTTCCAATACAGACATCCCTATTCAACCTTAACCAAAGTAGTCAGGCTCATTTCCATCAATGATGTCTATATTGTGAATCTTTATTGCCTCATCAATAATTCCCTGACTTGCCCTTTGAATTGTAATTCAAAGTCCAAGAAATCTGTATCATCCTCATCACTGCACAGTGTAAGATCAAGGAGATCTTGCAGATCTTCAACACCCAGGCCCAGTGCTTGTTCCCTTGATATTTTCTTCACCTCACCACTGGATTTGATCAGAGTCAATACGTGGGTCTGTTTCTCAGATATCCACTTTAGTATTTTTGAATCTAGTGGGTTTCTTGGGAGAGGTTTTATTGATGATGAGTTTGGAGATGGTGGCCTGGTAATGACTGGCTGAGCAGTATTTGTAGTTTGTGTCAATTCAAGTTTTTCTCTTATCATCTGCTTAAGGCTTATTTTTACAATGTAATCCCCTGCTGCTTTATCTGCTGCTGTTTCTGCATCCATCTGCTTTTGTTTCCTTGTTTGGTAAAGGATGGCAGCAGGTGGAGCAGTGGATCTCCTGATTTGTAGCTTTTGTGGCTTAGCTGGAACCACTGCTTCAGGCTAAACAGGCTTTTGTGGAACATTAGGATTTTTCTTTCTTAATTCTTCCAGCTTTTTGTAAGAGATGAACACTTTATCCTCTTTCCACCTTAACACTTGGTTCCTTGACCCAAAATTAGCTGTTATTAACTCTTCTTTCATTCTCTTCAGCTGCAGAGTCCTTTCTGGTACATTTTTCTTAAACTTTTCCCAGATAGGAGGAGTCTGCTTCACCTTGTTTTTGATCATATCTTGAATTCTGACTGTTTCACTTTCTAGCTCACTGATGGTCCATTCTTTGTACTGGTACTTATCTCCCTTGTATGTTTTGTAAGCCATGATATTATCAAGATAATCTTTCCTCAAGGTTTCATCAGATCTTTCTGATAAATTTTGATAGAGATCTTTTGAAAACTGCTCCAAAGTTTTGACTTGGGTTAGCAGATATTGGTAGTATGTTTGAATCTCTCTGTTAGATTTTCCTTCTGTATTTATTTTGGAGATATCCTCTGCTTGTTGAGCCTTTAACTTCAAGTATTCTTCAATGTTATTAGGCCTTGGATATCCTTGAAGAGATGGCAAGTTCCTTTTAGCAGGGTCATCTTCAGAGTAGAAGGATTTGATCTCCTCTCTAACTGCTGCAAGATCTAATGGATACTGGACTCCTGCAGGAAAAATGGCACTGTTTGAATTTGAGACTTGTGCTGAAGAGAGTGGGACAGGATTGGGAATGGTAACAAGGGACAGTGGTTGTGTGGATGTTTGTGGTGGTGAAGGGTTATCATTCAGAATTGTCCTTCTCCTTTTAGGTTTTGGAGACGTTGGTGGTGTTTTGGTGGGTTGAGTGGTGGATGGTTGACTAACAGTTGTTGAAACAACTGGTGTTTCAACCACTGTTGCCATTACAACAGATGATGTGTCACCTGAAGTCTTCTGCTTTTTGGCAGGTGGTGTTGGTGGTAATGAGGATGTTTTTGATGGTGATGTGATTTGTGGTAAGGAAGTGGATTGAGTGTGTGTTGAAGAGGTGGTAATTGTTGGTGTAACAGATGTTGAAACCACTGAAGTACCAACAGCTGTTGATACAACAGGTGTTTTAACATCTGCTGGTTTGGAGGTTTGATGTGTGGAGTTTTTGGGAGGTGTGGATTTGGGTTCCCTCACTTTTCTAGTGGGCTGTTTTCTTTTAGGCTCAGGATTTTCTTCATTCTTGGGCTCAGAAACACCTTGCACTTCCATTTCCATATAAAATTTCTTCTCCTGTTCAAACCTTGATTTTCCCTTTGCCTCTCTATCCTTTTTTCACCTTTGCATTTTCATCAGCAATGGCATTAAAAGTCACAGCAACCTTTTTAGAACCATCTGGTTTAGGGATGTCTGCAAGCATACTGGATTTGTCTGGTGCAATGTACAAACCATCTTCATATCCCTTTTTCTTTAGCTGCTTCATTTTCTCCCCCTTTTTGGCATCAGCTGGTGGTGGGTTGTCCACAAAGATGATAGTAGGAGGAGCAAAATCAGTGGTTTTCAGCAAGTGGGCCTTGATTGCCTTTATGTCTGCTTGTGTATCCATGAACCTAGCTTCTATCATATTTCTGATCTTTTGAACCTGTATTTCATGTTGCTGATCAGCATATGCCCTTTGTTGGTGAAGCAGAGGTTGAAATAAACTCCAAAGCTCAGTGGGAGTAGGAGCAGATGATGGAGCAGATGTTGTATCTGGTGCAGCAGTGGGTGTTGCCTTTTGTGCTTGTAACAACTGTTGCATCATTGACTTAATATCTGCAATAGATGTGTCCAATTTGTCAACCCTCTTCGTCAATTCCTTGTACATTAAACCATCACCCAAGTTAATGGGATCATCTGATTTCCCACTGGCAGTGGTTGTATCAGCAATTGACTTAGGGAAAGTTTCCCAAAAGTCATCCACAGATGCCCCTTTTTCTTGGTACTAGGGACTTCTTTCCTCAGCAATTGACATCCTTTTAATAGAACCAGTGGTTGGAACAAAGACACCAGCGGATATCACAGTTGCTGGAGAGGAAATTGCCTTCAAGGGAGTCTTATTGATGAAACAGCTTGCCAGGTATAGATCAGTGGATCCAAAACATGTAGTTGCTGCTCCACTTGAACTACTGGCAGAAAGTACTTGTACTTCCTGCAGTGTAACCTCCTCAGTTGTTGGTGAGTTAGCAATGTTTGAGACACCAGACCCAGTCACTTGTTGAGGTATATTCTCATTAACAGGTGTTTGAGAAGAACTGGTTTGTGTCTGGGCTAAATGAACTGCATCCAACAAAAGTTTTGTTTGTGGTGGAATTTGAGAAGTGAGGATAGGTGTAGAAAGCGAATTTGCCATGGGCAGTGGGCTGTGGATGATGGAATCAAGTGATTCCAGAGCATCATAGTTTGGTGTCCCTGTTCTTACAATCTGTTCTTTTTTAGAAGAAGCAGGAGGAGTTTGAGGCTCAGGTTGAGATCTTTCTTCCAACTGCTGTGAGGAAGTAGCAGCAGTGGTTATTGGTGACTTTTGTGTTGTCATTGGTAGATGCTCTGGGAACTCATCTTCCAGAGTTACCTTTGTTTTGGGTTTGGGGGGCTTTTGTGATTTTTTCTGCTTTGTTCTTTTGGTGGTTTTAGGTGGGGGTTTCACAGCAGTTGTTTTGCTGCTGTCATCACCTTGAGCAGTGGGCTCAACAGCAGGTGCCTGAGGAGCAGTGGTAGCTGCTGAAGTCTGCTTAGAAACCTCTGCTTGTGTTTTGGAAACTTTTGACAGCCTTGTAAAGGTTTCAGAAGTGAGGCTCTTTATTGAAAAAGGATTTCCCTGGATAAGCACATGGGCATTATCTTTTGAAAATTTCTTTTTAAAATAGTAACTTAAAAACCTTGGAAAGAGCAAAAATGCCTTTTTATTAACATTTGTAACAAGATAATTGAAGATTTCCTGGGAATAGTTATAATTTTCACCATGTAAGATAGCATAACCCAGATATTGAATCTTCAATGGGATTTCATTGAAAGCAGTGGTCTTGTTTGAGACACACATGAATAGGGTATGAAACAAAAACCTTATGGCAGGAGGAAAACTGCCTTTTTCTAAAGTGTCTTTTTTCATTTCCTCTTCATAACCCCTTTGAATGAAAAACTTTTGATACTCTGTTTTAGGGAAAGATGTTTTACCTTGAAGATCATCGAGTTCAAAAACCTCCAAAATGGTTTGAGGTGTTATTGTGACTGGAACATCCTTTATAGAAGAATTGATGGCTAAGGGCTTTTTATCCTTAGTTTCCAACTTAGCATTTTTCCATAATTCTTGCTGGGTATCCATGTAGATCTGAGCATCACAAGTCAAGAAAGTTTTGTACTTTGAAGACGACAGAGCATCAATGATGGAATTGAAGGTTTCGGTGTGCCTGGGTTTTTCAAGTAGACCCAAGTAGTTATGTGTGGATTTGAGTGGGAGAGACATCGTGATTTGAGTATGATTGCGAGAGGAAGAAGACGATAAAGAGGATGAGTGATTTTGAGAGAACTGGATGATAACTGCTTTGAGAAAGGAATTTTGAATTCGATTCGACAGAAAAACACTGTTTGGGGGTTTTGATCAGGGTTTTATAGGAGAAAAAGTGAATGCTGACGTGGCAGCGGTTACTAAAAGATCTTACCGCTATGTACTGTCCACGTGCCAACCTCTGATGATAATGGAGGACAGTTGGTAGGAAACCACTGATGGAACTATCAGTGGTTTGCAAAGGTTACAAATGAGAACAGTGACTGACTTTAAGCTAGCAGTGGATAGCCATCAGTGGGTCAAAACACTGATTTTGAACAACAGTTTTTTTATTTTTTATTTTAACTTTAATTTTTATCACCAAAACAATATTCGAGGAACTCTTATCTCATTGGAATGTAACGATTAGGTAAAATTGTAATTTCATTGTAATTCTAGTTTTCATTTGATAATTTTATTCTATAATTAATTAACCACATCAACAATAAAAATGTGAGCAGTGGATGTTTTTTAGAAAAACCAATGATTGTCAATATCAGTGGATGTCAACAATAAAAATGTGAGCAGTGACTATTTTTTAACTATCAGTGGATAGCCAACAGTGATTGAAACACAGATGTTTGGTCAGTCAGTGGTCAACATGAAGAATGAAGAAACAGAGGTTGGCCTTCAGCAGTGGATAACATTTAACAATCACATAGTGGTTGTAACAGACTTTTAAGGATTAATGAAAACTAACATTTTTAACTATTTTGAGGATGTTTGACCTTAAACAGATATTTATCCTTAAACATCTGTTTGGACATAAACAGATGTTTGCGCTTAAACAAATGTTTAAACTTAAAAAGAAATTGGCCCATAAACAACTGTTTGCAAGAAAATACCAATTTCAAGAATACTATACCCAAACAATCAAAATGAGGAGCTTAATAATCATCCAAGTGTACTTCATTTTTATTTAGTAGTATATACATCAAACCACTGTTCAATTTATAGAACAGATCAGTTAGCATGCTGGGGGTGATGTGATAAATATTGTTACATATAAACATCTCAGTGATATGACATCTAACAATCTAACAGAGTATAAAACACTGTTAACATAAACAAAGGTAGAATACCTGTTTGGAATTCGAAATGGCAGTTAAAACCATGTTTGGGGTTTTGATCAGGGTTTTATAAAAGTGAAAAGTGGATGCTGAGGTGTCAGCGGTTACAAAGCGTGGACAGCTAAGAACTGTCCTCGTAACAACCTCTAATGAAAATGGATGACAGTTGTTTAGGGAAACCACTGATGGTCAATATCAGTGGATGTCAACTAAAAAAATGTGAGCAGTGGCTGTTTTTTAACTATCAGTGGATAGCCAACAGTGATTGAAACACTGATATTTGGAGTTAAATAGATGTTTAATCTTAAACAGATGTTTGCAATAAACAGATGTTTGGCCATAAATAGATGTTTAGCCTTAAACAAATGTTTGACCTTAAATAGATGATTGCCCATAAATAGATGTTTGGTCTTAAACCAAACATCTGTTTAAGGTCAAGATGTGTTTGACTATTGGTGAACCTCGGTTTGAGTTTTGATGAACATCTGTTTGACTTTTGGTCAACAGTTGGATGGAAACCCATGTTAGATTAAATAGTATAAATGAAACAACACTGAAGTATCATAAAACTTTGAATGAAAATCGTGAAAAGTTAAATGTGATACAACAATTGAGAGGAGACATTTGCATTTTAGGCTTGTTTCTTATTTTGATTAACTGTTGATGATGTTGAGAGTTTTTATTGACACTGACATTTTAAAATATGTTAAGATGGATATTGAGATTATTAAAATAAACTATTACATAGAAAAATAGCAATTTAATGAAATATTTATAAACTATTACACGCTAGAGTTAACACTTTTGTAGGAAAGTTTGTTGATATTTTGAATCAAAAGTAATTATCGATCTTTTATAGAGTTTAAAAACGCGTCTACATGGTAAATGAAGAGGTTAACTGTAATAATGATAATCTGCTTTTGTTCTTTGAACTTCAAAAATTTGTCCCTTGGGTTTCTTGGTATTTAATTTTAAAGTTTCCCCATAAAAGTTGAGATTTGAAAACGTTTTTGCATTAAAAGACTGCTGCTTTGAAATATACATTAATATGTTTATATTAAATCTACACGTTTTGATTGATTAAGTATATAAACTCATGACCACTTCACATGTTTTTCATCACGATTTCCTACGAAGATATCATACTTTCAGGAAAGTCGAGTAATATAGTTTATTGATATGGCGTCATTCACTACTGTAAAATCAGATGATTTAAAGCAGCGTTTTGTCAAGCATATAGAGGAACAAGTGTATGAAGATAGGACTACTCTTCAAGAGCAGAAGAGATGTTTTGATGGATTGCAAGTTGGCCTGTTCACGAGAGACCAGGTTTCCAGAAATCTTATGCGAATGCCTTCAACTTCAGTTCGTGAGCTTTGTGTTGTCAGCAATATAGAGTGCGGTGATAGAGACGTGGAGTTCATGGCGATGCTGAAGGACATACATTGAGAGGTTCAGCAATCGATGGAGTTGAAGCTGACATTTCTTAATTCTTACGGTTATTGTTAGATTTAAAAGTTTAGTTGTTCAGTATGTTATTTATGTAATAATTGGAATTTTAAGGTCATGAATAAATGAATAAATTTTAATCTTATGAATCTATGTTGCGTTTGTAGGAAAAAAAAGAGAGGGAATGTCAATTTTAAATTACCATTTTGCATATTTTGAATTTCAAAAGTTATGGATATTGTCAGTAATTACTGATTTGATTTGAAAGCAATTGTCATCATGACATTTCTAATTTTTATTTTAACTTTAATTAAGAGAAAATAACCGTCAATTTGAAATTCCCATTTTGCATATTTTCAATGTCCAAAGCTCAAGAAATTAACATTAATTACTGATTTGATATGCAACAAAATGTCATCAACAGTTATTTTTATTTTTTATTTTAACTTTAATTTTTATCACCAAAACAATATTGGAGGAACTCTTATCTCATTGGAATGTAACGATTAGGTTAAATGGTAATTTCATTGTAATTCTAGTTTTCATTTGATAATTTCATTCTATAATTAATTAACCACATCAACAATAAAAATGTGAGCAGTGGATGTTTTTTAGGAAAACCAATGATGGTCAATATCAGTGGATGTGGATGTCAACAATAAAAATGTGAGCAGTGACTATTTTTTTAACTATCAGTGGATAGCCAACAGTGATTGAAAAACTGATGTTTGGTCAGTCAGTGGTCAACATAAAGAATGAAGAAACAGAGGTTGTCTTTCAGCAGTGGATAACATTTAACAATCAGATGTTTGAACCCTAAACAGTGGTTGTAACAGACTTTTAAGGATTAATGAAAACTATCATTTTTAACTATTTTAAAGATGTTTGACCTTAAACAGATATTTAACCTTCCATATCAGTTGTTTGGAGTTAAACAGATATCTGACCTTAAACAGATGTTTGTTCATAAACAAATGTTTGCGCTTAAACAAATGTTTGCGCTTAAACAAATGTTTGAGCTTAAAAAGAAGTTTGCCCATAAACATCTGTTTGCAAAAAAAAAAGACCAATTTCAAGAATACTATATCCAAACAATCAAAATGAGTAGCTTAATAATCATCCAAGTGTACTTCATTTTTATTTAGTAGTATAAAGATCAAACCACTGTTCTATTTATAATACAGATCAAACCAATGAGGTGATGTGATAAATACTGTTACATATAAACACCTCCGCGATATGACATCTAACAATCTAACAGAGTATAAAACACTGATATGATAAATACTGAACCACTGTTGTTGTTGGGCAGTGGTTCATCATTGGGTTTGTAAAGGGTTTGTCTCGAGAGATAAATTCTAGCGAACCACTGCTATACTAAACACTTTTACATAAGAAACACTTATACATAAATACTAAAGTCGAATCCGCTGTAGATGCTGAACCACTGCTGCTACTGAACAGTGGTTTTCCTTTGGTTAATCAAGATCTAGGTCATAAGTGTTTGTCTTTAACAGGGCTTTGTCTTCAACAGTGGATAGGCCTCATCAGTCTTTAAGTCCATCAGTCTTTATAAGGAGCAGTGGTTAGTTATAACAGTCCTTATCATGATCAGCTGTTAT
The DNA here is from genome assembly GCA_030545235.1 of Helianthus tuberosus. NCBI lineage: Eukaryota > Viridiplantae > Streptophyta > Magnoliopsida > Asterales > Asteraceae > Helianthus > Helianthus tuberosus. The sequence continues at coordinate 141,922,327 of CM060359.1, read as the reverse complement.
AACCACTCAATAACCCTTTGAAAGGAAGCAAGTGTCGGTCTATTTAACTGAGAGGAATGATTGCAGTACATCCCTGTTGAAAAACAAATTCGATAAATTTAGGGAAAATGAGGTTGAAAGATGATAAGCCAACAGTGGACGATCTCATTCTACAGGTTCGATAAATTCAGGGGTATTCTCAAATAATACTTCCTAGATGCTTCCAAACAAGCAGCACTTTGGACATTTGTCGGTCTTCAAACATCTATTATCAACTATCTATTATCTATTATCTATTATCTATTATCTATTTATCGACTCTGTTTTTCAACAGGAATGTAATGCATTATTACCTTATTTAAGATACCTTCAACTGCATCTTCTGATAAATCAACATTCATTTCACTCAAAAGATAGGTTCAACTGCATCTTCAATCATGAACTATTTAAAGAAATGGATGAAATCATCCAAAAATACCAAAAATAAAACTAATACAACCACCAACCATAAGATACTTGCCGTATTAGAATGGCCATTTTTACCTTATTTCAACAGGGATGAAATCATGAACTATTAGAATAGCCATTTTTACCTTATTTCACAAATTTCATAATATTTAAATAAGTAAAACATAAAAAAAAAATGAAACCAAACACCTGATATTTGTCGTCCGAATCTTTTAGTTGGTCCTCATAGTCATACAACCTTTCGAAGTAGTTGGAGTCGGTCGGTGATGTCAGCAGCCTAATTAACAAACAACAGCAAACAACAATAGCAAGTCACCAAACAATCGACCTGAAAATCATATAAAAGCCCAAAAATAAAACAAACCCTAACCTAAAACTCAAGAAGGAAAAATGAAAAAATACATTTATAACTAACCCTAAACCTCAAATCCATTACAACATAACCAAGAGAACTGCAGGACGCAGAGCCGACAACCCCCGATCATCTCCGTCATCAAGTTACCAGCGGAACCCTAGCCAAAGCACAACAATAAGTAAAGACGCATGAAGATCGAATGAGTGAACAATAAAAACAAAGATTGACACTTATAGAACGAAAGTTATTGATAATCTAACCTTGATTCGGAGCTCTGATCTGAACATCGATCGGAGTAGAGCAGAGAAGAGGGAGAGAGAAAGTGGGAAGCCCTAAATGAGTAAATGAGGGAGGATATAAATAAAAGAGGGCAGTGGTACTGTTGGGTGGGAAAAGGGGAAAAACGATGCCCTCATCTACTGACTCGTGGCCCAAATCACTTTCATTTATTATATATAATAGATTTAGTATAATAACTAATGGAGATAAAATTGAATACCGGTATCAATATTATTCAAATGATTTAAATTCTATGGTTCGTAGTACGATATCAACCCTCACTGCCATTTACAATATCAAAAAGATACTCTATTGCAAAACAACTCCATTTTCATTTAACATCATACCAAAAACCATAATACTGAAGTTGTTCGAACAATATCGGTTCAGTGTGTCACGGTAAAAAAAACAGTATATTTGGTTGTTCAATACTTTAATCGAAGCATAGATAAAAATTAGCACGTACCAATGGTATATTCGGAATATTATTAATAATTACATGATATCATTAGAATAACGAAAAGGGTTAACGACCTTACTTTGAAAAAAAAGTGAAGGTAGATCAAGTATTATCCCCCTTAGTTTGCATATATAATATGATTATAAGGTGTTGTTTATTTTTTAAGAGGTAAAATGTCTGCAGTCTACGGACCACATCTGTAGACATCTGTAGAAGAAGATGTGGACCAAACCTTTACAGTCTGCAAGAAGAAGGTTGCTTGTTTTTTAACGTATGCACACTTCTAAATTAAACTGCTGGTGGTGGGTGGTGGTGGTGTTGGACGATGATGGTGGTAGACGGTGGTGGTGGGTAGTGGATGGTGGTGGTGATGGACAGTAGTGAGTGGTGGACAGTGGTGGTGATGGACAGTGGTGGTGGTGATGGACGGTGGATGGTGGTCAGTGGTGGTGATGATGGACGGCAGTGGTGGTGGACAGTGGGGGTGAACTGTGTTGGTGGTGGTGATGGGCAGTGGTGGTGAGTGGTGGTGTTTAACTCTCTGCAGGCCTTAGAAGATCTTTGAAGTGGCTGGGCCAAGTCTGCATCAAGAAGAGCCTGCGCAGACGTTTTTTAATGAAACATCTTCGGAAAAACAAATAGTCTGCGTGTGGTAATGTCTGCGCGTGGTCTACGCGGCGGAGACAAAAGAGCTTGGGCAGAGCTTTTCAGAAAAAAACAAAGTGCACCTAATAGTATGAAAGCATTGATAACTAGGGGTGCGCACAGTCGAGCTGAGCTAAGGAGTGATAATTCTAGCTCGTTTTCGCTGGCCCATTCTAAAAAAATGGGTTAGATCCGAGGTGGGCCTATTTTCGGAGCAGGCTGAGGAATTTCTTCAAACGTTATAACGTCTGCCCCCAGCGCTCCTCTTGACCTTAACAATTCTCTTCATTCGTCCACTGACCATCCCAATCAATTGCAATCTGTAGGAGAGGGGGGTCTGATCTGCATCCCCAGGAAGAATCAACAACCGAAGCTCCTATGGATTGTTCATATCCTAACGACGAGGTCGAGCCTGGTAGGGTTGTGGTTAGTAGTGATGGGGCTAGGGTAGACAAGGAACTGACTAAAACAATGAATGTTGGGGTTCAATGGGCATTGGGTTGAATGATTTTGAAGTATTGGTCAGAGACGAAGTGATTGCCGACGGGGGTGTAGTGGTTTTCCAATGAGGTGTCTGTCAGTAAATAGTCGTGGTCTGGGCGTGGATGGGAAGACAGGTTGGATTTGTGGTCTTAAGATGTCTTTCGGGGTTTGTTTTCTCTCTGTGTGAGAAACTAAAATGTCAAACCCTCAACTTTGGTTTTGAAGATACATAGGCGGGACCGGACCTTCCTCAAGAAGGTCGGACGAAAACAGAAGGAACGCATGTCTCAGCACTCCGTCCCTTGGTCACAAAAGTAGACGCACCTCCAAAAGGTGCGTCCTGACTGAATGACGTCATCAAGGTTGACTACTATAAATATCCCCATCAAGTACATCACAAGTACGATTTTCTGAACCTTCGTCCTTACTTTCCCTCTCTACTTTCTCTCTCTAGCAAATACATATCCTCACGCTGGAAGGTGGTCGTAGAGTGACCCTCCCACCTTTGCGAGGAGCCTAACGGTTTGTTCAGTGTGCAGGTTCGGATCTTCGAGCTCTCATTAAGGTCTAAACTTGGTTTACAGTTCCCGACCACTTTTTGGATCTTCAATTGGCGCCATCCGATTTAAAAGCTCATAGTCTTTCACTAGTTGAACTTCTTGAGCAAAAATCATCTGATCTATGGTGGCCCCAGGTTCTGTGAATCTGGGATCTACTATCAGCTCATAAGCTACGGCTCCTACGAATCCTATGATCAAGGTTTCAGTTCCTCTGAGCTCTGGACCAGGAACATCATTGCCATTTATAATGATGCCAACTCCACCTGTGTCAGAATTTGATGCAGAATTTCTCACAAAAAATGCTAGTCTCTTGAGACATTTGAAAGCTCAGGAAGCTCGCAACGAGCAGATCCTCGGTTTACGAACCAGGCTTTTCATGGAAGAATCACCGGTAAGGACTATGGGTCCTATGGCTTTCGCCGCTCCTACTTTCTCCATAATTGTTACTCCGACAGAAGGAATTTATAACAAATATTATGTGCAGGGATCCATGGGACCATCTCCGGCGGTCATGACACGTTCAGACCCTCAACTAGCCGCTGCCAGTGACCCAGAGCTCACAAAGCCTTATCATCCGGTGTCGATGACTGCAAAGTCGAAGTTCAGTGTGCGTATAGTTCATGCCAAGCTTCCACCAAAGTTGAAAATGCCATCTACGGTTAAAAAATATGATGGCACTATAGATCCAGATGACCATAAGTTCGATTTCGATGGGGCTGCACGAGTCAAACAGTGGTCAATGCCTGCTTGGTGTTTTATGTTCGCTCAGACCTTAACCGGGGCAGCACGGGTATGGTTTGATGCACTCAACAAAGGTGAAATCAATGATTTCGAGGAACTCCGGAGGTTGTTCCTCCAAAGTTTCAGCCAGCAAAGGCATTATTCAAAAGAGATCACTGAAGTGCATAACATCAGGAGACGGGATGGAGAGTCCCTTGATAGTTTTATTGACAGATTTAATCGAGAAAGCATGCAAATCAGTGGAGTGGTGGACCAGCTACGGGTCTCCGGCTTTTGTCACGGATTCCAGAATAATCAGTTGGTAGAAAAATTGCATGAGAATCTCCCCAAGACAATGGAGGTGTTGATGGAACGTGCCAGAGCGTTCGCTAGGGGAAAGAATTCTTGTTGCTCAATGACCGACCCAAAGCAAAGAATGTCCTTCTGGAAAAAGAACGGAGGTTCTATCTTCGACAAACCTCTGGTTGGAAATAGACGACGTACGCATCCTTATAGCAGAAACGATCGAGCCCCACAGAGCAGAGGTGCTAATTCGTGATTTTACAACTTGTCAGATCTTTAGAAAACCCCTAGTGAAATCCTCGTCACTGAAGGAGCAAGCTTCCCCGTTCCACCTAAGCTCCGGACCACAGGTGACAAAAACTCCAAAAAGTACTGTGATAATCACCGGGCAAAGGGCCACAATACAGATGATTGTTGGTCTCTAAAACAAGAAATTGAAAAGGTTGTCCGGTCCGGCAAGTTGTCGCACCTAGTAAAAGAAGTGAAAGAAGGCAAAGTCCACTACGGTGCCGATCGATAACCCCAACAACCAATCCGGAATATGCATGATTCGAAAGGCAAATAATCAGGGTATTAAGCGATCCAACCAACATTTGGCCGCTTGGATGCAACAACCAATCGCTTTCCCTCCCATTACCTCCAGAGATATCAAGGATAGACCAATCATTGTGTCTGCAGTAATCGCATGCCATAAGGTTCGGCGAATTTATGTAGACAGTGGTTTTGCCTTCGAAATCATGTATCAGCAATGTTTCCAACAATTGGCGCCACAACCAAGGTAAAATTAATTCAGGTCTCCATGTCGTTGGTAAGTTTCTCCGGTGAATTTATTCAACCCATTGGCCAGATCACTTTACCCATAACCCTAGGTACCAGAAAATTAATGTGAACCGTGAATTTAACTTTCCTGGTCGTAGGAGCAAGGTCGGTACACAATGTGATTTTAGGAAGGCCCAGAATGTGCGCCTTCAGCATCATTAGCTCCACTATTCATGGTTCATTAAAATTCCCAACCGAAGCCGGTATAGCTACTTTGCACTCCGAGTCAGCAATGTGCATCACCGAAGTGAGGCAAAGCGAGGGGAGTAGCTCCCAACCTCCAGTAATACTTATAGAAGAATGGGCAATCCACCCTAACTTCCCAGAGAAGAAGGTAATCATTGGTGCACAGCTCCCTGACTGAACCAAACGGCGATTGTGGAGATTGTTATCAAGTTCTCTTGATGTTTTCGCTTGGCAGCATTCAGACATGAGCGGAGTTCCAAGGGTGTTGGCCGAACACAAGTTGAAAGTTTCACATGTTGTCAAACCAGTGGCCTAAAGAAAAAGAAACATGGCTCCAGCATGAAATAGGGCCATTGCCAAAGATGTACGAAAATTGCTGGATGCAGGTATCATCAGAGAAGTGTGGTACCAAACATGGGTTTCGAACCCAGTAATGGTCACCAAAAAAGATAAAACATGGAGGATGTGCATGGATTTTTCTGATCTCAACAATGCATGCCCGAAAGACTGTTATCCGCTTCCAGAGATTGATCTCAAAATTGATTCTTTGGCAAGCTTCCATCTAAAATGCTTCTTGGACGCATACAAAGGCTATCACCAAATACAGATGGCCATAGAGGACGAGGATAAGACAATATTCGTTACGAATGAAGGGTTGTTTTGCTACACTAAAATGCCATTCGGCTTGAAAAACGCCGGGCCAACCTATCAGAGACTGATGGGTAAAGCTTTTAATAGTCAAATCAGTAGAAATTTGGAGATTTACGTGGATGATTTGGTCATTAAAAGTGCGGCAGAAGATGACATGATAGATGACATAATCAAAACCTTCACGAGACTCCAAAGTATAAACCTAAAACTAAACCCTAAAAAGTGTTCATTCGCTTTAGAAGAAGGGAAATTTCTAGGAGTATGGGTGACGCAGTCTGGAATCCAAGCTCACCCAGACAAAGTGCATACCGTAATAAAAATGCAACCCCCGAAGACCGTAAAAGAAATACAGTCATTAAATGGGAAGTTGGTCGCATTACACTGTTTCATCTCCAAAGCTGCAGATCACAACATACATTTCATGAATGTTTTGAAGAAAAGCACTGGAAAAGGGCAGATCAAATGGACAACAGAAGCAGATGCGGCTTTTCAAGAATTGAAGGTCTCTTTGGGATCTCTCCCCACTCTAATCGCTCCAATAACTGGTGAAACAGTCACAGTTTACCTGTCAGCTTCCCATATCACCATCAGTGCGGTGCTTGTAGTGCATCGGAATATGGCTCAGATTCCGATGTACTACGTAAGCCGCGTCTTAAAGGATTATGAAACAAGGTATCCTATGATTGAAAAGCTGGCCTTAGCCCTGGTTCATGCTTCTAGAAGGCTCCGAAGATACTTCCAAGCATTCAACATAGAAGTGCAAACGGATCTTCAAATCCAACAAGTCTTACGGAAGCCCGAAATGTCTGGCCGAGTCACCAAATGGGCCATTAAGCTCAGCGCTTTCGATATCACTTACCTAACAAGAGGTTCGGTGAAAGGCCAAGTAGTAGTCGATTTTCTAACAGAAGTCCCTATGGGAGAAAGCACGAAAAAGAGACCGGTCATCCCAAAGGTCTGGAATTTGTACACGGATGGAGCGTCTAGTAAGGAAGGAGCCGGGGCATGATTGATTCTGATCGACCCTGAAGGAATTGAATACACCTATACCTTGTGTTTTGACTTCAAAATGTAAAACACCGAGGCTGAATACGAGGCTCTTTTGGCTGGCCTTCAGACCATGGCAAAAGTAGGAGCAAGCTCCATCCTAGCTCATGTAGATTCTTTGTTAGTCGCAAATCAGGTCAATGGGGAGTATGAGGCTCGAGAAGAAAACATGATTCGGTACTTGAATCAAGTAAACAACCTGATAACAACTTTTGGTAAAGTGGTCCACATTCCAAGGAGTAAGAACAAAACAACCGATGCTCTGAGCAAATTGGCTTCAGTCTTATTCTGTCATTTATCTAAAGAAGTTCTAGTTGAAACTTTACCAGCATCGGCTATCAGCCAAGGAGAAGCGGTCATGGTAATCTCCATATAGAACGAATCATGGATGACTCCAATCGTAGAATATTTGACAAATGGCAAACTCCCGGAAGATAGAGGACAAGCAAGAAAGTTGAAGGTAAAAGCTCTTCAGTACCAAATTTATGATGGGAAGTTATACTGGAAGACATTCCTGGGACCGCTCTTAAGGTGTTTAACACCGGAGGAGGCAAGTTTTGTGGTTAGAGAAATTCACTGGGGAATCTGCAGCATTCACTCAGGGCTGAGGATGGTAATTACGAAAGCCATGAATGCCGGGTATTACTGGCCAGACATGAATCAGAGTGCCGTTACTGAATTACAAACCTGTGAAGATTTCCAGCGCCATGCTCTGGTCAGTCATCGTGCCAAAAACCACTTAGTCCCAGTAACGTCTGCCAGGCCATTTCAGAAGTGGGGGATTGATATAGTTGGACCTTTTCCCTCCTCCACCAGTAGCCTAAGGTTTTTGGTGGTTGCCATAGATTACTTCACCAAATGGGTAGAAGCAAAGCCCCTCCGAAAAATCACTAGAGATCAGATCCTCCGGTTCGTCCGGGAAAACATCGTGTGCCGATACGGGATGCCTTTGTACATAGTGGGCAACAATGGAAAGCAGTTCTCTGAAAAGCCTTTCAAAACATGGTGCGAAAGAATGCACATAGAACAGAATTTTGTTTCCATTGCTTATCCCCAGGCGAATGGGCAGGTTGAAAGAGCTAACCGAAGCATCGTTGATGGCATCAAAAAACAGCTGGAAAAATAGGGAGTTTCCTGGGATGATGAGCTTTCGCACATTCTTTGGGCGCACCGCACAATGCCAAAGACAAGCACAAGGGAGACACCCTTCAGTTTAACCTACGGCACGGTAATTCCGGCTGAGGTTGGCATGCCAACACGACAAATGATACAAAATCAAGATGAAAATGAGCATGAGCTTCGCCTGAACTTTGACCTCGCTGAAGAGAGAAAAGAACTTGCGGTCATCCGAGAGGCCAAATACAAAAGGGAGTTAAAGAAACATTACAACTCCAAGGTCAAAGAGGTTCGTTTCAAAAAAGGGCGATTACGTCATGCGGCAGAATGATGCCAATTTAGCCGAAGGCACCGGAAAGATGGCACCAAAATGGGAAGGACTGTACATAGTCAAGATAACCGGAAAGAATGGAGCTTAAACTCTGAATAAGATTGACAGAACCCCCATCCCCAAAACTTGGAACAGAACACAACTAAAGAGATGCTACATCTAAGTTCTCCAAAGTTTCTTTAGTTTCAAATAAAGTCTATTTACTTTTCCATGTACTGCGGATGGTTTATGCCCGCACCTTTTTACCGATTCATGTATTTCCGGGAAGAGTATACCCCGGCACTTTTCATATTAATGAAATATATTTGCATCTCAAAAAGCTGCAGCCTAAATTCGTTGTTAAAATCAGGGATTCAAACCCTAAAAAGTAAGGACGGACTGGTGAATGTCCGGCTTTTTCTTTCACAAACAAAGAGATGCCAAAATTATCCTAAACTATAAACAACAAAAATGGAATTATGCATCAAATAAAAAACATTCTAAGATTAATATAAATGCAACTATGATAAAAGCATGGATGCATGACTTTTAAAAACATATAAGGTGCATCAAAGGGTCCCTAACATTACATTACTATTCAAAAGGAAAGTACTTACAATCGGTAATTACAAACAAAAGACTTAAAAAAAATCTAACACAAAGGTGCATACACTAAAGAACCAGGTATGTCCACCTACACTACTTATCCCCGGAAGCTTCTTTTTTGAAGTCCAAAGCCTCTTGTATCCGAAGAAGAGGCTCCTTGGTTAAGGATGAAAGATTGTCCACTAGAGGAAACCGGAGATAATCGAAATTGGACACGACAACGTCCAGTTCAGCTTGTGCATTCTTGTTCAGCAAGGGTACTTCACCATAGGGAGTTTTCTTCTTCAGAGCATGAACGTACCCCCCATGAACTCTGGCGTTCATCCCAACGGCACTCATAGCATTATTGACCGCAGCCACCATCTGCGTCATCTCCGATCCTTTATGGATAAGCCGGACGAGATGATGAGCACCTTCGGTTAGGAACCAGACCTTCGTCACCTAAAGTTCGTCCATTCTTCTGTTCAAATCCGTAATTCCCAACTTTAAATCTTCAACCTCAACCTTATGGTTTTTCTCCATAACCTCCATCTTAGCCTTGAAATCGGCTTCACCTGATTTGTGCAAATCTCTCTCTATGATGTTAGAAACAATTCAAAAATAAGAAAGCGGAAAAAACAAAACAGGAAAGAGGCAAAACCCTTGATCATTCAATCATAAGAACTACGGGCCTGAGCCAATGACTCCTCCGTCTTCATCAGAAGGTCTTTATGGGCTTCGTCATTCTCCTTCATCATAGCTGCAAACCTAGTAAGCTCGGTCACAACCTTATCCCTCTCCTTGGAAGCCAAGGCGGCTGCAGCCAGAGCTGATTGGTTCTGAGCAGACAAAGATTTTATCTTCTCCTTATGAGAAGCCAAATCTTGAGAAAGCTGTACAACTTTCTTTTCGGTATCAGGAGTTCGTTGCTGTCGCAACTCCCGACCCCTACCCTAGGAGTGGGTGCCGCGAGACACAGAGCCGGTGGTATCGGTGTTTATTAATTTGGCAGCGGAATTTAAACATCAGGACCGTAGTTAGGAAATATTTTATCAGAGTTTAAACACCAAACTGTTATAAATAATAAATGGGATAAAACCCAAGTTTCAATTTATAATACATTCGTAGGGATAAAACCCTAATTATTGAAAATGTAGACTCCTTTTTATTTAGGTAACTTTTATAGCCACTTCTTTAAGCCTTCAGTGCTCTCCAGCTGGCTTCTATTAGCTTCACATTAAGTTACCTGAAATGCGTTTTAAAAAGGTTTTATCAGCAAGAAATACTGGCGAGTGCATCCCAGTTTAATCAAAACAAGCTTTTATAACTTTACAGTATTAAGATTTACAATGCTTATATCTATCCAATTATTCAACACAACATTGCTACTGGGCAACCTTTGTCCCTCGTGCTTGCGGTCATGCTACTATTCGCAATAGTAACGAGTGTCAAGTAATGTGTACAAAACCCCACATACTGATGATAATTGTAGAATCACAGAAACTTAATCACTGTATGTATTTTAGGGTTTTGTAAAATATTTGAAACAATGATTTAAAAGGGTTTACAAAAAGAGAATGGACTCACTTTGCTGACTTAGATAATACTATAGCTTCCCGATGATTCTCCTGGTTATTATCTATTAAAATTAAACAATGCACACATGTTAGTAAGATAACCCAATTCACATTAGCCATACAACCGAGGCAGAACTCTAACGAATTCAGTCAGGCAGAGCCTTGACATGCTTTACGGAGCCCTAGATCAATCGGGTAGGGTAACGAATACGTGATTGAAGTTATAATACTTACAACGAGGCAGAGCTTCTCTTTTTAGGGGGTATTATTCCCGATTATAATTGCCCACTATATACCAGAGAAGAAAAGAATTTGAATGAGGAACAACTGAGCTCTCGTTCTCCATTTATAGGCTGATCATAGGTCGGCTCGTGCCCCGCAAGCGATCCAGGCTAGTCCTTCGTGGCCCGTGAGGAGTGTAGGCTTGGCTCTAGCCTGGTCGAGTCAACCCGGTAGCCTCTATACATACCTGGACACGTGGCGGACCAGGGTGTCGCCTGGTGTCACTTGGTCGCGGCCCGCGACTCGCACACCCTAAGAGGTCGCATCCCACAAGAGTACTTAAATTATGTTTTTTATTTGATTTTTATAAATAATAAGGTATTTAGGGCCGTTAACGAGTATTTGGGGTATAATAGGGACGTTTAGGGTTAGGCTAAGGGGTTTTAGGAGGGTTGTTACATCCTCCCCACCTTGTTTAAGATCTCGTCCTCGGGGTCTACTGGAACTGGTGTGGATATTTCCGTTGCATTTCTGACTTGAGTTCCCAAGTGTACTTTGGTCCTCTATTAGAATCTCATTTCACTTTAACCAGAACTAATCTCTTGTGTTTGAGATTCTTGATCTTTCTATCTTCAATCTGTAGTGGTTTCTCTACAAACTTAAGTTCCTCATTTACCTCTATGTCCTGAAGAGGTATCACTAATGATTTGTCTGCTAGCATTTCTTGAGATTACATACATGAAATACATCATGTATTCCTGCCATTTCCTCTGGCAGTTGTAGCTAATAAGCTACTGGTCCTATTCTTTTGATAATCTCAAAAGGTCCAACATACCTGGGGCTTAGCTTTCCTCTTTTAACGAATCTGACTACTCCTTTCCAGGGAGAAACTTTTAACAATACCTTATCTCCAGCTTAAAATTCCAATGGCTTTCGTCTGTTATCTGCGTAAATCTTTTGACGATCTTATGCTACTTTTAGTCTTTTCTTGACTTGAATAATCTTGTCCGTTGTTTCTTTTACTATCTCTGGTCCAGATAGTTGCTTTTCTCCAATTTCTGCCCAACAGATTGGAGTTCGGCTGTGACACCCGGATTTTCAGACCGTACCGTACAAATGTAACACGTGTCATGAATAAATAAAAAGGCTGTATTTTACTGATATTGATGTTTATACGTGATATTTAATGTGTTGGTGAATCCAAACATTGATAAAAATTATGTTGGTCACGATAAGATAAACGCTTATCGCGTAACGAATAAAATGCGAAACGAACGTCCGTGACCACCCGATCAGGGTTAAGATCCTAAAAATAGTCTTTTATGATTAGAATGGTAATTTTAATCATGTCCGTAAGGAAAAATAAATTAAAACGCTAGGAAACTCTATTTTTCGAGTTTGAGCGCGTACCGCGCGATACTGCGCGTATCTGACAAAATACTGTCAAGGCAACTCATAATTATTTCAGTAATATTTTAGTGTGATTATTTTTATAGAATGATAAAAATAATTGAAAACGTACTAAAATAGGATTAAAACGCTAGATAAAATACCCGGTATCTAGTAAGATACCAATTTTTACTCTAATTTACATATATACATGTATGTATATGTGATAATTGTGTGTGTGAGGGACTAGGTGGCGGCACTAGGGCTGCCCACCTTTTTCCATTCTCCTTCTTTTTGCCAAGTGTTGGCTTTGGAAACATAAGTTAATCATTTAAACTTATAACACACACTTCATTTGTACAATCAAGATCAAAACAACACAAACTCTCTCTCTCTCTACTAATCTCGGCCGAACACCCCATGTCTCATCCATTTTCAAAAAAATCCAACTTGTTCTTGAAGATTAAAGTTAAATCCAAGAAGGTTTCAAGGTGGTTTGAGGATCCAAAGGAGTTTTCAAAGTGAAACAAGCTTCTAAACATCAAAATCTAGTCAAAACCCACTAAAAAGTTGAAAGGTATAAATTTATTTTTAAAGTTACATTCTTGATTTTTAGTAATGATAGAGATGATGGAAAGTTTCTCTTGAACTTGGAATTAAACATAAACTTGAAAATGACAAAGGATAAGATTTTAAACAAAATGAAAATGGGTGTGTACATGTATGTATGTATGGCCATAGGTGTGTGAGTGTATGTATATGATTGTGTTTTGATTTTTGATTGAATGATTCTTGAATAACATGATACTTGAATGGTAAATTGCATGCAAGAATCAAAAGTTGTCATATGAGAATGTTCTAAAAAGGTTTTTTATGATTTGAAAAGGATTTAATAAAAAGTGAACTTTTGGAAGTTCATGTGGGTGTGTATATGTCGTATATATGTATGTATATGTGTATGGATGCATGTAATTTTTGTTACATACTCATAAATGTAAGAATATTTGCATTTATGTATGAATGATTAGATGATGATGAATGAAATATGTTGTGATTTGTAAGAACATGGAGTTAATATGTTCTTGGGTGTATTTAAATCATGGGTAATGATGATGATGTTATATGAATGCGTTAGATGCACATACATGGACATGCATGTTGATATAAAAACATGAAATGATGATTTGAGCATGATTTGATAAAAATAATTTTTGATCAGATTATAAGCACTAAAATATGATTATTTTGAAGTGTTAAATGATATAAAACTTTGTCATAAGGTTTACTAGTCTTGCGTGTTGTACTTGGTGCTTTAAAAGTTGTAAAATACATGAAATCGCATGATTTATACGACTGACACAAAAACTGCACTAATCTGATTATAATCACTATTTTAATCAGTAAATAACATGTATTTTGTTAAAATATCAAGTCATTCCGAGTTGGGATGGTTATAGTAACGTTTAACGCAAAACTATGCTGTAAGACGGTCAAAAATCAGCTTTTCAAAAATTGATAAAATCGGCAAAATCGCGTTAAATGTGTAACTTATTTGTCGAGCATGAAAATTGATACGTATGAGTTATTTTATGTATGCATGCTTTAAAAATGACAAAATAAATAAGTTAACGAGATTTCGCGTGTTAAGATGTTGATTTATGTGTACGTTTATGTATATATATATTACGATGCGCAAATCGTAGATATATTACGTATAAACGGGTGTGTTAACGGATTTACATGATAACGGTCACCAATAAAATCGTTCAAGTCGCAAAATCTTAAAAATATATATGTGTGTATGTATATATATATATATATATAGGGGACCGCTAAAATGAGAACCACCTCCAGTTGTAAGAACCGTGAGAACTACACCGTACTGGGCGAGGTGGACCAATTTTTTTTTTCATAAACGTAGATGCATGTATTATAAACACATTTGTAAAAAAAAATAAAAAAAAATGTCGGGTGTGTAGTTTTGAGCACCCAAAGTTTGCGTTTACGGGACCCTAAATTTTATTTAAAATTCACGGTACCCGTAAACAAAAACTTGTGGTGTTCAAAACTACACACACGACATTTTTTTAAAATTTTTTTTTTACAAATGTGTTTATAATACAAGCATCTACGTTTATGAAAATTGGTCCAACTCGCCCCGGATAAAAAAGTTCTCACGGTTCTTACAACTGGAGGTGGTTCTCATTTTAGCGGTCCACTATATATATATAGGACAAAGATCCGTTAGGAACCACCCTTTATTGCGAGAACCGCGAGAACCAGTGTGAACACAAACAGTAATACCTAAAAAAATCTAAAAAACACCCAGAATTTTTTTTTACTATTTTTTTTTTGTAAAAATCGCTATATTTTGTTTACAATAAAAAAATTCGAGTCACAGTTGTCCATGCACATGTGCATTTGTATCATTTCTTTGGCAAATTCCGTAATTCATTACAAATATTAGACAATTGCACTTTCATTTACACTACCACGTGTAATACACTACTTTTTACGTTACCAATATTAGAAATGCACATGTGCATCTATATGTATCAACATGAAATAAGGTGTGTTGGTACACTACTTTCTCTTTTATCTATCATTTCATCCATAATACACAAGCATGCACATGTGCATTTTTGTCATTTCTTTGACAAATTCCGTAATTCATTACACATATTAGATAATTGCACTTTCATTTACTCTACCATATGTAATACACTACATTTTACATTACCAATATTAGAAATGCACATGTGCATTTATATGTATCAACATGAAATAAGGTGTTTTGGTACACTACTTTGAATACACTTTCCCTTTCATCTATCATACCATTCATAATACACTACCATTACCTCCTACCATCCATAATACAATACCATTAACTCCTACCATCCATAATACAATACCATTACCAATATTTTCACTTTATTACATGTATGTAAACACCATTTATACCATCCAATCAAACATATTACATCATAAATTGACAACTATAACCAAACCATCAACCACTAGATATAACTAACCAAAAAACATGTATATGGGCCTACTTCTCCATTCAAAATCACAAACTTTTTATACCAAAACACGTTATATCATGGTTATACCTAATGATGCACATGTGCATTTTGAATATTGCTAATGTAAAAAGTAGTGTATTACGAATAGTATTGTAAATTAAAGTGCAATTGTCTATTCCTGATAACGTATTACCGAATTTGTCGAAGTAATGATACATATGCACATGTGCATGGATATCTGTTACTCGAAAAAAAAAGTTTTTTTTAATGGTAACGAAATATAGCGATTTTTTTTAAAAAAATATTAATTTTTTTTTGAGTGATTTTTTGATTTTTTTTAGATTTTATTTTGTGTTCATATTGGTTCTCGCGGTTCTCGCAATAAGAGTGGTTCTCGCATGAACCTTACCCTATATATATATATATATATATGGACTCATATATATATATTAACGTGCCAACATAATCTAAAAACAATAACTTTTGAGAAAATCTTAAAGTTATGTGATAATTCTAAGAAACGTAGAAACTTAGGAATTTTTGTGATATATTGATTGATAAAATCGTTCCTACGCATAATAGGACATGTAGAAATCAATCTATGGGATTGCGCTATTTAAAAATACGCACCCAAAGGTGAGTGTCACTAAACCCCATCTTTTTACTGTTTTGTATATGTTTCGGGGGAATAACA
Organism: Helianthus tuberosus; assembly: GCA_030545235.1. Taxonomy (NCBI): domain Eukaryota; kingdom Viridiplantae; phylum Streptophyta; class Magnoliopsida; order Asterales; family Asteraceae; genus Helianthus; species Helianthus tuberosus. The sequence continues at coordinate 141,906,450 of CM060359.1, read as the reverse complement.
CGCCAAAAGGGTTTAATAATGTTTTTGGAATAAAACATACATTTTTGATATAAATTATATATTTTCATTGAAAATATATGGATTTGATAAATATATATGTTTCGGGGAGAAACGGTTTTGGTGAAAATATATGTCTCAGGATGAAACGGTTTTGTTGAATATATGTTTCGGGATGAAATGGGGATTGTACGGTGTTTCAGAGAAAACAACCGTGTAGTTGGGATGAATTTGCTTGGTCCAAGGGATTTCAGTAAATTCGTACAACGGTTTATATTAAATTTTTCAAATTAGTAGGATATATAATTGTACGTGAGGCAGGCATCATAGATGGCCTCGATATGGGCCATGCGCAAGTGATGTCGTTTAATCATTTAAGTATTGCACGTGAGGAATTGTTGGTAGATCTATCAGGTTGACAACCCCGTCGTGACCGGTCGCTCCGTGTCAAGTCAAACGACGAATTGATATTCTGTTCATTGTCTAGCTTTGATTATCCCTTCATTGTAAATATATAGTTTGTAATGTCTAGCTAACTTACGAGTCCGAACATTTGATACTATAAATTTAATATGTAAACTTGGGAAGATGCTTGTTCGAAGGTTTATTGGAAACACTTGCGACGACTGACCCTTGGATTTTTATTAAGGAAATAAATTGACTTTCGTAAATTATATGGATGTTTTATAATAAACACATAATTGGAAAGCTTTTTTCCTTGGGATCAAATTATTTAAATTTGAATATGTGAACTCACATTCCTTTGTGTTGACACTTGATTTTAACGTGTTCTTCAGGTACTTGAGTTCGGCTTCGGGAATTATGGCGTATCTTGTGGTTATTGATGCATGTTTGTTTTCGTAATGTGTTGAACAAACTTTTAAAACAATTTGGGACCAATGTAATAAGATCCATAAGGATCAAGACAACTAGACTATGTTGTGGTTATGCCGTTTTTTGAAACATTATGTTTAAAACCTATGTTTTAATTATGTTAATATGTCCAACAATTAAATGTATCGTTCAACAAGATATTATGGGCACCAACTTCCGTCACCACTACGTTTTATATTCCGCTGCGACGTTTTTGGGGTGTGACATCGGCACTTTCGTCCATAAAGTGCTTCAAATGGTGTAGTAGTTATACATGTATGATAGCTGTTATTGTAGGAAAATTCTATTAAAGGTAAATGATACTCCCAATTTCCTCCGAAATCAATTACATAAGCTCTATGCATATCTTCCATTGTCTGTATTGTCCTTTCGCTTTGTCCGTCCATTTGAGGATGATATGCGGTGCTTAGGTTTAACCTGGTTCTCATTGCTTTTTGGAAACTTGTCCAAAAATGAGAAGTAAAACGGCTATCTCTATCAGAAACAATAGATAAAGGAATTCTATGTAATGAACCTATTTCATTTACATATAACTTGGCTAATTGTTCCATACTGAAAGTTTCCTTCAATGGTAAGAAATGAGCAGATTTAGTTAAGAATTGTTCCATACTGAAAGTTTCCTTCATTGGTAAGAAAGTTTCCTTCTTTTGTTAGCGAACTAGATGTTTTCGGGGAAAACTCTAGACTTCAACCAAAGAATTTTGAGATTTAAGTCCAAAATTTGCGAAGCCAAATTTTTAAATAAACATGGAAAATTTTATCATGTATGAAAACCATTGCGTGTTTATGTGCATACGTGATTTTCTGTTTATTTGGGCCTTATGTGTTATTATTCATTTGATCACACACTTACTTTGTACGGTTATATATGTGTCACAGATGTCACACGAGCACGAGGTCATCGAGATCGACGACTCAGTTAGCGAGCCAGATTTCGAGACTTCACCCAGATCCATTCTACCAGAGATACCTTTCACGACTCCACATATGGTTTGTATGGCTCGCTTCGTCATTCCATGTCGATCCTGCTGCTTTTACCAGCCAGGTAGACCCCTGATATGCTTTCACTAGCAATGGGTGGATAGACGACGACGATGATGTACCTCCCTCGATTCACGAGATGGGGCAATCATCAGGCAATGTACCAGTTATCGATGACGTGATTAAAGGTGTCCCTATTATCAGAGGATCTCTCAGTATCGCACCAGTGGTGGACGCCACTATTGTCACGGCTCGACCGTTAGAGCCATCAGTCGTCCCATCTGCTGCTGTGATCAAGCCTATCACTGAGATCCCTCCACCTGTCACTTCTGAGTCATCTTTACCAGTTCTCGAGTCACGTGCTCCTACTACACCTCTTTTGGTTTATTATCGATATAGGAAGAGGACTAGGACTGCTGGGGAGATCGCATCTACGTTACACGCTGAGTCGACATCTGCTTCCAAGAAGCAGAAAGGGGTATGGATAGACCGATGTTGCCATTGCGATCGATAGTTTGCCACTCTGTGCAGAGACCTGGACTCAGCTATGGGTAAGATGAAGGATCTTGAGGGACAGATGGATTGGTAGGATAAGTTGAAGGATTTAGATAACAGTGCGATGGACCAAATGCACTAGAGGATAGTGGATCTGGAGGAGCTTGTCAGGAGGATGCTAGATTTCCTGGGTTTGAAGCGTTGATGCTTATTGTTGTTGTTTGTTTTGTTAGACACTTATTGGTACACTCTGTTTGGGGGCCTGCGTGCCAGATATTTTTGGGATATTATGTAGAAATTTTGCTTGAACTTGTTTTGGGTGTCGACGTAGACATGCCAAAGATGGTTAGTATGTACTAAAAACAAGTTTATAAATTTCTATGATGATATCGGTTGAATTACTTTTGGTTTAAAAATTATTCTCATTAATATGTGGATATTATGCATGCGCAATGTTTGATCCACTATCATTTAATGATTGAATTATTTTTGGATATTGTCTTATGTTAATTATTATTTTTATAATAATAGAAACGACGAAATGCCGCCAAAAGCGAGACAGGGTTCTGGACTACCTACCACCCCGGAAGAGTTGGCACAACTCATAGCACAACACGTTACTACTGCCATGGAACAGCGCGATGCTAACCAGAATAATGGCCAGGGACGTGGACGTGGTGCTCATGGGCATGGTTTTGGTGGGGCACAGATCGGAAACCCTCCAGGTAAAATAATGATCGGAAAGTTTTAGTAGTTCATGTGTTATGATATTATCGGAACGTGTTCTTGATTTTCATTAACCTTATGAACAGTGCACGGATGTACTTATAAAACATTCCAGGGTTGTAACCCATGATCATTTACCGGTGCCGAAGGACCCTTAGACATTACCAGGTGGATTGAGAAGATGGAATCTGTCATGGCAATCAGTGGTTGTGCTGCTGATCAACGGGTTAGGTATGCTTCTTGTTCTTTTCTTGATGAAGCACTATCCTGGTGGAATTCGCAAGTTCAAATTTTGGGTGAAGACGCTGCCTATGGTCTAACCTGGAACGAACTTAAAGAGATGCTCCTAAAGGAATACTGCCCGCGTAGTGAGATACAGAAAATCGAGATCGACTTCTGGAATCTAACCATGGAAGGTCTGAATGCCAGAGCTTACACGTCTCTTTTTAATGACTTGGCAAGGTTAATTCCACGGATGGTTACTCCTGAGTATGTTAAGGTAGAGAGGTATATCTGGGGGTTGTCGCCATGAATTCGCAGCATAGTTACATCAGCGAAACCCTCTACCTACCTAGAAGCTACTACATCGGCGAAATCGTTAGCGGAAACCGGGAAGTCATCGGGCAAGGCCAATGCAGATGCGAAATCTGAACGGTCGGGGCATTCTGAGTCTAAGTCAGGAGATTCGAAGAAGCGCAAGTCCGAGAGCTTGAGGAAGGAAACCGATGAGAAGCGTGATAGGAAATGCAGTTTGGGGAAAGCGTATGTAGCAAGTTCTAGCGCTTCTAGAAGGGATAATGCTAGGGATGGCAGGAGTGGTTCTGAGAGAAAGACTCACGAGGATGAGCAGAAAAAGTACGCCAGATGCGGTCGAACTGGGCATGTTATCCGCGAGTGCTATGCTAAAAGTACTTCGGAGGGAGCGAAGCTAGAGGGATGCTTCCAGTGCGGTGAACATGGACATTTCAGGAGAGATTGTCTTAAAGCAAAGTATCAGAATGGCAGGGGTAGAGCGTTCGAGCTAAATCCTGGAAAGGCACGTGACGATCCTGCTGTTGTTACCGGTATGTTTTTTATCAATAACCATTCGGCGTTCGTACTTTTTGATACGGGGCTGAATTGAGTTTTGTTTCGAAAAACTTTGAACCATTTCTGTGTTCACCAACAAGTAAGCTAAGTAAAAAGTACTTGATAGAACTAGCAAATGGTAAACTGATAGAGACTAGCGAAGTCGTTTGTGGCTGTAGTATTCAGTTAGATGATCATAGTTTTAGTATCGATTTATTACCAGTGGAGCTTGGGAGTTTTGATGTAGTTGTGGGAATGGATTGGCTATCCAAGAACAAAGCTGAGATTATTTGCTCGGAGAAGCAAGTGAGGAAACCTCGTCCTGACGGTGGTGAAGCAATAGTTGTTCACGGAGACCGATCGAGTCGAGTGTCGACCATCGTCAGTGTTATGAAGATGCATAAGTTGTTGCGAAAGGGTTATCCTGCATTCTTAGTTAATGTAGTGGATACAAAAGCTGAAGGTAGGAAGATCGAAGAGATTCCTATAGTTCACGACTATCCAGAAGTTTTTCCTGAAGACTTACCTGGATTACCCCTTGCGAGACAGATCGAGTTCAGAATTGATCTGGTACCTGGTGCTGCACCAATTGCAAAATCTCCTTATAGATTGGCACCGTCATAAATGAAAGAATTGTCAAATCAGCTTCAAGAGCTACTAGACAAAGGTTTCATTCGACCAAGCTTTTCGCCTTGGGGTGCACCTGTTTTGTTTGTGAAGAAGAAGGATGGATCCTTCAGGATGTGTATTGATTATAGAGAGCTGAACAAGTTGACTATCAAGAATCGGTACCCTTTACCGAGGATTGACGATTTATTTGATCAGCTACAGGGATCTAGTTACTACTCGAAGATTGACCTGGGTTCAGGATATCATCAGTTGAAGGTTGCTGACGAAGATGTTTTGAAGACTACTTTTCGAACATGATATGGCCATTACGAGTTTCTAGTCATGCCTTTTGGCTTAACTAATGCACCAGTTGTGTTCATGGATCTCATAAACAGGGTATGCAAACCTTATTTGGATAAATTTGTGATAGTATTCATTGACGATATACTTATCTATTCGCGAACCAAAGAAGATCATGAGTATCATTTGAAGTTGATTTTGGAGCTGCTGAAGGAAGAGAAGTTGTATGCCAAGTTCTCTAAATGTGAATTTTGGATTCGAGAAGTTCGTTTTCTCGGACATGTCATAAACGAGAAAGGTATACACGTAGATCCATCGAAGATAGAGGCGATCAAGAATTGGGAAGCGCCAAAGACTCCGTCAGAGGTGCGATAATTCTTAGGACTTGCTGGGTATTATCGGAGATTCATAGAGAATTACTCCAGATTAGCGCAGCCTTTGACACTATTGACCCAGAAGGAAAGGAAATTTGATTGGACGGAAAATCAGGAGGAAGCTTTTCGGCTGTTGAAGGATAAGTTGTGTAGTGCACCTATTCTTTCCCTTCCTGAGGGAAGTGATGATTTCGTTGTATATTGTGATGCGTCACGTTTGGGCCTTGGATGCGTGCTTATGCAGAAGGACAAAGTGATAGCCTATGCATCCAGACAATTGAAAGTAGGAGCTGTTGTGTTTGCCTTGAAGATCTAGAGATATTATTTGTGTGGCATGAAGTGTACGATATACACAGACCATAAGAGCCTCCAGCATATCTTTGATCAGAAGGAGCTCAACATGCGACAACAGCGTTCGGTGGAGTTACTCAACGACTACGAGTTTGATATTTGTTATCACCCTGGTAAATCAAATGTTGTTGCGGATGCGCTCAGCAGGAAAGAGCGGCCGAAGCCTCTACGTGTGCGTGCTTTGGGCTTGACCATACAGACGAGTTTGACTGATCAAATTCGTAATGCACAACGAGAAGCTTTAAAGGATGAGAAACTGAGAAGAGAAGGTTTGAGAGGATTAGAGTGTGAACTGATACCAAAAGTGGATGAAGTAATGTACTTCATGAACCGGATTTGGATTCTGCTTAGAGGTAACCTACGTGAACTGGTTATGAACGAAGCTCATAAATCCAGATATTCCGTTCACCCAGGTTCTACCAAGATGTATCAGGATATCAAGGAATTATACTGTTGGCCAAATATGAATAGAGATATTACGGTCTATGTGGGTAAATGCCTGACGTGCTCAAAGGTTAAGGCTGAACATCAGAAGCCGTCTGGGCTTCTGCAGCAACCAGAGATTCCTAAGAGGAAATGGGAACATCTTACAATGGACTTTATCACCAAGTTACCCCGTATGTCACGTGGACATGATACGATATGGGTAATTGTGGATCGATTAACAAAGTCTGCTCATTTCTTAGCGCTTAAGGAAACAGACAACACAGAGAAGATATCGCAGTTGTACCTTAACGAGATTGTAGCCCGTCATGGAATACCAGTGTCAATTATCTCGGATAGAGACAGTTGGTTTAACTCCAGGTTTTGGCGATCTCTTCAAGAGTCGTTGGGTTCTCGTTTGGACATGAGTACTGTATATCATACTCAAACGGATGGTCAGAGTGAAAGAACCATTCAGACGTTGGAGGATATGTTGAGAGTGTGTGCGATTGATTTTGGTGAAAGTTGGGATACTCACTTGCCATTGGCTGAGTTTTCTTATAACAATAATTACCACGCTAGTATCAAGGCCGCTCCGTTTGAAGCCTTGTATGGAAGGAGGTGTCAATCACCACTTTGTTGGGCTGAAGTCGGTGAGAAGCCATTGACCGGACCCGAGCTTATCCAGGAAACCACGGACAAGGTTGTTCAGATTAAGGGGAGGTTGAAAGCTGCCGGAGATCGTCAGAAGAGTTATGCGGATAACTGGAGGAAACCGTTGGAGTTTCAGGTCAGTGATCGGGTTATGTTGAAGGTATCGCCTTGGAAGGGCGTTGTGAGATTTGGAAAAGGGGGAAAGCTAAGCCCGCGTTATATAGGTCCTTTCGAAATCGCATCTCGAGTTAGATCAGTCACGTATAGGCTTAAGCTACCGCAATAATTGAGTGGAGTTCATGACGTGTTTCATGTTTCCAATTTGAAAAAGTTTTCGTCTGATGAGACACTGATTATACCCCCTATTGAGGTTCGAGTGGACGATAAAATTAGATTTATCAAAGAACCAGTAGAGGTTCTGGATTGGAAAATTCAGAAACTCGGGAGGAGTAGGATTAAGTTGGTCAAGGTTTGCTGGGATTCTAAACGTGGACCCGAATTCACTTGGGAACGACAGGACCAGATGCAACAGAAATATCCTTATCTCTTCCTACCTAGTGCGAAAACGAAACCTGTAGAGTAGAATTTCGGGGACGAAATTCCCTAAACAGGGGGAGACTGTGACACCCGGCTGTTCAGACCGTACCGTACAAATGTAACACGTGTCATGAATAAATAAAAAGGCTGTATTTGACTGATATTGATGTTTATATGTGATATTTAATGTGTTGGTGAATCCAAACATTGATAAAAATTATGTTGGCAACGGTAAGATAAACGCTTATCGCGTAACGAATAAAATGTGAAACAAACGTCGGTGACCACCCGATCAGTGTTAAAATCCTAAAAATAGTCTGTTATGATTAGAATGGTAATTTTAATCATGTTCGTAAGGAAAAATAAATTAAAACGCTAGGAAACTCTATTTTTCGAGTTTGAGCGCGTACTGCGCGATACTGCGCGTATCTGACAAAATACTATCAACGCAGCCTGTCAAGGCAACTGATAACTATTTCAGTAATATTTTAGTGTGATTATTTTTATAGAATGATAAAAATAATTAAAAACGCACTAAAACGGGATTAAAACGCTAGATAAAATACCCGGTATCCAGTAAAATACCAGTTTTTACTCTAATTTACATATATACATGTATGTATATGTGATAATTGTGTGTGTGAGGGACTAGGTGGCGGCACTAGGGCTGCCCCCCTTTTGCCATTCTCCTTCTTTTTGCCAAGTGTTGGCTTTGGAAACATAAGTTAATCATTTAAACTTATAACACACACTTCATTTGTACAATCAAGATCAAAACAACTCAAACTCTCTCTCTCTACTAATCTTGGCCAAACACCCCATGTCTCATCCATTTTCAAAAAATTCCAACTTGTTCTTGAAGATTAAAGTTAAATCCAAGAAGGTTTCAAGGTGGTTTGAGGATCCAAAGGAGTTTTCAAAGTGAAACAAGCTTCCAAACATCAAAATCTAGTCAAAACCACTAAAAACTTGAAAGGTAAATTTATTTTTAAAGTTACATTCTTGATTTTTAGTAATGATAGAGATGATGGAAAGTTTCTCTTAAACTTGGAATTAAACATGAACTTGAAAATGATAAAGGATGAGGTTTTAAACAAAATGAAAATGGGTGTGTATATGTATGTATGTATGTATGGCCGTAGGTGTGTGAGTGTATGTATATGATTGTGTTTTGATTTTTGATTGAATGATTCTTGAATAACATGATACTTGAATGGTAGATTGCATGCAAGTATCAAAAGTTGTCATATGAGAATGTTCTAAAAAGGGTTTTATGATTTGAAAAGGATTTGTTAAAAAGTGAACTTTTGGAAGTTCATGTGGGTGTGTATATGTCGTATATATGTATGTATATGTGTATGCATGCATGTAATTTTTGTTACATACTCATAAATGTAAAAATACTTGCATTTATGTATGAATGATTAGATGATGATGAATGAAATATGTGTTGATTTGTAAGAACATGGAGTTAATATGTTCTTGGGTGTATTTAAATCATGGGTAATGATGATGATGTTATATGAGTGCATTAGATGCACATACATGGACATGCATGTTGATATGAAAACATGAAATGATGATTTGAGCATAATTTAATAAAGGGTGTGGCTATTTGCACCTTCATTTTTACTGTTTATACCTTCATTTCCAAAAATATCATGTTTATAATTTTTTAAATTCCACCCTTGTATTTTCTTATGATCTTCTTTAATCCCTTTAAATTTTATTTTAGATATTCAACTATTATTTAAATAGCTAATTCGTTTAAATATTAAATAACTTTATGAACGTTCTGTAAGTAATTATTCATCATATTATTTATTCTTTAACTTGTCTTTATAAAGTAAATAACTTTACAAATTCTTGTTAAAAAATTGTAAGTTACTATATGTCTCTGTTTAATCCCTTTGTAAATATTATTTTTTAGTACAATGAATTGTTTTTTTTTCACTGAAATTTAAAAAGAGTAGAAAATTGTATTTTCTATTTTTTTTTTGAAAATAACATCAAACAAAACTCCGACCCTTTGTTCTTTCCGGTTGCCGGAAACATGGCAAGAGAACCGGCGCCTTTGATACTATTACGTCAAAAAAAAATAAGATTAAAACTATGATGAGTTAGTTACGTTTAAAACAAATGAGTAACACATTAAAAAAAACAAATGAAGGTTAACCAAAACAAATTAAAGTTAAGATTTAACTAAAACAAATAAAGTTTAACCCAAAAAAATTACAACTGAAGTTTAACCAACATATTGTACAGTTCGGTCTGGATTAGGATGTTTTAGCTCCTTATACCGGTTTATACGAGAACTGTACATAACTTCCCAATCTGTTGCAGCGTCACTTCGGTTGCTACTCCAAAGACTGTTCGGTAGAGGCATCCGATAGTCTCCTTCTAATCTAACATGGATGAAATGGTTTCCATGAACATGAACAAGCGACACCACTTCATGAGGGCTACAAATTTGGTTTGGAGCAGTCAATAGCGGGAAGAAAGTTTGATTGTCGGCGATGCTTAAAAGATAAACAATCACACCAAATCTTTGAGCAATGAGGAGTCCAGTGTGGGGCATATCCATCCAATAATACAAGCTTATAATCCTTTAAATAAAACGTATACCTGATTCGTAGAAAATGCAGACATCTTTTTGTATACCTCTTGATGTCGAAGTAATATGGATAAAAAAAGTAACATACATGTTGAATTAGAAAATTGATGTCGAAGTAATATGGATAAAAAAAGTAATATATCTGTTGAATTAAAATCGTCCATCATAAACTCTTGATGTCAAAGTAATATGGATAAAATTGATGTACTGTTTTCATTAGAAAATGCAAACATAAACGAAAATTGGTATACTGTTTTCATTAGAAAATCGTACATCATAAACGTATTACACATTGATTTAGTACATCAATTTTAATTGGTATAGAACAAAAACTTTTGATGAAATTTTTGAAAAGATGATGAAGAATTTTAGTTAGAATACATACCAAGAACAACTATGATGAAAATCAAAGTTGAAAAAAATTATTTCTTCAGCTCTCTCTTAATCTCAGTGCAAGTTTTTTTTTTCTTCCATAGAATTGTACGTATATACCTAAATATTCAAACTATGGCAACTAGATAAACCCCTAAAAAATATGGATATTTCCTAATACAAATTTTCAAAAATTAGAAAATACAAGGGTTGATTGTATTTATTTACAAACTTCAGGGGGGAGTGCAACCAGTAAAATTTAAAAAACTAGGAGTGCATTTAGCAACACCCTTTGATAAAAATAATTTTTGATCAGATTATAAACACTAAAATATGATTATTTTGAAGTGTTAAATCATATAAAACTTTGTGATAAAGTTTACTAGTCTTGCGTGTTGTACTTGGTGCTTTAGAAGTTGTAAAATACGTGAAATCGCATGATTTATATGACTTACACAAAAAATGCACTAATCTGATTATAATCACTATTTTAATCAGTAAATAACATGATTGTGTTAAAATATCAAGTCATTCCGAGTTGGGATGGTTATAGTAACGTTTAACGCAAAACTATGCGGTAAGACGGTCAAAAATTGACTTTTCGAACGATTTTTATAAAAATGATTTAGATCAGAAAGTAAATTGATATTTTTAGTTTAAAAATAAGTATTTTAACTAATATTAAGTTTACTTGGTGTTTGGTTGGTCATACGTGACTTTCGACGCCCGAAAACGTTACCGAATCACTAAAATACGCGTTTTACTAAGAACACTAGTATGGGTTATTTTTGGGTGAACCTTCTATGTTAAAATGTGTTATGTGATTTAGACATGTTAATATGATAATATGTCAAGTGTTGACATGATAGTGGGAAATTTAGACTATGCATGTACACTTGTGCGTTTAGAGCAGTAAAATCAGTAAAATCGCGTTAAATGTGTAACTTATTTGTCGAGCATAAAAATTGATACATATGATTTATTTTATGTATGCATGTTTTAAAAATGAAAAAATAAATAAGTTAACGAGATTTCGTGTGTTAAGATGTTGATTTATGTGTACGTTTATGTATATATATTACGACGCGCAAATCGTAGATATATTACGTATAAACAGGTGTGTTAACGGATTTACATGATAACGGTCACCAATAAAATCATTCAAGTCAAAAAATCTTAAAAATAATATATATGGACTCATATATATATTAACGTGCCAACATAATCTAAAAACAATAACTTTTGAGAAAATCTCAAAGTTATGTGAAAATTCTAAGAAACGGAGAAACTTAGGAATTTTTGTGATATAAAGATTGATAAAATCGTTCCTACGCATAATAGGACGTGTAGAAATCAATCTGTGGGATTGTGCTATTTAAAAATACGCACCCAAATGTGAGTGTCACTAAACCCCTTCTTTTTACTGTTTTGTATATGTTTTGGGGGAAGAACACGCCAAAAAGGGTTTAATAATGTTTTTGGAATAAAACATACCTTTTTGATATAAGTTATATATTTTCATTGGAAATATATGGATTTGATAAATATATATGTTTCGGGGAGAAACGGTTTTGGTGAAAATATATGTTTCGGGATGAAACAGTTTTGTTGAATATATGTTTTGGGATGAAACGGGGATTGTACGGTGTTTCAGAGAAAATGACCGTGTAGTTGGGACGAATTTGCTTGGTCCAAGGGATTTCAGTAAATTCATACAACGGTTTATATTAAATTTGTCATAGTTGTAGGATATATATATATATATATATATGTATTGTACGTGAGGCAGGCATCATAGATAGCCTCGATATCGGCCAGGCGCAAGTGATGTCGTTTAATCATTTAAGTATTGCACGCGAGGAATTGTTGGTAGATCTATCGGGTTGACAACCCCGTCATGACCGGTCGCTCCGTGTTAAGTCAAACGACGAATTGATATTCTGTTCATTGTCTAGCTTTGATTATCCCTTCATTGTAAATATATAGTTCGTAATGTCTAGCTAACTTACGAGTCCGAACATTTGATACTATAAATTTAATATGTAAACTTGGGAAGATGCTTGTTCGAAGGTTTATGGGAAACGCTTGCGACGGCTGGCCCTTGGATTTTTATTGAGGAAATAAATTGACTTTCGTAAATTATATAGATGTTTTATAATAAACACATAATTGGAAAGCTTTTTCCTTGGGATCAAATTATTTAAATTTGAATATGTGAACTCACCTTCCTTTGTGTTGACACTTGATTTTAACGTGTTCTTCAGGTACTTGAGTTCGGCTTCGGAATTATGGCGTATCTTGTGGTTGTTGATGCATGTTTGTTTTCGTAATGTGTTGGACAGACTTTTAAAACAATTTGGGACCAATGTAATATGATCCAAAAGGATCAAGACAACTAGACTATGTTGTGGTTATGCCGTGTTTTGAAACTTTATGTTTAAAACCTATGTTTTAATTAAGTTAATATGTTCAACAATTAAATGCATCGTTCAACAAGATATTATGGGCACCAACTTTCGTCACCACTACGTTTTATATTCCGCTGCGACGTTTTTGGGGTGTGACAGCGGCACTTTCATCCATAAAGTGCTTCAAATGGTGCAGCATTTATACTGGTATGATAGCTGTTATTGTAGGAAAATTCTATTAAAGGTAAATGATCATCCCAATTTCCTTCAAAATCAATTACACAAGCTCTATGCATATCTTCCATCGTTTGTATTGTCCTTTCGCTTTGTCCGTCCGTTTGAGGATGATATGCGGTGCTTAGGTTTAACCTGGTTCCCATTGCTTTTTGGAAACTTGTCCAAAAATGAGAAGTAAAACGGCTATCTTTTTCAGAAACAATAGATAAAGGAATTCCATGTAATGGAACTATTTCATTTACATATAACTTGGCTAATTGTTCCATACTGAAAGTTTCCTTCATTGGTAAGAAATGAGCAGATTTGGTTAATCTGTCTACAATCACCCAGATTGTATCATTACCTTTTCGTGTCTTGGGTAATTTAGTAACAAAGTCCATTGTTATCAATTCCCATTTCCAAATTGACATTTCTAATTGCTGCAATAATCCTGAAGGTTTCTAATGCTCAGTTTTAACCTGTGAATAGGTTAGACACTTAGCAACATAGGTTGCTATATCCTTTTCATTTATATCCACCAGAAATTCTTCCTTAAATCTTGATACATCTTATCATTACCAGGATATATCGTATACTTAGACTTATAGGCTTCTTCTAAAATTCGGTGGCGTAGGTTTCCTTGTTTGGGTATCCATATCATTTTCTTGTGGAATCTCCAAATTCCATATGTTCCTTGTTCTAATTCATTAATCATTCCTTTTAATCGTTCAGTATCATCCTTGATTACTGTTTCCTGTATCTCTTTAATTTGCTCATTTAAATCTATCTGTAGATTTAATCTGAGAGAACGTACTCGCTTTGTCTTTTCATGATACTTTCGACTTAAAGCATCAGCTACTACATTAGCTTTTCCTGCATGATACTGAATATCACAATCATAATCACTAAGAATCTCCATCCAACGTCTCTGTCTCATATTTAATTCCTTTTGCCCCAAAACATATCTTAGACTCTTATGATCTGGGAAGACAACAAACTTGCTACCGTAAAGATAGTGTCTCCAAATCTTAAGGGAAAAAATTATGGCTCCTAATTCTAGATCATGGGTTGTATAATTCTCTTCATGATTATTAAGTTTTCTAGAGGCAAAAGCTATAACCTTTGGACGTTGCATCAACACACATCCATAACCTAACTTAGATGCGTCACAATAGACTATCAAGTCTTCAGTTCCTTCTAGTAACGCGAGTATGGGTGCGTTGCTTAACTTTTGCTTTAAAATCTTAAAGGCTTCTTCTTGTTTTGGTCCCCATTCAAACTTAAATGATTTACAGGTCAGTTTGGTTAATGGAATGGCTATTCTAGAAAAATCTTGAATAAAACGTTTATAATAACCTGCCAGTCCAAGAAAACTTCTTACTTCCGTTGGTGATTCAGAGACTTTCTATTTGGTAATCGCCTCGATTTTTGTGGGATCTACATGAATTCCTTCATGATTAACCAGATGTCCAAGGAATTGCACTTCTTGTAACCAGAATTCGCATTTTGAAAATTTAGCGTGAAGCTTTTTTTTTCTCAATAATGTCAGAAGTGTATGCAAATGCTTTACATGATCTTCTTTACTTTTAGAGTAAATAAGAATATCATCTATAAAGACAATTGTGAATTTATCCAGGTATGGTTTACATATCCTGTTCATCATGTCCAAATGGCATGACTGTAAATTCATAATGACCGTACCTTGTTCTGAAAGCAGCTTTAGGAATTTCCTCTTCCTGTACTTTCAATTCAAAATATCCTGAGCGTAAATCGATCTTAGAAAAGAATCTAGCTCCTTGAAGTTGATCGAACAGATCATTGTTTCTCGGTAATGGATACCGATTCTTAATCGTAACGTTGTTCAATTCCCGATAATCAATGCACATACCCATTGATCTGTCCGTTTTCTTGACCAACAAGACTGGTGCTCCCCATTGAGATGAACTAGGTTGTATGAAACCTTTCTCCAGAAGTTCGTCCAACTGTTTCTTCAGTTCATGCATCTCCGTTGGTGCTAATCGATATGGCGCCTTGGCAATCGATGGCGTTCCTGGTATGAGGTGAATTCTAAATTCAACCTCTCTCTATCTGGCGGTAATCCAGGTAACTCTTCTTGAAAAACATCTGAGAATTTAAATACTACGGGAATATCTTTTAATTCTTTTTCTTTAGTGTTAATGATTATGGAAATCATATACACTATGGCTCCTTTCCTTGCATAGCTTGCAGCTTTCATCACATAGATGAATTTTGTTGATCTAGTTGGCTTGTCTCCTTTAATTGTGATCTTTTCACCCTTTAGTGTACATACTTGTACTACTTTTTGATCACATAAAATACTGGAATGATTGGCTACCAACCAATCAATTCCTAATACGATATCAAATCCAGCCAGATTCTATGGGTAAAGGTTAGCAATAAAATCATGGTTTTAATTTCTATCCTTGCTCCCTGCAAGATTTCACTTATCTTAATGGATTCTCCATTTGCTGTCTCCACCAGACAATCTTGTTGAAGTTTAGTTAATGGTTGATTGAGAAGTTTGAAGAAAGAAGTATTGATAAAACTTTGGTTGCACCAGAGTCAAATAATACTTTAGCAAAAATATCATTAATGAAAAACATACCGGCAATCACATCCAGAATCATCTTGGCTTCTTCAGCTGTCAGAACAAATGCTCTGGCATTCTTCTTGGGTCCTTCAGTTGCTGTAGCTTTGTTGGTTGTCGCTAGAGCTAGTTTCGGACAGTTCGGTTTGATATGATCAGCTTCTCCACAATTGAAGCATAGCTTATTAATAGCATTTGTTCGACATTCTTCTTCCTTATGCCCGGGTTTCTTGCAGAAATTACAATACCTTGCACATATTCCGTCATGCTTCTTTCTACAAGGCTTGCAATAAGGTGTAGAGGAAGAACCTGTATCTTTCCCACGGTTGGAATTACCGTAGCGAAATTCTTGTGTAAGCCTTTGGGCTAGGTTCTTTCTCTGGTTTTCTTCTTCCGTACGTACCAATTCATCAGTCAAGGTATTGGCCAGTTCTACTGCTTCTTCTATGGTTTGTGGTCTAGCTGACTTGACTACATGTCTGATCTCACTAATTAATCCCCAGATGTGACGAGAGATTAATACTGGTTCTGGTGAGGCTAAAGTTGGTACTATTCTAGCATATTCGAAGAATATGGTAGTGTAACCCTTGCAGTCTATTCCAGTCATTTTAAGATTTAAGAACTTATTAGCAATCTGTTCTTTTTCATGAGGAGGACATAATTTCCTTTCGACTATATCCTTAAAGTCGGTCCATTCCATATTATAAACTCTATCACTTCCTCTAGACCGGAGAATGGTATTCCACCACTTTAGGGCTGCATTCTTAAAAAGATTAGAAGCAAACATAATCTTATCTTCATCTGCACATTTGCTTATTTTTAAGACTGCTTCTGTCTTTTCTATCCAACGTAAGGCTGCAATGGCGCCTTCATTGACAGAGAATTCTATTGGTTTACAAGACCATAATTCTTTATAAGAACAAGCATATGAAACAATTCTTCTTTTTGGAATAGGTACTTGGATCAGTGGTTCGTTATTTTCGTTCACACTGTGACTTGGTTCAGTAGGTGCACGTTTACTTCCAATTACAGTTTTATTATTTTCTGCTTCTTTAACAGTCTTGAGAATATATGTCATAGCATCTATAATTCCTTGTGCTACTATATGTTGAATGGCACTGTTATCTACATGGTTTCCGTTATTATCATTATTCTGGTTTTCCTGATTTACTTTGTTGTCCATCTAGATTGTAAACATTTATCAGGTATTAATATCACAGAATGAAATTTAATACAAAAATCACACAAACAAATTGATCAAAAACGTCGAGCATTGCGACTTTACTCTTTTTATATATCTATATGCATCGATTACAAATTACTATTGAAAAATAAACACACTAGTATTTATGCATCATAAGTATTAGGTTATCTATTTTAGTTGATTTCTTTTTTTTTATCAAACTACACACACACACACACACACACACACATATATATATATATATTGTACTAGGTGTCGTTTGCCCAATACTGCATCTCTCGCTCGTCATACTTCCACACGAGCTTCTCTCTTATCTGTCGTATCATATTTCCTTCTTCTACTAACTATTCACCATATGTGCGAAGTTCCTACACATTCTCTTCACTCATGGGTAGTAGTGGTGCTGGCACTGGGTCAGGGTATCGAGGTATGGGTTCTCCATATGGGTATGGGTTGCTTAACACACTCCGAATATACCTGTCGTCATTCCAGAACGGATCAAAAGGGTTCAGGTCAGTATACTGTGCTATGGGGTTTGGTATGGGTACTGGTTCTTCATGAGGATATAGTTCCTGATATACCCTATTGTCATCCTCCCATGGATCATACTCTAAAGGAATTGGTGCTAGGATTCTAGGTATCTCATTGGGGTTAAATGCTGGAATTGGGAATTGGTTCTCTTGGTTAGGTTCTAACTCCATTGGTTGGTTGGGAAATAATGGCAACGGTTGTGGTTCAGCTATTTGGTTCTGATTTGGATATGCTGCGGTGGTTGCTAACATATGAAAATCTACTAACTGTCTATCAAGTTCCTCTTCCCACAATGGCCTATTAACTGCTTCCTAAGTTTGGGCATTCACTTACCTATTCCATTTTGCTAAAGCTCTGTGTTGTTGTAATTTCTTCATCCCATTCCTCCTCTCATGCGCTCCCCTACTAAACCATCATCTCTTTTTGGGAGGGAATGGTTCCTCGGATTGTGCCTTAAAGATAAAAAAATCCTTCCTCGGTATTAGCAGAGTACCTCGAAGGAGTAGGCTGAGATGAGGTTCCTTCACTCTTTGGGGAACTAGCTAATTGACGGTAAGCGTCGGATGTACCTTGCTCACTCATACTGTAAACTAACAAATTATCAAATAACACAAAACAATAATATACATATTTACAAATAGTCATATAGAGTATTTCCTAACACAATTGATTAAAATTTAGGTATTAGCAGAACACCTCCATGGCTTAAACTAGTGGCTGTAGCTCTGATACCACCTCCTGTTGCAACCCCCAACCCCTACCCCAGGAGTGGGTGCCGTGAGACATAGAGCCGGTGGTATCGGTGTTTATTAATTTGGCAGCAGAATTTAAACATCAGGACTGTAGTTAGGAAATATTTCATCAGAGTTTAAACACCAAACTTTATAAATAATAAATGGGATAAAACCCAAGTTTCAATTTATAATACATTAGTAGGGATAAAACCCTAATTATTGAAAACGTAGACTCCTTTTTATTTAGGTAACTTTTATGGCCACTTCTTTAAGCCTTCAGTGCTCTCCAGTTGGCTTCTATTAGTTTCACATTAATTTACCTGAAACGCTAAAGGTTTTATCAGCAAGAAATACTGTGCATTCTAGTTTAATCAAAACAAGCTTTTATAACTTTACAGTATTAAGATTTACAATGCTTATATCTATCCAATTATTCAATACAACATTGCTACTGGGCAACCTTTGTCCCCCATGCTTGCGATCATGCTACTATTTGCAATAGTAATGAGTGTTAAGTAATGTATACAAAACCCCACATACTGATGATAATTGTAGAATCACATAAACTTAATCACTGTAAGTATTTTAGGGTTTTGTAAAATATTTGAAACATTGATTAAAAGGGTTTACAAAAAGAGAATGGACTCACTTTGCTGACTTAGATAATACTATAGCTTCCCGATGATTCTCCTGGTTATTATCTATTAAAAATTAAACAATACACACGTGTTAGTAAGATAACCCAATTCACATTAGCCAAACTACCGAGACAGAACTCCAACGAACTGAATCAAGCAGAGCCTTGACATGCGTTACAGAGCCCTAGATCAATCAGGTAGGGTAACGAATACGTGACCGGGGTTATTATACTTACAACGAGGCAGAGCTTCGCTTTTTAGGGGGTATTATTCCCGATTATAATTGCCCACTATATATCAGAGAAGAAAAGAATTTGAACAAGGAACAACTGAGCTCTCGTTCTCCATTTATAGGCTGATCATAGGTTGGCTCGCGCCCCGCGAGCGATCCGGGCTAGTCCTTCGCGGCCCGCGAGGAGTGTAGGCTAGGCTCTAGTCTGGTCGAGTTAACCCGGTAGCCTCCACACGTGGCGGACCAGGGTGTCGCCTGGTGTCACTTGGTCGCGGCCCGCGACTCGCACACCCAAAGGAGTCACGCCCTTCGAGAGTGTCACGCCCCGAATTCCACGTGTCACCAGTGGGCCCGGTGGGGAGTATCGTGACGTGGTTTGCAACATAATAGTCAAACAACACAATATATAAATAAATGCACAGCGGAAGCAAAAGATAAATATATTACGATCCGAATATAAAGTAATATCCAGTATTACAACGGAAAGTAAAGGGATCCACAGGCGGATCAAAATAAAAAGGAAAATTGTTCAACAGACTTTGACATCTAGAGCTTGCGAGACTTGAGTAATGATGCCTGGAGTAGCCAGCCTATTTCGTCTAGTACCTGCACTTAGCCTTTTTGGAAAATACGTCAGTTTACACTGGTAAATACAACTCAACTGACTCATTTGGAAAAGAGTTTGAAAATTGATTTGAATGCACTTCGGCAAAAATATCTTTTATAACTTGGGACAATTATTAAAATAATCATGTATACAGTTTTACTTATTTGTCGTCCATCAGGGCCGGTTTGTAGGGCCGGTCTAGATTAACTGACACGCCACAGGTATAATGCCCACAAGGTTGATTCCTTTAGTGGATTACCAGTTTTTACATAATGCATCTGTCAGGTGTACGCCTACACCCCGTGCTTAGGTCGTGGCCATTTCGTAAAATGATGCCAAGGATATCTGGGACATGGTCATTTAACCCCCAAAAGCCATACACCAAATAATACATATTAAACGGGTCATGCAAATACATTAGTCACAATCCGATTTAAATGACTGCACACAGCCGACAAAGCGGTACTTTTATAGCACCGTATCCCAAGCCCGTATTGGGAAAATAAGTTAAGAGTATTTACCTGAGCAAAGTATCAATCAAATACAGAAAATGCAAGTACTTTTACTGGGCTCCTAATCTGGAACGAAGGTTTATAATAATCTATTAGATTTCTAACGGGTCTTTAATTAAGCCTAGGTTTAGACCGGTTAGTTTTTAAAAGGAAGACACGGTTCAAACACATGAAGAAGCGAAGACCGGTTTAGAATGTGGTTTTGACCCGACAAGCTTGTATGCTTGTTTAATATGGGTAACTTAAACACACTCTGGATTTTGAGATAAAAACGATATGGTTTGACCCGTTTCGGCTAATATATGTAAACTAGTTACATAAGCCGATCCGAACGTGAAAGTGCGTAATGAGTAACCAAATGAATCATATACAGGTTTCCTAAGTTAATATGCCTTAAATATGTTGTGATAACAGTATGATATCTTCCATTATGCCCAAAACGAGTTTAAACCTCAAAATAAGCCCCGTAGGGGTAATTTGGTCATTTTAAAGGTTATAAAAGAGATTAATTGAAATTCTGAGATTCGGGTCCGAATACATCAGTAAAATAACTTATTTTATTAGGTCATATCAGTTGGTAATAGGTCTCATGTGACAAAATGGTTTTAAACCCAAACTATGCGTTTAATACGCTCTAAAAGCCATTTTAAGCGATTTCCGGGTTATACAGGAAATCTGAGTTTTCTGATCAGGTTATAAAGTTCAAAATACTTTATTTATTATATAAAATCAGTAGTAATTTGATTGGTGTCAAAATACTATGTAAAACTCATTTTATGACCGAAAAGGGTATAATCGGTATTAACCGAATCAACGCCATAACCTTAGGTTATGAGCAGGTTAAAAATAATTAAAAATCTTCAAAAATCTCAAAATATTATATTACATCAGTGGGTAAAAGGTTTGGTGTCAAAAATTGGGTTTAGATAGGCTTTATGCTAATTGCGCCGTTTAATTACTAAAAGGCGTTATAATTACGCTAATGAGCATAACTCCTAATCTAGACCTCTAACTGATGTGAAATTTTAGGGACATGTTTATAAATCAGTAGCAAAGATTATTGTCCTTTCACATTTCCAAAATTCTCGTTTTATGGTCAAAAGGGCATTATGGTCAACTTTAAGCATTTATCGGAAACGTGCATATGATTCGGACAATTAACGAACCAACTACAGAGGGTTATACTAACATGTAGCCTGGTCCTAAAGAAGTCCTAAGGCATTTCCAAACTCTACTAAAATGGGTCAGAACTGAAGTCAAAGCAAAAGTCAAAGTTTTGCGACTTTCGGTTCCGAACCGGGTCTAAACATAAAATTGTCGGGTTGAACATGTTTAGACATGTTCTTACACTATTTACCAAGTTATATTAATGATCAAACAGGTTGTATGGGTTCTACATTGCTAATTATGCATAAAATGGAAAATAAGCATTCTGTTGACTTTTTAATAACAAGTTTGACCCGACATTTGACCTAGTTAGAGTGGGAATCAGAGGGTGCCCTTTTAAGGGTTTATTGCCCACATAATTACCAACTTATAACCACTTTCAATTCGACTAATCACTGAACCATCAATGATTAATCGCTAAGTCAACCGTTAATTACGACGGTTCGACTTTTAAGCTAAAACTAAGCAAAAACTTAACTAAGAAAGGTTAAGCATACTTACTGAAGTCCTATGCACGATTTGGAAGGCTTAGGGTCTGCTCTTAAGCTCCAAGAAGCTCCAGAAATGCAGAAATGAGGTGTGAAGAAATGGTTGCAACATTGTGGCCTTTTATAGTGTTTCAAACACCTTAGATCATTGACAAATCATGCTATCAATGGCCATGGATCATCAACAGATGTCCCTAAGTGCCTAGGACTGTTTAGGGGTCGCCCATGGGTGAAAATATCTTATTAAAGTCGGTTTATGCGTGAAAATCGGCTGCTGTCTAAATCTTCTGTTACTGTGCAACTGAGGCGGCCCGCGTAAGGCCTTAGCATGGCTTACGTGGCCCGTATGGGCCTTCTGATCAGACTTCACATTTTCAAGTTTTTGCATACTTGTCCCTTGGCCTTTCGAAGGGTCAACCAAACATATATCTTGCAATTTGAGCCCTCCAAATTGACATACAAGGGCTTCAAGGCTTATACCCACTTTATTTAGTCCTTGATCACTTTGTTATTACCCGGAAAGTCATAACTTTCAACGTTGACGCTTTAACCCCTTGTATACGAATTTGATCATAACTTTCTCATACGATAACGAAACTTTATGAAATTTATATCGTGCATTCTAGTGAGCATAATTAACCATTACAAAGCTTTGGGTTTGTTAAAAGGTCACTCAGAGGTATAACTTAAACATGTTGACACATTTAACCCCTGTAGTTTGTAATCTCTCACTTTCATTCACAATTAGCTTTGTATGATCCATGATTTATTCGTTTGAAGGTATGAGCATCATGTAGGGCTAATGTAAATTATATTTATTCACTGTTGACATTTAGAACCCGTATATTCACATACTTTCCATGTTTGTCAACTTTAATCCTTTTATAACATTCTTTCACACGTTCAAACCTATGACACGTGTCAACACATTATAGGACGTGAATTTTCGAGGTGTTACATCCTCACCCCCTTAAAAGAAATCTCGACCTTGAGATTTATTGAAACAAATGAGGGTACTTTTCTTTCATTGTGGATTCAACCTCCCACGTGTATTCGGGACCTCTACGGGCATCCCATTTTACCTTTACAATAGGCACATGCTTCCTTTGAAGCTTCTTAACCTGTCGATCCTCGATCGACACAGGTTTTTCAACAAACATTAAGATCTCTTCTATGTGCACATCTGTATGTGGTATAACTAGTGATTCATCAGCGAAACACTTCTTCAGATTGCAGATGTGAAATACATTGTGAATTCCACTGAGCTCTTCAGGTAAGTTTAACTTATAGGCAACTGATCCGACACGTTCGATGACTTCGAACGGTCCTATATATCTCGGGCTTAACTTGCCTTTCTTACCAAATTGCATCACTCCCTTCCAGGGTGATACTTTAAGCAACACCTTGTCACCTACTTCGAATTTCATAGGTTTACGCTTTGGATCTGCGTAACTCTTCTGCCTATCTCGGGAAGCTTTGAGACGGTCATGAATCTGGACAATCTTGTCCGTCGTTTCAAAGACTATCTCCGGTCCTGATAATTGGACATCTCCAACTTCCACCCAACAAACGGGCGTTCTGCACTTTCTACCGTATAAGGCCTCGAAAGGCGCAGCTTTAATGCTGGTATGGTAGCTATTGTTGTAGGAGAATTCGATCAATAGTAGGTGGTTATCCCAACTACCACCCAAGTCAATCACACATGCTCGAAGCATGTCTTCCAACGTTTGAATAGTACGCTCACTCTGTCCGTCCGTCTGAGGATGGTAAGCCGTACTAAAATTTAAACGCGTGCCCAAAGATTGTTGGAAACTTTTCCAAAAATGGGACGTGTATCTAGTATCTCTGTCAGAGATAATAGACACAGGTATGCCATGTAAAGCTACAATCTTATCCACGTACAACTGGGCTAACATGTCGGAGCTGTAAGTCTCCTTAATGGGCAGGAAATGTGCTGACTTCGTCAGTCTGTCTACGATTACCCATATGGTGTCATTTCCTTTCCTTGTCTTAGGTAACTTGGTGATAAAATCCATAGTTACCATTTCCCACTTCCAAGTGGGAAGTTCAGGCTGTTGTAGCAAACCTGACGACTTTTGATGTTCTGCTTTGATTTGCGCACACGTCAAGCATTTGGCTACATAGGTAGCTACAGACTTCTTCAAGCCTATCCACCAATAGTTTGCCCTTAGATCCTGGTACATCTTATCAGCTCCAGGATGAACGGAGTATTTAGAACTGTGGGCTTCCTGGAGGATGACATCTCGAAGTCCTCCATAAACTGGAACCCATATTCGTCCATTTAACCTTAGAATTCCGTCCTTGCCAAGAGATAACTGCTCCTCAGTTACCCCAAGCTTTTCATTAGGATAGTTAGCTTCCAACACAGCTTCCTTCTGTGCAGCTAACAACCTTTCATTCAAACTGTTCTTAATCTTAATGCTCTTGGCATTGATTCGGATGGGTTTCACCCTTTCCTTTCGACTCAAGGCATCAGCGACTACGTTCGCCTTGCCGGGATGGTATCTGATTTCACAATCATAATCATTCAAAGTCTCCATCCAACGGCGCTGCCTCATGTTTAAATCCTTCTGATTAAACAGGTGCTGGAGGCTCTTGTGATCAGAATAGATCACACATTTGATACCATATAAATAGTGCCTCCATAGCTTTAGTGCAAATACAACGGCACCCAACTCCAAGTCATGGGTGGTGTAATTCTTTTCATGCACTTTCAATTGTCTTGAAGCATAGGCAATAACCTTGCCTTTCTGCATAAGTACACACCCCATCCCGGTGTGTTATGCATCACAATATACTACAAATTCATCGATTCCATCAGGCAATGTCAGTACTGGAGCGTTGCTCAACTTCTGCTTCAGAATATCGAAGGATTCCTGCTGCTTAGGACCCCAGTCAAACTTAATCTTCTTACGCATTAGCAAAGTCAGGGGTGCAGCAATCCTTGAGAAGTTCTCAATAAATCGCCTATAATATCCTGCCAAACCTAGAAAGCTACGAATCTATGTATGCGTCCTTGGCTCTTGCCAGTTGATAACAACTTCAACCTTAGCGGGATCCACCTGGATACCACGCTCACTAACCACATGTCCAAGGAATTGGACTTCTCGAAGCCAAAATTCACACTTCGAAAATTTGGCGTAAAGCTTCTCTTGTTGAAGTAGTGAAAGAATACATCGAAGATGCTTCTCATGATCGGCCTTGTTCTTCGAGTATATGAGGATGTCGTTAATGAAGACGATGGCAAATTTGTCCAAGTATGGTTTGCAGACGCGATTCATAAGATCCATGAATGCGGCAGGTGCATTAGTGAGCCCAAAAGGCATCACTAGGAACTCGTAATGACCATAATGAGTCCTAAATGCAGTCTTGTGTACATCTTCATCTTTGACCTTCAGTTGATGATAGCCTGACCTTAAGTCAATCTTAGAGAAGTAACTTGCCCCTTGCAATTGATCAAACAGATCATCGATTCTGGGCAATGGATACCTATTCTTGATAGTGACTTTGTTAAGTTCGCGGTAATCGATGCATAGACGCATCGATCCATCCTTCTTTTTGACAAACAGGATTGGCGCTCCCCAAGGAGATGAGCTAGGTCTAATAAGACCTTTGGCTAGCAAATCATCTAGCTGCGTCCTCAATTCCTTCATCTCTGTTGGTGCCAACCTATAAGGTGCTCTCGCAACAGGTGCTGCTCCGGGGATGATGTCGATTCTGAATTCTACTTGCCTATCTGGTGGTAGACCAGGTAGTTCTTCAGGAAATACTTCAGGATATTCAGAAATAACTGGAATATCTTCAACCTTAGGCTTCTGCTCATCGATAGTTACCTGTGCCATATAAATGACACAACCTTTCTTCAAACACCTAGACGCCTTGAGCATAGACACTTGCTCAGGTAGTCCATATTGGGTATCTCCCTGAATGGTAAGTGGCTCACCAGACGGAGTCTTGATCACCACTTGCTTCTTATTGCAGACTATCTGGGCTTGGTTACGAGATAACCAATCCATGCCTATCACTATGTCAAAACCAGCTAACTTCAAAGGAAGTAAAGACAATGGAAATGAGTGGTTCCTAATGGATATAACACATCCATCTAACACGGTTGATGCGGTTTCTATGGTTCCATCAGCTAATTCCACCTCATATTTCACGCTTAGGGTTTTAATAGGCAATTTCAACAATTCACAAAACTTATTATCTACAAACGACTTATCAGCACCTGAATCAAAAAGTACCCTTGCATAGACATCATTGATGAGAAAGGTACCTGTGATTACGTTGTCATCCTGGACTGCTTCCTTTGCATCCATTCGAAAGACCGTTGCATTGGTCTTCTTGGCCTCTTCAGGCTTCTTGGCGTACTTAGGGCAGTTGG
This sequence comes from Helianthus tuberosus, assembly GCA_030545235.1. Lineage (NCBI taxonomy): Eukaryota > Viridiplantae > Streptophyta > Magnoliopsida > Asterales > Asteraceae > Helianthus > Helianthus tuberosus. Next base: position 141,880,305 of record CM060359.1, on the reverse strand, counting down.
TTTTGATATGCCCTTTCTCATTGCAATTGTAGCATGTGGCATCTTTTATCTTCTTGCACTCTATCGTCTTGTGCTCTCTAGACTTGCATATCCCACATGCAGGTGATCCTGAATTAGAATTGGACTCAAGTCTGCACTTTCCAAAGTGGCATTTTTGGCAAGTCGTGCACTTTGGCTTTTCCTCTGTTCACTGACTATTCTTTCCAGACCCAAACTTCTTAGAATCAGTGTTTCCCTTGTGCTTCTTCTCTGACCCTCGTGAGTTATCATCCTCATGTTTCCTCTTACTTTCTTCAGATTTCTTTAGCGATCTCAACCTGACCGCATCTAAAGTAAGGGACAGAGAGAGATCAGCTGCTGACCTAAACGTAGCAGGTCTTGAAGCCTTAACACTGGCTTTGATTTATGGGGCTAAACCCCCAATGAAGCGAGCAATTCGCTTGGGTTCCGGTGTTACTAGGTAAGGAACCAGTCTGGACAGAGTATTGAAACTAGTGAGGTAAGCTTGACAATCTAAGTTTGTCATCACCAATGATAAGAAATCTGATTCAATTCTTTCGACCTCGTGTTGAGGGCAGTATTTTTCCATAATGAGAGCAACAAACTGTTCCCATGACATGTTGTAGAGCGGGATCTTCCCAGCAGCTTGAATGAGAGACTTCCACCATGCCAGTGCCTCTCCTTTGAACTTTTGGGATACATACTTCACTACATCCCTTTCAGCACAACCGCTGATATCGACAACTGTGTCCATTTCATCCAACCAGGTCATACAATCAACTGCCCCTTTCTCCCCAGTGAAATCCCGGGGTTTGCAGGAAACAAAGTATTTATAGGTACAGGACTTGGTACATGGTTCATTATCGAACACTATCCTTTTGGATGGAACACTGTGTTGATTAGATGAGTTTCAATCATCATCCTTCTTCGTCTCTTCTTTCTTTGAGGGCGGCTTGCTATGAGCCTCAGAATGAGTTTTAGGGACAGATTTAGAGTGGGGTACAGATGAGGCTTTACTATGAGTCCCACTATACTCCTTGAATTGCTCCTCTACAGCTTTAGATACAGTTGTATCGATCAGTGTACGAAGTTCTCCTCTGGTTATATTAATCTTATCATCATCGTGGTTTTCTAGAGGATGACTGTTTATCTCGTCAGAGTCAGCCATGTAGGTAGTTTTAATTGCTACAAAAAGAAATAAGGGCAAGGTTTATTTAGAAGCCCATACAGTACTATCGTTTTAAACGATTTATTAACCATGTTTTTAATACACATTTTAGTTAATTTGCTAAATATATAATTGTTCAGGATCTTTATCATAATCCTAAATTATAAGTTAATAATAGCACAAAAGGCCTAGTCACGTAGACAAGTTTAATTTATAGGCCTTGATTTTACGGAATCGAGGCATTAAGGTTTGAATCAAAGTTCATTACCTTTTCTTGACAGGGAGTTGTAGGCTACCACTGTCTTAGTCCAGAGGACGTTAATTATAGCCCGTGGGCACTTCATCTATAAGGGATGATTATATCAGTAAGGGAATTTAGAATAACCCATTTAAAAATGACTTATGTGATTTTATCGTATCACACTTTGTCAAGTATGTTAATATGCTTTCAGATGTTTAATAAGGATTTGAATCTCTTGAATAGGTTCTACCATCTTGGCCTTGTCTGCAGTGACATTTAGGCTAGGTTTTACCTTTAAGATTCTTTTTAATAATTAACGCAGAACAATCCTAAATTGAAATGTTAACGAGGATCTGAACCTAATTGTGGAACTTACCATCTTGGCCCTGTCTTAAGGTGACATATGGCTAGGTCTTGTCCTTTTTAGGTTTTGCCATTTTTATTATAATGGTAGATCTTATAATATAGGAATGATATTTTAAATATAATCGTTCCATTAAAATTTAAACAAGTATATGGTTGCCCTAAACGGGACTTCTAATAAAATGACTTGCCCATGCAAGGGCTAATCAGAAAAATAACAAAGGAACCCAATAAGGGCAAAATAAAACGAATTAGGATTAGTCCTATGTTCTTGTCTAGACTCAAGAATGTGCAATTGTGTAACTGAGATTAAACACAAAAGGTTAGCGTTTAATTCACTCAGTGTTGGCTCTGATACCAACCTGTCGCACCCCGAATTCCACGTGTCACCAGTGGGCCCGGTGGGGAGTATCGTGACGTGGTTGGCAACATAATAGTCAAACAACACAATATATATATATAAATGCACAGCGGAAGCAAAAGATAAATATATTACGATCCGAATATAAAGTAATATCCAGTATTACAACGGAAAGTAAAGGGATCCACAGGCGGATCAAAATAAAAAGGAAAATTGTTCAACAGTCTTTGACATCTAGAGCTTGCGAGACTTGAGTAATGATGCCTGGAGTAGCCAGCCTATTTCGCCTAGTACCTGCACTTAGCCTTTTTGGAAAACACGTCAGTTTACACTGGTAAATACAACTCAACTGACTCATTTGGAAAAGAGTTTGAAAATTGATTTGAATGCACTTCGGCAAAAATATCTTTTATAACTTGGGACAATTATTAAAATAATCATGTATACAGTTTTACTTATTTGTCGTCCATCAGGGCCGGTTTGTAGGGCCGGTCTAGATTAACTGACACGCCACAGGTATAATGCCCACAAGGTTGATTCCTTTAGTGGATTACCAGTTTTTACATAATGCATCTGTCAGGTGTACGCCTACACCCCGTGCTTAGGTCGTGGTTATTTCGTAAAATGATGCCAAGGATATCCGGGACATGGTCATTTAACCCCCAAAAGCCATACACCAAATAATATATATTAAACGGGTCATGCAAATACATTAATCACAATCCGATTTAAATGACTACACACACCCGACAAAGCGGTACTTTTATAGCACCGTATCCCAAGCCCGTATTGGGAAAATAAGTTAAGAGTATTTACCTGAGCAAAGTATCAATCAAATACAGCAAATGCAAGTACTTTTACTGGGCTCCTAATCTGGAATGAAGGTTTATAATAATCTATTAGATTTCTAACGGGTCTTTAATTAAGCCTAGGTTTAGACCGGTTAGTTTTTAAAAGGAAGACACGGTTCAAACGCATGAAGAAGCGAAGACCGGTTTAGAATGTGGTTTTGACCCGAAAAGCTTGTATGCATGTTTAAAATGGGTAACTTAAACATACTCTGGATTTTGAGATAAAAACGATATGGTTTGACCCGTTTCGGCTAATATATGTAAACTAGTTACATAAGCCGATCCGAACGTGAAAGTGCGTAATGAGTAACCAAATGAATCATATACAGGTTTCCTAAGTTAATATGCCTTAAATATGTTGTGATATCAGTATGATATCTTCCATTATGCCAAAAACGAGTTTAAACCTCAAAATAAGCCCTGTAGGGGTAATTTGGTCATTTTAAAGGTTATAAAAGAGATTAATTGAAATTCTGAGATTCGGGTCCGAATACATCAGTAAAATAACTTATTTTATTAGGTTATATCAGTTGGTAATAGGTCTCATGTGACAAAATGGTTTTAAACCCAAACTATGCGTTTAATACGCTCTAAAAGCCATTTTAAGCGATTTTCGGGTTATACAGGAAATCTGAGTTTTCTGATCAGGTTATAAAGTTCAAAATACTTTATTTATTATATAAAATCAGTAGTAATTTGATTGGTGTCAAAATACTATGTAAAACTCATTTTATGACCGAAAAGGGTATAATCGGTATTAACCGAATCAACGCCATAACCTTAGGTTATGAGCAGGTTAAAAATAATTAAAAATCTTCAAAAATCTCAAAATATTATATTACATCAGTGGGTAAAAGGTTTGGTGTCAAAAATTGGGTTTAGATAGGCTTTATGCTAATTGCGCCGTTTAATTACTAAAAGGCGTTATAATTACGCTAATGAGCATAACTCCTAATCTAGACCTCTAACTGATGTGAAATTTTAGGGACATGTTTATAAATCAGTAGCAAAGATTATTGTCCTTTCACATTTCCAAAATTCTCGTTTTATGGTCAAAAGGGCATTATGGTCAACTTTAAGCATTTATCGGAAACGTGCATATGATTCGGACAATTAACGAACCAACTACAGAGGGTTATACTAACATGTAGCCTGGTCCTAAAGAAGTCCTAAGGCATTTCCAAACTCTACTAAAATGGGTCAGAACTGAAGTCAAAGCAAAAGTCAAAGTTTTGCGACTTTCGGTTCCGAACCGGGTCTAAACATAAAATTGTCGGGTTGAACATGTTTAGACATGTTCTTACACTATTTACCAAGTTATATTAATGATCAAACAGGTTGTATGGGTTCTACATTGCTAATTATGCATAAAATGGAAAAAATAAGCATTCTGTTGACTTTTTAATAACAAGTTTGACCCGACATTTGACCTAGTTAGAGTGGGAATCAGAGGGTGCCCTTTTAAGGGTTTATTGCCCACATAATTACCAACTTATAACCACTTTCAATTCGACTAATCACTGAACCATCAATGATTAATCGCTAAGTCAACCGTTAATTACGACAGTTCGACTTTTAAGCTAAAACTAAGCAAAAACTTAACTAAGAAAGGTTAAGCATACTTACTGAAGTCCTATGCACGATTTGGAAGGCTTAGGGTCTGCTCTTAAGCTCCAAGAAGCTCCAGAAATGCAGAAATGAGGTGTGAAGAAATGGTTGCAACATTGTGGCCTTTTATAGTGTTTCAAACACCTTAGATCATTGACAAATCATGCTATCAATGGCCATGGATCATCAACAGATATCCCTAAGTGCCTAGGACTGTTTTGGGGTCGCCCATGGGTGAAAATATCTGATTAAAGTCGGTTTATGCGTGAAAATCGGCTGCTGTCTAAAGCTTCTGTTACTGGGCAACTGAGGCGGCCCGCGTAAGGCCTTAGCATGGCTTACGCGGCCCGTATGGGCCTTCTGATCAGACTTCACATTTTCATGTTTTTGCATACTTGTCCCTTGGCCTTTCGAAGGGTCAACCAAACATATATCTTGCAATTTGAGCCCTCCAAATTGACATACAAGGGCTTCAAGGCTTATACCCACTTTATTTAGTCCTTGATCACTTTGTTATTACCCGAAAAGTCATAACTTTCAACGTTGATGCTTTAACCCCTTGTATACGAATTTGATCATAACTTTCTCATACGATAACGAAACTTTATGAAATTTACATCGTGAATTCTAGTGAGCATAATTAACCGTTACAAAGCTTCGGGTTTGTTAAAAGGTCACTCAGAGGTATAACTTAAACATGTTGACACATTTAACCCCTATAGTTTGTAATCTCTCACTTTCATTCACAATTAGCTTCGTATGATCCATGATTTATTCGTTTGAAGGTATGAGCATCATGTAGGGCTAATGTAAATTATATTTATTCACTGTTGACATTTAGAACCCGTATATTCACATATTTTCCATGTTTGTCAACTTTAATCCTTTTATAACATTCTTTCACACGTTCAAACCTATGACACGTGTCAACACATTATAGGACGTGAATTTTCGAGGTGTTACAGAGAGTACTTAAATTATTGTTTTTATTTGATTTTTATAAATATTAAGGTATTTAGGGCCGTTAACGAGTATTTGGGGTATAATAGGGACGTTTAGGGTTAGGCTAAGGGGTTTTGGGAGGGTTGTTATAGTTGCAGCTTCTTTTTCATTGAAAGAACTTCGCGATCCAAGTTTTCTTTCATCGATTCCACCTCGACCCACCTGCGGTATAGCTCAACAATATAAACATTTGATTGAGCTTGATTGGCAAAAACTGCCAGCCCCATGTCTTGGCTCTTCATCCTTCGGCTTCGGGAGTGATCAATCGGAGTATTAATACCAAATATAAACATTTTTGCGGTAAGTGCATCCATGACAGAATCTTTATTCTTTGTTTCCCAATCAGGCACAAATTTCTCCTTCGCCATTTTTGGATCCACCTCCATCTCATCCGAAAAAACATCTGCATACAGGAAAAAGGTCATCACCTCAGGTCGGAACCAAGATGAAGGAAGGGAGGAAACTGGGTCCTCATCATCCTCTAAAAAACAATCCAGACCTAAAGAAAAACCCAGAACAGTACTTGAAAAGCTTACAACTTTCTTCTCCCCTTTATTCAAATTTCCCGCATCATTCATCTCCATCTCGTCCTCATCATCAACCGGAAGGAACCCCGAGTAGACAATCGCCGGACCAGACATAGCCTTTCCAACTTCCTCCCGGGATGATCTCCCACCAGAAAGATGTTCAGATAAATTTGTCAACGCGTGGTCGGAGGAAGAAGAAAGGGCTTTCTTGGCTTTTTTGGAAGCATTCGGAAGAGGAAGATCGTCTTTAAGATTGACTTGATGAGCTCTAGCTTTCCTTTTCCGATGAATAAGGCCTTTGACATCCGACCCAGAAGAAGTACCCTTCCCCTTGTCAAGAGAAACCATAGCTGGGGACAGGCCCTTTAACTCCCGGTCCAGTTCACAAATTTCCAGATCACTATCTTCGTTCACCACTGGAGCATCCGCCAAAGTTTGAATGCCAGAAGATCCCACCGTTTCAGCACCAGATACGGACACAACCAGATGTTGCAAAGGCACTTCCGGATCAACTAGAGGCCTAATAGCATAAGCAGCTGAAGCAATTTGTTTAATAAAAGGTTCTCCATCCCCGGTATCTTCAACAATATCAAAATCCAAGTCTGAAAATTTGGGAACCTTCAGAGCATCGCTAAGCGATATGACGTTCTCTGTCACCAAAAAAGAAAAAAACATAAGTAAAATACACAATTATAAGGTGCCGAAGGGAAGAAAACAGGCCGGATCACTTACCCTCACCTTTCCTGCTTATCACCGGCCATTCCCTATCCCCCCGGTTTCAATTATGGCTCACACGACCTAAAAGTAAAACATGCTCCGGAAGGGGAAGAATAGGGATCCGATTATCTACTAAATCCCAGGCTAATCTCCGGTCAAAAACAAAGTTTTCCCCAAGGTCAAAATCCATGGATTGGTCTTTAAACCTCCATACCATATTGGTTGGAAGGCAAAGGTTATCCAACCAGAAAAAGTTGTCTTTCCAGTTTTTTAGGCTCGACTTTTCCTCTGAGGAAGGACTGAGGATACCCTTTCGGTGAGAAAAAGTATAACAATTCCCAGCCGTAATAAATTCGTAAAAATACCGGAAGACATCTAGATCTGGTTTATAACCTAAAGCCCTACAAGAGATTTCAAAATGATTTATCCGACTAAGTCTGAACGGGTTAACCTGATAAAGGTGAACCTAGAAGAACCAGATGACCTTTATCAAAAAATTAGTAAAAGGAATACGGTAGTTTGCAAAAATGAAAACCCGCGTATACAAAGGAAACTTCCAGGAAAGAAAAGGGTAAATAGGTTTATCATGAGCCGGAAGTTCCGGGTTCAAAAAGGACGGAATCTAGTAATCCTGTAGGAATTTGTCAAACTGTCTCTGCGTCAAAACGCTGAAACTTTCAGAAAGATTATCTTTACCTGTAGCCATGAAGACTAAAAGGGAACAGTACGCACCTCGGAAATGAAAGGTATCGCCTGGATTGGAGAAAAATTTCCTCAAGAGGAAAGGAAACACAGAGAAATCAGAAGAGTAAAAAGCAAAAAGGTAAAAATGGTCACCATAAATAGGGGAACGAGATGGGAAACAGCTGGCATGTCCAATCAAACGTCACTTCAATGCGCCGATCACGATTCCCAAGACGGGGAATGATACGGACACAAGGCAGTGACTAACCGACATATCTTACCTCACCCATCTCACTGACGCCACGTCATTGACTTCAGAAGAAAGTACAAAAACTTTATTAAGTCCAAACTTGAACTTAATAAACTAAGGGACTTGAAGATACATAGCCGGGACCGGACCTTCCTCAAGGAGGCCGGACCGAAACAGAAGGAACGCATGTCTCACCACTCTGTCCCTTAGTCACAAAAGCAGATGCACCTCCAAAAGGTACGTCCTGACTGAATGACGTCATCAATGTTGACTACTATAAATACCCCCATCAAGTACATCATAAGTACGATTTTTTGAACCTTCGTCCTTACTTTCCCTCTCTACTTTCTCTCTCTAGTAAATACTTATCCTCAAGCTGGAGGGTGGTCGCAGAGTGGCTCTCCCACCTCTGCGACGAGCCTAACGGTTTGTTCAGTGTGCATGTTCGAATCTTCAAGCTCTCATTAAGGTCTAAACTTGGTTTACAGTTCCTGGAAACTTTTTGGCTCTTCAGGTTCCTTAGCAGTCTATGGGGTCGATCGGCTTTGGATTTCGATTTCGTAAATCTGATTGAAAGATCTGGGGGTTTAATTACTTTATGGGATGCAGGGGTCTTCATAAAGACGAGTGTGTACAAGAGCAGGCATTTTATGGTGGTATTGGGTGGGATTGTCGGGTCTAGTGATATTTTAAATGTGGCAAACGTTCACACTCGGGGAGCCTGTAGGGCTGTTTGGGAGGAAATTAGTGGGGTTAGAGATTCATTTCCGGGCCTTTGGCTCTTAATAGGCGATTTTAATGATATAAGATCGAGTGAAGAGCGCCTCAATTTTGATTTTGTTTCGTCACATGTCGCGGCCTTTAATCAGTTTATCGCCTAAGGAGATTTTTGTGAATTCAATATAGGGGAGTAAATTCACATTCATGGCCGAAGCAGGTTTCAAATGAATTAAATTATATAGGTTCCTCGTGTGTCGAGACTTCTTTGTTAAATAACCAAACACTGAGGTTATGGCTCTTAATAGAAACTTATCTGATTCTCCTTTCTCTTTCGAATGCGGATTTTGGTCATTCCGTACCAGTTTTTAATTCATGGCTCAAAATCCCAGGTTTTGAAGAAAGCTTGTTCTAACGGTATTTTTGAAGGTATAAAAGTTGGACTTGAAGGCCCGTCTCTATCTCATTTTCTCTTCGCCGATGATGCCACTTTTCTTGGTGAATGGTCGACTAGAAATGCATTAATGCTAAGGCGCATTCTTAGGTGTTTCCACTTGATTTCCGGATTAAAAATCAGTACTCAAAAGTGCAGTATTTTTGGTGTTGGGGTGTCCCAGTTGGAACTCTCTAACTTGGCGGATTTGTTCGGGTGCAAGGTGGGCTCTTTTCCATTCACCCACCTTGGGCTCCCGGTTGGAGGTAACATGAACTTGGTCTGGAATTGGATACCAGTTATTAATAAATTTCGAAACAGGCTGTCTCTTTGGAAAGCTCGCCAGCTCTCTATCTGAGGTCGAACTACCGTGATTAAATCTGTTTTAAGGTCCTTACCAACGTATTACTTTTCCATGTATCGAGCGCCGTTTTTGGTGATCGAAACACTTGAAAGGTTGAGTGTCACACCCCAAATTTCCACGTGTCACCGGTGGGCCCGGTGGGGAGTATCGTGACGTCATGGTTGGCAACATAATAGTCAAACAACACAATATTAATATGCACAGCAGAAGCAATTGAAAATATAATACAACCGAATTTATTATTGTAATATCAAATGTCACAATATTCAGAAGTTTATCCACAGAAGGATCAAACATAAAATGGAAACAATAGTTCAACAGACTTTAGGCATCTTAAGCTTGCGAGACTTCTATTGATGCTAAGGAGAATATATCCAGCCAATTTCGTATAGTACCTGCATTTAGCCTTTTTGGAAAATACGTCAGTTTACACTGGTAAATACAATCAACTGACTCATTTTGGAAAATGATTAAAAATTGGTTTGGATGCACATGGCATGAATATTTTATAATTTGATTAAAATGCACAGAGGCAAGGTTAATCTTTTTATTAACTTGGGAGAATTATTTAATATTATAATCCTGTGAACGAATTACATGTTACTTATGCGTTCAGTAGCCCGGATCTAGTCCGGGTTAAAGATCAATAGACACACCACATCATTGAGTTATACACTGATAGGTGTACGCCTACACCCCGTGCTCAGGTCGTGGCCATCTCGTAAGATGATGCCAAGGATATCCGGGACATGGTCATTAACCCCCCAAAGGCTGTAAAGTAAACAAGACTGTTTAAACGAGCCGATCAAATTATTCAACTACCCACTTTAACGGTGGAGATTTGATGCCCGATCAAGCGGTATGCTATATACCGTAACCCAAGCCCGTATAGGGAAAATAAGTTAAAAGTATTTACCTGAGCAATGTATAAATCACAATAAGCAAAATGCACGTAGATTTTACTGGTCCTCCTAATCTGGAACGAAGGTTTTATAATAACCTATTAGAATCCTAACGGGCCTTTAATTAAGCTTAAGCTTAGACCGGCTAGTTTCAAAGATACGGTTCGTACGCACGATTAAGCGAAGACCGGATAGAATGTGATTTAGACCAGACAAGTTCAGAGACTTGTTTAATATGGGTTTATTATTCACATTCTGGATTTTGAGATAAAACCGTTAAGGTTTGACCCGTTTCGGCTAATTTATGTAAACTTGTTACATAAACCGAACCGTACGCGTAATAAGCGTGACGGGTATTCATGAGAGCTATATACAGGTTTCCTAAGTTAGTTATGCCTCAAATATGTTGTGACATCAGTAAGATGTCTTTCATTATGCCCGAAACGTGTTTAAACACAAACTAGGCCCCGTAGGGGTAGTTTGGTCATTTAAAAGTTTATAAAAGAGTTTACGTGACAACCTGAGTTACAGGTCTGATGTAATCAGTAGATATACTCAATTTGCTAGGTTATATCAGTAGGTTAAAGCATGTATGTGAAATTTATCATTTTTAACCAACTATGCCCCGTAGGGGTATTTTGGTAATTTCACATAAGCCGGAAAAGCTCAAAACTGAAGTCTGAGTTTATCAACCTTTGCTTACTGTTAAAATGTAATAATTTTCCTCTTATATCAGTAGGTATCAACCCGGGTATGTTCAATATGATTTTAAAACATACTATGCGTCAAAAACGCTAATTAAGGCGATTAAAGGCCATTTCCGGGTTCGATACTTAAATCTGATATTTTTATATTTCCAGAAGGCTTAAAATAATTTATTTATCATATGTGATCAGTAGCAAAAGGTTTGGAGTCGTTTAGATATGTAAAACTCATTTTATGGCCCGTAAGGGCAAAACCGACATTTACCGAATTAAGACTACGACTATGAGTTATGCTCAGCCTAAAATTAATTAAAAATCTTTAAAAATCCTAAAATAATATATTACATCAGTGGGTAAAAGATTTGATATCGGAAAGTATGTTTAAGTAGGCTATACGCTAATTGCGCCATTTTATTAACATAAAGCATTCATTTAGCGATAATGAGCATAACTCTTAATCTACAAGTCAAACTGATGTTAAACTTTTCATACAAGTCTATATATCAGTAATTTAAGTTTCTACTCTCTTACTTTTCCAGAAATCACGTTTTATGGTAATAAGGGCATAACGGTCAACATACGAGAAATTAACGGAAACATGCATATTAATTGGATAACTAACGAACCAAGGTGTATAATCACAGAGGGTTGTTCTAATATGTAACCTGATCCAATTAAAGCTCTGAGGCATTTCTAAAACATGCCTAAACGGGTCAGAACTGAAAGTTAAAGTGAAAGTCAAACTATGTGACTTTTGGTTCCGAACCGGGTCTAAACAGGAAATTGTCGGGTTGAACATGTTTAGACATGTTCTTACACTTATTACTAAGTTATAACAATGATCCAACAGGTTGTATATGATCTACAATGTTAATTATGAATAAATGGCATTTTAGACTTCATGTTGACTTTTTAAGTAAAGGTTTGACCCGACTTTTGACCTGGTTAGAGTGATGATCAGGGGAAACCCTTTTGAGGTTTTATTACCCACATAAATACCATCTTATATCTACCTTTGATTCGAGAATTGACTGAGCCGTTATTGACTAATCTTGAAGTCAAACCGTAATTACGACGATTTGACTTTTAGCCTAAATACTAAGTTAAACTCAATTAAAGAAGGACTAGTAGACTTACAAGAGTCCTATGCACGAGATAAGATCAGTTGAGGCTGCTTGGGAGCTCCAGAATTGATCCAAATGGGCAGATGAAGGTGTGAGGAATGAATTGAAAGTCATGGCCTTTATATAGTGAAATTTTCACCACAAGAACTTGACACACAACTCTATAATCGACCACAACCATCCAACATGTGTCTCTAGGGTCTAGGAACATTTTAGGGGTCGCCCATGAGTGAAAAATACCAACAAGATCGGCCAGAATCGTGCAAAACAGGCTGTAGCAGGTTTTGCTGCATCTGGGCTCCTGAGGCGGCCCGCCTCAGGTTTGGTTATATGCCACGCGGGCCGCGTGGCCCTTCTGATCGTCCAAAAACGTTTTCAAGCTTCCACAACTTGTCTCTTGGCTCTTCGGAAGGTCAACTAGCATTATTTCTTGCAATTTGACCCCCTTATCTTTACCCACAAGGGCTTTAGGACTTATACCCACTTTGCCAAGTCCCTGAACACTTCCGGTTAACCCGAAAAGTCTTAACTTTCAATGTATGCACTTTAACCCCTCGAATACGAATTTGGTCATAACTTTCTCATACGATAACGAAACTTAATGAAATTTTAATCGTGCATTCAAGTGAGTATAATTAACATTTACAAAGCTTCGGGTTTGTCAAAAGGTCACTCAGAGGTATATCTTTAAACATGTTGACACATTTAACCCCTGTAGTTTGTAATCTCTCACTTTTAGCTTCGTATGATCCATGATTTATTCGTTTGATGTTATAAACATCATGTAGGGTTATTATGAAGTATATTTATTCACAGTTGACACTTAGAATACGTACAATCACGTACTTTCCATGTTTGTCAACTTTAGTCCTTTTATAACATTCTTTCACACGTTCAAACTTTATGACACGTGTCAACACATTATAGGACGTGAATTTTCGAGGTGTTACATTCTCACCCCCTTAAAATAAATCTCGACCCGATATTTACTGAAATAAGTAAGGGTACTTTTCTTTCATCGTGGATTCAACCTCTCACGTGAATTCGGGGCCTCTACGGGCATCCCATTTGACCTTTACAATAGGTACGTGCTTCCTTCGAAGCTTCTTCACCTGTCGATCTTCAATCGACAAAGGTTTTTCAACAAATTTTAAGCTCTCGTCTATATCCACATCTGTATGGGGTAATACCAGTGATTCATCAGCGAAGCACTTTTTCAGATTGCAGATGTGGAACACATTGTGAATTCCACTGAGCTCTTCCGGTAAGTTTAACTTATAGGTAACTGACCCGATACATTCGATAACCTCGAAAGGTCCTATGTATCTCGGGCTTAGCTTGCCTTTCTTACCAAACCGCATCACTCCCTTCCAGGGTGATACTTTAAGCAATACTCTGTCACCTACTTCGAAGTGAAAAGCTTTACGCTTCGGATCTGCGTAGCTCTTCTGCCTATCCCGGGCAGCTTTGAGACGGTCACGAATCTGGACAATCTTGTCCGTCGCTTCGAACACGATCTCTGGTCCTGATAACTGAACATCTCCAACTTCCGCCCAACAAACGGGTGATCTACACTTTCTACCGTAAAATGCCTCGAAAGGCGCAGCATTAATGCTGGTATGGTAGCTATTGTTGTAGGAGAATTCGATTAATGGTAGGTTCTTATCCCAACTACCTCCCAAATCGATCGCACATGCACGTAGCATGTCTTCCAACGTTTGAATAGTATGCTCACTCTGACCGTCAGTTTGAGGATGATAAGCCGTACTAAAATTCAAACGTGTGCCCAAAGATTGTTGGAAACTTTTCCAAAAATGTGACGTGTACCTAGTATCCCGGTCAGAGATAAATAGCTACAGGTATGCCATGTAGGGCTACAATCTTATCACGTATAACTGGGCTAACGTGTCGGAGCTATAAGTCTCCTTGATGGGTAAGAAATGTGCTGACTTAGTCAGCCTATCACTATAACCCATATTGTACCATTTCCTTTCCTGGTCTTGGGTAACTTGGTAATAGAATCCATAGTTACCATTTCCCACTTCCACGTAGGAAATTCAAGCTGTTGTAGCAAACCTGACGGTTTCTGATGCTCAACTTTGACTTGCGCACAAGTCAAGCATTTAGCTACATAGGTGGCTACAGACTTCTTCAAGCCTATCCACCAATAATTTGCCCTTAGATTCTGGTAATTGAACTTACCAATCTATTGCCCTTACAATAGATGTTTATCATCCTACTTTTACAGGGTCTCCAAGGGAGTAGCCTTGATGCTTACATATCAACTATCATAGACAAGCTTAACTTAAGGTGAGATGGTTATTCCAACCACTACCTAACAAATTTTAAGGATTAGTTGATCCTTGAAGTTAGTTGAACAAATCGACGATTTAGAACAGCTGATGGCAATTTCTTAATTGTTGCCCAATTAGGGTTGCAGTAACTAATGCATAAGCAAAATGAACAGTCTTTCTTATTTAACGATATCACACTTTCGGAATATCGAGTTAGGCTATATGAACCCTCTATTTTAAAACTTAGTAAATCAGGGTTTCGATTCTTCCAATGATGGTACTAGCCGTCTTGGAGATTTCATAGTAATACAGCCTTAAATGGGATATGAAACTCAACTCTACCTGCCCCCCCCCCCCAGGGGTAAACAGGGTAATCTTAGGAGAAGATAATCAAGATGTAAGGAGGTTACAGAGATTTTCCATATTTCAGGCTCTAGTTCATCCACCATTGCTTGTGTCAAATAAGTGACACATTTATGTTACGAGTCCTCATATTCCGTTACCAGGGAATATCTTCCTTGAATACTACTAGTCGACTTTAGTACGATATGATCATTGGGATATCTTAGGGGTTCCATGTATTAAACCTCCATGCTGATCAGACATGGAAATAATCTATGGGACACACTAGGATACGCCAATCCTCATATGACACTTTTATCAAACATAGTTTGGCATTCGCAGGCGATAGAAAACAATGACAAAAAAATAATTAAAATAACATATGTTGTCGTACTCTATGCAAAGAAAGAGTGCTCTTAGATTTTCGGAAGGACTCCTTGCCGATCCATAAGAATCGGTTACTATGGTTTCCTTGGTAGTTATACCTTGTGGATGATAATAAAAATTTGCTAAGTTTATGGTTCATGAAGATTTATTATTGCCTGTATAAAAAAACAGGACACTTAGCCGAAATTATCATTGATAAATGATAAGGAAGTTTATTGTACAAGTGCTTATATTTAATCAATAATGGAAGTTTCACAAACTAGGCACCTAGCTCAGTTGGCTAGGCGCGCGAAAGGGTGCGGCCTAGACCCAGGTTTGATTCCGGGGACGGCCAATTCCACCATTTTTTTTGTTGCTTATTATTTAGCTTGTTCTTGCTCTTTTTTCTTAGATTTCTGGGAGTTATCTTCCTCCTTTGGTTCATCCTTCGCATACGAAGTGTGAACAAAACTCTTCTCATGAGCAATTGAACATGGTTTTGAATGAAATTTAGAGCGAGGAGCATTCGGCTCTTCAGACCGTTTCATGATCTTTCTATGGTCCTTCCAACTGCTGTGTCAACCACAGCCTGGAGATTAGCTCCATTAATATTGAGGTTTACGTTTGTAGTTTTATTAACTTTCGTCGCATTAATAGTATTGCGACTGTCATCGACCTCATCCGATTTTTCCATACTCGAAACTTGGTACCAATCACCAAGATTTAACAATTATTAGTCACCATCCTGATGACCTGACTTAGATTAGCCACGGCATTCATAAACCGTATGGGCTATTCTGTTCTATACATTCTTAATGAATGCTATTTGAATGTATATCTATTACATTTAGCTTAGGTCACAAAAGGACTATCAATGGCATTTAAGGTTTGGAGCGAGTCCAATACCTGCTTGACAGGGGACCATAATGTCACAACTGTCTTTGTCACAAGGACGATTATAAATAGCTCAAAGGCTAGTCTTATAAGACTTTTATTATATATATACATATATGGCATAGAAGCCTGTCTCGATGGACGTAGAAAGATATGGCATAAAGCCCAGTCATGAAGGACGTAAGTAATCATATGGCGCGAAGGCCCTGTCATAGAGGCCATTTAGATATGGCACAAACGGCCTTGTCATAAGGACAATTATCAAATTTGGCACAAAGGCACGTCACCAAGAATGTTAACATTTAATATGTTAGCTTGTCATGAATGACTTTAAAACATAACTCGATGATCTATCACCAAGGACCTTAATTTATTAGCCGCAATTTTATTAGATTAGGGCTTCAAGGTTTGAATGTGGTTCTTCACCTTTGGACAGGGAGTCATAGACTACTACTGTCATCGTCTTGAAAGGCGATTCATTTGGCAGAAAAATAAGCCAATCAACATCACTAATGGATGTTTATATATAACCATCGTATATAAGGATATTAGCCATGATCACATCGATCATATTGACTATTAGGTTTAGGTATAATCACACCATTTTGAACAGGGAATCATAAAGATCACTACTATCTTTGTCTTACCGATATTAGAATAAAGTATAGCCCGTAGGCATTTCATCACTAGGGATGTTAATATTATGATCATCATACCGATGATACTAGTCAGGATCGCAATGATAGTATAGACTATGGGATTTGAGTATAGCTCACCCCCTTGGGCAAAGAATCACAAAAGATTTCAATTGCCTTGTCTCAATTGGATAATATAATATAGCCCTCAGGTAAAACATCATTTAAGGATGTTTAAAATTTTTAATCATCGTATTGATGATTTTTGATATGATGGCATTGATCATATAGACTATTAGGCTTGAGCGTAGCTCACTACCTTGGACAGTAATCATAAAGATCATACTGTTTTTGTCACACATGGACGATATAATATGGCCCATAGGCGAAACATCTCTAATGGATGTTTATAATAGGTTCATCCTATTAGATGATATAATTCATGATTGCATTAATCATATTGACTATTTTGGCTTGAGCATAGCTCACCACCTCAGACAAGGAATCATAAAGATAACAATGTCAATGTCTCAAATGGACAATATATTAAAGCCCGTAGGCAAAACATCACTAAAGGATGTTTAATAATACTATCATCGCATCAGATGATATTAGTCATGATCGCATTGATCATATAGACTATTATGTTTGGACATAGTCCAATATTTTAGACAGGAGGTCAAAGACCATCACTGTCGTTGTCTTATTGGACAACAAGTTTAGCCTGTAGGCACTTTATCATTAACGGATGTTTATAACATGATCGTGTTATGGGATGATATAAGCCGTGATTTCTAAATCACCAGGCTAGATAAGGGAATTGGAAGAATCCAATATAAGGATGATTGTTGTGATTTTCTCGAATCACATTTCTCAAGAGTGCTAACACGTTCTTAAGTGTTAACAAGGATCTGAATCCCTTGAGTAGGTTTCACCATCTTGGCCGCGTAGGCTAGGTTTCACCTTTAAGATTCTTTTTAAAAACACACTGATAGGGAAGGAAGGATATTTATTTCATTCAGGATTTTTATCATAAATCCTAATTCATAAGTTAATAATAGCACAAATGGCCTAGTCTCGTAGACAAGTTAAATTTATAAACCATGATTTCAGAGAATCGCGGCATTAAGGTTTGAATCAAAGTTCATTACCTTTTCCTGACAGGGAGCTATAGGCTACCACTGTCTTTAGTCTCAGAGGACATCAATTATAGCCCGTAGGCACTTCCCTTCTAAGGGATGTTTATTACGAAATTGCCCCTTAGGGAAATTCATTAACCATGGTAAACAGAGACCATATTTGGTTAATTTATTAATCATATATATTTAGGATTTCTATTATAATTTATCCTAATTATAAAACATTAACAGTTTTATTAGTGGCACCCAATGGCCTGGTCACATGGACAATTATAAATTATAAGCTTATGATTTCAGAGAATCAAAGCATGAAAGTATATTGGCACAATAGGCCTAGTCGCAAGGACAATTATAAGTTGTAAGCTATGATTTCAGAGAATCTAAGCATTTGAGGTTTGAACCTAGTTCATTACCTTTATCTGACAGGGAGTCATAGCTACCACTGTATTTTGGCTCATGTAGAAATGAGCAAGGCCCGTAGGCACTATATTACCACGTATGGTTAAAAATATGATCATCTTAATTGATGATGTAAACCCAGGATTCAGCGATCATTAAACTGGGTTAGGGATCTTTTGAAGAATCCTTAATAACGTGTGTGATTTCCAACGAATCACATCTGATGGGAGTGTTAACATGTTTTCAGATGTTAACTGGAATACGAATCTTTTAAACAGGTCTTACCATCTTGGCTCGGTCTTATAATTGACCCGTAGGCTAGGTTTCACACTTAAGATTCTTAATTTATGATTTGAATCTTTTTAACAGGTCTTACCATCTTGGCCCGGTCTTATAATTGACCCGAAGGCTAGGTTTCACACTTAAGATTCTTAATTTATGATTTGAATCTTTTTAACAGGTCTTACCATCTTGGCCCGGTCTTATAATTGACCCGAAGGCTAGGTTTCACACTTAAGATTCTAAATTTTTAATTAACGCAGAACAATTTTAAATTGAGGTGTTAATATGGATCTGAATCTAATTTTGGAACTACCATCTTGGCCGGTCTTAATATGACCCAAAGCTAGGTCTTGTCCTTTTTAGATTTTGCCATTTTATTATAATGGTAGATCTTGCAAAAGGAAATGTTATTTTCCATTTATTTAATATTTCTTGTTTAGAATGAAAGTTTAAACTTAATCATTCCACTATATAAAAATAAAAGTATAAAGTTGCCCTAAGCGGGACTTGAAAGGAATAATGTTGTCCTCGAAGGGACTAAAAAGCTAAATATGTCCTTATAAGGACTATTAAGGAAACGATTTTCAGCAAAGGAGTTTCTTCTTCATTCAACTCCTGAATGCTTTCTCCTTGGTTGCACGTCTCATCTTGGTCGCTGTACGAAGCTCAGCATTTCAAGGCTCCGGGTGTGGAGAATCCCTAGTTCAGCTTCCTCGCTTGGCGACGTATCCAATAATAATAATAAAAATTGGAAGCAAAAATTTTTCATATTAGGATTAAGATTATTCCTATGTTAAGTCTAGACTCAGATGTTTAGATTGTGCAATTGTGTAACTGAGATTAAACAAAAAAGGCTAGTGTTTAATTCACTCAGTGTTGGCTTTGATACCAACCTGTCACACCCCAAATTTCCACGTGTCACCGGTGGGCCCGGTGGGGAGTATCATGACGTCATGGTTGGCAACATAATAGTCAAACAACACAATATTAATATGCACAACGGAAGCAATTGAAAATATAATACAACCGAATTTATTATTGTAATATCAAATATCACAATATTCGGAAGTTTATCCACAGAAGGATCAAACATAAAATGGAAACAATAGTTCAACAGACTTTAGGCATCTTAAGCTTGCGAGACTTCTATTGATGCTAAGGAGAATATATCCAGCCAATTTCGTATAGTACCTGCATTTAGCCTTTTTGGAAAATACGTCAGTTTACACTGGTAAATACAATCAACTGACTCATTTTGGAAAATGATTAAAAATTGGTTTGGATGCACATGGCATGAATATTTTATAATTTGATTAAAATGCACAGAGGCAAGGTTAATCTTTTTATTAACTTGGGAGAATTATTTAATATTATAATCTTGTGAACGAATTACATGTTACTTATGCGTTCAGTAGCCCGGATCTAGTCCGGGTTAAAGATCAATAGACACACCACATCATTGAGTTATACACTGATAGGTGTACGCCTACACCCCGTGCTCAGGTCGTGGCCATCTCGTAAGATGATGCCAAGGATATCCGGGACATGGTCATTAACCCCCCAAAGGTTGTAAAGTAAACAAGACTGTTTAAACGAGCCGATCAAATTATTCAACTACCCACTTTAACGGTGGAGATTTGATGCCCGATCAAGCGGTATGCTATATACCGTAACCCAAGCCCGTATAGGGAAAATAAGTTAAAAGTATTTACCTGAGCAATGTATAAATCACAATAAGCAAAATGCACGTAGCTTTTACTGGTCCTCCTAATCTGGAACGAAGGTTTTATAATAACCTATTAGAATCCTAACGGGCCTTTAATTAAGCTTAAGCTTAGACCGGCTAGTTTCAAAGATACGGTTCATACGCACGATTAAGCGAAGACCGGATAGAATGTGATTTAGACCAGACAAGTTCAGAGACTTGTTTAATATGGGTTTATTATTCACATTCTGGATTTTGAGATAAAACCGTTAAGGTTTGACCCGTTTCGGCTAATTTATGTAAACTTGTTACATAAACCGAACCGTACGCGTAATAAGCGTGACGGGTATTCATGAGAGCTATATACAGGTTTCCTAAGTTAGTTATGCCTCAAATATGTTGTGACATCAGTAAGATGTCTTTCATTATGCCCGAAACGTGTTTAAACACAAACTAGGCCCCGTAGGGGTAGTTTGGTCATTTAAAAGTTTATAAAAGAGTTTACGTGACAACCTGAGTTACAGGTCTGATGTAATCAGCAGATATACTCAATTTGCTAGGTTATATCAGTAGGTTAAAGCATGTATGTGAAATTTATCATTTTTAACCAACTATGCCCCGTAGGGGTATTTTGGTAATTTCACATAAGCCGGAAAAGCTCAAAACTGAAGTCTGAGTTTATCAACCTTTGCTTACTATTAAAATGTAATAATTTGCCTCTTATATCAGTAGGTATCAACCCGGGTATGTCCAATATGATTTTAAAACATACTATGCGTCAAAAACGCTAATTAAGGCGATTAAAGGCCATTTCCGGGTTCGATACTTAAATATGAGATTTTTATATTTCCAGAAGGCTTAAAATAATTTATTTATCATATGTGATCAGTAGCAAAAGGTTTGGAGTCGTTTAGATATGCAAAACTCATTTTATGGCCCGTAAGGGCAAAACCGACATTTACCGAATTAAGACTACGACTATGAGTTATGCTCAGCCTAAAATTAATTAAAAATCTTTAAAAATCCCAAAATAATATATTACATCTGTGGGTAAAAGATTTGATATCAAAAAGTATGTTTAAGTAGGCTATACGCTAATTGCGCCATTTTATTAACATAAAGCATTCATTTAGCGATAATGAGCATAACTCTTAATCTACAAGTCAAACTGATGTTAAACTTTGCATACAAGTCTATATATCAGTAATTTAAGTTTCTACTCTCTTACTTTTCCAGAAATCACGTTTTATGGTAATAAGGGCATAACGGTCAACATACGAGCAATTAACGGAAACATGCATATTAATTGGATAACTAACGAACCAAGGTGTATAATCACAGAGGGTTGTTCTAATATGTAACCTGATCCAATTAAAGCTCTGAGGCATTTCTAAAACATGCCTAAACGGGTCAGAACTGAAAGTTAAAGTGAAAGTCAAACTATGTGACTTTTGGTTCCGAACCGGGTCTAAACAGGAAATTGTCGGGTTGAACATGTTTAGACATGTTCTTACACTTATTACTAAGTTATAACAATGATCCAACAGGTTGTATATGATCTACAATGTTAATTATGCATAAATGGCATTTTAGACTTCATGTTGACTTTTTAAGTAAAGGTTTGACCCGACTTTTGACCTGGTTAGAGTGATGATCAGGGGAAACCCTTTTGAGGTTTTATTACCCACATAAATACCATCTTATATCTACCTTTGATTCGAGAATTGACTGAGCCGTTATTGACTAATCTTGAAGTCAAACTGTAATTACGACGATTTGACTTTTAGCCTAAATACTAAGTTAAACTCAATTAAAGAAGGACTAGTAGACTTACAAGAGTCCTATGCACGAGATAAGATTAGTTGAGGCTGCTTGGGAGCTCCAGAATTGATCCAAATGGGCAGATGAAGGTGTGAGGAATGAATTGAAAGTCATGGCCTTTATATAGTGAAATTTTCACCACAAGAACTTGACACACAACTCTATAATCGACCACAACCATCCAACATGTGTCTCTAGGGTCTAGGAACATTTTAGGGGTCGTCCATGAGTGAAAAATACCAACAAGATCGGTCAGAATCGTGCAAAACGGGCTGTAGCAGGTTTTTCTGCATCTGGGCTCCTGAGGCGGCCCGCCTCAGGTTTGGTTATATGCCACGCGGGCCGCGTGGCTCTTCTGATCGTCCAAAAACGTTTTCAAGCTTCCACAACTTGTCTCTTGGCTCTTCGGAAGGTCAACTAGCATTATTTCTTGCAATTTGACCCCCTTATCTTTACCCACAAGGGCTTTAGGACTTATACCCACTTTTCCAAGTCCCTGAACACTTCTGGTTAACCCGAAAAGTCTTAACTTTCAATGTATGCACTTTAACCCCTCGCATACGAATTTGGTCATAACTTTCTCATACGATAACGAAACTTAATGAAATTTTAATCGTGCATTCAAGTGAGTATAATTAACATTTACAAAGCTTCAGGTTTGTCAAAAGGTCACTCAGAGGTATATCTTTAAACATGTTGAAACATTTAACCCCTGTAGTTTGTAATCTCTCACTTTTAGCTTCGTATGATCCATGATTTATTCGTTTGATGTTATAAACATCATGTAGGGTTATTATGAAGTATATTTATTCACAGTTGACACTTAGAATACGTACAATCACGTACTTTCCATGTTTGTCAACTTTAGTCCTTTTATAACATTCTTTCACACGTTCAAACTTTTTGACACGTGTCAACACATTATAGGACGTGAATTTTCGAGGTGTTACATTGAGGCACACAATATTCTAGGGAAGTAGCAAGGAGAATAATAAAATGAGTTGGGTGGCTTGGGCAAATATGATGAGACCGATGGAACAAGGGGGTAGGGATTGGTTTGCTTAGAACAAAGTGCCCTTATGAGAAAAGTTGTATGGCCGATTCATAACGAAGCTCGATCATGGTTGTTTATTCCTATTAGACTTACGCACCCTGGGCCGTGGAAACAAATCACAAAGATAAACTCTGATTTGGCAGCAAAGGATATAAACTTCATCATCATCATACTTAGTAAATCCCACAAATAGCAAAGCTAAGGTAGGGTCTGAGGAGGGTAAGATGTAGACAACCTTACCTCTACCCCGTAGGAATAAAGAGGCTGCTTCCAGTGAGACCCCCGACTCGATAGTAGTTTTGTATCAAGCCTTGGACATAAGGCACATAACACTTAACAATCGAGACACTGGTCGATTAGTGCATGTACCCTTTTGTCTTTCGGCTATAAACGCTACCGCATGATGCATGATTAACTGCCCATCGCTTTTAACGTTATTTTCACGATATTAGTAAAATAAAGTTAAAATTAGTGGAATTTCACTTCCTGCCCCCCCCCCCCCCCCGAGGGCCCACACATATATACATTATATGTGCACATGGCAAGCGAGGCGTAAAAGGAAATATTCTTGGAAAGGGTAATAAAAGGGGTGGTCCGTAACGGGTTATCGGTTCTGTTTTGGTTGGATTTTTGGGCTTGTTCGGAGCCTTTCAAGGTTTCCTTCCCAAACCTTTTCGCCTTGGAAAGAGCTAAGTCCTGCATGGTAGCTGATCGGGTCAGGCCGAGGACTGGCGGCCCAGTTTTTTCTTAGAATTGGCGTCGTCGACACCTGTCTTCGGTAGAACAGTCAGAGCTGAATAATCTTATTTCTCTGTTGATGTCTTTCAGTTTGTCAAGTGATCGGGATGGCCGGGTTTGGACAAAGACGGCTGATGGGTTGTTTTTGTGGGAAGTATAAAATAAATGCTCAATGAATTTGGTAACTCTGCTGCCCAGATCTTGTTTTCTGTAAACAAATGGGTTCCAGCAAAGGTATCGTTCGTTCCTTGGCGCGCGGAGCTTCAAAGACTAGCTACACTGGTAGCTCTTCAAAGGAGGAAGATAAATATCCAAAACCCATTGTGTTGCCTTTGTGGGGATTTCCATGAATCCGTGGAACACGTTTTTATTGCATGTCATTTCTCTAAAATGATTTGGAGCATTATCAGTATGTGGCGCCATCTCCCCCCATTTACGTCTTTGTTATAAAAGATCTACTTTCTATCCATAAGTTTTCGAGTGGGTCAAAAAAAAAGGTTAAAAGGCGTTAAATGCGTTAATACTTGCTGCATTCTGGAGTATATGGAGATCAAGAAACCTGGTTGTGTTCGAGTCTAAAGCCCCTTCGGTAGCAGCTACAGTTGTAGAAATTAAAACTCTCAGCTTTCTGTGGGTGAAAAACAATTGTTAAGTCTTCGAGTTGACTTGGGAAAACTAGAAAGCGTTCAACATTGGTAACAAAGGATAGTCTGGCGGTTTGAGTTTCGGGTTTCTATTTTGTCTCTTGTTCTCTCGTAATACTGCTAGATGTAATCTGCCAGCTTCTTATTGGTTTTCGATTTGAAATATAGTTGGTTTTTTTGGTCGTTCAAAAAAAAGTATGACATCATTGATTAAAACTTTTGACTTTAATAGATTATAAAGTGAGTATCTAAATACTTTCTATTATAGCACAAACAAAACAAATTATAAATAACTGTTATTTAACAAAGAAGACCTTATCACATTCAAACATAAAAAGTTTGCATCAAGAATGTGGTCACTTTATACTTTACACACATAATTGGCCCTGTCCATCTACAAAGTTATCTTAGACCACAAATATCAATCTTTCTACCCCACCAGTATCAAAATTTAAATCTCCCACCTACTTTAAGCTTAACCACCAGATTCATTCTTAATCCTTCAGTCTATCTTCTTAAAGAAAAAAACTTTCAAAATGCCAAGAAACATAAATACTTCATCATTTTACGCTTTTTCGCCTTACTAACATGCTTCTTCTTTCCCCATTTGGATGCACTTTTGGAAATATCGCAGATTTTGGACGTCTTTTGACCCGAACGTTTGGAGTCTTTATCGGTTATAAGAGAAACTGTTTACAAATCACACACTAAGCACATCGTAGATCGAATCGAAAACCAAGAAAATAAGTTTTAACATAAGAGAAAAAGCACGATACCTGAAGTTGCAGGAAATATGAACACTTCTGTTAACTTTAAAGGTGCAGAAAGATTGAACTTGACACTAGAATCCTTAATGTCATTCTCTATTTCTTGTAAGAGAGCTATTGAGTCAAAGTATTCATCTGAAGTCATGGTCAAACAGCTTGAGTTAGCGGAACTGGAAGAGCGTGATCCTGGATCAATAAGATCGTTTAACTCAATATAGTCCCCTCAAAATACAATCCATTTAAGATGATTGTTCAAGAAAAGGATCAGGAATCTTTCCCTATAAAACATATGCAAATATTTATATATTATGTGCATGTTTACAAATAAAAGAACAAAGAACTCATTACCAACAACTCACCCGAAGTTCACTGGTTGAAACTGCTTTTGGCTCCAAATTAGTGGAGACTTTGGCCTCAGTTTTAGCCGAAAATACTCTGTAAAATGTTGTAGGATACTGAATATTATCAAACCAAACTAGTTTCAGATTTTGACACCTAAAATACCCAAATCAATGCTATTAACAAATAGATTACATACCTTTGTATCGTTGTCACGTTTCTCGGTTATTGTATATTCTTGCATCATCCAACCCGTTTTTCGGCTATGTGAGGCCCGACCCTCATAAAACTGAAGGGTGGCTCTTGAACCAATGATAGGCAGAGTTAGAAAACGTCTCATAAGGTGCCTCGGTTTCCCTCCAGAATCCAAACTCAGCATCTTTTTTTTACCCCGGACCAAGATTAAACAAGATATAGTGTAAACAAATTTTGATTATATATCTATGTAGAATGTATACTAACCAGGTAGATCTGAGGGATATATTGGAAAGGATTTACATCTGAAGTTACATTTTCGGGCAAAGGTTTTCCCCTCTTGAAGTTGAACAATGACATATATATCGCCTCATTGGTCCAATTTTCGTTTTCAGCTAGAAGTGGAATGCATGATGAAGGACACATTTGACCTTATTTCAAGATGAACACAATCTTGATTCAAATATGTTGCTACATGAAATAAGATAACGGTTGTAAATTGATTAGAAATGGAGAAAGATTCTTCAAAACATATTTTCATGATCCAAGAAATTATACGATTCACATCAATGATCTATCCACTTGAAATGGTATTTATTCACCCTAAAAGAAAGGTCAGTCAACATCTTAACTAGATTTGAGAAAACTAGTACTAGAATTCAGTAATCCATATTTTGAGCATAACACGAACAAGATAAACAAGATCATAAAGCTGATCAACAGCTAGTATTGACTTTTTATGGTCAAACTGACCAATTCAGACATATTAATCAACAATTAATTGAAAATCCCCAGGATCCACTGGATCGATGACGAACATCAACATTGCATTTGATTCATGACGTGGAACAACAAAAACAAGATAGATGGAGAAGAAGATGTAGGAGAAACTCATTCATTCATAACAATCAACAAAGATTTACATTACCAAATGAGTATACATCTTCTACCAGCTGGTTTAGATCACTAAGATCTAAACCTAGTTTTCTCTCACTAACACATAGTTTCCCTCTCTAGAATGTGCACACACTTTTAAAGGATTACAAGAGTTTGTGAGAGTTGCCCTAATCTAACCTATCAACATATATATATATATATAGGGAGAAGATCATGCGAGAACCACCTCTTATTGCGAGAACCGCGAGAACCAATGTGAACACAACCAAAAATGCCTAAAAATAGCTAAAAATCACACAAAAAAATTTTTTTTTGAATTTTTTAATATTTTTTATAAAAAAATCGCTACTTTTCGAAGCCAAAAAAAAAAAATTTTGTTTTAAAAAAAAAAATTTTTTTTTTTGGCTTCGAAT
The DNA here is from genome assembly GCA_030545235.1 of Helianthus tuberosus. NCBI lineage: Eukaryota > Viridiplantae > Streptophyta > Magnoliopsida > Asterales > Asteraceae > Helianthus > Helianthus tuberosus. Next base: position 141,853,365 of record CM060359.1, on the reverse strand, counting down.
TTAGATTTTTTTTAGGTTTTTTGGGCTTCTCACAATAAAGGTGGTTCTCGCATGAGCTCCTCTATATATATATATATATAAAGTCCTGACGACTCTATCTGAATATAAACATAAGTTCGGACAAACTACACAATATTCCAAACATGACAAACTTGGACATGAAACAAAATAGAATATCCGAATTTACCCTCTCATTCTTCATCATCTTTGACTTCTTTTGACTTGGACCTTTGACTTTGTTGGCCAGAACTAATAAAGCATAGTTACCCGGCAAGAGCTGCACTTACATTAATGTGTCCATCATCAAATATGTTCAAGATGAACAAAATCTTAATTCAAATTCGCTGCTACATGAAGATTGAAGAAGACGACGGTTTAATTTGACTAGATAATAATAAAATCCCAATAAATTATGTCCAGATAATTGATCCATCTACTTGACTTGCTTCCCTAAAATGGTCAACAATACCCTTAAAAAGTCAACATCTTATCCAGTTTTGTCAAAATTAGTACTACAAAGTACAAATCAATATCCTTATCTTGACATTAAAGAAACAAGATCTTTAAGCAGATAACTGAATCAATAAGAGGTCAAACTGCCTATTACGGTCAAACGGAGAACATCATGAACAAACTTCATCAAATATCTAAAATCATCTTCAAATCATAAATCATAAGACTATTTCCAATGAGCCTTTGGAGAACTACCATTGGAGCTCATCCATCTCAATAAGCCCTTAGGTTGGATGCCCTTACACAAGGGCATGACTTTGCCTCGGTTCATGCGATATGGTGGGTCCAAAGTGAAAAAGAAAAGTTTTATTTAAATATTGTGTGTAATGGGTAGGTGATGAGGTGAAAATTAAGAAGGGTAAGGATATTTGTAGGGTTGGAGATGAAAGTGAGACTTTTAAGGATTTGTAAGGATATTATCTGCTAAATGACGTGACAGCTAAGGAGACTAAGAACACACTTAGCATTGAGGATAGTCTAAGCATTATCCAACTATTTTCATCATGTTGTCAGATCATCAACTCAAATCAACAAATCACCAGAAGTTTCACCAAAATTCACAAACATGAATATACACGATCTAGAAACATGAAATTCGTTAAAACAACAACAACAACAACAAGAAGAAAATGGAGCGATCGAATATCTAACCGGATAACGTGATTGCAGACTCTCTTTCACCGTTAAGTGTGTGTTTTAGAGAGTGAAGAAAGGTTATAATAATGTGGGTGCATTTATAGGATCAGATTTAACCAAGGTTTAATTTGAGAAGCAGTGGTTAATGAGCTAAACTGGAGTTGTAGTTTGGTCGGTGTGTTTTGCAAAGGATCTCCCGGTATGCTTACGTGGCGTGGTATTATTTGGTTGATTAAGTTTTATTTGAACGGCTGTGTAGTGGGAGAATGTAGTGTCCGATGAACCGGTAACGTTGTACTGCTGACGTCATGCGTTTTCACGCGGCTTTCTAAGAAGCTTCTATGTCGTCTTTCAAACTATGACTCCGTTATCCATGGGTTTATAGGTGGTATTTCGGTGGTGAGATAAAACTTGGGACCAATAGGTTTTAGGTTCGATTTTCAAGGGTTTTTTCTTATATTTATTAGGTTTTCTTCTGAATTGGTGTATAGGCGTTATACCTAGTGGAGATGGATATGTTGGTGCATATTCGGTGACAACAGCTTAATAGTTTGATTATTTAGTCTTTGAATATTTTGTATTGGGCTTAGCTTATTGGTTAGGGAGTTTATTTATTGTAATGGGCTTGGAAAATGGCCTAGCCCAGTAGGAAGCCCAGTTCACAAACATGTGGTATATAAACATGTTTTGTGATTAGGGTTTTATGAGTTAGAGAATTTTAGAGAGAGAAAGTAGAGAGAGAGAGAAAATTCGAAATTGAGTTTGTAGCAAGATCACAGATAGTGGCTGTGAGGTTGTGTGGTCTTGAGTTGATTGTAAAACGTTTCGTTTGGATAATCAATAGAAGACCAGTTTGATTGTGAATTTCTGTTTCTACTCGTTTCTGTGCAAATCTGATCTAGGGGATTCCGCACTCTAGGTTAGACATACAATTCTGTGAAAGATCCATACATCAAGGGGACCTACAATTGGTATCAGAGCTTAGGCTCTTGAAGAAGCTCGGTTCAGAATTTGTTGCTGCAGAAAAGGGTGGATTTTCGGGTTCTTTTTGAAATTTTCGAAAATTTTAAGTTTTGAAGACCTAGGGTTTCGAAATTTTTCTTGGGTTTGACATAATTTTCGAAAATCTTAGGGTTTTTTGATCTGTTTGCGTATTTAATTTTGCTGTTTAAGTGTTTTTGGTTGCAGGTTTGGTTGATTGTTTGAAGGATTTTGGCTGGAAAGGCTTGAATATTCGAAGATTGTTCTTCATGTTCATGACAATTTTCAAAAATTTTAGTGCTGATTTGGTTGTTCAATTTTGCAGGAAACTGTTAGAAGGATCTGGAAAATCTTCAGAAAATTCGAACTTATTGAGTTTCCATAATTTCCTAGCATAATTAACAATTCCGCTGACAAATCAGAGGAATTATCTGATCCAGCAAATTGAACCTCGGTGATCGGTGAAATTAAATTTCCCAATTATCTGATCCAGCGAATTTAACCTCGGTGACCGGTGAAATTAAATCCAAAGGCGACTTTGGTGACCGTTTTAATTGTCCTCAGCGACATTATTTCGGTGATCGGCGAAGTTACTAGACGTCGTGCTAGCGAAATTATTTACCAGCGAATTTGATCAGATAGCATAATTACCCAGCGAATTTAAGTGATCAGAGGAATTACCCAGCGAACTTAAGTGATCAGCCAGTGAATTTATGTGATCAGAGGAATTACCCAGCGAATTTGTTCCAGCAAATTTAAAAACCAGCATAATTATAATTCCTCTACCAGCATAATTATAACTACTCTATCAGCATATTTAACTTGGTTTGCCAGCATAATTAGCGTGACACGGCGAAATTAACTTGGTTTGCCAGCAAAATTAAAAGGTGGAGTATTTCTTTAGATACGCATAGAGGATTTAACGTTTTCGAAGATAGAAAGTGATCCGTAGCTCATCTGCCGAAACCGTTTGCACGGTTGGATTCGTGGGATTTTTAAAACAAAAAAAAAAAAAAAAACCCGAATTTGGTTTTCGACATTATATATCATTGGATTCGTTTTTTCGAGACGATTCTAACGGTATAATTTTGTAAAAACAGTTTTCGGAAAAATATTGTACGGTTTTATTAGTACGGTTACGGTAAAACGTGTTTAAAGATGGTTAAAGTGGACAATGTTGGTGAGAAAGTTAAGAATTGGCCAAAGCTGAAAAACGTCAAAGAATATACTATCTGGAAAGAGGAGTTTGAGGCATTTGTGAAAAGTGAAGATACGAGAATGTGGAATTGTATGATCGATGGGTACATTGCTGCCACACGACGAGTTGACGGAAGAGTTAAAGTGATTTCTTATGAGATGATGGATGAATCTGAGAAACTCATGGTAAATGCTGAGAAGAAAGCTTTAGCAGTGATCAAGATGTCCTTGCCTGAGGGAATTAAACATACCATCAAGCACTGTGGGACTTCTTATGAGCTGTGGGAAGCTTTAGAAAAACGTTATCAGAATTCATCAAGGAAGAGTGTAGGAGGTCGTGCTTTAGATGAAAAAGCAGGTGTTGTGTTAGAAGAGAAGAAGAAGAAAGATGATAAGGAGAATTGTGAGAAGAAGGATACAGAAGTTTCAAAGGGCTTGACTGATGTGAACGGACTTGCAGCAGAGGTGAAGGTATCATCAGAATCTGTAAGTCATACATGTCATAATTGCACTGAACTACAAGGTAAAGTTAACAGACTATCAGAGCAGAACAAAATTCTGTTAGCTGAATTGGAAAAACAAAAAGAGTCAAATGTTCTTTTGATTAAACGAGAGTCAAATTGTTTAAACAAACTCGAGTCAAATGAACAGAAAATTAGCAGTTTAACAAGCAAAGTCAATGAACTGTTACAGGTCATTGATTTGGCTCGTGAAACTGTGAAAGATAAAACTAATGAATTTTCTGATAAGTGCAGGGAATTGGCCGTTGCACAAGACCAAATTCTTGAACTTAAAGGAAAGTTAGACAAGTTTGGAAAATCTTCATTAGTTAGGACTCAAATTCAAGCAAGTTTGAAAAAGAGTAATGATAAAAAGGGTGTGGGGTTTAGTAAAGCCTCATCTTCTAAAAATCAAGACTACTCTTTTTTACCCGATGAAAATGAGTTAATTGATTTTGTGCCTACTACACCAACTGTAGTGGATCCGATAGCTGTGGACTTGCCAAATAGTCCAGTTACTTTGAAAGAATCTGTTGAGTCTCGCAGTACACCTCATAAATCGGATGAGGATACTGAAGACGAAAAGAAGAAAACATTTAAAAAGAGATTTAAGAAAAAGAGAAATTATAAGACAAAATCTTGTTTTAGATGTCACAACAAAGAGCACGTGGCAAGTTGTTGTCCTTTGAAGAAAAATAAGCAAAAAGTTGATGAAGTTAAGAATGGGAATAGGGTTGGTTTAAATAATAATGTGCAACCACATTGTCAACGTAATCAACCAAGTTTTCAATCTAAAACTTCAACATCAAGACGATTTGATAGACCAAGAAGTAATTCTACACATTTTAGTCATTTTAATGGTAAATCAAATCAGTTTCAAAGTCAAAATAGACATTTTGGATATCAAAATCGATACCAAACTGCTGGTAATCGAAATTTTCAACAAAGAAACGAACATAGGGGTTTCAGTAACTCGAATGTTCAACAACATCCAAAATTTTTCCAAAATTCATGGTATAATAATGTGAGAAGAAGGTATCAAGATAATAATTTTCAAAGGTCAGAAAATCCGAGATTTTATTGGAACTCTGGTGATCAAAGACCTAGTGGAAGTTATAAATCTTGTTCAACAACAACATCCAAGACACAAGTAAGGTGTGATGGATATTTGTTAGAAGCTTCGTATGTGGATTTACATGGTCAACCCAAAACCGGTCAGGTTTGGGTTGTTAAGTCTAACTAAGTTGTTGAGTGTGTGCAGGATGACCAAGAAGGACTGTTGATGTGTTTGACAGTGGTTGTTCCTGTAACGTGTCTGAGGTGAATAGTAGGTTAACATGGGCAACAAACTATTTACTTTGGTGATTGATAGATGATTTATTGGTGAAAAACTTATTGTCAGATTGAAGTGGGAGTCTGTTTGTGTTTTTAAATTTGTGTTTTTGAAACTTGCTCCATAAAAACAAAAATTTAGGGGGAGAAATTTCCCTAAGCCAAAAAGAGTTTAGATAGTGCGTGAGTTTAGGGGGAGTAAGTTAGTAAGTTAAAAAAAAATTTCAAAAATACAAAAACATTGAAAAATCAAAAACATAAAAAAAATATAAAATAAAAAATGAGTTATCACTGTGTGAACAAGAAGAAATGATAGTACATCGGCAAGTTAGACTGTTACACTGAAACTGAAATTAAATTGCTTAAGTGTGATAGCAGCTTCATCATATGATGTACCAGTAGGCAAAAAGCATGAAATAATCAACTTACCAATGTGATATAAACATAAATGAACTGTGTATGAGTGGGGAACACATTAGTGGTGTATGGTTTAATGACCTTAAATCTTGCGTTGATAGATTGCCAAAATCTGAAGTTTTGGGTCTTTATACTGTTCTTTCATCTGGGGATATCAGGGGTGTCCTTCTGCTGCATCCAGATATATGCTGACCTAAACACACCCAGGATATCTTAAAAGAGCTATAAATGCCAAAACCTTGAAAATGAAGAAGCTCTCAAAGAGAGTCATTCAAAATGTGCAAAATGCATAAATCGTACCAAAAATGGTATTTGTCTTAGCCCTCGATAAGATATTTTGGTCTCTCTACTGTACGAAAGTACTGACCTGTTCACCAATTATCTATCGTTGAAAAATAAAACGGATGAATTCAGTATACTCACCTACTACGATGAATCTTTGTGCATACCTTGATCGCGGGGGTATATCCTGAAGTGGGACACACTAATATATCAGAAATAATATTACCTTAACGTATCATACGGTAATGGTACTTGAAATGTTCATGCATTTTGTTTAAGTGGACAAACATACTGGTAATCGTCTTGGACTGCTTTTCACGAAAAATTAAATAAAGAATTATCTAATTGTGTGAAACAGTTTGATTGTGCTGATATGATCTTCTTACCGGTGATTCTCACAAAAATAGAGTGTTTATTGCTTTTGTAAATAGTTTACTGCTTTCTTAAAATATCAAAAATACCAAAAATATTTTCTTCTTAAAAGACTTCCATTTTGAACTGATAAGTAGTTGTTTTTGCAAACTAAGATAAAATATTGGTTTATCTTTATATGTGAAAAAGACTAATGGTTTTTCGAGATACTTGCTTGTGTTGCTAAACAGATTGATGCAGTTATCAAAATGAAGTGCAGAATACAAGTAAAGTGCAAATTGAGAGTGAAGTGAAGATGCGTGAAGATGCATGGTAGGATCCTTCTACTAAATTGCAGAGAAAGAGAGATATGGAAGAGTTGGAGCTTACTTGCTTAACCAAGGATTGCTAGCTAATTGATCTACAATGAATGAAAGTTTTGGAGATTGGAAGCATCAGCTAAGGGGGAGTCTGTTGATGTCAGAAGCTGTGTAGCTGACGCTATCCAAAGACCAAAAGAACACAAGATGTTTGAAGACAAAGTTACACTATGAAGCTATTGTCAAGGGGGAGTCTGTTGGTGCATATTCGGTGACAACAGCTTAATAGTTTGATTATTTAGTCTTTGGATATTTTGTATTGGGCTTAGCTTATTGGTTAGGGAGTTTATTTATTGTAATGGGCTTGGAAAATGGCCTAGCCCAGTAGGAAGCCCAGTTCACAAACATGTGGTATATAAACATGTTTTGTGATTAGGGTTTTATGAGTTAGAGAATTTTAGAGAGAGAAAGTAGAGAGAGAGAGAGAATTCGAAATTGAGTTTGTAGCAAGATCACAGATAGTGGCTGTGAGGTTGTGTGGTCTTGAGTTGATTGTAAAACGTTTCGTTTGGATAATCAATAGAAGACCAGTTTGATTGTGAATTTCTGTTTCTACTCGTTTCTGTGCAAATCTGATCTAGGGGATTCCGCACTCTAGGTTAGACATACAATTCTGTGAAAGATCCATACATCAAGGGGACCTACAGGATATGATCGGATGGTTCCGCTGGTGGCCTCCAGTGGTCCGTCAATGATCCAAATTTGCTGTTAAAGAAAAAAAAAAACCTATGACTCCGTACGTTCACACAATTTTCTTATTAGATAACAGTATCCTCTAGTAGCATATCACTCGATGCTTTTTAAAAATTAATTAAATGAAATTGCCCGTACGTTACGGAGAGAATTTAATTGGTACCCGTGTTCGGTCTATTATAGTGGCATAATATAGCAGTCAAAAGAGATAAAATACCATATTGTTCGCATGATATAAATCATGGTTGTAAAAATCCCGACTAGACACCGATTAATCACTAATTAATCTCGATTAATTTCCGATTAATTACAATGAATCCCGATTATATCCGATTAATCCCCGGTTAATCCCGATTAATCGCTAGTCCTTACCCTACCGGTCGACTAGTGACTAGCGATTTCTACAACCATGATATAAATTATACCATTCACGGTAGTGGTATGATGTTGACCCTCACTGTAATTTACAATCTAAAAAAGATACTCTATTACGAATACAAATCCATTTTCATTGTATGTTATACCGAAAAACATAAAAATGATTACTGGTACTTGTACTGATCGGTTCGGTTTGTCACGGTAAAAAAAACAAAAAAAATCAATTATATTTGACCATTCAGTACTTTAACTGAAAGATCGATAAAAATAAGCACATACCAACAGTATATCTGGAATATTATTAAAACATTACACTATATTAATGGAAAGGGTTAACAACATCACTTTAAACAAAAAAAAAAAAAGTGAAGGTAGCTTTGATAACATGTGCCTTTGTTTCGATTACTTATACATTGCTGTTCACAACTCAGTTTCGAAAAAAGTTATTTCAAGACAGATAAAAAGAGGCATTTCACACCAATATACTCAGAATTCAATAAAATTTTCTTTTCGTTATAAAAGAAAAACAAAATAAGCTTAAAACTAATATTGATTGCATTCATGTTTACTTATAGTTTGTAGAATCACTAAATCAATTAGAAACTCTGGTGGCCTTAGTGTTACTTAGACAGAGGGCACTAACTAACCATTCATTAACTATGGTGTGGTGGATTAATAGAAAATTAAATTAAACAAAAAAAACATGTGAATGGTTGATTGGGGTTGACCCTATCTCTCAAACCCATTCACGCTCATTAACCGAATTACAAAAGGACCATTGGTGTCCCTGAATGTCGGGATGACGTGGTGTTGTTTAATGCCCCCATGCTGATTTGGCATGGGGGCGAATTTGATAAGGCCCAAAATAATAATGACTAAGCTTGTGGTGTTTATTTAGACAAAGAGAACCTTGCCGTAGGGATGGAGTTTGATGTAAACCCAATAACTAGGTTCAAAGCTGACATCGCTTTTTATCGGCAGATACTTTGATGTGAGTTTGGGCCTGCACAAGAGTGTGTTTTAAGAGCTGAAGTAGTGTAACATTCTTTAACAAATGGGACTCCAAAGGTGGGTTACCAGATATGTCCTTACATATGGTGGAATGGCAGGGGAAGACGGCCATGAAGGGTTGATAGCGGTATGGTAACAATTGGGTCCCCATTCCTTTGGAAAGTCAGCCCCATAATTCCTAAATCTTCATTATTAAGTATACCACATTTTTTATTCAACCCTTAAAATATATGAGTTTCTAACCTAGTAGCATGTGTATATATATATATGGATAAATTACACTTTTCGTCCTTTATGTTTGTAGCGGGTTGCAATGGATGACCTTTAACTTCAATAATTACAGTCACAGTCCTTTATTTGGAAAACCCGTTGCATGTTTTGTCATTTACCCCTAACCTTGTTAAAATTTTCAGTTAACCATGACATGTGCATTGCACATGAGGGCTATTTAGTCATTTTACATGTTAAATAATATATATTATAATAGATAAAATAGAAATACCTTAAAACGATCATCTTCCCCAATTTCATTTTTCATTAACCCTAGTTAGACTTCCCCAAATTCACAAGCATTCTTAACGATTTCTTCCAAACCATTCGCACACCGATTCCAGTCCAAATCTGCGTTGTTAAACTTGAACCAGTCGCACCAACGTACAGGAGAAATCAGCATCTGTTCCGGTGAGTCCAAAGCTTCTTTGACATAACCTACCTGCACATCTGAACCACCACTATCACCCATCTCCACGACCTCTACCGCCCCACCACCACCCCAACCCTCCGACGACCACGAGCACCACCCCACCACCACCACCACCACCACTCAACCCTCTGACGACCACGACATAAACAATCTGCAAACTACACATCATAATAAATAAAAAATTAGAAAACTCAATGAGCAGGCATTCGTAGATCTTGAGTTTAGCGCATCGTCAAAAGTTCTGTTTCAGATCTGAGGTTCAGATCTTCTTACAAGCTATTCAAGTTTGGTTCGTGGTAGTTGATACTTATTTTTTCATCTGAAAATCCAAATCAGCAGATAGGATATCGACAACTGTTGTGGTTATCGGATGAAAAAAAGGTTGATTTTTGTTGAGATTTAAAGATTAAAGGCATCGATTGTGATAAGAGTATATGAGTTGCAGGTTGTATTGTGATGGGGACAGGTGGTGATTGAAAGATGGACAACTGTTATATATATATATATCTATACTATATATATATACATATCCAAATGACTTCTTAAGGTCATTGAAATTTCCTTAAAACACCCCTAAAGCATTATGTACAAGTCTTTTAAGCAACATTGAACTTCAGTTTCCAATTATACCCTTTCACTCAAACAAAACACACAGACACGACATATCAAACTAGGGTTTCTCTCATCCTCTCATTTTATCCGCCGCTCATCCTCTACTCTCTCTCTCTCTGGCGATTCAGATCTAGGGTTTGTTTCTCCTCACATAAGAGTTTGTTTCTCTTCAAGTCTACGATTCCTCTTCAGATATGTGTTTGTTTCTTCTTGTTCTTCTTCTTCTTCAGATCTGCGTTGTAAGCAAGGTAGGTTTATCTTTTCTTTTTTGTTGAATATTTTCTCATATTTAAGGTCATTTTTGACGATTTTGGTTGACAAAACTTTGTAGTCTACGAGCCCTAACTTTTTTACTTTTTTACTGTTTTTCTGATGGAAACCGAGAATGGAGGTTGAGAGGCTCTACGACGTCGTTTTCGGTGCTCCGGTGGCAGAGATCTTCGGTTTGATTGTTTAGACGGTTGTGGATGCTCAGAAATCTGTTTATTGGCTTCTGTTTTTGGTAAATCTGCACTATGTTATGAATGTTATTGTTTAGGTTTACGAGATCTGTGTTATTGTGATGTTCTGGTGTTAGTTTAAGTTGTTTCTGTGCGTTAGAGCCTTGTTTTCAACAGTCGAGAGTGCAATGGAAGCCTGGGCTATCTTAGCCACTTCGTTGGGGCACCTGAGTTTTGTAATATTAGAATTTGAGAAAATATGTTTCTTGGATAATCCCGTCAACGATACACAGGTCAACTTAGTTCTATCTTTGCTGGTAAGATTTGTTTTGTTAAGAAATGACTTACTGAGAATTGTAAGTGGCAATTTATTGTGATTCAGCACGGAATAGATTATTTGTTTTTTATTCAGGGAACAGAGCAAGTTGGTCATGTGTAGTCAATACAAGTTTATTTATTAAGAAAAATATTTATTAAGAAAAATATTTATCATCTGATGGGCTTCGAGGCTCAAGCAGTGGCGTTAAAATGCAAGGATCTGCATGAGCTTCGGGATTCCTAGGCTCACGGTTTCTTAGTTTTTTCTATCGACGGAAGTAGTTGGGTAGATAAAATGATCATAGTATTCTTGTATTTTCATAGCCATCAGACTACATTTGACTCTTTTTGGAAACGACGAGTTGTTGACTTGTTTCTGTTGCAGCCACGCAACCGTCCACAGCAGCCACGACCAATAGCATCGCCGAGGTAACTACAGTTTCATATTTTGACAAGCCTTCAATGCATCATGAAATAAGTCGTTGGTTAATTTAATCAATATAATTAAGATTTTTTTCTTATTTTGGTCTTGTAATATTGAGATGTTCTATTGCAGGTTTGGCGAGCTCACTTTTGAAGATCCAAACCTATTGAAATTGGTTTCAAAGAATCTCAAGAAGATGACATGTTTTACAGCAAGCCTTGTATTTATGTGCGAGAGATTTAATTATGGTGTAATAGCAATTAGAATCTTTTCTAAATTCAGCGTTAACCCACATTCTCCTCTTTGAACAGGCTAAAAGTGGGCAACGTGAGTCTGATCAGGCTCAACGAGGCGTCTCTATCTAAGACCATGAGTCTTGACTCTTGATCCACATTCCCCTAATTAAATGACTATAACAGAGGGGAGTGTGGGTCAGAGTTAACTCAATAGGCGAAGCTTACCGAAGCCCAACTCAGGTTGACATCATTTTTTCGATACTTTCTTATTGTTTAATGAGTTTAATGTTGAATAATTGATCTTTTAACACAATAATTAGTATTAAGAGCACCGGGGATGGATGAGCTGAAGGTTTCATTGTGTAGACCATCTCAAATATGTGAGGGTGTCTCAGTTTGGGAATGGTCAGGATCGGCTTTGGATGAGGGAGATGACGCATCTAAATGGTTCACTAATTATCTTGGCAAGCCAAGTCGGTTAGTGTGTTTTAATGAAGGTAATAATGACCTGTTTATTCATCAATTGGTTTTTCGGGTCATGTTTTTACAACAGATATAATAAAATGTGTCAAACATGTTGAGTACAATATTGTAAAGTATGATCATCAATGAACGTGTATAAGTTTACTTGATGTTAATAATTTATGTTGATACAGAGTCGGAGACTAGACATGTGGACCCAAATTATGCATCTGGATTCAGAGGTATGTTTTCTGATGGATATCCGTTAAGCTTGTTTTGGTATTATATTCTGTAAATAATAATTATTTTTAATGCATTTTTCGCAGGAGTCTCTAGATTTATTGAATGAACGTCTTCAGGAACATGTACCAATAAACCGGTTCGGACCAAAGTATGTATCTGTATCTACAACCTTAGTACATTTAAGGCTTGGAAACAAATACAAGTGGGGGTTCTTTGAGTTACATTTAACTAATTAAGGGTGTAAACAAGCCGAGCCCGAGCTCCAGCCGAATCATAATGTGAGTTCAGTTATGTCGGTTATTTACACACATGTAACCATAACCGAATCATAAAAATTGGTTCATAATAATAAAATTATCATTAACAATATTATATTCTTCAACTGTTTTGCTGTTTCATTAAGGCTTTGAAGCACATAGTACAATTAAATGCTGAAAATCCCGACACTCATCGCTGCTTGGCATGTCATAGTTTTATTTACTTGCATCATAACCATGTGGTAGCCACACGCGTATCCACATATTTATATTATATACTTCGTATCGCAGATAAGATTCTTCCACAAAGTGGCATCAAGGTCAGCTCCTACAAAGCAGAACGACCAACTTTCAGGTTATCTATCATTCTATTGCGTTTCTAATGCAAAATCATCTATTTCTTTACATCATTTCTAATTGAGTTTTCACTTGTTTTTTGTAGTCAGCTGCATGATAATAAATCTCTGAGGGAGGGTTTTCCTCGAGCAACATAAAGGTAATCTTTTTTCCATACTAATGATTACATGTGTGTACGATGAACACCTTTAAGACGTCATGCTGGTTATTACTAAGGAGGTGGCGAGGAAGGTGCTAAAAACTACAGTGCACACGCTTGTTAAGCTTAACACGCTTATGTAATCACTTTGCGCTTTGCGTACAAAAAGCTTACCGCTTCGCGCAAAGCTTTGCATGTGGGCAAACCTACGTTATCAATAGTGCAAAAACCGTGCTCTTGAACGGACAACCATAGCCTAGCCCCGGTAAAGGAGTCACCAACCACTGCGAGATCTATGTTGATGCTTTTCGCTTTTGTTCACTTGGTCGCAAGGTATAAACCCACTACCTCTTTTGCACATTCTTAATCGGTTCGGTTATTTGATTAAGTAATCAGTGACAACCCGGGTTTTTTCAATAGATGTCAGATGTTTACATAATTTTTCGGTGTTGGGTTGTCTATCATCAAATATTTTAGAATTTTTTGTCCAGTTGGGTTGGATGGGGTCACACGGATCATACGTAAAAAATATATTTAATCTTCAGTAGAAAATACATGATAAAAATACTACATGCTTACATTTGCTCTGTATAGGCTTTATTTCTTATGGTTGAGGTTGCTCCAAATTATTGATTTGCGGTTGTTGTATGGTTTCCGTGCGCCTGTTCACACATCATAGCAGCTCGCAATATCTTTCTTGATGAACACTTAGTCCTCTCCGATTTTTTCTACCAGTTTGTTTATCTATATTAGAATAGTTTTTTCTGTTAATAAACCAAGGCTTTTGGATTCATATAATCAGGTTGTTTTAAGGTTTTTTGTTTGTTTATTTAAAAAAAATATTATATTCTAATTGGGTATATTGTATTTTCAATTCAGTTTGTATATCATACATCATGTTTAATGGATCTGCTTGCCAATCTGTATCAAGATTCCTCCATGTTAACCTTCGAATGTCAGAAGATTCAAGGATCTCAATACATTGTTTGTAAGGTTGCTTCTCTCCTGTTCCAGTAGTGTAAACACAACATCACAACCGGCGATCGTCGGCTGTCTAGACTGGCCGGTGGTATGCTTGTTTTTGGTATGTTCGAACGGTTCCTGATTCTCAGATGTTGGAAACGACGTCGTCGTGTGGGCCATGGCACGAAGTGCTTAAAAAGCGAGAGCTTTTTCAAGCTAGGTGCATAGTACAAAAGACGCCGTTCAGGGCGTAACACAAGAGTTGCGATCGGTTGCACTTCAGCGCCTAGGGCGCTTTTGACATCATAGGTTTATTTCAAATTTAGCTAGGTGCATAGTACAAAAGACGCCGTTCAGGGCGCAACACAAAAGTTGCGATCGGTTGCACTTCAGCGCCTGGGCGCTTTTGAGTTTTGACATCATAGGTTTATTTCAAATTTATTATGAAATTTCTGACTGAAACTTCTCTAAGGCTTTAGCTGATGTGTGTAAATGTTGTGAGTTCTTATAATCTAAAGTGGAACTTTAAAGATTTTGGTTATTATTGTAATAATACATAATTTGTGACCATATTTAAGTCATTTTCTATTTATGAACTTTGTCATAATCTGTTGAATTGTTAATTATGGTTTGTCAGTTTTGACTTGGGGCATATTGTGCTGCCTTGTTGCAAATTATGGTTTGAAACTTCTTGCTTGAGCATTTTGTGGTGTCTTGTTGCAAAAATATATATAGTACTGGGACCTGTTTGCAAAAAAAAAAAAAAAACCGTAGCATGCCAATTTTAGTCTGAATTCAACCAATTCAACTAACATGCGTTATCATTTCTGACATATAATACAAACTTACCAAAAGTAAGTAATTATCTTGAAATAAGATTACAAGATTTATTATCAGTGATTTAAACTAGATATTTGATTATAATTATTTAAAGTGCATTTATCCACTTATATTAAAAACAAAGTTATACCTACAAGGAGACATAATGTATGTGATATTGATTATTAGGATATGTAATAATCTTGTTCTGGTGATGAGATATGTGATCAACTAGGATCACTAACATATAAAATTAATAAAGTTGAACCATGATGCATGTATGTTAGTATGTGTGTATCCATAATTCAAAGTACCATGTATATGAATTTAAATTTATGCGTGAATCATACGTGTTTATGTTATTATACGAGTTTACCGAGTTACATATTTGTTGCAACTTATGTTGACGCTCTTGAACACCTTCAAGTCGACGATTTGAATGTTAAATATAGATCAGAAATTACAGCCGGATTGATTTGATTAGTTTTGAGCATATGGTTGTGCTTTTGTTGGCTTGGCGCAGTTTGGTTTGTTTACATCCTTTTAAAACTCTTTAATTCCCCATGACCGATTTTGAAGTACTTTAACCGAAAATTTAGTTATGACCCAATTGAACTGAACCTTCTCATGCACACCCTTAGAATTACTAACAAGTGTTGTGGTTTCCTTTGCATCGCGAATTTGGTTTTAGTTATGGCTCAAAACCGAACCGCCTCGTACATAGCCCTAAACTCACCAACCTAAGTGATATGTTTCCCGCCGCATCGCGCGGGTAAACGACTAGTATATATTATATATATATATTAGTTAAAGATACTTTTAAAATTGCTAAAATACCCTCATATGTAATGCATATGTTATATTTAACTGAAATTTTTAACCTGGTTACAGTCAAAGGACGTAGAGTGTAATGAGTTTTCCAAATAAAGGACTGTGACTGTAATTATTGAAGTTAAAGGTCATCCATTGCAACCCGCTACAAACATAAAGGATGAAAAGTGTAATTTATCCTATATATATACTAGCTTAATACCCCATGTGTTACACGGGTGACCTAAAAAATATATTATTTAATGGTGTTTTCATAAATCTTTTATTGAAAGATTTGTTTCGGTATATATTCATTTTGGCAGGGCCGGCCCTGAGCAAGTGCAGGGTGAGCGACCGCTCAGGGCCAAAAACTTAAAAGGGCCCGTAAGTTTTTTAAACTTTTTTTTATATATATTATCTATATATAATCTTATATTAAAGCTTGGCAATAGTGTATGTTTAGCTTGGTGGTATGTGCTCAATTTGTTCACAATCCTTGAGCAGGTTCGATCCCTTCTGCAGCGATTCATTTACATTTTTGGTTTTAACTCTTTTGCCAACTTTGTTTTTCTGGGTCAGGCCCAATATCTTAACATTTTTGTTGATTTGCTGTTTTTTGTTTTCTAATTTTTCCGCTTTCTTATTTTTAATTTTTGTTTTCTACATTTTCAACTTTCTTAATCAAATAGAACTTTTATTTCGCAAAAACCTAAACCAAGTGCTACTATATTCAGCTTAGTTATCTTTAATCAACAAAACCTGAATCAAAAGTCCTACTATATTCAACTTGATTAACTTTAATAATATGTTAAAAATTTATATACATGGTTTATCAGAATTGAACGGGTTTTGATAAATGTGGTTTCTTCGAAATCAAACAAGTAAAATTTCATTAATTTAGATATAAGTTTTTTCTTTAAAATTTATTTTAATACTTGGAGTTGAAACTATTTTAAAAAACCCAAATTTAAACCCGAACTAAATAACCAATGGTAAAATGACCCACTCAGTTTTAAAAAGGCTCAAATTTCAAATAACCAAACCTAATTTCGATCATTTTGCTACACTACTTTTGTTTTTCTTTATTTTATAATAATTATCGTTGTATTATGGGTTTTTATCTTTTATATATGTAACTAATGAGTTCATATTATAGGACGGGTAGGGCCCGAGTTTCTAATCTCGCACAGTGCCCAAAATTGTTTTATCGTTTTCGGAGACGGCCCTGCATTTTGGTATGACCACGAACTCATCAAGACACGCAACATAATTACTGAAACACAATAGTTTGATATATTCAAAAGCTCATACATTAAACAATTTACAACAATGCCAACTAATCCACCTTGTTTTTGTTGCCCTTAAATTTATTTAGTCAAAGAATAATCTTGATATAGCTTGATAAGTCAACTTTTAGGTGGATTGATTGCCTAATAATCTCTTCCGTATATCTTATTACCCTATGCATGTGCTCATAACATGTTATGCATAACAATTCAGACATGTATGTATTTATATGGATGTATGCATGTAGTGCAAATAAAAACCTTCTGGCAACTTTGGTATGTTCAACCCAATTGACCCATTACCTTTCGAGTAACTATTTTATTTGACCCATCAAAGATAATGTATAGCCCAGAATCCACATCAACTTGTTTTAAGTACATACATGAAAATCAAATAGACCTATCAACCAATTCAGATAGAAGTTTCACAAATGAGCAAACTGGAACTTACATTACATTCGGTTCAATATAAAAATCCTTATTGAAATCTTCAATATAAAAACCATTCTAAAATAATTCCACATTATATAATGAGAAAAATGCCCGGATAGTCCCTGTGGTTTCACCTTTTTTCACCTATAGTCCCTATCTTTCTAAAACTACTTGAATAGTCCCCAAGGTTTTCCGTTTTGTTCTCGGATAGTCCCTGGGTCTAACTTCAGTTACTTTTCTCTGTTAAGTGGGTGTTGAAATGACCAAAATGCCCTTTCCTTAAAAGGCCAAACCATAGGGACTATCCGAGCACCTTCTCTTTATAAAACCCATCCACCCTTCACTCTCACTTTCAACATTCAGCCAAAACCCTCGTGATCTCTCTCTCGTTACAGGTCCGGTGACCATAGCCGGAGGTGCCGGCCGAGCTCCGGCATCGCACACCTCCACTCCTCCTCGAACACATCCATAGCTGCTCACACCCACACCGGACTAGAGATTGAAGAGAGAGAGAGGACTGTAGAGAGAGAAACAGGGAGGGAGAGAGAGATCAGGATGGAGAAGCAGTGCTGGTCACCCCTCTATGGTGGTGCGATAGTGTGCAGACGACGGAGCCGTCGCTCCGGTGACCAGAAACGCCGCTAAGGCGGCGGTGAAGATGATGAGACGATGAGGACGATGAAGATGATGGTCGGTGACGGTGGTGTGCCGTCTTTTCGGTGAGCGGTAGACGACGGAGGCAGCCACAATTTCTCAGGTAGACACCAATACTTCGATGATTTTCCGATCGGTAGACAGAATTTGGTTTGGGTCACGTTTCGAATTTCGGCTTGGGTTCGAGTCTTGTTCAGTTTTGGTTCGAGTTTCGGTTTGTTTCGACTCACGCGGCTCGGTTCAGATTCGGATCGATTGGTTCAGATCCGGGTCAGTCGAGTTCAATCGTCATAGCCTTTTTTAAATGGAACAACAACAGCAACATAATCATCATCAATCATCCTTAGAAAACGCTGCCAGTCGAAATGGCAAGAGGAAAGTTACTTTAAGGCGGTTATAGGTACATGTCGAGGTCAACAAAAAAAAACGGTTTTTGACCCGAACAGAAACCGATCCTTTTCCACTTATCAGTTTGAGAACTACTCCCTTGAAACCGGTTAAGAGCCAGAACTAGTTTTAAACCGAACCGAGCCTTTTCCACTTGTAAAGAGGTAAATGAATAGGCTCAAATATGTTATCATCGGAATTTACTGTCGAAATCCGCCATGGCTGCAATCATAGCAGCATGTATCAAATACATATTGTCCGAGTTGCCTAGCCAAGATACGGATCAGATCTGTAAATTCCGATTTTGCTCGAAATAATTTCCATCGTCATAGCCTTTTCAAATGAAACAACAACAGTAGCAGCAGCATCAACATAACTAGAGAGAAGATGATGTCGGCGGCGATGGTGGAGGGTGGAGGAGGGTGATGGTGGGTGGAGGTTGAAGATGAAGTGTGGTGGTGGGGTTTTATAAATAAAAATGAAAAAGATGCCCGGATAGTCCCTATGGTTTGGCCTTTTAAGGAAAGGGCATTTTGGTCATTTCAACACACACTTAACAGAGAAAAGTAACTAAAGTTAGACCCAGGGACTATCCGAGAACAAAACGGAAAACCTTGGGGACTATTCAAGTAGTTTTAGAAAGATAGGGACTATAGGTGAAAAAAGGTGAAACCACAGGGACTATCCGGGCATTTTTCTCTTATATAATACTATCCACCTTTGCAAACATGGAGGTTATATTAAAGCACACATAGCAGTAGTAGGGGATCCAGGATTTTCACCATTGGGAGACAAATATGAGTCACGTTGTAACAGGTCAGGTAAAAAAATTAATTGAATCATAATAAAATCTAGACTAAACTGTCTATCCATTTAATACTTATAACCACATATGTTTATCTTCAAACCATAAAGTTAAAAGCACGATTATGAACCTATCCATGTTATGAGCCCTTTTGCTTCAACATTTGAGATCTTGCTATAAACAAAATTGTCTTTAACACTGGAGCAGAGTTCCAGTTTGGCTGCAACACGCCCAACACAACTGAGATCAGCTCCAGAAGCAAACAAACTTGCACATTAAATATTTACTTATGTTTTCTTAGTTAAATTAATCTATATTCATTCAAATACTCAGCCTACATTTTTAAGAATTGAGCATAAGAAAAAAAAAACAATAAACTTACAAGGATCAATGTTAGTAGTCCATGCTTCTACAAAGATCTATCTTTACCGACTGAGCAAGTGCTAAGGTCTGGTGCATTCATAAAGAAAGGCATCATTAAGAAAAGCACGAACTAAAGATCTAACATTACAATATCAAGTTCGGGAAATATTTAAAAAGAGTTAAAGAGTTGACTAAGTCAACAAAATCAAACAAAAATAGACTTACCTGCAGCTATAAAATTAACCGTCTCCGGCTAACATGATGCTCACAGAAGCGCCCAATTAACTATCTCTTCCTAAACATCTAAATTAGATATTTCTTAAGCGTTTCCAACCCGACCCATATTTAATATGACAAATATGATCTATTTACCTATATATGAATCGAATAGGGCTATGTTTATCAAAAACAACTGAAATTCACCCAAGGTGTAATCATACCTTCAAAACCGTTTTGTAATTCGAAATATATGGAACTATTAGTGTAACCTCCGCCATGCCTGCATTAGGAACCGGTTAAAATCCATGTGAACTTATATAACTTAAGAGATACATTAAAAGCTTTAACTGATATTATTCTTCTACTAATTGAGCTAGACACATAAACATTACTGACTCACAAAACTCTTTACTTTATTTCTTTCCTTTTCCCATTGTATATAAAACACTCACCCTTATTACATGTAGTCAACATGATCTATTCAAGTGCAGGTACCTGATAGTCTTCATGCTTCCCAAAGAACATTTTCCACATAAATGAGGAAAATCGAGCAATCCGAGTTCCTGTTGCAAGCTGCAATGAAACAACATTTTAGGATCACAAATTATTCTTCTTTTGCTCCATGTCAACCACAAAATAAAAGGTAAAATATTAAGTATGAACTATTATCAAAATTGTTACTTACCATTATAATGGTAGCATTAGGATCCTTTGGCATCAGCAAATTACACCAAACGTCTTAATGAAACAAAAAAGCAAGAAAAAGTTTACACTCAAACTTAACGATTGTAACCCCTGCCATGCCTGCATTAACTTTAACAAAGATATAATGAATAAAGATTAAGAAAACGGTCATTTAACTTGGGGTTGGTGTAAACAACAAAATTATAAAAATAAAAAGTGTTTATAGTGAGGAATGCCAGTTGTCTTCGCATTTACATAATAAGGTTTTAAAATAAAACATGAATACCAAATGTTTGTTAAGCTGGTTAATGGATCAAAACCCATTTAGACTAAATTTGTAGGCAACTGAAGCATCCTCTCAAATTCAAATTAATCACTTAACCATTGTTAATTTAAAATTTGTGTCCAAAATCAACAAATTATTCAAATAATAACATGAAATTGTGAAATCTAAAAAAAATACAGCCAAAAGGTTTCTAAAGAAGCAAAGATCTTAAGTATCACTTAAAAGCATAACTATATAATAATTATTTTCCTCTAAGACGTATCAAAACCGATCATCAGTACCTTATCCGCCATTGAAGAGGCGGCGGCTAGGTCTTCCAGACATCACCAACGCCGCAAAAAAGAATCTGAAAACACTGATACATACCTTATACTTCATCATGGACTCTTTGTTATTGAATCCTAACTTCCACCGTATGACGTGTGCATTCCCAATTCGGGGGATACTGGGAACCATATGGCTGACATCATCAAATCCACTAACAACAAAAATTCAAGTGGCTTCGTATTATCATTTACGTTCCATTAGAACCGTGAAAATTAGAAAGTTAATGTTAAAAAGTTTAATACCCATATCAATTTAAGTTGAATATCAATATTGAATTAAACCTAAGGCAACAATGAAAAAAAAACAATTCTAAGAAACAAAACCACAACTCGCCTGCTACACGAACACATAGTTATGTAGAATGCGCTAACAGAAGATGAAACAAAGTTTTCGATATGAATAGCATAGCATTCGAACACTAAATCACGCATCAATTCATTGATTTGGTAAAAAACATGAGAGAGCAAACCTGATACTTTATTCCAAGCTAATACGTGAAACAGACAATTGAGATTGAAAGATTATGTGTGGTTTAGTACTTGAGTTAATGAAGAAGATGATGGAACTTTTGGTTGTATGAGGCATCATGCCTTCTCTCCAGACCTAAACAACTCTAGCAAAACAGGCCAAACATTCAAATTATGCCTTTATTTTTTATTTTAAATGAACTGAATCTTTGTAATTCTTATGGTTATCTAGTCTAAAACATATAACAATCAATCTCAAACTGTTTTACAACAAATGCATCATATACTAATCAATATTCATTCAAATCCTTGTTAAACTCTACCATATAATCTATATTCATTCAAATACTCAACCTACATTTTTAAGAATTGAGCATAAGAAAAAAAATAAACTTACAAAGATCAATGTTAGTAGTCCATGCTTCTACAAAGATCTATCTTCACTGACTGAGCAAGTGTTAAGGTCTGGTGCAAACATTAATAAAGAAAAGCATCATTAAGAAAA
Organism: Helianthus tuberosus; assembly: GCA_030545235.1. Lineage (NCBI taxonomy): Eukaryota > Viridiplantae > Streptophyta > Magnoliopsida > Asterales > Asteraceae > Helianthus > Helianthus tuberosus. Next base: position 141,831,496 of record CM060359.1, on the reverse strand, counting down.
ACACGATCTAAAGATCTAACATTACAATTTCAAGTTCAGGAAATATTTAAAAAGAGTTAAAGAGTTGACTAAGTCAACAAAATCAAACAAAAATAGACTTACCTGCAGCTATAAAATTAACTGTCTCCGGCTAACATGATGCTCACAGAAGCGCCAATTAACTATCTCTTCCTAAACATCTAAATTAGATATTTCTTAAGCGTTTCCAACCCGACCCATATTTAATATGACAAATTTGATCTATATACCTATATATGAATCGAATAGGGCTATGTTTATAAAAAACAACTGAAATTCATCCAAGATGTAATCATACCTTCAAAACCGTTTTGTAATTCGAAATATATGGAACTGTTAGTGTAACCTCTGCCATGCCTGCATTAACTTTAACAAAGATATAATGAAGAAAGATTAAAAAAAACGGTCATTTAACTTAGGGTTGGTGTAAACAACAAAATTATAAAAATAAAAAATAAAGTGTTTATAGTGAGCAATGGCAACTTTCTTCGCATTTACATAATAAGGTTTTAAAATGAAACATGAATACCAAATGTTTGTTAAGCCGGTTGTTTAAGCAGACAAAACGAATGGTCTAGCTAGTTCTGTAATGGATCAAAACCCATTTAGACTAAATTTGTAGGCAACTGAAGCATCCTCTCAAATTCAAATTAAACACTTAACCGTTGTTAACTTAAAATTTGTGTCCAAAATCAACAAATTATTACCAGAAAAAGTGCATTAATGCGGTGATACCAAACGCTCTCTCTCAGATGGTTTGCCAGCAAAACAACTGCCTTTAATTCTTTTGATCGCGACATCTGAACCCTTCCATTTCCTATGATAAAAAGCTCCATATGTACCAGATCCTAACTCCCGTACTTACTCAAGATCGTCATTTCTAATAATTTGGTGAAGAATCTAAATCAAACTACTTATAGATTATATTAGTTTTGCATAAAAGTTAATATAGATAAGGGTTAGAAGTACCGGTAAACCCCTAGCAAAAGCTTTCTCCACGACCTTTATCAATTCAATCTTTGTTTTGACTTGGGTGTCATTGTCAAAATCAAACTCTAAATCTGCAGGTGCATCCTATAAAACAAATAAAATATTAAACAAACATTGTTTTATAATCTAAAAATCAACTTTATGCGTTTTAGGCTGCTAACTATAGCTTGTATGTTTAGTCAAGTTGCGATCGAGTAATAGTTTGGTATGTTCAGTCAAACTTATATATTCCAACATAATCTCCCTCAATTACAATAGACAAAAGAGAAAAGTGTTAGGCAAGCCGTGTTTATAATTATCCCATCTGACCTGCTACCCAAATTGCATGACCAACCCAGTTTCCCTAGTACCTTCACAAAGATTTATACATTCCTTTATTACTTAACCCACTTTGCATGCGGCCCTAAGTACACACCTTAAACTTTCAAGATATGCAAATTGCTAAAATTAGTTCAGAAATTAGCATCACTACTGAAAACTATCTCACCTTCATATGCTCTTTGTGGTTATGTTGCTTATTTAAAAAAAAAATACACAAAAACATTAGCAACCAAACTACAAACAAAAAAAAAAAGCTTCATCCCACATGTTAAAATTTGAAAATCAGATTAGTGTGTTAAGTACGAATAGCCGTAATCAACCACCTTAGAATTCAAACTCAACGGTGATAAGACAATCACTTTCTCTAGTTCTTTCAAGGCCTGAATGATTCAGATGCAATGTCAGAACATAACACAATAGAACAGATGCAATCTGGATAAAAGTCATAATATGATAAACCTGTATGAGCCTTAAGAAACTCACATTACATTGGTTGGTTACAAACAGCAAAGAACCATTTTAAGCTCCATCATTCTAAATTTGGTATAAAAGTTGTGTAATTACAAGTGGTATCTTAGAAGCTTTATCATTCAGAGTAGCCATCAATCCAAAGATTGCAAAATCCCAATCTACCACATAACCAACCAAGTGCTTCATACTGAAATCAAACATAACTTCAATGAGGTCAACACAAAGGGATAACTAAAATATATTGAAAAGCACGCATAAAATATTACCTTTCCAACAGTTTCGGCTCTACAATTAATACACGGTTAAGAAAACGGAGTTCCATTATACCAAACCAGCTCATAGCATATAAACAAATAGTTGGTCGGTGTGTTTAACCAGATTGCTTAGAAATAATCGGCAAGCAGACCCATCACATAAAGTACAACGTATGATATGAAATGAAATATATCAAATAATAAATAACAAACAAAATCCAAAGATTACAAACTTGATTCCATTATGGATTATTGCTGACAAAAATTTGGGGTTGGTTAAATGCGAAAAATCAAAAGAATATCATTCAAAAAAATCGGAAATAAATAACTTCTTTACGGGCAGCCAAATGAAAAGGTGTTGCCCCTTTACCATCTCTAATATTCACGAATCTTAAGAATCCCCTTAAAACCTTAATTTAATTTACAAAATTCAAGTACAGATCATATAAAAGTATCACAAGTCCTTGAAATTACCTTCAAGTGAAAGAAACCTAGCCGTCGCCGACGTCGCCAATGCTCTAATCGGAACCCAAACATCACCACTGGATGGATGGCTCCAACCACCACTTGTTTCCATTGTCTCTCTCTCTCTCTCTCAAGCTTCAAACTTTTCTGAAGATTTTAGGGTTTCTCGATGGACGGCTGAAAGGAAGGAAAGTAACCAACACCACAAGTTTCATAGGATTGTAAGATTAAAAGCTTAAATAATCGATGTAAAAAACAATAAACATACCTGGATTCAATTCCACTGGTTACACTTTAGGGATTCCATTAATCGTTTTGATGAGAATCGGCTCTGCTAGAGATTAATCAGTGTATAAGACAATCACAGATGTATGAAATCGCCAGAGAATCACCTCACCTATATGACAATTAGGGTTTTTGAATGATACTGATGATATCTCCATGAAAGAAAACGAAAGAGTTAGGGAGAGATGTTCAGGAGGATTAAAGAAAAATTAGGGTTTTTGAATGATATGGATGAAAAGCGTGTCTAAGAAGCCAGGTGAAAGGAAAATAGAGGAAAAGAGAATGGCGCCCAAGATGAATTCTCTGGCCAAAGAGGGTGTCCACATTGGTTGGTTACAAACAGCAAAGAACCATTTTAAGCTCCATCATTCTAAATTTGGTATAAAAGTTGTGTACTTACAAATGGTATCTTAGAAGCTTTATCATTCACAGTAACCATCAATCCAAAGATTGCAAAAATCCCAATCTACCACACAACCAACCAAGTGCTTCATACTGAAATCAAACATAACTTCAATGAGGTCAACACAAAGGGATAACTAAAATATATTGAAAAGCACGCATAAAATATTACCTTTCCAACAGTTTCGGCTCTACAATTAATACAAGATTAAGAAAACGGAGTTCCATTATACAAAACCAGCTCATAGCATATAAACAAATAGTTGGTGGGTGTGTTTAAACAGATTGCTTAGAAATAATTGGCGAGCAGACCCATCACATAAAGTACAACGTATGATATGAAATGAAATATATCAAATAATAAATAACAAACAAAATCCAAAGATTACAAACTTGATTCCATTATGGATTATTGCTGACAAAAATTTGGGGCTGGTTAAATGCGAAAAATCAAAAGAATATCATTCAAAAAAATCGGAAATAAATAACTTCTTTACGGGCAGCCAAATGAAAAGGTGTTGCCCCTTTACCATCTCTAATATTCACGAATCTTAAGAATCCCCTTAAACCCTTAATTTAATTTACAAAATTCAAGTACAGATCATATAAAAGTATCATAAGTCCTTGAAATTACCTTCAAGTGAAAGAAACCTAGCCGACGTCGCCAATGCTCTAATCGGAACCCAAACATCACCACTGGATGGATGGCTCCAACCACCACTTGTTTCCATTGTCTCTCTCTCTCAAGCTTCAAACTTTTCTGAAGATTTTAGGGTTTCTCGATGGACGGTTGAAAGGAAGGAGAGTAACCAACACCACAAGTTTCATAGGATTGTAAGATTAAAAGCTTAAATAATCGATGTAAAAAACAATAAACATACCTGGATTCAATTCCACTGGTTACACTTTAGGGATTCCATTAATCGTTTTGATGAGAATCGGCTCTGCTAGAGATTAATCAGTGTATAAGACAATCACAGATGTATGAAATCGCCAGAGAATCACCTCACCTATATGACAATTAGGGTTTTTGAATGATACTGATGATATCTCCATGAAAGAAAACGAAAGAGTTAGGGAGAGATGTTCAGGAGGATTAAAGAAAAATTAGGGTTTTTGAATGATATGGATGAAAAGCGTGTCTAAGAAGTCGCGTGAAAGGAAAATAGAGGAAAAGAGAATGGCGCCCAAGATGAATTCTCTGGCCAAAGAGGGTGTCCACATCATCATAATGATTGGCTAAGAATAGCCCTTGTGGCTAAGAAGAATTCATTTAGTATAGTAGATAGATATACACAATTTGTGAGACATAAAAATTAAACACATATAAGAAGATATTAAATTAAAGTTCCTAGAGAAATAAAGATTCTCTCAAGATTTATTTCTTCGGAAAAGTTATTTTTTCCAAAAAATGACTCTCCTTGAGATAAGAAAAACGAATATTATACATAAAAGTATTTATCCGATCATCTAATTGTGGATAAAAATGTGTAAATTTAGAAGTAGGATTAATTGTTGTGTGAGTTAGTCGTTCTAATTTTTTTTATCCTATATCAGATACTCATACTAACATACATCTCTTGCATAGACTAAGATGAGACACCATCAAGTGCTATATACACACATGTGTTGTGACAATCGGTGAAACATTATGGAATATTGTCGATCTAAACCAACCATTCACACCATGAGCTTGAGGATTTTGATGTTGGTGATGAGGTTGGTTTCGATATTGATGTCGAGGTGGACCGTTGACTTCTTAATTTCCTGGATGTCTTTGGTTTAGCCTTTGATTCACCATTCCCACAGCTGGAGGACCTCGGTTTTGATTCACAATGTTGTTCCAGTTCTTTCGCAGGTTTGGTCGCGATTGACGGTTGGTGTTGTAACCATTGTTGCTAATATAACCGTAACTCCAATTGCCATTACTGTAACTAAAATTCTCACGTTGGTGACCATCTTCGTCTTCATAACCTCCTTGATGTATTGCAAAATACAACTTGTTTCCGTGTATAGTTTGTACAGTTTTTCGTAATGTTTTGTGTCGTTTTGTTAGGATTTAGCATTGAACCTAATAGTTTGTGATTTGCAAGGCTCCAGAGGAGAAATGAAGCTTAAAACGATTAAAAACAAGCTGAATCGAAGAAACTGAGCCGTAGGACACATCACGAGTGTTCGGGAAATTAACGAACGAGAAATAGCTGAAAAAGACCCCTATCGCGTCGCACGACAGGGTGGAGTCAATCCCCTCGCGTGACGCAAGGGCTATAAAGGTCCAAAAATGTGAGTCTAAGCCTGTAGCACTACGCGAGAGGAGAAGGCCATGCCTGTTGTGCGACGCGACGGGACCTTAGATTTCGTGAAAAATTGTTTTGTTTTCGAGTATGACCTAATATAATCCCATATATGAGTTTACAACAGTATTATCTAACTTTGGGACCAATTGATAGCAGCCAGAGGTGATTTTTGGAGCAAGAAAAGCATGGGGTTGAAGGTTTGAAGCTACATGATCGAGTTTGCTTGAGTCTTGCTATTCGGGTTTCCTTGTTTCTTCGTTTATCTTTGTTAAACCATGACTTGTGAACTTGTTTTGATTTTTTTTGGTTTCAACAATGATTATTGGCTAAACGTTAGTTGCTACCTAGGTCCTTGATGATTATAATGTTTTAGTTTCTCTTTCGGTTTTGGAACTTTGTAGTGTGGATGAATATTGAAGTAAAAGACTTGGTTTTTATGATCTGATGTATACGCATAGTTAGACTTGCTTAATGAATAATTATTTGCTCTACATGTTTCCTTGTTGAATGTATTTCAGTTATAGGTTTATGTTAGATCAATTACTATGTGTTCTTGATTAGTTTATGGTTTGCTTGATGTAATATCAATAGGAGTGATATTCACAAATTGAGTAGGTCTAGATATTCAACTGATCTTAGAAAAAATTAAACCGTTGGTCCTTGTGGTTTCTGCCAAATTTCAATGCCGGGTACTATTAGTTTTTTGTTGCAACATCATGTATTAACGTTCTAATTTGTCACAATGTTGAGTACTAAGACCAAACCTTGTCACAATGTTGAGTGCTAAATCCAAACCATGTTAACTTTTTTGTTAAATATTATTAAAATGACTAAAATGCCATTTAAAAACTAGAGGGTCTATTTTTTTAATTAACTATAAACGAGTAATATAATCTAAAGTAATATTTTCTATTTTATTTATATTTTTTATAAAAATAAATGGATTTTAAGTTTATTATTTATAAACTTTCAATTTATAAATAATATGCTAGTAAAATAAACTTTGTAACTTAATCTAAATAATAAACTCAGTTTATAAATTATAAACTTCAAATCCATTTAATTTTACAAAAAATAAAAAAAATTACTTTAAATTATATTAGTCAAATATAATTAATTAAAAATTGACCCTTTAGTTAATAAAGGGCATTTTAGTCATTTTAGTAAAATTTAACAAAAAAAGTTAATAATGTTTGGCCTTAGTACTCAACATAGTGAGAAAGTTTGGCCTTAGTACTCAACATTGTGACAAATTCAAACATTAACACCTGATTTTATAATAAAAAATTATTAGTACCCAACATTGAAATTTTGCAGAAACCACAAGGAACAACAGTGTAATTTTTTCCTAATCTTAATAGCCGTGAGATAAGAGATTGTCGGTTTGTCTCGATTGTTAGATTGCTAGGATTAGAGCCTTTGTGAGAATATCTCCCTAGTTTACCTGCATTCCCTGCCTATCGAGTCTAATCAGAATTACCAACCCTTGACTTTCGCGCTGTGAGGTAGATTGTCTATTGATGTGTGCAAAATGCAACATATAAATTACATCAAATGAGCCATAAAACTAACCCTTTTTTAGTACTAATGTTGGAAAAAGTGTGTTTTTTTCTTCCTTTTATATTTTCAGGATTAAATGAGCTCAAATAAACAAAAGAAGCAAAAATGCAGTCAAATCTAACAATAATACAAGAAAAGGAATAAACGTGGTATGCCCGACCCCTCGACAGCATCTCCCCAAGCAAAAACAAGAGAACAGAAGGCTGAACACGCCACGTGCTCAGTGAGCACGAGGGCGTGCCCAAGTGTCTGCAGAAAAGACAAAGTTGTAGAAGCTTATATCACCCACCATGGGGGCGTGCCCAGCGGACATGGGGTCGTTGTCAATGCAAAGATTCGCAGAATCTAAGCAAATCTTGATAGTACAGATACGCTTCTACACACGGGGTCGTGCCCAGCGGACACGGGGGCGTGGTCAACTAATGCAGACAAACTGCATTTAATGAAGAAAGAGAAGATGGGTGGACACGGGGCCGTGCCCAATGGACACGGGGCTGTGTCCGGGCTTCTGTGCAGGCTATAAATAGGGGTGCTTGCCTCATTTGCAATTGCAAACCATCCCTTGGCAAACCACCTCTCTCACACTACACCCACCCACCACCACCATCACAACCCACATCCACCACCATCATCCATCATAGAGTGTGTGTAGTAGTCTCGGGATCCAAGATTGATCGTAAGAGTTCTTGACAATCAAAGGCCATGTTTGCCTAAGTCTCTTACATCACTTGGTGAAGACAAGTGTTTAGTGCAGTACTTTTTTATTTTTAATCTTTTCGCACTTTTTTTGGTTATGTATTAATGACTTTAATAACTAGTTTCTTATGTTGAAGGTGAATCTTCCTTATCATTTGTCCGTGGTGTTTTGGCATTATTTTACTGTCTATATAAAATAAAAGATTTCACCATTCATATCTCCACGGTCTATATGGAGATATGTTGGCTACCTGGTCGGGGGTTAAGGGAATGGTTTGGTAAGAGTCTTGCCTTGTTCAGTGTATAGATCCTGCAAGGACCTGGGTCAAGTTTAGTAGGACCTCCTTCAATACCCACTGGTTATTTAGGATTGTATCCCTGCTGACTCAAACTACTTAGCCGAGGGTAACGTCACCTTCAAAAGAGGGGCCTACCACAATATGCATTAATAACTTAATTAATTATCTTTCAATAATCCAACCCTTTAGGATTGTATCCTTGCTGACTCAAACTACTGGGTTGAGGGTAACGTCATCTTCAAAAGAAGGGCCTACTACTATAACTAAGATAATCTCTTAAAAAGTGCAAAAGTGCGAAAATAATCAAAGGTTACACTAAAGGCGAGTCGGATCCAAGTGATTCATCTTGTCTATCTGTTTTTATTTTTATCAAAAGTGCGAAAATAATCAAAGGTTACACTAAGGGCAAAACAGTCATTTGATAAAAAAAGAATATCAAAATTTAAAAATTATAAACCTAAACATCATCATCTCCCCTATCTCCCCTGTACTCTCTCTCCCATGTATCTCTCTCTACATATGGTCTCTTGAACTCGATTGTTTGCTTCAACGTCTACATTTAATTGCCTGAAATATTAAAATACATTCATAAACAATACACATTTGTACAAAAAATGAAAACATTCTAAAAATCATAATCTTCCACTACATTCAAAAATCACTACATAAAAAAAAATACACAAGGTTTCTTTTAATATTATAGTCTTTCCATTGATAAAATACTCCATGAGCACTTTAAAATTCAAATCAAAATAAGATCACTAAGTGAATACCTGTTTCAATACTTGTTTGTGAATTGGCTACTATGGGTACACAGAGGAGACTCATGTCTTCACAACTATATGTAGCCAGAGGACATGTTTCTTGAGATTTTTTTAAGGATGTCAAACCATAGCCCAAAAGCCACAATCGAGACAATACAATACAATACACAAACCTTTCAATTGAAAAATGCTCTGCGGAAGATCACCTATGCCTGTACCTTCTATATTTAACTCTTTCAAACACTCTAACTGTCCAAGTTCCTTCGACAATTTCTCAACTCCAATACAATTCCGGTGAAATTCCGGAGGGTTAACTGCTCTGCGATGAAATTCCGGTGAGTTAACCAAAGCGCAGACAGGAGCAAGCCAGAGACCTATTCCATATGGTCGAGATCTACAAGGGTTTCAGATCTAAGGCAAGGTTTCGTGGGTTGAAGTGGTGGTGAGGGGGGTTTCGATGTCGTCGGTCGAAGTGGTGGTCGCGACCTGTGAGGCGTTTAGGTGGTCGTCTGGCAGTGGTTGGAGTGGTGGCTGGATGGTAGCTGTGGTGGTGGAGAGACTTTAGTTACAGGTAACTAAAGGTTCTAGAGAGAGAGAAGAAAGATAAGGGGATAAGGGTTTGGCATGTGTGTGTGACTGTGAAAATGTAAAAAGATATTTTATATAATAGTAAATTACTAATATACCCTCATGTGCATAACACATGTCATTATTAACTGAAAATTTTAACCTGGTTTGTGCTAAAGGACCTATGGTGTAACAAATTTTGCAAATAAAGGACTGTGACTGTAATTATTAAAGTTAAAGGTCATCCATTGCAACCTGCTACAAACATAAAGGACGAAAAGTGTAATTTACCCTTTCATTTTTCTAGTTTAAAACCTTTTTCTAAATTTTTGATTTTATTAGACGTTGAGGATAAACCGGTACTAAAAGCTCTTGTGTCCTTGGACGACCTCGGTATCTTACCAACACTATACTACGCTCACGATGGGTGCACTTGCCCATATGTGTGTTTAGTGTTAGTAAATATCGTGTTTTATAAATTTAAAACTTGAATAAAGTATTAAAAAGGGCTTAAAATATACTTAAATATATATCACGCTACACACGCATCAAGTTTTTGGCGCCGCTGCCGGGGACACAAGGATTTTAAGAAAGTTAGGAATCAACGGCCTAATCGTTTTTTCTTATTTTTTGATTTTTTAGGATTTTTTGTAAATTTTCAGTTTCTGCAGAGCTCAGCAAGGGTCGTGCCTGGTCGGACACGGGTCGTGCCCAACATTGTTACTGGCAGTTTTTTTTTTCGAGTTACAGAGAGTTGAGCATGGGGTCGTGTCGGTGCAGCACGGGGCCATGTCGAGCTCCCCAGTAACAGGGATCCGAAAACAACTACTGTATCTCCAACCACGGGCCGTGTTCACCTGAACACGGGGCCGTGGTGAACCTTCTGACCAACGTTCTTTTCTGTTTTTATTGCAGGACTTGGAACCCAGGCGCCACATATGAACTTTCTACGTAGTGTATGAGCTCTAGTTCTAGTAGAGACATAAAAGAACCTCTTGACGAACCCGAACGCTTTCTAAGAAAAAGGCTTAAAGCTAAAAACCAAGAGAAAGTTTCGGGGGATCCATTTCCAATGGCGAATCAACGAACCCTCATGGATTACCTACGACCCACCATGGGTAATCTTTGCGCCGCTATCAATGCACCGAATATCGAGGCCAACAAATTCGAACTTCGGCCGCATTTGATACAAATGCTCCAAAACTCCGCAACCTTCCATGGGCTTGCGGACGAAGATCCCCATTTGCATATCACTAACTTCCTAGAAATATGTGATACGTTTCGGATCAATGGAGCATCAAACGACGCCATCCGCCTTCGAATGTTTCCATTTTCACTAAAAGACCGAGCTAAGGCATGGCTTAATACCCTCCCAGTTGGCTCGGTAAACACCTGGGATGAACTAGCCCAAAAGTTTCTATATAAGTATTTCCCTCCTGCTAAAACGGCAAAATTAATGACTGAAATTAATACATATTCACAAGAGGACGGGGAATCCTTGTATGAAACTTGGGAAAGGTTCAAGGAGCTACTGAGAAAGTGTCCTCATCATGGTCTTGCAGTATGGCAACAAGTATCCACTTTCTACAATGGGTTGTTGCCACACACAAGACAAACACTTGACTCTAGCTCCGGGGGACTTTTAGGTAATCATCGCCCAAATGAAATTTATAATCAAATTGAGGAAATTGTCAAACCAATTTTCAGTGGCACACTCACCGGGCGCCCATAAGGTTGATGAAAGCACCTCCTTGCAAGCCCAAATCGAGGCCCTTTCTTCAAAAATTAAAAAGTTAGAAATGGCAAAAACGGTCTCGGTTATGGCTTGCAAGGGGTGTGGTGGGCCACATGAAAATTGGAGTTGTATGAAAGTAATGGATAATCAAACAGAATCGGTAAACTACAATGATAATAGACCTAGGCCGTCGGGTCCTCCATCGGGTACCTGCAACCAAGGATGGCGTAACCACCCTAACCTTGGTTGGAGAGAACCCGACAATAGTAGTAACCAACAAAATCTAAACCAACGAACAAACTTTCAACAACCAAGAACCGAGTCACAAAATTTCTCTCAACAACAACAAGGGGGACGAGAGAGGCTTGAAGATACTGTATCTCGCCTCATCTCCGACACCGAAAAGAAAAACTCGGATCGATTTCAACAACTGGAATCGAACTTTAGAAATCAACAAGCTTGTATCCAAAACATTGAAAAACAAGTAAATCAACTAGCTCAAAATTTCTCCAAGAGACCTCAAGGCGCGTTACCAAGCAATACCGAAACCAACCCAAAGGCGCAAGTATATCTCATCACGTTGAGAAACCGTACCGTGGGTCCCGAGGGGGCTCCATTACCTCCAATTGAAAAAAGCTGATCTTGCCAAACCACAACTCCACCGGTACCCCAACAAGAGACGACTCCTCCACCAAATCAAGAGCCCACCAAGAATCCTCCGGTACCATACCCCGGTCGGTTAATCCGCCACAAGACCGATGAGCAATTCTCAAAGTTCGTAAACTTACTTAAACAATTGCATGTCAATATTCCATTTGTTGAGGTCCTAACCCAAATGCCTAAATATTCAACTTTCATGAGGGACTTCCTTACTCACAAAAGGAAAATTGAATCATTACAATTAGTTAATTTAAGCGAAGAATGCTCCGCCTTACTACTCAACAAACTCCCGCAAAAGAAGATCGATCCCGGAAGCTTCACGATCCCTTGTTCAATCGGGGAATCACCCATTCGTAATGCACTAGCCGACCTCGGGGCTAGTATTAACCTCATGCCCACATCAATGTTCGACCGACTCGGTCTAGGGAAAACAAGCCCTACGAAAATGAGCATACAACTCGCCGATAGGTCAATCAAATACCCGCAAGGTGTCGCTGAAAATCTACTAGTCAAGGTCGGGGAATTTGTCTTCCCAGCCGACTTTGTCATACTACATATGGAGAAAGATACCGAAGTACCACTCATCTTGGGGAGGCCATTCTTAGCTACGGTCCACGCGGTGGTGGACATGAATGGCGGGACACTAACATTGAGGGTTGGGGATAAAGAAATGAAGTTCGGAGTTGGTAAGATAGTAAAAGACGATGACCCGGTCAATTACATGAAAGTCATAGACTCAAGTTTGGATGATGCTCTCCGACGGTGCAAAATGGGATGCAAAACATCCCACTTGGGTAACATATGACTGGCTTTGGGTCTAGCCAAGGACCCTTATAAACGTAGCGCACCACGGAGGCATTCCGCGGAACTATTCTTAGTTTAGTTTAGATTAATTTTCTTTTATGCTTTCTAGTTTAGTTTTAATTTTCAGGAATAAAATCGGGACGGTGAAGGATACCAAGGGAAACTTGAACCAGCACCCCATGCACAAAAACAGAGCCTCCCACAAATTTTTCTTCATTACAGCAAGTTCGGCACGGGCCGTGTCCAGCCAACACAGCCCCGTGCTGAACCATCTGCAGAGGATAGCCCAGTTCAGGTAACTGGACACAGGGCGTGTTCGCTGAACACGCCCCCGTGCCCAGGCTTCTGTTTCTTTTTACTAATTTTTGTTACTGGCAACCTGAACACGGGGCCGTGCCCGGACACCACGGGCCCGTGTCCAGATGCCCAGTAACATAAAAATTTGTTTTTAAACACACTTTTACACATTCAATCAACCTAAAAACTTATTTTTGAGACATATTGAGGACAATGTGTAATTTAAGTTTGGGGGGGATGCTAAAACCTTGAATTTTGCAAGTCCTAATTCCAAGCCTTACACAAAACTCTATTGGAACCACTAAACACCCCAAATTTTTTCAAAATCTTTCCATTTTTTTTTTACTTGTCTTGGTTTAATTTGGGAATTACAAGTTCTAAAAAGGTTATATTTTTACAAATTTACAACCGATAGCGTCGTGATAAAAAGAACCAACATAAGAAAATTATGAAACGGCATGATAAATCTAGTTAAAATTTGATTATATATACTTGATCACATAAAAACCCATTCCCACAAAAAATGAGTTTTGAGCCTTATTGAGCAAATAAATACACATCTTTAAACTAAATGCTCATTTTTCGTTTCTTGTGTGAATAGCCGCTTGGTTCTTACAACTCTAGAACTTGCCACGATGATACATTCCCGGTCCTTACCAACTTAAACCCAAGTAAGTAAATGATGGAGGCATTAGGACTAACCCTTTTTTATTTCAACACCATTATTTTTCTTTTTTTTACCACCTACCCAAAATCCCCCTAGTTAACCCCTTTGAGCCTAAATCTTTTTCATTTCTTAACCCAAATCAAACACCCTTTTTACCCACCAAAACCCTTTTTCATTTTAAACCCTTTATTTTAGTAACAAAGCTCGGTTTTCTTGTGACTTCCTAAAAAAATTTCATAAAGAAGAAAAGAAAAATGAAGTTAGCAATAAACAAACAAAGCTCATCAAAAGAAGGCTTGTTTGAATAATGCTTCATTGGAATAAAAAGTCACAAAAACAAAATGTTTTACTAAAACCAATGCTTTTTACGCCTTTCGCCCTTTTCTACTAACCACTAACCCAACCACCTACCTTTAACCCAAGCCTAACCCTTCCCCCAAAAGTCCTCTTGATATTTACAAAGGACAAAAAAATACACCTTCGGTCGAGTGTGGTGATCTCCCGTGAGGTATGTAAACTCATAAATAAATGGAATTTTAAAGAGTCATGTTATGCCATAATAAGTAATTTATCTTATGTAATGTTCTAAATAAATCATGACGAATAGGATTGTAAATAAAATAAAAATAAAACCTAATAAAGAATCTTGGAATCTCGACACTCTATGACAAGCCCAAAAACCTTATCTTCTACCCATTCCATTTGGCAGTGTAAGCCACATTGTAAAGAGTTTTGCTTGAGGACAAGCAAAGATTCAAGTGTGGGGGTATTTGATGTGTACAAAATGCAACATATAAATTACATCAAATGAGGCATAAAGCTAACCCTATTTTAGTACTAATGTTGGAAAAAGTGTGTTTTTGTCTTCCTTTTGTATTTCAGGATTAAATGAGCTCAAATGAACAAAAGAAACAAAAATGTAGCCAAATCTAACAATAATACAAGAAAAGGAATAAACATGGCATGCCCGACCCCTCGACAACATCTCCCTAAGCAAAAACAAGAGAACAGAAGGCTGAACACGCCCTGTGCTCAGTGAGCACGGGGGCGTGCCCAAGTGTCTGCAGAAAAGACAAAGTTGAAGCTTCTATCACCACCACGGGGGCGTGCCCAGCGGACACGGGGCCGTGGTCAACGCAAAGATTCGCAGAATCTAAGCAAATCTTGATAGTACAGATACGCTTCTGCACACGGGGTCGTGCCCAACGGACACGGGGGCGTGGTCAACTAATGCAGACAAACTGCATTTAATGAAGAAAGAGAAGATGGGTGGACACGGTGCCGTGCCCAATGGACACGGGGCCGTGTCCGGGCTTCTGTGTAGGCTATAAATAGGGGTGCTTGGCTCATTTGCAATTGCAAACCATCCCTTGGCAAACCACCTCTTTCACACTACACCCACCCACCACCACCATCACAACCCACATCCACCACCATCATCCATCATCCATCATAGAGTGTGTGTAGTAGTCTCGGGATCCAAGATTGATCGTAATAGTTCTTGACAATCAAAGGTCATGTTTGCCTAAGTCTCTTACATCACTTGGCAAAGACAAGTGTTTAGTGTAATACTTTTTATTTTTAATCTTTTCGCACTTTTTATTTGGTTATGTATTAATGACTTTAATAACTAGTTTCTTATGTTGAAGGTGAATCTTCCTTATCATTTGTCCGTGTTGTCTTGGCATTATTTTACTGTCTATATAAAATAAAAGATTTTCACCATTCATATTTCCACGGTCTATATGGAGATATGTTGGCTACCTGCTCAGGGGTTAAGGGAATGGTTTGGTAAGAGTCTTGCCTTGTTCAGTGTATAGATCCTGCAAGGACCTGGGTCAAGTTTAGTAGGACCTCCTTCAATACCCACTGGTATTGGATGGCGGGGGTCCGAACTCCTTGATCCCCTCATATGTAAACTACTATTAAAACTTTAACCCGACTATTTAGGATTGTATCCCTGCTGACTCAAACTACTTAGCTGAGGGTAACGTCACCTTCAAAAGAGTGGCCTACCACAATATGCATTAATAACTTAATTAATTATCTTTCAATAATCCAACCCTTTAGGATTGTATCCTTGCTGACTCAAACTACTGGGCTGAGGGTAACGTCACCTTCAAAAGAGGGGCCTACTACTATAACTAAGATAATCTCTTAAAAAGTGCAAAAGTGCGAAAATAATCAATGGTTACACTAAAGGCAAGTCGGATCCAAGTGATTCATCTTGTCTATCTATTTTTATTTTTATTTTTTATTTTCAGCATTTTTAGTTAGTTTTCATTTTTCTAGTTTAAAACCTTTTTCTAAATTTTTTATTTGATTAGACGTTGAGGATAAATCGGTACTAAAAGATCTTGTGTCCTTGGACGACCTCGGTATCTTACCAACACTATACTACGCTCACGATGGGTGCACTTGCCCATATGTGTGTTTAGTGTTAGTAAATATCGTGTTTCATAAATTTAAAACTTGAATAAAGTGTTGAAAAGGTTAAAATATACTTAAATATATATCACACTCGACACGCATCATCTATTAGGCTATTTCATTTTATTACGTTTTAATAGCTTTTAGGTATCTTTTGGGGTACACCTTCAGAAGAGTTGAGAGTCCTTAGGTCATCTTTGAGTTAGTATTATATGATCCCGGTTCCACAATAGTTCCATTACTGAGAGAAAGCTTGTTATTCCTATGTAGGATTACGACCTAGGTAGTGCTTTATCATCATCTGATCTCGCCTTAAGTCATAGTTCATGCCTGAGTTTGAGTTAGTTAGTCTTTTAACTAACTTCACTTAGATTGTTAGACCCCCCCCCCCCTCCTCAAAACATAACAACAATTAAAATCAGCAGTCTAGATAAATAATCGAGTTTTCAATAGAGTCTCGTGGGTTTGATATCTGGACTTACTTTAGCTTTACTAGAGTCGATAGGTTCACTTGTCTGTGAGTAGTTTAGTTTAGAGATTCTAGAGTATTACTTAGTGTCTAGTTTAGAATTAATTTAGTTAAATTAATTAAACTACTCTGAGCACATCAGTCCTCCATCATAGTAGTTCCTGTTATTCTCGTAATCTCTATACCCATCATTCTCGTACCCGTTATCAGCCCCGTTATCGGAATACTAATCATCACCCGTGTGATAAGTGTGAATACTCACTTGATCCAGTGATTCGTAACCCGGATCACTAAATGGATCATCATCGTTGATGTTATTCCTCAACTCATCGAGGTTGGGAATTTGTTGCTCAAAATAATCCGCTTGGACTCGGGTAACTTGCTCACACATAGGATTGCCACGATTAGGAGCGAGTCCATGGTTTGGGTTGATATTACGGTTGTTGGCATGTGGTGGAAGTGATTAATTTCGAGTTGGTATTCTTGGCGTTGTGATTAGCGTTGGTTTTGCGGATGGTTTGGATGTGGTTGGCTCAGTGGTCTTTGGTTATTGCTACCACCTGACCGGTTATTATGGTGTTGGTTCTCCATTTGAACAGTTCCAATGGAATGGGTGTGGTGTGAAGTTTAGTTTCACGAGTTTGATGCAAGTGTTGCCTTTAATCGGGTTGGCTCGGTTTCTTCTCACTACATGCTCAATTTCTGGCTTGAACACTAATGGCGAGGTTCTCTCGGGCGTCCTCGTATGCATGCACTACTTGTGATCTGCACAAATAACACAACCCACGTAACAAAGAAAAAAGAATAAAGCAAAAAAAATAAATCGAACACTAACTAGATTAATAACGAAATAATCAAACAAATCAAGACACAAAGCGCACGAACTCCCCGGCAACGACGCCAAAATTTGATCGGAGTGTCGCGGTCCGGTCAAAGATAAATTTATGAAGTCCTAAATAGCTCAAACAAATAGTAAGTAACAGTCAGGGTGTCGAACCACAAAGACTTTATGGTCCGTGCCCATGTCAGGATTCGATGGGGATGATTGTTTATTAAGATTTATGAAGCGTGCTATTTAATTATTTTTGTTTGTTTAATTTAAAAAGAGATCAGATTGAACCGACAAATTTCTACTAACTATGAAAATGGTTCGTTGATTACAATTGAGAAAACTTAAACACTAGATTGAAAACAATAATTTGGAACAAGGTTAACACCAGGTTCAAAATTGAAAGACCTAAGGTTCTTACACATTTTAGCATTAATTTAATCACACTTGGTTATTAATAGGTTTATTGTGAGGCTTAGGTGCGAATTGTGACAACCGGTGATTTACGGCTCTTAATTACATGATTAACAAGCGATTAACGCGAAAATAAATAGTGTTTACAACGCAAATTAACATAATTAGGCCTTTGGAGTGCGCAGGAACGTTTATTCGACTTTACAGTGCGCGAACGGTGGTTTACAGAGAAACCTGCTAAATATTACGCGATGACAAACTGATACCGTACAAGATACTGACAACGCCGACTAATATTAAATTTTTATGATACATTTTAGCTTCGTAATTAAATTTTTACATCCGTGGTCGAAACCAGATCGAAAAACGGATTAAAGACGGCAACGATGAAATTTTTCGCGATTATTACCGTCATCGACGCACGAACGCGACTACGACGGATACCGACATTATTTTTCCACTTTTTTAACTCTGAAATATTATTTTACTAGGCTACGGTGATTTCGGTTTTAAAACGTGTCCGGGGCCACTTACACATGAGATGGGCTTGTGGGCCCAAGCCCACAAACCTAAACCTACACCTAATATATTAAATTTTGTCAAGATCTTAAAGATCTCTACAAAATCTGATGAAAATCTCCATATAATCTCTACTAGATTTAGAGAATCCCTACAAAATATTGCAAGATCTGTACTAAATCTATATAAAATCATTATAAATCTTGCCAAAATCCTATCAAGATCTCTAAAGATTTTTGTAACAAGGATTTGAACACAAAACCTCTATAAAACACTCAACCTCCTTCATAAAAAATCCATAACACTACAAACTCTCTCAATACTCCCTCCTCTCTCTCTTTGCCTGCATATTAGAATACACACACAACACAAAGGTCTTTCCTCTCCCTCTCTCAGTTATACATCAGACCACACACACAAACATCCCAAATACCCTCTCCATCTTCACATCTCCAGCCGAGTGGAGGAGCTCCGGCAACAGCTCCGACCATCTCCGGTCACCCACACCTCCCTCGACACCTCAGATACCCCCCCTCACCGACGTAATCCCGGCGAAAGGAAACGGAACCGCCGCACGCGGCGGCGGCATGACAGCGGAACAGAGAGAGAGAGAAAGAGGAACGGTGGCGCGTGGTGGTGCGTGGCGGCGCACGGTGTCGTGGCATCGGGCAGAGAAGGAGATCGAGAGAGATGGGAGCTGTAGAGAGGGAAATCGGAGAGAGCTGAGAAGAGGAGAGAGAGTGTCGACGAGGAGAGTGACGGCGGAGAGCCACCGCTGTGCGGCGGCGACACCTGTGGCGGCGATGGTGGTTATTCACGGCTCCGGTAAGTAGCTCGGTCTCGTTGTTTCAGTTTCGGGTTCATGTTAGCGGGTCGGGTCACCTCAAATTTCAGATCCAAATTTTGTTTTTGGTTCAAGCTTCAACAGGCTCTAAATTCAATGCTTTCGGGTGTTACGGGTCTGACTCGGATTCGGTTCAGCTGGTGGTTTAGCAGGTTCAAGGTTCGGGTGACGTCTTGGGTTCCGGGTCAGATCTAGTGTGGTTCAGGTCCGAGTCAGCAGGTTCGAGTTATAGTTCAAAGCTTTCGGTTCGGTTAACAACGGGCCTCGGTTTCGGTTCGGGTCAGATTATGAAGCGGTTCAGTTGACTCGGTCAACTCAGTCAACAAATCAACGCGAGAATTTGGTATATTATAACGACACGTTCATAGTTTATTATATATTTTATGGTTGTTTACTTACGCGAAATTGAGCTCCCGAACCGATTAAACAAATGAATTATTAGTTAAAAGTATTCAGATTATTTATTAGCTTGTTTATATAAATTGATTATAGACATATACATTGTTGAATCTTGATTAAATTTTGAGAAGTTTAACGACAACTTGTGTTGTCGGGGCGTCCAAAAACAGAGGAAACTCTGCCCGTTTTTCGAGAAAATCCGTAAAATAAGACGCATGTTATTATAAAACAACTTTCGGATTCAAATGATATTTTAGATTCACAAATACAAGTATATAACTACTTTCGACAACACTTCACAATTTACGAAAATGACGATTCGGAAATTATTTACGATAATGAATATAGTTATATATTTCCGTTAACGAACAACACGACTTCTTTTATAAGAATAAATATAATTTATATATTTATTTCAAAGTTCGAACGACACGAATTCGTTTTATCAAAATAAATATAGTTTATATGTTTATTTCAATTATCGAACAACATGAATTCGTTATAAAAATAAATATAGTTCGTATATTTATTTAACGTATCAAACAATACGAGTTCTTTTGTAAAAATAAATATAGTTTTGTATTTATTTCGAACCTCAAGCAACTCATACTCATTTACAAGAATAAATATACTATATATATTTATTTGAAACATGCAACGACTCGATAAATCTTTTATAAAATAAATAAACTTTTATATTTATTGCAAAATGCCTAAACGGCACATTATGTAACATACATTTCAACGTACGAGTTTGTTAAATGTTATTTTCATATGAACAACCTTTTTATACACGCACGACTTCTCGGGGCGACTGACATTATTTTGTCGATATATTGATATTTTTATAAATATTTATATATGTCGAATTTCTCAAAAACTAAGTACTTTCTAGACTTAGTAAATTATTAACGGTATCAAACGAGACTTAACGCGTATAACTTAGTCATTTTCATTAAGTTAACAACTTACCGTCGAATCGTTCGATTAACGATTCGGTAGAGCTCGATGACACGTAGTGTAGTTACTGCGTTTATTTAGAAACTTATAAGATATTATGTGTTAGGAATATTGTAGAATGCACGCTAGCGAGTCTCGTCTTGGAAACGACATCACGAAGTCGTAATTAGCTCGCTTTGCACAAAGGAATTCAGGTGAGTTCATAACCCCACCTTTTTACGGTTTTACATTTTTATAAATGTTTTCGGGGTGGAAAGACATGCACGTTTTGCAGAAAACACACAAAGTTCTCGATGAACAAAGACTGCATATTTTTAGACAAAGCACGTTTTACAAGAACATACAAAGTTTTTGAATGAACGAAAACTCGTATTTCTAAATCATGTTACGAATGGATCATACTAAATATACCGGTTTTTACAAACAAATGCGTATTTTTGAAACGTGAATGGTTTTCATGGTTAGGGACGGGATTGTCCTAGTTATAATAACGGGACTGGGTTGGTCTGCGTACGTAAAACGAAACAACCCAGTGAGTTTATGTCCCCCTTTTCTCTTGACTGTTTTCAGTTTTATACTTCGGGGTGGAATACATATTACAATTATTACAGACACTTACAGACGCTTTTATACATGGTATGGTTAGCTTAAGGAGGGTTTAGACGCTTAGATCATGTGAAAGGTGGGTACAACACTTAAGGCCATTAATCCTCGTTGTTAGGACCGAGGGACATGAGTGATAGATCTATTTGGGTGTAGCGAGCCCACACCCATGAGGCCGGGGCGGCCCATAGTGGTGACTGTGTCTTACAGCCAGAGGCCCGGTACAAATTTGCTAGGTTTGAGTACTTCCTGCACCATTTCACACATACCAGTGGCTTTGCAACCCATTGGTGATCTCTTTTTTTTCCTTAATTGCTACATACCAAGGACTTTTATACATACAGACACATTACAAAGGTTTATACATACCAGGGATTTTTATACATACAGACACATTACAAAGGTTTATACATACCAGGGACTTTTATACATACAGACACATTACAAGGGTTTATTACATACCAGGGACATACATACTTACAGAAATACTTGATTTATACAAATTAAATACCATGTTTTATACAAATTTAAGGCATAGGATTATGCGGGCATGGAGTCAAAGTCAGGGTAGGCATTGACGGTTATACGAACATTACAAATACAAGAGTTTACAAATACATGGTTTTACGAACATAATGCGTTACAAACACAAAGCTTCCATATAACTTGGCAAGAAAATGATTTCTAAATTCGTTTCTCAATTTTATGTCACAAACCGGTTATTCAAAAGATTTATTTCAAATATTTTACAAACAAACTATGAACTCGCTCAACTTTATGTTGATTTTTTCGCATGTTTCTTTCTCAGGTCACATTTCAAAGTTATGGCACGGTTGGAATAGGAGAACCATATGGAGTCGAGTACTTAGTGCGCGTTCATTTTCTAGAAGGTCTTCGCTTATTTGCTTCCGCTGTGCAATGAAGATACCAGTCCAGTCACGCCAGCTCTGATAATTTCGAGGTGTGACACCAATAACTATCAACGTCACAAAAGACGGATAAAGATGCACTTCATTACTAATGTAAACCCTAGTCTATTATCAAAGCACAATTGTATGAATTCATTTCACGAAGTAAAAGTTGCAAGTTTGTTCGACAATTCGTGAATTCAAAACAAATACAATATAATTAATATAAACTTCAAATGTTCAAACGCAATTAGTCACAAATCAAAATTAAAACAAATGTCAAACCTTAGAAATCTTACAAAATCTACACCAGGATGAAACCCTAGGAGACAAGCCACTCATGGTACGCGAGACTTGAACACTTGATGTTGAACATGAATAACGAGACATTGAATCTTGGATCTTGATCTTCTTAATGATTGATGAAATGTTAGGGCTAATGATTTCGGAATGAATATGAATGATTATGGATTAATGTGATTCTCCAACAATCTTAGAACAATCAATATGATGGATGATGATATTTGATGATGATGATTGGTGACTAGAGAATTATAATGGAGATGGAATGTTTGGAACGTGATATGTTTTGAAAATTAATTATGTAACTCCCCTTTGAAAGCCGCCGCCACTAAGTCTAGAGAAGAAAATTCGGTTAAAGGCTCCCTATGACATCCCTGGGATCGCTGAACCTCTTCGGGGCATCGACACCTAAACAACCCGGCGTCGCCGATGCAATACAAGGGATAGACGCATTAACTCTTTGTCCACGCACATGCACTTGACGCGAATAGCATCAGCAACGACCAAAGGCCGAATCGCCGATGTGGGGAACCATTTTTTTGTTCGTTTTTTTCATTTCTCGCGTCCCATTGGTCCTAGTCTCATCTGGATGTCCCATAAAGCTCTTGAAATGCTCTATTAAATCCATTAGACCTGCAAAACGCAATCGGTGGGTGCCAAACGGTAAGGTGCTTTGGCAATCGGTGCTGTTCCTGGTATTAAATGGATTCTGAATTCAACTTCTCTATCTGGAGGTTGCCCTGGCAATTCTTCTGGAAATACATCTGAAAACTGAGATACTACTGGAATATCTTTTAAATCCTTTCCTTTAGTGTTAGTGATTATGGAAATCAAATACACTATAGAACCTTTTTCTCATATAACTTGCAGTTTTCATCACAGAGATAAACTTAGTGGACCTAGAAGGTTTATCTCCTTTAATTGTGATCGCTTTACCTTTTGGTGAATTTACTTGGATTGACTTTTGATCACATAAAATACTGGCTTTATTGGCTATTAACCAATCCATTCCTAAAACAACATCAAATCCTGCCAGATTCATGGGATAAAGATTTGCAATAAATTTCTGATTTAAAATTTCTATGCTTGCTCCCTGCAAGATTTCCGAAATTTTAACAATTTCTCCATTGGCTGTCTCTACTAAGCATTCTTGTGGTAGTTTAGTTAATGACTGATTTAAAATTTTGCAAAATGATGTATTAATAAAACTTTGGTTTGCACCAGAGTCAAATAATACTTTAGCAAAGACATCATTAACTAAAAACGTACCAGCTATGACATCTGGAATCATCTTGGCTTCATCTGCAGTCAGAACAAATGCTCTAGCATTTTTAGTATTCTTGTGGTCTGAAGCTGGAGCTAATTTTGGACAATTTAGCTTGATATGACCTTATTCTCCGCAATTGTAGCATACCCGGCTGTTAGCTTTCTTCCTGCAGTTTTCTCCCTTATGTCCCGATATTTTGCAAAAGTTACAGTATATGGAGCATCTTCCAGAATGCTTTCTTTTGCAATACCTACAGTAAGGTGCAGAAGTAGAACCTAATCTTGCAGCGGAATTTACATCAGGACCGTAGTTAGGAAATGTTTATCAGAGTAAAACCACCTTCTTTGTTATTAGTAATCACATGGGCAAAACCCAAGTTTCTTATTACAATACATTTATAGGGACAAACCCTATTTTATTGAATTTAAAACATCGTTTATTAGGTAACTTTTATAGCCACATTTTTCCCAAGCCTTCAGTGCTCTCCAGCTGGCTTTTCGCTAATTGGCTGTTCACATTGTGTTACCTGTAACGCGTTTTAAAAACATTTGTCAGTCGGAAATACTGGTGAGTGAATCCCAGTTTAATCAAGAAACATTTTATCAATTAAGACAGTATTGAGAGCGATTACATTGTTTATTTCTACACAATTACTCATTCAGTATTTGCCACTCGACCGGATCTATGGCTATGGTCAAATTACCCATTGGCTAACTCGTCGTCCAATGGTAATGTACTGTCATTCCGACTTACTACTACTCGTAGTAATAAATTTTGTATACAAAACCCCATAATACCGGCAGTAATTGAAGAACTACAAAGACTCAATCACCGCTTAATCACATTGTAAATAATTAAGGTTTTGTAAAACATTACAAAAAGGTTAACAAAAAGAGGATAAACTCACATTGCTATCTTAGACTTCGCGTAAGGGTTTCCTGTATATAATCTATAATTTATACAAATGTACATTGGTTAGTATCATAACCCTTTGAAAATATTAATGATACCCTCCCCGAGACGGCATTCCAACAACTACATTGGGCAGTACCACGACAGTTGTTACGGAACCCTAAATCAATCAGGCAGCGTAACTATTACGAAACTGGGGTTATAATACTTACAACGGAGCAGAACCTTGCTAATTAGGGGTATAATACCCGAGTATAATATGCCTACTACAGAAATTGTGATTTGAGATTTGAGAAATGAACGAACTGAATTGAAACCCGAGGCCTCCTTTATATAGTGCTGATATTTGGTCTCCACGTGGCCCGCGTAAAGAACAGACAAGGGTTACGCGGCCCGCGTCAACCCTGGTCAACTATATAGCTTGTCTCGGTCATGATCTAGACCCGCCACAATGTCGACACGTGTCAGCTCAGGGTGTCTCCGCATCGTTGATCTCTCGCGGCCCGCGTTAAGTAAACAAGAACTCTTACGCGGCCCGTTTGAACTAAAGAAATCAACGAAGTCAGGTTCTAGCCTTGATACCGCCCGCGTAAGTGGTTGGGGTGGGTCTACGCGGCCCACCTCAACTTACTGTTTTCAGATTTTTATTTATTTTATATGTTGTAACATGTTTCGGGCTTGGTTTTCCCATACGGGGTGTAATATAAGACATATTGAGACATTCTATAATATACTAGAGTGTCAGAATATTATGAGGGTGTTGGTTTTACCGAGGGTTGTTACAGAATAAAATTGCAATACCCATCTGAACCGCCAAATTTATTGAAATCTTTGTTTCGGATACTCAATTTATGTTAAAAATTCATGCATACAACGCTATGTTTTGCATGACATCGTTTGGTGCTGTTTGTGACAACCCTCACCAAACCAGGTATCCGTACAAATTAATTAATATTTAATTACTACTTAATTACTGTGCTTGCTTACAACTGTGATTAAACTGCTTACAGATTTCTGATACATACGTACTCATGCATCACATTTTATACTGTCACTGTATTATTTTTACACAGAACATTAGTGACAACCTTGATGCACAAAAAGCACAGTGAGCACACTATACGGATAACCCTGTAAACATGCTGACATAGCCAGCATCAGACAGACACTGTCTCTAAGGCCAGTATGAGCCGGGAATAGTTTACTACACTAGTAGGGAGTGTAGGGAGATGAGAATTGTAGAACTTCGTCACTAGGTGATTATTATAGTGACCGGATGTGCCAAAAACGTACTTTAAGTACAAAATTCTGCACTTTAAATAAAAATTCAGCTTTTTAGCTAACTAGTAAAGTGCAAAAACATGGGAAAATAATATTAGACACTTTCTAAAGTGTCGGGAATTCATTGTGTCACTAAAACAAATATTAACGGCACTTTAAACGCTTATGTAGCACATTAACGGATTGATATCCAACCGTACAACCAGACCTTACCCGAAACATAAAAATATTGACATTGACATTATTTTGCTTTTTCTGAGCCAGTTAGGGTCCCCGAATACCCTAACACCCGTTATAAATTACAACACACTAATAACAAAATTTAGACACCTAAATAACTAAATATAACTTAACTAATCTAATTGAAATCCAATTGTAAACCCCACCCCCATGAACCGTTCGGTTCCCCTAGGGAACACACACCCTTACACATTGAATATTTTATTCACTTGTGTCTTATATCTTCTAAACACATTATCTTAAGGATAATTAGATTGAATGGTTATTAAATAGGAACAAAGGTCCATGATATTCATACTAGCACTTAACAAAAAAAAAATTACATCTTTCTTTCCCCCTTGTCCTTGTGTTCGGCCGTAAGCTCACCCACACCACACATTGTTTAAATATTATATTAATCCTTGTCTACAATCTTGGTTACATAATACCTAGTGGATAATTAGAATGGATGGTTTATAAATCTAACCTAAGGGATCACAAATTCACTTACTTCAACACTTTACAAAAATTGGCACTCTCTTTCCCCTCTCATCACTCTCGGCCGAACCCACACACAACCATCCAACCATTTTCAATTTCAACCTTGCAATTCCACTCACACTCAAAGGTGAAAGGTCGCATACGAGGAGGCTTGGTGCTTACGGAATCGCGAGGACCTCTCTACGACGCTATTAACCACCCATTTTTCGTCTAGTTTCTTCCCTAGCCTCGAGCTAGTAGTAAGTGTCTCTAAACATTCTCTTGTTCATATTTAACGTGGTTAATAAGAGATTTAACGGATAAAAATTATGAACACTAGAGATCAAAGTTTATAGTCTTGTTAGAATGATGAATATGGTGGTTAATGAGTAAATATTAGTGTAAAACTTATGGAACTTTTTTTGTTATGGTTATTTATTATTGTTGGATGCTAGTAGGGGAACGGATCGTCATCTAACCAAGCTAGGTCTTGTTCATGGAACATGAACTAGCACTATGTTTAGTGTAAAAATAACTAGATGACGAACCCTTTCACTCACAAACATGAACTTGTGTAAAAACGATTTTTCTTATGAACTGGAATTCTAAACTAGTAGATCTAAGAATCTACAAGTGGTATTTTTGAAGAACCAAGTGTATGATGAAATCATATTTCAAAAGCCGGATCTTTCTTGAAATAAAGACATTTTTGTGAACCAAAAAGTGTGTAGACACTTGTGTAACGAAAGGATTTAACAAAGAAATATTTTTGTAATTTTGACCAAGAAGATGTAAACTTGCATTTTCTTTAAAAATACGATTTTCAAGAAATTGATTTTATTTTTAGAGATGGAAAGATCCACTAAATGTGTTGAAAAGTTACTACATGATTTTACACAACTTGCAAGTTCATGTGTTTGCGATTTATACTTGCTTTGACTAGTTTAATGTGTGAATATTATTTGTTGATGATGGAAAATTGATTGGTTGAATTTTTAAAAGAAAATGATACGCTAGTAAGCGTGGCCACCTCCAGTTACAGAGGAAACTCTGGCGAAATTTTTCCATAAAATAACACTTAGAAAATATTTTTGGGACAAGTGTTATAAATATATTTTTTACTTGTTTTCCAAATAAAAATTCGCCATGGATTTTTATTACAAAATCTCCAAGTGTCGGAGGTGGGATTTTCATAAATAAAACTTGTTAAAATATATATTTAGAATATATATTTTTCATCATAACACTTGTGTGAGTTTTATGATTATTTTGTGAACTACATAAATATTATTTTTAGAGTAAAAATAATATTACTGGAACATACTGAGTATTAACGACCCCAAAATAATACCAACGCTATCACAAATAAATATTTAAGTTACACCGGTATTATTATTACCACACGAACTTTAAACGTAACTTACGTATTTTTCGGGAAATACTCTTAAATGCGTATTTTGACAAAATATTATTTTGAAAAATTGTATGGAATAAAATATTATATTTTTGGGAAAAATATGTATATTTTGGAGGTAGAATATTTTAGACAAACAAATTAAAATATATTTTAAGTGAGACTTAATAATATATTTCGAAGATATAAAAACGCACATGTATCGAAACCCCCATCCTTGGGAAGGAATATAATTATTAAATAATTACAAAGTGTAAACACGAAATAGTTGCCTAACTATTTCCCAAAAACGTTAAACCATAAGCCAAGGCACGGCCGTCCGTCTAATAGAAGTTAGTACGTGTAGGTCGTCACACAGCGGGTTATTTTGGGAGATGTTATTTCGAGACGCACTTCGGAGAGTTCATGTCCCCCTTTTCTCTTAACTGTTTTCAGTTTTTATACTTCGGGGGTGAAATACATGTTACAATTATTAAGGACATTTTTATACACGGTATGGTTTGCTTAAGGAGGGTTAGGACGTACAGATCATGTAAGTGGGTAGGTGGAACTAAAGGCCATTAATCCTCGTTGTAGGACCGAGGGACATTAGTGATAGATCTATTTGGGTGTAGCGAGCCCCACTCCTGAGTCCGCAGGGTGGACCAGGTGGTGACTAAGTGCCCGACGCACAAATCCGCTAGGGTTGAGTCTTCCTGCATCACTTCACACATATCATTGGCTTTGCAACCCAATGGTGATCTCTTTTTCCTTATTGCTACATACCAGGGACATTTTTACATCGGGACGTACTTAAACATTTTTTTCATTGGGACGTACTTTAAAGGTTTTACATACTCACTTTCACATGAACTCGCTCAACTTTATGTTGATTTTTCAACTTACATGTATTTCAGGAAATTAACGGATCTGGCTAAGTATGCAAGGGTATTAAGCTGCGTAAGAGTTACGAGGTCATCCACGTTTAGGGATTGTGACTTTTACCTGGACGAGTCGCAAGTCTTAAACAGTGTTTATTTTATGTTTGTGGTTATGTCCTTCGAATAATGTTTCTATTTTGTTGGGTTGTAACTCGTTGCATGTGTCAACTTTAAACAATGTTGTGGTATTATGTTTTAAAACTTTAATCAATGGATGATCTTCATGGTTTTATTTGCATATAACTTTGTTGTGATTAAGCTATGGTATTAAGAAGTCACACCATAATAAACCCACGCTTCCGCAAAAGCCAGGGTGTGACACTGTTGTCGATGATGCAATAAACCAGGGTGGTGGCCCTTACGTGTTCAAGGTTGCCGGCCAGGTTTCACACTGGTTGGGTTCTTTGTGCCCTTCTTTTGGTGATGGTCCCCGCTTTTTGCAAATGTATGTTTACGATAGTGGGCATGAGATTGCAAATAGGCTGCGCTTCTTTCCAACTATCGGCTCGGATCATACTACAGCAGAAACTGTTTCCGCACTCGCTAAAATGTTAGATCATGTAAACCCGTATGTACGGTTATTTAGATCTGCTAGGGAATTGTGTTCTCAACCCGACATTCCAGATTTTGAAATCAGGCTTCACAATCGTGTTCATGACAATCGTTATTCTACCCCTGCTTCGCATACTCTTGGTGCCATAGTCTGTGACAACAACCAATTGTCCGCAGATTTTGATGTCATCATCAAAAGTAAAGATAACACTCCTCATAGGGTAAGCAAGCTTCACTCTGCTTATATGCCTCTGCAATACCCACTCCTTTTTCCACGTGCTGAACAAGGTTGGTCGCCAGATCTTAAGCTGACTGGAACTGAACCTACAACGGCTGATGAAGAAGTGCCTGATGACCGGAATTTAACACCTATAATGTTCTACGGTTATCAAATGCATGATCGTGAAAATGTGTACACTCATATACTGAGGGCATCCAAATTGTTACAACAGTATTTGGTAGACGCCTACATTTGTGTAGAACATTGTCGTTTGGATTACTATAGGGCGAACCAGGACGAATTCCGATGTGAGTTTTTTCAAGGTGTTCAGGATGCAGTTTCGAGAGGGGATACTGACGTGAGTACCATAGGAAAGCGTGTCATATTACCTTCTTCGTTTACGGGTGGACCAAGATATATGTATAAACATGATCAAGATGCGCTTGCGATATGCCGTGTGCATGGTAATCCTCAGTATTTCATCACATTTACATGCAATGTTCGTTGGCCGGAAATAACAAGGGAAATTTGTCGAGTGGGTGCTGCTAATGCGCAAGATAGGCCTGATATCATCGCTAGAGTCTTCCAGATGAAGGTTCGTGCATTTATCAAGCACTTGTGAAATAGGAAACCATTTGGAGATGTCACTGCATGTAACTATAAATATAACCTTTGTTTATAGTTTAGACCTGTTATGTGGCTTACATTCTGTGGTATTCCCTCTTTGCGCAGATTTATACACAATTGAATTTCAAAAAGAGGCCTGCCACATTGTCACTATAAGAGATCATCAGTGTGTGAACCGTTTGTAAAAAATGGCGTTCCTTTAGACAACGGGTATGTTGTTCCATACAACGCAAATTTGTTAATGCATTTTGAAGCACATATAAACGTAGAATATTGCGGTTGGACTATGCTGATCAAATACTTATTCAAATACATCTCCAAAGGTGCTGATCGTATTCAGTTTGCATTAACACGTGATAGACAAGGTGGAGAGCCAGCCGACATCCCGGAGGTCATAGACGAGATCAAAAATTACACAGATGGCCCATTCATATGTCCACATGAAGCAATGTGGAGGATATTCAGTTTTCCGAAACATCATAGGAATCCCCCAGTTCAAGTTTTAGCTGTTCACTTGGAAGGAAAACATAACCTTACTTTTAGACAGTCACAAAGGCTTTCAGATATTACTAGCAATTCAAATATTGGTAAAACAACCTTAACAGAATGGTTTGTGAATAATACCAATGAGATGTCCAACGGGGGTGACTCCGGCTTATCAGGTGTTAACCTTCGGTACATTAATTACCTAACGAAGTACCGTTGGGATATGTCATCAAAAAAATGGATACGAAGATGAAGTAAAAGGGAGCCAACAATCGGTAGGCTTACATACGTGCATCCAACATGTGGAGAACTCTTTTATTTACAACTTCTACTCAATTTTCAAAGAGGATGTTGTTCTTTCGCAGATGTACGTACAGTGTCAGGAACTTTAATGCCAACATTTAGAGAAGCGTGTGAAAGGCTTGGTTTGATCAGAGATGACAAAGAATGGGCCACCACTATTGAAGAGGCTGCCGAGTGGGCTACAGCTGCTGAACTAAGATCTCTCTTTGTTTGCATGCTCCTTCACTGTGATGTTTCAAGTCCTCGAAGGTTGTGGGAGGCAAATTGGAGATGCATGTCTGACGACATAAACCGTAGTATAGGCCTTGCAGTTACCACTCATTTAGCTGTTATAGACGATCAAGATCTACAACAGTATGTCCTACGGAAATTGGAAACTCTTCTTAATACGAACTCAACTTCACGTTCGTTGGTTGAGTACGGTCTACCAATGCCAGATGCTTCTGTAGTTTCGGCGCTTGAGAACAGTCTTCTTTTAGAAGAGAAAAGCTATGACAAAGACGCCTTACGCGTTGAACACATGAGTCTCCACAAAGGCCTTCGACCAGGGCAACTAGCTATATACAATGTAGTTATGTCTCCACTTGAAAATGGAACTCAAAGTTTGTTGTTTGTTTACGACCATGGTGGAACAGGAAAGACATACTTATGGAAAACGATCACTGCACGTCTTAGATCAAGAGGTGAAGTTGTACTTGCTGTCGCAGCATCAGGTATCGCATCACTGTTGCTTCCATCTGGTAGGACTGCACACTCCAGATTTAAAATCCCATTGGAACTAACTGAGGAATCCATTTGTTACATAAAGAAGAAGTCAAACTTATGTAATTTGCTTTTACAAACCACTCTAATAATATGGGACGAGGCTCCAATGAGTGATCGCAGATGTTTTGAGTCCCTGGATAAGACACTTAAGGATTTAACATCAAACACTTCACAATATATTGGTGGAAAATCAGTTTACTAGGAGGCGACTTCAGGCAAACATTACCGGTAAAACCTAAAGGCACAAAGGTTGAGGTTATTGTAGCTTGTCTACCCAATTCATACTTATGGAAACATTTTACTGTGTATAGGCTCACTGAAAACATGCGCATAAATTAACAACCTCAGCCACAGGAGCACAGTTGCAAAATTTTTCAGAATGGCTCCTAAGAATAGGGGACGGGAAGGAAGGTCTCGTCGTGGATTTTGCTGAACCTGACATCAGAAAGATTGAAATACCACCCGAGTTCACACTAAACGACCCGAATGATGGCCTTCAAAATCTTATTTCTTTCATCTATGATGCTCAACTACTAGCAAACCCATCACCAGCTGCAATATCAGAACGTGCTATTATATGTCCAAAGAACGACACAGTTGACGAGATCAATGACTTGGTTCATGCGATGTCGCCTAGGGAATGCTCCTCATATTTCAGCACTGATTCAATGGTTCCACATTCAAAGGATGGAAGCGAGATAGATGCTATGTACCCACCTGAATACTTAAATGTGCTTAATTTCAATGGTATTCCCAATCATTGTTTACGCCTTAAAAGAAATAGCCCTATCATGTTAATGCGTAACATGGATCCAAAAACGACTTATGTAATGGTACTCGACTTTTGGTAACACAACTGCTTCCATGAGTGATTGAAGCCC
The DNA here is from genome assembly GCA_030545235.1 of Helianthus tuberosus. Classification (NCBI taxonomy): domain Eukaryota; kingdom Viridiplantae; phylum Streptophyta; class Magnoliopsida; order Asterales; family Asteraceae; genus Helianthus; species Helianthus tuberosus. Next base: position 141,798,939 of record CM060359.1, on the reverse strand, counting down.
GCATTATAACTGGAACGTCAGTTGGTAAGAAAGTATACATACCGAGAATCAATTTTGTGCACGACACTAAAGATATACTGTTTGTGTTTACACGTCGTCAATTCCCGGTTAAAATCTGCTATGCAATGACTATAAACAAGAGTCAAGGCCAGTCACTCAAAAAAGTTGGTCTCTACTTACCTGAGCCTGTTTTTAGGCACGGCCAACTATACGTCGCCTTATCACGAGCTACCTCACCAAATTCATTGAAAATACTCACATCAAATAAGGCAGGCGAACAAAACAACACAACGTTAAATATTGTTTACATAGACTTGCTAAATGACATTAATTCACAACAGGTTATATTCTAAGTTTCTGACTGTTAGTAATAAAAAATGTTATTCACATCAAACGTACATACACCATTTTACAACTATGATAGCTACTGTCGCTTTGAAAATTAATATAACTTATTAAATACGTTTTTTTCCCTTTAAACAGGTTTCTGAAAATGGACAGCAACGGAATATCGGGATTGCGACCCAATGGCCCAGCACCAGCGCTAGAAGTGCGCGTCATTCGGAAATGGGTGCCTAAGTATCGTGAAAACGAATTGCATTTTGTCTTTGTTGATGAAGAGGTATACATGCTTTCTGAATTTCTGGAAAAACACCTAATGATCTGATATATAAACATATCTGATATATAATTTTCTCTTTATTGCAGAAAACAAATAAGGAAAATGTAAGATATAGACTTACTGAAATAATAATCTGATATATAAACAATGTCTACTAATTCATGGATTTAAATCATTGTTAGGTCACCTCTTAATAGAACATTAATCAGAATATTATTTCTCTGATTTATGATGATATTTGCCTATTATTTAATTATGTGTATATACCTCACCAGAATTATATATGTACATTCTAAAAAAATATGTTCTCTTACAAAAATTGGCAGGGAATGGGGATCCAGGCTTTTGTGAAAGGAAAAAACTGCAAAAATCTTGACTCAAAACTATGCCTACAAACATGCTATTAAATAAAAGGTTATGGATGCACAGAACCAGACAACTTTACGAACACATTGACCCACCCAGCTATAATGAACATTGGGAACGCCGCTGTCATCACCTCAATTCCAGACAATGAAAACATACCAAAACAATACTTCGACCTAGCCACACGCAGAAGAGCAGAATTCCAAGCGAAAACAGAAGGGGTTATAGGTACACGTTAAACATTTTCTTAACAACATATTAGTAAACAAGTACCAACATTTATGTCACCATTTATATAAACAACCTGATAACAGATTACATCGGTCTGCTGGTACGGCGAATTGAGGACGAAAGAGCTAACGACAATAGACCATATGTTGTTTTATCATTCAAAGACTGCAGGTAAGCTACAAACAACCTATCTAATAATTTTTTAATTCTCTCACCAAAACACTTATAGCTCAATGCGTTTAACAGCAATCAAGACATTACAGTTACACTCTGGGAAGAAATAGCCACAGTCAAAAGTCGGTTCAACAGGGCTGAAATAGACGCTGCATCAGCACCTATAATACTAGCAATGACAGCATTAGAAGCAAAGATATATTATGGCCGTGGAATCACAGGAACACTACAGCTATCTTCAACAAGTGCTACACATGTCTACCTAAATCCACAAACAGCAGAGACTGAAACTTTAAAAGAAATGTAAGAATAGTTGTAACAATTCAAGAATTAAATTAGTTATTATTAACAACACATAACACCCTACCTCCATGCTAAACAGGTACGAAAAATCAGATATGCACAACTGCGATATCACTACGACAACAGACCTAGAGGTTCCAATTTCACACCTACTCCAAGGAAATTCTGGGATAATTGTAAGCACTTCGCAAATACCATATCTATATACAAGTTTAGATATAAACACCGTACTTAAAAAATGCAGGGCAAGCGTTTCACAATAAAGGGAAAAATAACATAAATCATGTCAGACAAGAATTGGCACTACAATGCATGTCCTAAATGTCGTCAAACAATGATACAAACAGGTTCTGAATGGTTCTGTGTAGATGATGGGACCTATGACAAAGCAGTTTACATGTGGGTATCTATTAAACTCAGTTCTATAAAGAAATCACAAGATACTAACACAAAACGAAATGCAGGTACCGAATACCAGTCAAAATCTCAGACAACACAGGAACAATCAACGGCACCGTCTTTGATCAAGCAGCCAATCAACTTCTTCAACAAACATGTGCAGAGACACTAACCAAAGAGAACCAAACCCAGCTGCTCCAATCGATGAAAAATAGGGAAGCACAGTTCTAGGTTCAGGCAGAACAAGATCTCAAAAACCGTTCAATACGTTGCACTGTGAACAGTGCAAACTACGTTCAAACACAAACAACAAACTACACCTCTACCAGCACACCACCTATAACAACCCCAAAACCAGTAACACCGCCACCAACAAGACAAAACACAACCTCAGCAAAACGTTCGCTGAACATGCTCGAAGGTACACAAAATTCTGCATATTTACCCATTAACCATTTTCATAGCTACCACTTCCACATTCAATTTTTAGATACAAACACATATAATGCAATGCCGGTAGACATGGTAAACTATAGTTATTGAAGTATTGAATTAACTTTATCTCCACATAGCAACATATTACAAGGACATGCTTATACTATCATTAGACATCACGCCTAAAACATTATTAACTACAGGTCCTGAAGCTATGACGTCGAAAAAAGTACGAGATGATGACACGACTGACTGAGGCACCAAGTCACCAATGAAGGCATGGGGGGTCAAACAAAAAACATGAAACCATTTTGAATTTTGTATAAAAAGCAATAGCATGTAAACAAGTCTAATATGTAGGCCGCTTACCGTTTAATGTAGTATGTAAACAAATCTAATATATAGTAAATGCCTGGACTTCCGTTTAATGTAAAACGCCCTTTTGAAAACAACCGAAAAAAAAAGAACGCCTAACGCGCAACGCGCGGAATCTAAAGCACTAGTTTATGAAAAAAAAAGACCAAACATAATATAACTTACCAAAATCAATATTCGTTTAATTAACTCTTGTAACTACAAATATTTAATTTTTTTTGAAAGATGTGAGTGAAGTATACGCGAATGTTGGGAGATCTAGCATACGTTGTCTTAACCGTGTCTGCGCTAGAGAGCCCACTCGCACAATAGATCGCCAATTTAAACCTCTCAATGAGAAACCCCTATCCTCCAGACTCGAACTTGAGACATAGAGGGGAAAACTCACCCTGGCCCATCATAGGTGAAATTTAAATACCAGTGGCCACCACTAGAGCACCAGTGATAGTTTTTTTAAGTGATATAATAAAAACGGTATATTACAGTAATTATGGAAAGTGGGTTTTATATATATATATATATATACATGGTAAGGTTCATGCGAGAACCGCGAGAACCAATGTGAACACAACCTAAAATAGCTAAAAAGAACCTAAAAAACCAACCCCGCCACCCCCCCCCCCCCCCAAAAAAAAAAAAAAAAAAACTAAACCCCGACGTTAATGGAGTAAATACATATGCCGTTTGAAGGTTTTTAGTGAAGATTTCTTCTTGACCCGACGTTAATGGATCCACAGTTTCTGTTTGGTAACGGTGAAGGTTATGCCAGATGTAACCCTAGATCTTGATACTTTCCCTTGTATCATCCAGATCTAGTTTAGGGATATTTACTAATTATTAGTAGTTTAGGGAGTCTAATGTAATTGTTTTGGTTATTTACTTATTTATGTATGTAATATGAATGAAGGAAATCAAATTTGAAGTTTGAAATTCTCCATTCTTCTCCAAATATTATCCTAGTTCTTCTCTTTTAGGGTTTATGGAAAAAAGAGTGAGTTCATGTACGTAATTTATGAAAAAAAGAAGACCAAACATAATATATCTTACCTAAATCAATATTCGTTTAATTAACTCTTGTAACTACAAATATTTAATTTTTTTTGAAAGATGTGAGTGAAGAAACCCCTATCCTCTAGACTCGAACTTGAGACATAGAGGGGAAAACTCACCCTGGCCCATCATAGGTGAAATTTAAATACATGTGGCTACCACTAGAGCACTAGTGATAGTTTTTTTAAGTGATATAATAAAAACGGTATATTACTGTAATTATGTAAAGTGGGTTATATATATATATATATATATATGGTAAGGTTCATGCGAGAACTACCTTTATTGCGAGAACCGCGAGAACCAACGTGAACACAACCTAAAATAGCTAAAGAAACCTAAAAAAAACCTAACCCCCACCCCCCTCTCCTAAAAACCTATTCCCCCCCCCCCCCCCCCCAAAAAAAAAAAAAAAACCTAAACCCCCCTCCCCCACCCCCCCAAAAACCTAAACCACCCCCCCAAGCTAAAATGCTAAAAACTAAACCCCCAAAAAACCTAAAAAAATCAAAAAGCACACACAATTTTTTTTTTTAATAATTTTAAGTTAAAATCGCTACTTTTAGTAGCCAAAAAAAAATTTTAATTTTTTTTTCTACTAAAAGTAGCGATTTTTTTATAAAAAATATTAAAAAAAATTGTGTGTTTTTAGCTATTTTTAGGTATTTTTGGTTGTGTTCATATTGGTTCTTTCGGTTCTCGCAATAAAGGGTGGTTCCTAACGGATCTTTGTCATATATATATATATATAGTGTGAGATTCATTGGGGAACACTAAAAAAGTGGGGAACCGGGGAACACTCTTAACAATTTAACTTAATATGTTAAAAATCGATTTTTTTTTAAATCGGCGCTTTTTTATACATACTTTTAGAACCATTTTTAATAAAAAAAATCAAAAACAAAAAATAAAAACAGTTAAAAAAGGCTTAATTTTTTTTTACATTTATGATTTTTTTATTGGAATAGTTTCTACCCATTTTTATAAGGAAAAGCGCTGAAAAAAATTTAAAAAATTTGATTTTTAAAATGTTAAGTTAATTTTATAAGATATATTTTTAAACTTTCTTTTATATTTTTATTTTTTTATTAAAAATGTTTCTACATGTATTTATAAGGAAAAGCGTCGAATTTTTTTTTATAGAAAAAGTTGATTTTTAACATGTTAAGTTGAATTTTTAAAAGTGTTCCCCGGTTCTCCATTTTTTTAGTGTTCTCCAATGAACTCTCCCCTATATATATAGGAACATGATCAGGATAAAACACCTTAGAGTGTGTAAACCGTGAGAACGATTCTTAGCCATAAGATCTTAGTGGTTTATGGCTGATGCGGTGACATTTTGTAAATACTAGGGGCTTTGGAACTAACATGAGGGGTAAAATAGGAAGATTCAAACAAGGGTGCACATGGTAATCACATGTCATTTCCTCCGATCATATTTAAACGCCAATAACTTTTTATACGCGCTTATTTTTTCAAAAAATCACACCATAAAATTCAGTGTTTTTTAATCTTTCCAACGAGTTTACTATTGATATATTTTTCGAAAAAAATGAAGTGGGGTTTTTATAGTGTTTTAAACTTTGTTTTTTTACGGCGTTTTCAACTGGGTTTTTATGACCTTTTTCTGAAGTGGGTGTTTTTATTGCGTTTTTCAACCATTTTTATGGTGTTTTCTGAACTAAGTGTTTTTATATTGTTTTTAACTGAGTTTTTTATGGTGTTTTTCTGAAATAGGTGTTTCATGGCGTTTTCAACCGGGTATTTTCATAGCGTTTTTCTGAACGGGGTGTTTTTATGGCGTTTTCAATTGAGCTTTTATGGTGTTTTTCTGAACCGAGTGTTTTATGGCGTTTTCAATTGGGTATTTTTCATGGCGTTTTCTGAACTGGGTGTTTTTATGGCGTTTTTATTTGAACACCCAGTTCATGTTATTTTTTTAATTTCAAAAGTATAGCAATAGTATACTCGTTAGAAAGATAATAAAACACTCGATTTTATTGTGTATTTTTTTTAAATAATCACGTATAGAAAAGTTACGAGAGTTTAAAAAAGATGGTGGAATATGCATGTGAGATATGCATGGTCTTTGACATGTGAGTGACATGTACATGGCATTTTTGACAATATTATCCTTAATGTAAGTTAGCACTAACGACACATGTCAACACCAAAATCGTTCTAACCGTTTTCAAATTTTTAGACGTTTTCCCTAAATACCCATCCCTATATATATATATATCAAATTAATAAATTTTTAAAGCTTTTTAAATGATCATGGTCCCCGTCTTATATTACAACGCATGATTGTCACATGAAAATACGTTAGTACCATTTAATCTATCTATTATACTAAATGAATTCTCTTAGGCCACAAGGGCTATTCTTAGCCAATCATTTTGATGATGTGGACACCCTCTCAATCAAGATAATTCATTCTAGGCGCCAAACTCTTTTCCTTCATTCTCCTTTTATCACATTCTTTCCTTCTCTCACACGCTCCTTTTCTAACCCTAATTTATGATCTGATGTATCATCATGCTTCTCATCTTCTTCTTGAATTCTCACCCAAATCTAACACTAATTTTTCTATTGCTTTTCTATTCGTGTTTCCTAATCCCTGGAGGCTGGAAACAAACCCTAGAACTCTTCCACAAATCTCTTTTTTTTTTTCTTCAAACTCAAGAATATATTGTTCTTTGTTGAAGAACAAAGATTGGATATCATAAACTTATATGAAATGCACTGTTGAACCAGACACTTTGTTGATCGTTGGTTGAAAGAAGATCGTTTGGGTATTGATATAGTCTGCATTAGGGATCTTAAGGCTTAGCCGCCGCCGCTGCCTCCGGCGATTGCGGCTAGGGTTCTGGTGAGATTCTGGCTACTCTTTTTGCAATACACATTCCATAACAATGAAGACCAGCGACATTAAGGTATGTGTTAACCATCTGATCCATTTTCCCATTAAGGTTTTGCATTTTCTGGCAGTACATTTGATTTCGGGTATGAGACCCTCTGTTTCATTTTCCCATTAAACTATTGTACTACAGTTTTTATTAGTTGAATATATGTTCAGATGTTAAGAAGGTGCTAGAGACGCTAGAAAAATCATTTGCCTTTGGTGCAAATCTGGATATGGATTTACTGGGGATAGAAATCGATGACAATACGCTGATTCCTGGCTTAGCTGTTGCATCTTCACGTGCAAGTCCGTTGGCAGGTTGGTACTTTAATTTCAACCATTCTAACTTTTATGCCTATACATGTAAAATATACATAGTGTATTTGAAATGTTAATGTTATTATATTTCAATTTTAGGTTATTATAAATATATCATATACTGATATACATAGGATTGGATTTTTAAGTTTGTCGTGTAAACTTAATTTCCAAACCTAACACATTATTTGATTCGGTTTTACAAAAACCATTAACACTGAATGTGGATAATAACCGAGTGGTGCCAAGAAGAAAGTTGTGGTCAAGCTAAAAGCACCAACGGTATCATATAATGCAATTGTAATCGAAACCAGTCCCGACACAAAAGTGAGACAGAAATCTGAATCATTTTTGTCTAAACGAAACAAGAAACTGCAATCTTCGCTCACTTCCACATTCACTAAACCGAGCAAGGTTGCGTGTGGTTTGAACTATGAGCCGAAAGCGAAACCGAAGAGTATTATTGATATTGACGCTACTGATGTTGATAATGAACTTGCAGAGGTCAAGTATGTCAAAGACATTGATGCGGTTTTCTTTCACGGATTTTATGATTCTATAAACTATTCATCACCAAATATCTTCACACAAAAAGTTTTAAAACTACTAACTCATACACCATCAAAATGTACTTTGAATATGCACCAATGTTCCATACCCCTGTGTGGAGTATATTTAAATTGTAGGTTTAAACGGGTGTGTGATTTAAAAAATTAAAATCGCTAACTCAACTGTGAGTTAGTGGGTGAAGGGACCTAACATTTTAAATTGAAGTCTCTTACCAGAGTTAGAGTCATCTTGTCACGACCCCCGACCCACCCTGGACGGAATCGGAAGCCGTGAACAGTCCAGCGGTACCGGTGATTATTTTTAAAAACGTTGCAGCGGAAATTTCATCAGGACCGTGAGTTAGGGAAAATATCAAAGTTTAGAAACACCGGATTTTATTTATTAAATAGATGGGATAAACCCATGTTTTATAAAGGTAGCTTAAATAAGATAAATTTGTTTACATAAAACAATATTTCTTAATTTGATTTAATTAATAAAATAAGCCACTTCTTGAAGCCTTTCAGTGTCGTATCCAGCTCTTATTCCAATCTACTGTAATTACCTGAAAAATGTTTGAAAAAGGTTTTGTCAGCGAAAATACTGAGTGAATTCATTCCATTTTTATAAAATCTATTGTTATACCTTACAGTATTAAGGTTTTTATATCTATTTATATTTATCTAACTCAATCAGTATTTGTCACATAGCGGCAGTTCCAATATGACATTAATCATATCACTTATTGGCTCACTTTTGTCCAATAGTGAATTTATCAAGTAATTACATTTTATTATTATTCAATTTATCTGTCACTAGGCGATTCCTGTGACTATAATCATATCATTGTTTATCATTCTTTCAACTAATTATTCTGGTCATATCACTGTTGATCATTCTTTCAACTAGTGATTCTATAACACTGTTGATCATTCTCTCAACTAGTGCTTTCGGTCATCTCACTGTTGATCATTCTCTCAACTAGTGCTTTCGGTCATGTCACTGTTGATCATTCTTTCAACTAGTGACTCAGATTATATTACTGTTGATCATTCTTTCAACTAGTAATTTCTATTCATAACACTGTTGATCATTCTCTCAACTAGTGTCTTTGGACATGTCACTGTTGATCATTCTCTCAACTAGTGACTCCGGACTTAATTGTGTCCCGTGACATTTCTTTGTCAAATGTATTACTTATGGCATAAAATCATTTAATCCAGAAAATGACATATATCAATTTATGTCAAATTACTATAACTTATCAAATATAATATGTTAATTTAAATAATTGTAATATCATTATTTAATATTTTAACGTGACTAAGACTAAAATATAATCTTAGTAAAATGCATAATTCCCACTGTTATTGTAATCATGCTAATATTGACTAACTTTCTGGCAATTAATAATGAGAATCAAATAATGTATAAAACATTTCATACCAGCAGTTAATATAAAAACTTAATCACTGTAAGTATAACTGGTAAATATTTAGGATTCTGGAAAAGCCTTTGTAATTATAATTGTATCACAAAAAGGTGATAAAACTGTGAGAAAATAGAGTGGACTCACAAACTGAGAGAAATGAACTCACATTGCAGATTTCTACGGGCAAAGCTTAGTCTACAGATAATCCTTGATATATATTGCAGATTTAATTTGAGCAGAGCTTAGCCTATTTCTTAGCCTTGTAACCTAGTGCACACAAACTAGGTAATTAACTAATATAGCATTTACGATAACTCACGAGATAAAACCCTCACAACGAATGACAAAGTGCAATACTTAACAATTCATCGGATTCACAACGAATGACAGAGTATAGTCCGAGTTCGAACAGCACTCAAACATTCAAGTCGAAATCACGATGAATAACAAAGTATAACCCAAATTGAGCAGCACTTAAACATCCATTGGATAGTTTAATCGATCGGACATTGAATCATAACAGCGATCGAGTTAATACCCTGTGCAGCAGCATCCCGCTATACTAATTAGTTATTCGTGTGTGTTTCTGAAGTAATTGGACAATAATTCAGCGTGAATTTGAAGTTTGAACGTCGTTCCAATTGCAGAATTCAAGTCCCAGACTCTGCTATTTATACCCAAATTTTGTCAAGCCTTGCGCATCGTAGCACTATAACCCCTACGATGCGCAAGGGTCACAAAATAGCTATTTGCTTGCCGCGTGTGTTTGGAGTGCAGGTGAGTCGACGATATAATTAAATTCGAATTTTATAATAACTTATAAGGATAATCATCAAGTAGGGAATGCCCCCCCTGGGTTTTAGGGGCCCTGATCCTGATTCTGATTGTTCTGAAATTTGTAGGTTTTGTGCAGAATCACTTGGGTTTCTTAATTAGGGTTTCCTATTGAATAAAATAATAATATAAATAGGACTTTTAATGAGGGTTGTTACACATCTCAGTTGCCGGAACCACGAAGGGACCAACAGCTACTCAGTTCGTTTGAATGTTCTTACGAACTTGACGGCTTATTATAAAGTGGTATGAATGCAATTTATATGTTTCATTTAAGTGTTACATATTAAACTTCAATTTAATCGATTGTTGATGAGTCTGAGTTCATGTTTTATAATTGTAACTCATTTTTTCCATTTCAGGCTAGGGAAATTGAAAGCTTGAAACAGTACACACTCCACCTCCACCTCCTCCATGCTCCAGGTTAGTAGTTACTGAGATTGCATGCAATTTTTTATTGAATTTCGTGTTATTTGGTGGGTGAACTATGCTCTTGGGGCTCTGAGTTATCTCTACAATGCATCTGCTAAGGAAGACTTTTTAAGACCAAATTTGGTAGATATCATTAACAGGTACTGCGGGTGCAGTTTGTGTTACCTTTAGCAATTTTCTTAAAAAATAGTTTTTCTTGCCATTTTTCTATTTTCATAATATAATCATAATGCTGTCATTTTGACACAGTTGCTCCACGTCTTGGAATCATAATGGGATCTGATTCAGATCTTCCAGTGATGAAAGAAGCTGCTAAAATTTGAACGACTTTGACGTGGCTGCTGAGGTTATTTCTTAACCTTTTTGGGTAGAGCTAACGGGTGGGTTGGGTAACGGGTCAAAATGAGTATTCTATTACTATTGCATGCCACGTAATCTGTATGGATGCTTTTTTGTATCTTCTGGTGAATGCAAAGCTAAAGTAACTGCAGCTCGATTACGTTACTTTGATGGCGATTATTCAGCCATGCTGCTGTCAAGAAGAGGAAGGAAGAAAGCAAAACAAGAAAGGATTAGTAAGAAAAAGACCATGACAAAAAGAGCTTCGAAAGCTTCTGGTTAAACTGGCCTTTCTGGTCAAATTGTATGTATCTAATTAATCACCTATCATCTTTCTAGCTTTGATTCCATAAAGTATATGCGACTGGCAAGATGGGTGGGCTGGGTAACTGGTCAAATGGGTCATTGGATGAAATACACACACACACATATTATTTACCATGCATTATTATTCGTGTCCTTTGTTGGAGCCAGGATACTATATTTAGTAAAGTAATGATCTAATTTTTCTATAAATAAAATGACTTAGAATATTGCAGAGATTTGATTGCGCTTTAATGCAATATCTGACACGAATCTGGATTCACCTTCTGCTTTTTCTTCATTTTAGTGCGAGTAGTGAAGATATGTGTGACTGCTTATACATTGATTTTTTTCCAATTCACAACCAAGGTAAAGCGTTTGATCAAGGCTAGATTTGAGTGGTTCACGGAATGAGTAGCCATGGCAGAGCAACATTTAGCTTCACAGAGTGTCAGATGTGCGATTATTTTAAAACAATAAACTGAAAGTGTGGACGCCAATGTTGAATAAAGTATTATCAGGTGCAGACTGCAGATTATAGAAAATTTGTTTTATGTTGGTGTTAGGGTGCTATTATGTTCACTAGATCTGTGGAGAAGATATTAAGTTGGAGCATCAAATTAGAGGTTTTGTACACGCCGCATCGCGTGGATCTACAAATTAAGTGCTTTGATCTACGTGCGATTTTGGAATGGAATTCAGTGGGTACTTTAAATCATTAAATGATTCTTTTAATTTAGAAATTTATATTTTAGTTTATATTTAAGTTAAATAACCTTTGTAACATAACTTTGTTATTTACTTTTAGATGGAGCTAAGTGTCGCAGCCGATCTAGGTCTAATTCCCACCAATTCTAGCATTGCGATATGAATCAAATTTGGAGTTACATCACATAATATGGAGTAAGCATGATCGAGAGCATGCAGTAAGTATGATCGAGAGCAGAGGTGATTATTTCAACCCGTTTACTTGAATGGGTCAATGTTAGTAATGTTTCAACTCAAACGAGTCAAGTTAAAAACATACGGGTTGAATGTCTTACAACTTTTTTCACAACCCATTTTGACTTAGAGGTAGCAATTTGACCAGTCTGCTCCAAATATCCCTTTACTTGTGAAAGCTTTTTGAGCTTATGTGCTAACCTTACAAGGACCTTACACAACGTAAGTGACCATTTTATATGTAAATTTTCACATGTTCGATAGATGTGCGTAGTGTAGTGAACAATATAGGCTCCATCTCCGCACAAATGATGAATGACGCCGACATAATTGAAAACTAGATAAAGAGGTGGTGACCGGCAACACTGATGATCCCCAACAACAAGGAACGCTACTGACATCTCTTTGGCAGTGACATTAGGAATCTTAAATCACCAGCAATAGCCGCAATGGCAACATCGGAGATGACCAACCAAGAATCAGATGCCGCACCAGGTCACAACGATGGGGGATTTCACTTCTGTTCGGAGCTTAATTAGCAACAGTCTGTTTATTTTAATAAAGGCGGGGCTTCGTGATTTGGTGACTGTGCAAAACCTCTTAATAAATGCGGGTAATCCAAGATCTCTTTCGTTTTAAATTTGAAATTTCGCTGATTGATTTGTGTTTTTTAATATTGTGGTATGGAGCTTAAATTTGGTGTCTTTCTCTATTAATTTTTTGCAGGCAAAACGTGTCTTTCTTGTGAAGCTATGTGCGATACCTTTCCTGAACCAAATTGCCTTTTATTGTAAAGGTAGTTGCTACATGATTGCTTAGAGGTGGAAATTTCAATCCATTTTTTTTTGCGAATTTATTTGGGTGATGTTTTATCTCTAACTGGTCATATAGGTTGAATGTATAGAAATACATCCAAAGTGTACTTTTAGTTACATTAAACCTCCTAAATTCAAATGGATTAGATTATGTCCTAATTAGACTTTTTTAATACGAGCTAAATAAAAAAACCTTAACTGGTGTAATGTTTTCGAGTAAAGTATGTTTTTCACGCATGACGCATATAAGTAGATAATTGCATGCTTTATTATTAAAATTAAAGTATTTATTGTATTCACAAGTGTTAAACCGATTGTGCTTTATGTTTATGATTTGAACTTGTGATAACTTGTGCCTAATAATCGACTGATTGAACGGATTGTGATTTTTAATTAAGTTTATTAATGTGAACAAAAAATTTTGATAACTTGTGCCTAAATTCAGTAATATGAATTGTTGTGGAAACCTTCTCGGGTGGATTTGTTCACTTTCAACTGGGCAAGCATCAATTTCACTGAAGGTAAACTAAATAATGGCTGCTATATTATGTGTGTAATGTGTAATAAATCTCATAAGATAATGTTATTGGAGCTTCCATGTTTGAAGAATATTGTTTTTAATCAACTTAGTCACCATAGCATAAGCTGCAATATAGCTTTCAATTGTGAATGTGAATTGATGCAAAGAAAAAGATGAACCATCTTTAGTTTGACTTCTCTGAGTCAAACAAATACGTTCCAACTTCACCCATCAACACATATTCATTTTCCGCTATGGTATTAATTAGTCTATAGATACCTCAAAGTTGAGAGTTCATTTCAACATACTTTTTTTATTAACTTTTCATTTTCCTATTAATGCTTTGAAGATGACAACTCTAAACAAGACCTTAATCTTATATGCAGCACACCTTAGACCAAGTGGTAGTGGTTCGAGTAGTGATGATGATTCGTAAGAGGAGGAGGATGATGATGATGGTGAAAGTGATGAAGAGGGTGTGAAGAAGGTAAAATGTGTGGGTGAAATGGAAGAAGGGGAGATACGAGATGAAGTGATTGCTTGGAATGATGATGAAGAAAATAGCAAGGCTGTGAAAGGTCCGATTTGGTCCGATTAGGTTGAACGGGTACACTTTGAATAGCCTAAATGTCTTCTTCTCCATCATCCAACTTTAAATTTGTTTGACCCATTATCTTTTTATATATATTTTATATAAAGTTTCAATGGTCGCAAAAACATTGTCGAAAAGTTACTGAATTTCACAATAGTTGTTAAAATTACTCTCTTTGTTCTATTCCAGCTGTATGATAATCAAATTAAAGACCGTTATGCTGAATTTGAGAAGATAAACACCGAAATGTTAGCGGTTTTCATGGACAGTGTGGTATGAATCTTGAAGTTTAAGGGGACTATTGGTTTGTAACTTGGAATCACTATGGGTATGGGTTTACGTATAACATAATGATAATGGGAATAGGTTTTAACGACTTGTGATTTTTCCGTATTCATTTTTTTTTCAGTTCATTGTAATTTAATAGTTACATAAGTAATTGTAATTTAATAGTTACATAAGTAATTGAACGTTTTTATCATTTCAAATTATATGTCAAACACTATTAAATATTATATTATTTACTTTGAGTAACTTTTTTTTTCTTCTTGGTAAGGTTTGTCAAACATGGGTCTTAACATGAAAAGATACCAGGTTATAAATCATACAAAAAAAAATCTTTTATAGATATATATTTTTTAACACAAACCATAACCCGTGAAGCTCACGGGTATAAAGACGTAATTTGATTGCATGAATTACTTGACAAGTTAGTTGGGCAACCCCCTTTATGCATCAATTATTGATAAACAAAGTCAAGATTGAATTTACATAACCATCAGTTCATTATAATTTAATATTTACATAAATAGCGAAACATTTTTTTCATTTTAAATTTTATATTTATAATTATTCTGATGAGTTACATTTGATGCGGCAGTCTATGAACGTTGTGTTGTAATTCGGGTCGTGATTAAACCGTGCGTACATGTTTGGTCTACTTTGTACACATATTGTATATAACACACGTATAGTGGGGTTATGGGTTCTGAGCCAGGGTGGTTGTGGTCTATAGACACCGATCTGTGGCAAATGGGCTTGGTCGTGTAATGGGTCATAAAAAGAAACAAACCATATGTGCCGAAGCCATAACGTCCACGTCACATTTCATATTCATTTATTTTAATTAAGTGTAATTTTATATTTACTTTAGTATTAATACTAAAACAAATCTTTCATTAAAAGATTTATGAAAACACCGTTAAATAATATATATATTTTTTTTGAGGCCACCCGTGTAACACACGGTGTCTTAAGCTAGTGATATAATATATAAAAAAATTTAGTCAATCCAAGCGCGCATTCTTGTCCAAAATTTCTGATAATAGTAAGAATTCGAAAACTCACGAGCCTTCAACAACACACTACTACTAAATGGGATTGGGTTAAGCGCAATTTGCACCCAACAATATTCCCAATTTAGGAGTTAATGATTTGAGTCTGATGAATCCAAAACTCCATGATCATGAAACCCACATTAAACCAACTTCAAGATGCTTCAATCAGTGGCTTAGGGGAGGGGGTGGTCACTAGTGATAAAATTTCATCACTCACAATATCCAATCATGTTCCGTCATGTCAGCAACCATTTTTCCATCACTCACAACCTTTTTTAGTGGGGGTGGTCATCACTCACCACCACACCCAACAATTTCCCTCCAACCAACAATTACCCTCACAAAAAAAAACCATCACGGCGTTGAAAAAATCACGGAATCATCAAACCGTGGAACAATCACACGTTATACAAGAGGTGGCGGTGGGAACTTATGATTTTCCACGCGTGCTCAAGTGCCATCACGGAATATTAACTGACCGCCCCTGTTATTTCCAATCAACAAAGAGTATCAAGTTGGGTCACCATCCCTATATTGCATCAATAAACTTTGTTCCCTATAATGTATCAAATTGGTCATTATCCCTCATTTTCCCTGTATAACTTGTTTAATTATCCCCCTTATTTTGCATATATAATATGCTCAAAAAAGTCAGACAGCATTTATTAGAACATTTGACTTTTATAGTTTATTAAGTGTATATCTAATTGCTTTTTAGGGTGAAGGGGTCACCCCCTAATTAGGTGAGGGAAAACTTTTTTTAACCCAATCATATGTTGCCATGTCATTTCCCCTCTATAACTTCTTTCTTGTCCAAAAACGTACGGGGTGCACCCCTCTTAGGGGAATTGTTTTTTTATTCAAAAAAAAAAAAAAAAAAAACTTTCATTGGTCCATCAGTTCCCTCTCTCCTTCCTTTCTTCGGTGACTCCCCACCGATTTGGCCCCCCGAAATCTGTCACCGCCTGGATGGCGGCACCACCACCGAGCGGCAACAACGGTCCCCGCAAGGGGTTACCGATTGTGCCCCGCTTACCCTTAATATAGTAGATAAGGGGACCCGGGGTGGTGAGTGATACAACCCCCATCACTCGTGAAACAATTTAGCACACCGCCGCCACCATCATTTTTAACGCGTTGATGTTATAACGCGTGATTAATATCACGCGTGAGAAATCAAAAATTCAGACCGTTTGTTGTTTTGACCGTTTATTTTTTGAACGTTAGATTTAATAAAAAAAAACCTTTAAACAATCTGTATATACTTCACATTTTTTATACCATTTCACCCACACCAAAACACAAACACATATAATACATTCTACATATTTCACAAATGGATTTTCCTACGGATTCGAGGTTTCCGATGGACAGCGATAGAGATAGCCAATCGTCTTCCGACAATGAGACGCTTGAATTTTTCGTGTCGGTGTATAACGAACTTGAAGGAAGTTCGAACTGCCCAAAGAAGAAAATGGTGGATCGTGATCGTATACATGCCAACGAAGTGTTAATGAACGATTATTTTGTGGAGAATCCGGTCTACAATGCCGAAACGTTTAGAGATCGGTTTCGTTTACCAAAACAATTATTTTTAAAGATTGTTGGAGACATCGAAGCAACTGAAGAATGGTTTCAAGAAGGTTACGACGTGAGGGGCAAACCAAGTTTCACGCCGATACAAAAATGCACGTCCGCCATTCGCCAACTAGCGACAGGTAACCCTCTCGATCAATTTGATGAATACCTAGCTATGTCGGACATAACTTCATATGAATGTCTGCAATTTTTTTGTAACGCAGTCATTAAATTGTATGGTAAAGAGTTTTTACGTAAACCGACGAGACACGACATCTCACGTATTTACACCGCACATGAGGCTAGATGGCATTTTCCAGGGATGCTCGGTAGCATCGATTCATATCGAGTAGAGAAATTCTCCAAGAGAGTTGCGAGTGGCGTATGTTAGGGGTGACGTCAAAAGACCAACCATCATACTAGAAGCGGTGACATCGAATGATTTATGGTTTTGACATTTATATTTTGGTGTTCCAGGTTCAAACAACGACATCATTGTTTTGCACACGTCGTCGTTGTTCGAAACTGTAACGGATGGTACCGCACCCTTCTGTCCATTCTATGTTAACGAATGATATTAATGACGAGGCTTTCTTCTTGTGGATGGTATCTACCCATCATGGTCTGTTTTTGTGAAAGCTCCTTCATTTCTTGTCGATGCTAAAGAAAAGGCGTTCAAAAAGTTGCAAGAATCGGCAAGAAAAGATGTTGAGATGGCTTTTGGTGTTTTAAAGGGTAGATGGGGCATACTAAGCCGACCGGTTCATGCGATGAATAAGAAATCAATACATAGCATAGTATATGCATGTATCATACTGCACAATATGCTAATCAAACAAGACGGACGTGCAATATCTCCAGATTGGGTGCCGAATCCTCCTACACAAGTTCACGTTCCCGAAAATATCCAACAAGACTTGCGTGATGAAGAAATTCACTTTCGGTTGATATACGATTTAATTGAATTAGTAGGTTCTCTAGGTTTGGAATTTCCTAATTCGGACGAGGAGTAGAGTTTATTTATGTATATATTTTTTAATTGTAGTCTAAAATATTTCTAGTATATTTAATTGAACTAGTATTTTTAATTTAAATGAAATTTATAATTTATAATTTATAATTTCAGTGTTTTATTGTTAATTTACAATTAAAAAAAATAAAATAAAAAAGGTTGTGAGTAATGAAATTTCATCACAAGTGATGACCATTTCCACTAAAAAAGGTTGTGAGTGATGGAATAATGGTTGAAGACATTGCGGAACTTAATTGGATGTTGTGAGTGATGAGTGATGACCACCCCTACCCCCTAAGCTACACGGTATGGGGGGTCATCCCCCTCCGTCCTCGGTCCGGCGCCGCTGGAACATCATTTCCCCCTACCGTCTTCGTCCTCGGCGTCGAGTATGGGACTCTGGAGCCGATCCACAAGAAGACAAAAACCACACTTTCCCCTCTATCACACACCTATATATACAATATTTACATATACATTTTAGGTCTATCTCCCCATTTCCATACCTCCATCCTCTTTGTCCCATCCTCACACCCATCCTATGTGGATCCTACGTGACGGGTCATCCTCCAAGGGAGGACCATCACCATCAAGTCCCAATCGACAATCAAACCGAAGAGTACGAACACGAATGGAATAACTCATAAACCATAACTCGGTTTATCTTTTCTTGACACTTAATAATGTCTAACCCTACCTTGATTTATATAGGCTACCCCTAACTTGGTGACCAAAACATTACCAAATAACCCTAACTTGGTGACCAAGATATTACCAAATATAATTATAATGTAATTAGGAAACTTAATCAATTATGACCAACTTGTCAACATTGATCCCTCAAGTTCACCGACTTGTGACTTGAACTACTTTGTCACCCTTTTCACATCACCGACTTGTGATAAGTCGGGAATTACCGCCAACAATCACCCCCTTAATTTCCGACTCGAAATAAGTAGGCTCCAACATGTCTACTTTGTCTTGATTCTCATAGAACTCATCTTGATCTCTAGCTGTGTTTTTTGGCTCCTTCCTAGCTCGAACATTCTTGCGACCTTGTACTCGACTAGTCCTTCCACGACTCGTCCTTTGGTTATAAGAACTCGCACCACCATTGACTCGGTTGCGATCTTGAGCAAACACCCGCTTTCTTGGATCATTAAATGTACCTCCTTGGGTTTGAATCCCTTGCTTAACCTTTTCTTTGAATTCTTGAACATTTTTCTTTGGACTTTGAATTTTGGGTTTCTTCATTAAACTTGGATCTTTGAGAAGATTCTGACTCGTACTTGCCGTATCATCTTTCAGTTCACCCCTTTGTAAATCCCTACCCGCAAAATTCTTTATTCCAGTCATGTTATCTTGTGTACCGGAACTTGCTATCTTGAGGTTGATCTTGTACAAACGGTTCTTGGTCCTTGTCACCTTCATCATAAGCTTTCCTGTATCATCATGAATGGTTAGCAAATCACGTTTCATGTGAATGTCGCATCCACCTTCCGTTGCTTAACCAAGACTTATGATATTGCTTTGCAAACTCGGTATGTAGTAAACATCGGTTAACAGGCTCTTCTCCTCCGTTTTCCCTTTAAGTAATACCGATCCCTTTCCCCGTATATCAATACAAGATCCATCTCCAAACTTCACCTTTCCCGTGACTCGTTCATTAAGTTCAAAGAAATAAGCTCGATTACCCGTCATGTGATTCGATGCTCCGTTGTCGAGATACCAAGTGTCTTTCTCCATTGGTTCAGTCTCGAAACGCTTTGGATTCACCCATTCTTCATTTAGATAAAACGTCTCTTAATCACATCTCATCATGAATAATGATGGATCAAAATCATCGTTTTTAGCCAAGTTAGCTTCATCTTGTTTCTTCATACGATCCGGACATCCTGACGCGAAGTGACCAAATTTATCACAACGGTAACACTGAACCTGTGATCTATCTTTCCTACCTTTTGGCGATCATTGGTTTTTCTTTCACCCGTCTGCTTTAACCCATGATCTTGACCATCTCGGCTTTAACTTCCATCTTGGTCCTCATCATCCCGGTCTTGACGTCTGCCTCGATAACTTGAACCACCTCGCCCACGCCCACGCGTATTTTCATAGGATTTGGATTTCGAGGATGACTCACCATTTGCAAACATTAGATTACCTTGATTTTCTACTAAAGACTCGATACCCATAATCCTGTCTTCGAACGTCTTCAGTCTACCGATCGCTTCCTGAAACGACATGGCCTTCAAATCTACGAATTGTTCAATTGAAGCTTGAAGGGGCATGGTCCCAGATCTCGCGTCAACACTACCGTGAGTGACCATTACCCTTATCAAAAACCCCCACCAGCAAGAACTTATCTGTGTCCGTGCGGGCACACGCGAACACAACGGTCGAATCCAATCGGTCAAGGGATGAGAAGACTTACCTTAAGTACGAAAACGGATGTTACGCATAGCGATGCGGCCTAGCACCGCATCCTATGAACATTTTCGTCATGAAAAGGGATCTGGACAACAGTAACAGTCACCAAGCGGTGATGCAGCACGGCACCGCATCCCGCATACATCTTGGCCAGAACAAGAACATGGGAAAAACATCAGTTACCGTAAGCAGCGATGCGGACCGGCACCGCATCCTGCCTACAAGGCAAGTGGGTCTGACACCACAGTGCAAGTGGCACTGAGAACAGTCACCTGTCAGCCCACATGTATGCAACAGTCTGACACCACAACCGGACGTGGCATCACCACCGTAACCGACAGGCCTGACACACCTACAGGAGGTTGTGGCTACTCAACTACCCTCCTTCACTCCTCGGCTATAAATACCCATCCCAAACCAGGTTTGAGGTATCTCTTCACAACTCTCTCACTACTACTACTATCAAACTTTGCTTCCCAAGCAAATTACTGATTCTCACGCCGGAGAGTGGTAACAAGGAGTACCCCCCACCCCATTCTCCTTGTTACGAGTCACGGTTTGTTTCCTTGTGCAGGAGATCAACCAGCGGACGATCCAGCCAGCGATCCTCGGAAAGAAGGGATTAACCCTACTTGACGAGACCAGTGAATTAACCACTTCGGTTAATCATTGTTTCATTATTGGCGCCCACCGCTACTCTTAGCACTTTTTTCCACATTCCCTTTTCTTTCCAAAGATCATGTCTGATCGTCTAAACAACACTGTCGGGGAAGTCCAAACCCCGCAAACCCATGGCCAGCAGGACCGCTCCTCCAGCCCTAAATCCTAGCCACATTGGCACATCAATGCAAGGGGCGCATCCCTTACGTTCGGACACGATCTGTCACAGTACGCTTCTGTGATACCTCCAGGCATGAACCTCCATCCCTGGTATGACCAACAACAAGCTCTGCTGGCCGCAACATACAACAGAGCTTGCACAGAAGCGCAAGTACCTGTCGGGCCTACCCCTGCACCGCATACACCTGCGGGTCGTATTTTACAATACGATGGCAGGGCCCCCACACATCCAGCCTCCCGAAGTAGGCATGAAGACCGTGGCTCCTCTTACTGTGAGGTCTGCACAATTAATGAGGAGGATTCCTCATATGGGTCCCGCAGCAGGGGCCCAATACATAGTCGCCCGGGCCCTCATGGTGAAAACAGGCCGCAATCCACAGCCCACCACGGCCCCGGCATCCACAGCCGGCTGGGACCTCAGTCCCACCATGAAGGATATGGCCGTATCGATCCGGAAGAAAATACATACGGCGGGGAGTCTCATGCTACTAGCAGTAGACCGGGAGGACACAATTATGTTCCTCCCACTCAACCCCGCACCACATACCTCCACGCAATCCAGAGCCAACCCTACAAGCCGAAATCTGTGGCCGAAAACTCCAAGCTCGCCCTGGAGATTGCCCACGCCGTTGTCACCACCACTAAATTCCCATTAAACATTGGGAAATACAATGGTTCGTCCGACCCGTACGATCACATGAACATCTTCACCGGCGCAGGGTGCAACGGCAGGTGGGACGAGCCCACCTGGTGTCATTTTTTCCCCCAGACCCTCACGAGTCTGGCGAGGGCTTGGTTCGATTCTTTGCCAGTGGGATCCTTGGCCTCATTTAATGACTTGCAAGCAAAGTTCCTCGCACATTTTAGCCAGCAGCGACGCCACGAACGTGATTCTATGGACGTCATGAAAATCTGGCGCAGAGACAACGAATCTCTCGAGTCGTTTGCCGTCCGTTACAACAAAGAGTGCCTGGAGATAGGCGGCGTTGCAGACCAAATGGCACGCAACCATTTCATTCGAGCTGTCAAGGACGAAGAAATGGTTATGACCATCTCCGGCAAGGAAGGCTTGCCAAAGAAATGGGAAGACGTCATGGCCGCGATCAAGACGTACGCCCAGACTCAACGGTCCCTCAAGCCGCACGTCACAAAGGCACAACATCAAGCTGAAGGCCAGTCCTCCCGCCAAGAGCCCAAGCGCAACAACAAGCGCAACCGGGACACATGGAATCGCGGCAGCGATCACAAACCATATGTCCCGCATAATAACCAGCCCGACGCAAGGGCAACAATCAATGCCCAACGTGAAAACCGGGCGTCAAAAAAGGAATCTCGGGACCGTAACTGGACCGAGATCAACCAGTCGCTAAGCGACGTCCTCCTTACGGACGCGCAATTCCTACGACCGGCCCAACCAATGAAGTCCAAGAAGAACCAGAATCTCACACTCTACTGTGAGTATCACAAGGACTCGGGCCACACAACAAACAACTGCATCAGTCTCCGACTGGAGATTGAGCGAGCCCTAAAAGAGGGGAAGCTGCAACATCTGTTTCCAGCAGCGCAAAAGCAAACCAAGCACATCACCCCCCACAATGAGGGCACCTCCACGAGTAAGAGGATCATGTACGTGGCCTCAACCCACATAATCAATGGAGGACGAGGAAAGCCGCGCAAGGAGGCAAGAAGACCGGACAATGACTGGAAAGATGAGTAAGTTGTCTTTCCAAAAGTCTGAGGCGGACCGCGAGACAGGCGCGCCGTCGTTATCACAGCCTACCTGGCTCATTACTGCACCGAGCGACTATTCATCGACCCGGGCAGTACATCTGACATCATATACGAGCAGTGCTTCAACCAGTTCGATCAAGAAGACAAGGATCGGTTGCAGCCAGTAGACTACCCTTTGGCCGGATTTGCAGGGGAAACCGTATTCCCCCTGGGCCAAATCACTTTTCCTGTGCGCCTCGCCAACGGAAAGCATACACGAACGGAGGAGGTAAACTTCATGGTTTTACCTCACACCTCCAAATACGACGTGCTTCTCGGGAGGGAGTCCCAAGGAGACTTCAACATGATTACGTCCGTACCCCACTCTGCTGTCGGTTTCCTAACCGAAACGGGGGTCGCAATAATCTACGCACGCAGAGAGGTCATGTCGTCGGACAAACTGCGTCCGACCAAGATAGCAAGGCCTACCCCCAACACCCAACCAGAAAAATGGGTTCTTAACGCAAGACACCCAGAGCAAACGGTCACGCTGGGGCACGCCTTGTCCCACAGCATCAGAGTGCGCCTAAAGCAGCTCCTCTTCAGGAACCAGGATATTTTTGCGTGGGCACCCGCAGACATGACAGGGGTGCCACGCGAAATTATAAAGATCTCAACAAAGAACGAGGCGATGCATGAGCAGGTCCAAGAACTGCTCTCCGCAGGCATCCTGCGGGAAATCAAGTACCTGACTTGGTTATCCAACCCAGTCATGGTAGAAAAACCAACCGGGGGCTGGCGCATGTGCGTCGATTATAAAGATCTCAACAAAGCTTGCCCCAAGGATTGTTACGCACTTCCGGAGATCGACGAGAAAGTCGATAACCTCGCACCATTTCGATGGAAGTGTTTCCTCGATTGTTACAAAGGCTATCACCAGGTACAGATGGCAATCGAGGACGAAGATAAAACGGCATTCCGCACGCCTAACGGGAATTACTGTTATACAAAAATGCCGTTCAGGTTGCGCAACGCGGGTGCAACCCATCAAAAGTTGTTGAACGGCACCTTTCACGATCAAATCAGCAAAAGTGTCGAAATCTATATGGACGACCTGGTCGTCATGAGCATGGAAGAGGAGACCATGCTCACCGATATTGAAAGAACATTCCAACCTCTGCGAAGCGTCAATATGAAGCTCAACCTTGGGAAATGCTCGTTTGGAATGGAAGAAGGCAAGTTCCTTGGATTCATCGTAACCAAAGATGGATTCAAGGTGAACCCGGAAAAATTTCAGGCGATCGAACGCATGCCATCGCCTTCCACGATGAAAGAAATGCAACGACTAGCCGGCAGGCTAGCCGCACTGAATAGATTCTTAGCCAACCATGCAGTAAGTCTTATCCCTTCATCAAGACCCTGTGGAACTGCTTAAAAAAGGAGCAATTCCAATGGACCGCAGAGGCTGAAAACGCTTTCCGAGAGATGAAAGAATGTTTGATTCAACTCCCAACTCTAACCGCATCACGCAAGGGTGAGCCACTTATTTTGTACCTATCTGCCGCAGACAACGCAGTAGGCGCGGTACTCATAGTGGAGTAAGAGGGAGTCCAAACACCCATCTACTATATCAGCAAAATGCTCAACAACCCTGAGACAAGATACTCCATCATGGAGAAGTTGGTACTGGCACTAGTGCACGCATCGAGACGGTTACGACGTTACTTCGCAAACCACGTCATCACGGTGTTAACCAACTATAGGATCGGCCCGATCCTATCGAAACCCGACATCTCTGTGAGATTAGCAAAATGGGCAATTGAGCTGGGCACGCACACGCTGAATTATAAGCCGCGCCACGCAATCAAAAGCCAAGTTCTAGCTGATTTCGTTGCCGAGATACCGGCAAATCGCATTCAGGAATGCGAGGAAGAGTAAAATCCTACACCACCACCATCCTCCTCAGAAACCTGGGCACTATATACTGATGGTGCATCCAACGAGGATGGTGCAGGTGTGGGTCTGCGACTCGTCAGCCCCGATGGCCAAGAGCTTACCTATGCAATCCGCCTCGATTTCAAAAGCACAAACAACGAGGCAGAGTATGAGGCTCTACTGGCAGGGCTACGTCTGGCAGTCAAACTCGGCGTCCAACATTTGGAGGCACACGTCGACTCATTGTTGGTTGCAGGGCAGGTGCGTGGCGACTATGCCGCAAAAGGGAATATCATGATCCTCTACCTTGAACAAGCCTTGCAACTGAAATCAAAGTTCACTTCCTTCAATATCCGGCATATCAACAGGAGTGAAAACAAGCCCGCAGATGCACTATCAAAACTCGCATCCACTAGCTTCCAGCATCTGGTAAAGGAGGTACGCATTGAGATTCTGCAGAATCCCTCAGTACCCCTGCGCCAAGTCAACGTCATCCAGTACGGGACAACATCCTGGATGACACCGATCATTGCATACCTACAATCAGGTGTTACTCCCGAAAATAAGGCAGAGGCACGTAAGTTACAATACAAAGTGTGCCATTATCAAATAGGAGACGGTATTTTATACCGTAAATCATACCTGGGACCACTCCTACGATGCGTCGACCCCCAAGATGCCACGTACCTTATCATAGACATACACGAGGGAATATGTGGCATACACGCAGGCCCACGCATGGTAGTGGCCAAAATTATGAACGATGGGTACTACTGGCCAGGTATGCATCTAGATACGATCAAAGTCTTGCACAAGTGTTTCAATTGTCAGCGGCATGCTCCCAAAACCTTGAGACTCAAGAACAACCTGATTCCCGTCACCACTGCATGGCCATTTCAAAAATGGGCAATCGATGTGGTGGGACCATTTCCAGACGCACCAGGTGCGGTGAAGTTTATCATAGTGGCTGTTGATTACTTTACAAAATGGGTAGAGGCAAAACCGCTCGCCTCAACCACCGCTATGATAACAAGGAAATTTATCTGGGAACATATCATCTGTCGTTTCGGCCTACCGATGTGCATAGTTACCGACAACGGCACCAACTTCGCTGCCGACGACTTTCAAAAATGGCTAAAGGAACTACACATTGAACACATATTCTCCTCAGTGGCACATCCGCAAGGGAATGGCCAAGTAGAGAGTATCAATAAAATTTTAGTCGAAGGCATCAAGGCACGGTTGGGAACAGCCAGACGAGGCTGGGTTGATGAACTCCCTAGTATCCTATGGGCTCACAGGACAAGTCACGGTGAGACACCCTTCAGCCTGGTCTATGGCACTGAAGCGGTGATCCCCGCTGAAGTAGGTCTCCCTTTACCACGAATGTTAGCTATCAACAGGATAGACAATAGCGTGGAACGCAGGGTCGACTTGGACCTCCTAGAGGAAAGGCGTGAAAAGGCAGCAATCAACGAGGCCAAGTACAAAACCAAACTTGAAAAGTACTACAATGCACGCGTGCACATTTGTACCTTCAACCCGGGAGACTATGTCCTTCGTGACAATGAAGCATCTAACGCAGAACGCCCAGGGAAACTTGCCCCCAAGTTGGAAGGACCCTACCTCATCCAAGAGGTCCTGGGCAAAGGCGCATATAAACTACAAACGTTAGAAGGCGAACCTATCGCGCGCACATGGAATGCACAACAGCTCCGACGCTGTTACATGTAAGCCATGTTTTTACATTTGACATGTAACCTATCGGGCCGCAGGCCATTTCCAAATAAATAAATGAACGATTGAATGCAATATTGTTTATTTCCTTCTATTACAAATGCGTGTTCCACTTTGTGGTATCTGCAAAAACAGATTGGCAAAATCTTCATTCGCGATACCCACTCAAAGTGGTAGCCACACACAAATATTGTAATAGGCCAGCAAACGCAAAACGTTAAATGTCTATCCGGCTGGATACGCACATACGGTTTTCACAAAGCCTACACAATTCCCAAACCCTAAAGGGATAAAAACAGGAATTGAGTAATGCTCATACGACAATGGTATAGAGTATACTTAACCGCGCTTTACATCGGGTAGAGTTCTTCATACTTGCATATCACCTAGATATGCAAAAGGCAAATACAGACTTAGTGTTATTCACAATAACATTAACTCATACAAGTTCAAACATGCAAGTAGTAAAAACACTTGTACAACTTGAACAAAACGGTTAAAACTTTATATTCAGAAAAATTTCTACACCTATGCGGTTCACAAGAGATTTACATAAAGTTTCTAACATTTACATCGAAGAAACAAAAAAGGGCACGCAGGCCAACCTAATCCTTCTTTGTACCGCTGGATTCCGCACCACCCTTGCCATTACCAGCAGTCTCATCCTTCTCTTCCTCATCAGCATATAACAACCGCAAGCGGTCCACGTAGTCTTCCGCATCCAAGTATTTATCAAGTTCCTCAAGGGCGGAAATAGACATGTCGTTGTACGCCACAAGAGCGGCAGCAAGACGCGCTTCAGTATCCATGCCATGGAACCCAGACCTTTCATCGGTATATTAGCCTTGGGACAAAATGTTCATATGACTTATGCAACGGTTGTAGCCAGCTTTAAAACCAGCCTCCCGCGCGTGCAGCCTAATCTCCTCTACACCAGCTACATTCTCAGGTGCGTCGAGGATAGCCCTAACAATCTGCAAAGCATAAGCAATAAGATTATCACAGGCAAACCTAAACAAAAGCAAAGGCACCGGATACTTACATGCCCAATACCGTGATCACGCATCCAATCGCGATCGTCCTTGAGCTGATCGAATAAAGAAACAAGGCTATCCCTAGCCTCGGCAGCCTCCCTTGCCCGCGCTTCAGCTTCAGCAGCACGGGCAGTGACCTCCTCAATAATGGTCACCCGGCTCCGCACTTCAGCCTTTTAACAAGGAAAACACAAGTATACAAAGATAATCAATCATACTTGTGGAATGTATATACACAAGAGCAAAAGAAACTCATACCTGGAGCCCCTTAACAGTCTTATTTAAGTTGGTGCGGTCAGCATTTGCCTCTTCAAGAGCCTTGGTAGCACGGGCCTCCGCCTCCTTGGCCTCTTCAAGAGCCTTGGCAGCCCGGGCCTCCGCCTCGTTAGCCTCTTTGGCAACCGCCTCAGCTGCGGCTTTCTCCTTAGCCAAAGCAGCATTCGCTGCCTTGACGTTAGTAAGCTCCTGACGAACACGAAACAGCGTTTCATTCTGTTTGGCCCAAGATTCTTTCCAAGTCTTGCGCTCATTAGAAAGTGTTTCTTTCCAACTCTTGCGCTCATCAGAGAGCAGTTTGGCAAGGGTACGAACCTGTTTAAGACCAGAAGTTGCAGCCCACTCCTCAGTCTGTTTATGCTGCTCAAAAGCAGCCTTATCCTTTTTAAGCTGCTCCGCACCCTCACGAGCAGCTTTCACCAGCGCTTCCGCCTCAAACCGCAAGCGAGCGTTTTCCTCCTCCTTGCGCGCCAACACCTTGTAGTCTTCCATAATGGCATTCGCCATTATGGAACTCCCAAAAAGCATGGAGGAGAGTTGGTTGATCCGGAGCTCGTGGGGCAAAGTGCGGGCCCGATTAACTTCAAACGGGGTGCCCAAACCACCCAATATCTCCTTACAAGCAAAAGGATCACATGAAATGTCATCCCCTTGCATAATGCTCCAAGGGGGACGATGATAGTTCACAGCCCGGTCTTCCGTATAAATACGGTAGTAGAACTCCAATTCAGACTCTTCAGGCTGGATAGGAGGTCCTTTAAAACCCGCACCCCCAGAAGCGGAACTAGAAGCCTTCTCAGCAGCAGGAGATTTTTTCTTTTCAGCATCCGCAAACTTCAGGTTCAGATCATCGGTATCCTGCGGGGAGATCAGATTATCATGAGAATCTACCGTATCAAATATCTGGGCTGCGGGTCTCTATCCAGTATCCTCTGCC
This sequence comes from Helianthus tuberosus, assembly GCA_030545235.1. Classification (NCBI taxonomy): domain Eukaryota; kingdom Viridiplantae; phylum Streptophyta; class Magnoliopsida; order Asterales; family Asteraceae; genus Helianthus; species Helianthus tuberosus. The sequence goes on along the minus strand of CM060359.1, from coordinate 141,770,180 downwards.
CGCGCAGAGGGCTCACGCACCACTTCAATAGAAGGGCTTCTGGTAAATTCTTTATTAACCCCCGCACCCGCAGCCGTGTCATGCGGGGGGGGGGGGGGGAGGAGCATCAAATAAAGAGAACCCTTCATCTTGCGGTTTTGCAAACAAAGCAACAATAACCATCAAATACAAGTTACAATGACAAACACTTACAAGGTCATACGTCACTTACCAGCCGCAACCGCAGGCTTCACCTGAGAAACAGCAGTTGTCCGTTTGGTCTGTATCCACGGACGCTTCTTCCTACCGGCACCAGCAACCTTCTCTTCTGCCTTTCTTTTCTTCTTCTCATCAGCAGGCTTGGAACCCGCAGAGGATCCACCTGCCGTCGCACCACCACCTGGAACATCTAAACCCCCAAGGGTGTCAGACATTACCACGTAATCGGTATATCTGCAAAAACGAGAACGAGGGATACCTGTCGCGTGCGGAACCAACGGAGGAATTCTGCGGTTTAAGGTTTTTTCTTCCTGCGGCCACGCACAGCTTTCTCCACATGTTTCTTAGGAGCACCCTTTACCTCAAAATCGCCCAGGGCCCCAAGAGTACCTGCGTTTAAATCATCAAAAAAGCAAGTCAGAAAAGTGAACTTCTTTACAAAGCAAGTAAGAAGATTATAGACTATACCTTTGCCTTGCGGCAGGGGTGCCTTCAGCCCCTCGCGATCAGGAACGCGGAAGTTGTCGACAATGGTGAAGTTAAAACCCTTTTCACCTTCCGCACACCGAAGTATCTCAACCTTGCCCGTGAAGTTCAGATCAAATATCATCCACAGGGCAGCATCCTCTGATAGTACACTTACAAATCAGTAACACACAAGAAAGTAAGGAAACCGCACAAGAGTAGAAATACTTACCACCACTCTTCTCCCGCACAACGGGCCTTGCTTTCCTATCAGGTCTGGTCAACATCATCCGCAGTACCCACAACTGCGAGTTGTCTAGCTTCTTAAACTCAATGGTCTTCAGCTTTGGGAACCACTCCACCGTCTTCGCAGTAGGCACTTCAATACTTTCTGCTACGATCGTCTCGTTCACATTGCGAAAAGTCATCCTAGCAACGATCGCGGCAGCCTTAACGTAAAAAAAATCTGGTTTTCCACTTCGTGATACCCTTGGGAGGGGTCATCAGCTTGGGGCTACCATAACGCTGACCAAAAGAGAAGAAACCAGTATTCACCCTCAACTGGTAGAACCGCCGGAAGCTTTCAACAGTAGGCTCCATTCCGAGAGCACGAAAAGTATACTCAAAATTCCGAATCCGGATCATGCCAAACGGACTCAATTGGGAGATATGGAGCTTGTAAAACTCCAAAATATCAGCCACAAACACAGTCAATGGTAACCGGAGATTACCATCAACGAAGAAATCGGCCCACATGGTGACGTAACCGGCCGGAGCATCGGCACCGGTCTCACCTTCACGTGGGTGGACAGCCCCATACTCCTGGGGCATTTGTATACTGGTCATCAGGGTATCAAACTGACCCTTCGACCACTTCAACACTGGTAAGCCCTCGCCGGGGGCAGCACCACCTTCTTCTTCCTCTTCCGTCGCCGCCGAAGAAGGATCTGGGTTTTCACCCTCAACATTATGTGGATTCGATGGTTCAGCCATCAGAGAATGTAACAGAGAAGACAGAAGATGAGTTCACAAGAAACTCAAGCACCTCACCAGAAAATCAAACGAATGATCGGAGAAGACAAGGGAGTTCTCTCTTTCTTTCACCGGAGAATTTTTGAAATTTCAAGCAAGTGAGAGGAAACCACAAACGGTTTCCCCTTATATACCCATCGCAATTAATGCGATGCAGTAACCGACTCATCACATTCAAAAAGGGCGAATTATGCGACCCCACGTGTTCAGCGACGGTTCCGCTGACGGCTATCACGCGCGAATGGCCGCCCACGCGCCTGACAAAAAGAGACTTTTACACTCCCTGCTACAGTGCATTTATTGCATTGGGCAGTGCAAACGTCCTTTCATTTCATCACATGCCAGGAAATCCTACCAACTTTCACCAACTCACACGTGCGTTCAACCACATATGCAACAAAAAAGCGACCACACTATCCAAATATAAGCGGCATGTGGTTTCTTTGGTATACCGCACCATAACCCACACCGCATGTCGTTTTTTACATACCCCTCAAAAAAGGCAAAAATAAATATCTCTACATTATGTAAAGGGGTATAACCAATATCCGCATATACCTACGAGCACACGTGGAATATGCGGAGATGACACACACGAGCCCGTACAGGTGTGTCAGATACTCAGAACCAGCGTGGTTCTTTGGACTGCGAAAACCGCTTCTCAGGATGCGGCAAACCGCATTCCATGCAAGCTTCTTCAAGTTTCAAATCCCTCGTGTCCGGTTCACAACCACAGAGGGGACGCAAACAGCTTCTTCTTACGATAAAGGACAAGTATGCTGAGCAACCGCACATCAGCAACCCTGACTCCTGATCCTTCAAGAGCCACATACAAGCTTCAAGCTCTTTAGAAGCGAGTTCTTTGCTGCAAACCGCAGACACCCACGAGTAGCTGCAGCGAAATACAAGTATGCAGACGGTAGATACGGAAGAGCCACGACTAAACCGCCACGCGGTTGATCAAAGCTACTTCCAGGAAAACTGCTATCCAACTAAGCTGTAACACCCTAGTTACTAATTAACGATTTTATGTGTAAATACCAACAGTTAGATGTGTAGCTAAGACTACACATACTATAAAAATACGGGTTTATTAAACTTTTTACAAATCATATGTTATTCTACATAACGTGGTTGAATTCGTTGTTTAAAATTTACAACGTGGCAAAGTGCGGAAGCATGTATCTATATCGTGTTCGGTTCTTCGTTGAGCTTGATCATCTTCCGGCATCCAAAGTGTACCTACATTTCATAAATATGAAATGCTTTAGTCATACGGGGTTTAAAACGTGTCTAAACGAATCCGGGAATTGAAACTAATTAAAATATATTTTATTACTGGGTCCACCGTAAATTACGGTGGGTACCGTAATTTACGGTAGCCCCTGAAAGTATATTCTTCCACCGTAACTCAGTAGAAACCCACCGTAACTATATCAGCTTCACCGTAACTTACGGTGGCACCGTAAGTTACGGTGGTCCCTGCATTCCATCTTTCTATTTTGCCGTTTAATGACACGAAAACTTTCTTATCTTTGAAACCGCTTGTCCGTTTGACCTACCGTTTCTTCCTACGTGATTGTAATTTGATTCTCCACCTTATGGAGTTAAAATCCAACCTCCGGTTTTACAAAATTTTAGACTTTTAAGTCTTCGGCTTATTTCCCTTTTTACCAACTTTTGACCCGTTCTATTTTTATCAAACAAACAAGTTTGTTTGACCTTTATTTCCCATAAACCTATCAAGTTCAAAAATGTTTAACATAATAGGTTTCAAATTACAGGTTTATATACCTTCTTAAACCCATTTTCACTCATATGCTCATTTTGACCCGTTAAGGGTATTTATGCATATTTTAAGCACCAATCTCTTTCATTCGTTTCTAAATACATTTGCCCACATTTCTTATCAAATGACCTCCCACCACAACTATATTTGTGGTGGATTCAATGTGGTGGTTTATATATTCCAAATTACACACTTCAAATCATTATTTTACGGCAAAAACTCTTTATAGAGACTTTTGACCAATAATTTACGTCTTTTGCTTTTCATACTTATTCAAAGTATTTATTTCATCCTATCGCTTATTTCCAAACAACCTTTATGGTTCGTTTGCTCAATTTCACTTACAAGGGCGTTTTAGTCAATTTTAGTCCTTCATTTACGATGAAGGACTATTAGTACTTGTTTGATCCCAAATTACGACCTTTTAACTATATTCTTGTTTAGAAATCAATATGTTTCTAAAACACCTTGATCATAACTCAATTTATTCGCTTTACCTAAAAGATAACCGAATATCTTATTTTAACCTTGTCTAACTGTTATAGAACTCCAATTTCTACACGATGAGTTGTATCATTATACATACCTGACTCGGGTCAATATATTGACCCGTTTTAATACCTTGTCTTAGTGGCTGCTAAGTGATAGCGCTGTAAACATCCATATACTATTTATTTCCTAAAATCATACAACTCGACAACCCATTAGTCGATATTGTCAAAAGGGTGATTATTTCACCTTTTGACCCGTTTGGTCTCTATGACCAATTACTAGCGAAGTGACATTTATTACAATTTTACCCTTATTGGTTATCATGATTTACCTTATATGGTAACCTTTAAAATTAGATATTTCATTCGTCACCACATGATCGAATTACCGATTTAACTCATTTTTAACCATCAATACGATTTCTTATTCTATTTGGTTATCTTGTTCCGTACGACTACACGCCGGAACACCATATCTCAATTAAGCATTTATCTTATTCGTAATTAATACGACAAAGAACATTCTAAGATTTATGACTAGTGTAAGCTATACTTACCTTGCATCCAAGCCACGCTTTTCTTTTGTACTCTATCCGTTTGACCCGCTTCCTCCACAAGCCTCCACCTAGCTCGTTAAGCGTCAAACTATAATCATAATTCGTAAGATGGTTAGTTTAGTCATTATAAATCATGACTATTCCCCCCTTACGTTTTTCGTATAAAAATTAGTATTCATCATATTGTAGGTCGGTTTGACTTTTTAAAAGTCAAATCGCCAATTATCACATATGATTGCACTATCAAGTTCACAAGACTCAATTAGGCACATTATCAACACTTAGGGAGCATCATCTTTTGAGACGCCAAATTAACTAACATGTCATCCAATTCCTACCACAAGTAATAATAAATTAACATGTAAATTTCAGTTATTATAAGCATATACACACTTTGACCATCAAAATCATGGTTTTAACTCTTATGTCAAGACCCACTTCTAGTCACTTATGAACTCTTAACAAAATCTCTAATTTGTTCAAGTAGTTCATTCATGTGAATTAGTATGATGTTTATAAACACCAATAGAACATCAATTTCATTAAATTATCCAAAAACCCATTTCAAGTCATGTATGTTCAACACCCAACTTGCAAATTGTTCAAGTATCTTGTTTCTACTAGCAACTATGATGATTTTAAACATGTGTACTTCATCATCTTTACTACATAATCAAAACCCACTTGACACATGAGTGTATGATCATGAATTCACAACCATGAACATCAATTCAACAAATACATGGCTAGGGTTTACTACTAGACATAGTTTCATCCCTAATTTCATCCAAACAACAAACATGCAAGCTCAGATTCGAATTCTCTAGGTTTGCTCAGAATTTCAACTAGAGATTTCTCAAGAAATTTACATACCTCGTGACTCCTTTTTCAATGGAGATCACTAATTCATACTCGGATTTTGATTTGGACTTGATTTGCCCCTTGAATTTGTTGAGATTGTTTGAGCTAGGGTTTGGAGCTTCTTGCTCCTTCTCCTGGACTACTTCACGCACGCACACACACCTCAAGTGTGTGTGTTGTGTTATATTTTAAGTTTATAATTCCATTTTCAAGTTACCCGGCTTTGGTCCTTCGTGTTTAGTTAGTTATTAATTAGGTCATAACCTAATTATTTTCAATAATATTCCCACTTATTAACCAGGTTTAATATTCCTAGTTAACTTAGCGGGTTCGGGAATATTTATGACTAAGTTTATTTTAGGTCCCGTTAACCCGGGCCTTTTATCCATTTTATTTCTTTAAAAGCTTTTATTGACTTTTTGTTTAATATTAGAATTAATTATTTAAATCCTAATATTTACCGGGTAAATTTTACCACTAACGGTACTTTACCCGTCTTTTAGTATTAACGGAGTTTGATTACCCAAACCCGTTTTCGGGGTGTTACATAAGCGTGAAGGAAAGCGGTTACAGAACGAATGCGGACTAGTTTCACCCAGATTCCCAAGTATCTAAGGTGATCTCCTTCAGCAACACTACTTCAAGGAAAACTACTTTCCACCAAAGCGTGAAGGAAAGTAGCTAAGGAACAGTGGTAACAAGTCTGCTTATGACTCTGTTTGCCCACCTATGGACCGCATAGAATAAACAATGGTGGGCACTACCATGCCTATGACCATGTTTATTTACCCATGGTCCAGATTCACATTGTTCGACCAAACACGGCCAACAATGACGCAAGTACCCCACGTAGCTCGACCACACATGGCCAACGATGTGCAGAAACGAGGTAACCGCAAAGGACGTGCGGTTACTTGAGAGCTAAAACGCAAAGGACGTGCTGTTACTAGAGAGCTAAACCGCAAAATACGTGCGGTCACTTGAGAGTTAAACTGGAAGAACACGAACACCCCACAAAACAGGGATCATCGTTGAATGTCCAGTTGATAAACATAGTACTTAAGCAAAGTACTTACAACATTGCATCAGCTGACGCAGAGGTTACAACTAGAGTGGCGATCACGGACATCTTCCGTCACCATCTCAAAGGTTGGTTCGAACCCTGCTAACATCTTCAGTCACCGTCTCAAAGGTTGGTTCGAAACACCAACAGGTGGCTGATGACATCAGAGAAAGGTAGACCATATTACCAGATCAAATCCATTGGCTGAGAATTCCGCATCAGACGGAACTTGCTCACCGGTACGGAAGAGACGTCACACGACTCTACCGGACCCCCAGCTTGATTTACATGAAGAAGGAGTCATCCGCACGGCCCAAATTCTACCTTCTAGACACCATAGTCCAGTATTCCTCCCACATGCAACTTGCATAAGGAAGAAACACTAGACTGGGGGGGGGGGGGGGGACTTGAAGGGGTATGGTCCCAGATCTCGCGTCAGCACGACCGCGAGTGACCATTACCCTTATCAAAAACCCCCACCAGCAAGAACTTATCTGTTTCCGTGCAGTTACGCGCGAACACAACGGTTGAATCCAATCGGTCAAGGGATGAGAAGACTTACCTTAAGTACGAAAACGGATGTTACGCATAGCGATGCGGCCTGGCACCGCATCCTATGAACATTTTCGTCACGACAAGGGATCTGGACAATAGTAACAGTCACCAAGCGGCGATGCGGCACGGCACCACATCCCGCATACATCTTGGCCAGAATAAGAACGCGGGAACAACATCAGTTACCGCAAGCAGCGATGCGGCCCGGCACCGCATCCTGCCTACAAGGCAAGTGGATCTGACACCACAGTGCAAGTGGCACTGAGAACAGTCACCTGTCAGCCCACATGTATGCAACAGTCTGACACCACAGCCGGACGTGGCATCACCACCGTAACCAACAGGCCTGACACATCTACAGGAGGCTGTGCGATTTCAGGCTAGCTACTCAACTACCCTCCTTCACTCCTCGGCTATAAATACCCATCCCAAACCAGGTTTGAGGTATCTCTTCACAACTCTCTCACTACTACTACTATCACACTTTGCTTCCCAAGCAAATTACTGATTCTCACGCCGGAGAGTGGTAACAAGGAGTACCCCCCCCCCCCCCATTCTCCTTGTTACGAGTCACGGTTTGTTTCCTTGTGCAGGAGATCAACCAGCAGACGATCCAGCCAGCGATCCTCGGAAAGAAGGGATTAACCCTACTTGACGAGACCAGTGAATTAACCACTTCGGTTAATCATTGTTTCATCAAAGCTACAATTGGAACATACTTTGCTGGAACAGAGCCTAATAACTTTCTGGTTAGCTTTTTGTTTTCGTAAGTGGTTCCCAAACTGGCTGCCTTGGTAACCAACTGACTTATTCTGCCCGCGAAAGAATCAACTGTCTCTGTTTCTTTCATCTTCAAGGATTCGAACTCATTTTCCAGTTGCTCAAGCTTTGCCTCTCGACCGTTCAACCCCAACATACCGTGTCTTCAACGCTTCCCAAATTTCCTTTGCAGACGGAAACTGAGCTACTTGAAACACGAGCTCTTCAGGTATTGCTTGAAGTAGAAGTGCAACCGCCATGTCATCCTTTTTGGCTTCTACCTCTTCTTCACCTGGTTCTAAAGCTTTTTGTATTCCATAAACCTTGAATATCGCTTTGATACGAATCGCCCAAATATTGTAATTAGTTTCTGTTAATATTGGATATTGTAAACTTGTGGTACTTTGATCCTTAACCACAACCGGTGGTGGTCTGTTCCCGTCCGTCATTGATTTCTGAACAACTTTTTAGAACCGAACCCGCTTGCTTGCAAAAACCCGGTCACAAATACCTCTCGAAAAACTCGGATAAAAATTGAACCCGCTTGTCCAACCCAAATAATAAAACCAAAACTTATTGAACCAAAAAATAAATAAACCAACTTGTTTATTATTTTTTCTTAAATGCTGTGTCAATAAGAAAAACAATTCTTGTTTTACTGTTTGGTTAATAAAAGCAAAAAGCTTGTAATTTTTTTCGAGTTAAATGCCATTTTAGTCCCTATGGTTTTAGTCATTTTGCCAGTTTAGTCCAAATGTTTCATTTTTAACCTATGGATCCAAAAAGGTTTCACCGTTGCCATTTTAGTCCACTGGGTTAACTTCATCCATTTTTTCTGTTAACCAGAAGGGCAATTCGGTCATTTTATATGTAATTATGTTAACTAGAAAGGCAATTCGGCCATACAAAATGACCGAATCGCCCTTCTCGTTAACAGAAATAATGGATGAAGTTAACCCAGTGGACTAAAATGGCAACAGTGAAAGCTTTTTGGACCCACAGGTTAAAAATGAAACATTTGGACTAAACTGGCAAAATGACCCAAACCACAGGGACTAAAATGACATTTAACTCTTTTTTTTCTTGAATACAGAAGAGACAGTAAAGAAGCAACCAAAAAGTCAAAACCCACTGTACTCCAATGTTTCTTTACAAAAACGAACAGAAGCGTTGATTCAAATTGGGTTTGATGGAGTGAATAACAAACAATTATCTTGCCTCTCTTCTTGCTCAATCGCAAAGAAAAAAAAACAAACCCGGTGAAGGGAACGCGAACGGCGGTGACTACAACGATTGAACTCGACTTAGCTCAATCGGAACTCCACGACCGTGACTGCAATGTCTTCCCCGACGACGGCGACTTATTCCGACGAAGGCGGCTTGTTTGATTAAGGTTCTTGAACTTGGCTCTGATATCAATTCAAGTCCCAATCGACAATCAAACCGAAGAGTACGAACACGAATGGAATAACTCTCCAAGAACTTTTATTATAACCAAGAAAATATAACTCAAAAAACTTGATTACAATAACTCATAAACCATAACTCGGTTTATCTTCTCTTGACACTTAATAATGTCTAACCCTACCTTGGTTTATATAGGCTACCCCTAACTTGGTGACCAAAACATTACCAAATAACCCTAACTTGGTGACCAAGATATTACCAAATATAATTATAATATAATTAGGAAACTTAATCAATTATGACCAACTTGTCAACATTGATCCCTCAAGTTCACCGACTTGTGACTTGAACTCCTTTGTCACCCTTTTCACATCACCGACTTGTGATGAGTCAGGAATTACCGCCAACACACCATACCGCATAGCCTAACAAAACATGTTGAAAATATCTGTTACTTACAACTTTTCAGATTCAAACATAAAATGTTGACCACTTTACACTATACACACATAATTGACCCTATCTATCTACAAGTTATCTTATAGACCATAAATATTAAGCTTGCTACCCCATCAATATCAAAATTCAAAACTCCCACGGTCCCACCTATTTTAAGCCACTAGATTCATTCTTCATCCTTCATTGTATCTTCTTTCTTAAAAAACAACTTTCAAAATGCAAAGAAACATAAATACTTCATCATTTTACGCCTTTTCGCCCTACTAACATGCTCCTTCTTTCCCCCTTTGGATGCACTTTTGGAAATATCGCAGTCTTTGGAGATCTCTTGACCCGAACGTTTGGTGTCTTGATTGGTTATAAGAGAGACTGTTTACAAATCACACACTAAGCACACAATAGACCGAATCGAAAACCAAGAAAATAACAGAGAAGAAAAGGCGTGATACCTGAAGTGGCAGGGCGTATGAACACTTCTGTAGACTTTAAAGGTGCAGAAAGGTTAAACTTGACACTTGAATCTTTAATGTCATTCTCTATTTCTTGTAAAAGGGCCACTGAGTCAAAGTATTCGTCTGAAGTCATGGTCAAACAGCTTGAGTTGGCGGAACTGGAAGAGCGTGATCCTGGATCGATAAGATCGTTTAACTCAATATAGTCTCCCCTCAAAATACAATCCATTTCAGATGACTGTTTAAGAACAGAATCTCGAGTCATTCCCTACAAAACATATGTAAATTTTTCAAAATTCTGTACATGTTTACAAATGAGAGAGCAAAGAACTCATTACAAACACAACTCACCACAAGTTCACTCATTGCAACCGTTTTTGGCGCTAAATTTATGGACATTTTAACATCAGTATTAGCCAAATATACTCTACATAGTGCTCTAAGATCCTGCACATTGTTTAACCAAGCCAGTCACAACTTTTGAAATCCAAAATGCTCAAATCAACGCAATGGGCCTAATAGATAGCCTGCTTACCTTTGTATTGTTGTCACATTTCTCGGTTATTGTATATTCTTGCATCATCCAATCCGTCTTTCGGCTATGCGAGGCCCGACCCTCATAAAACCGAAGGGTCGTTCTTGAACCAGTGATAGCAGAGGTGGAAAATATCTCACGAGGCTCCTCGGTTTCCTGCCAGAATCCACACTCGGCATCCGTTTTTATCCCGGCCCACAAGTACCACAAACCAGCTGCAGTTTACAGTTCCTTTGGTAAGATTAAGACAAGATATAGTATACACAAATTATGTTATATAGATCGCATACTAACCAGGTAAATTTGAGGGCCTATGTTGATAAGGATTTACATCTGAAGTTACATTTTCGGGCAAAGGTTTTCCCCTCTTGAAGTTAAACAATGGCGTAAATATCGCCTCATTGGTCCAATTTTCGTTTTCAGCTGGAAGTGGAATGCATGATGGACGCATTTGAGCTTATGTTCAAGATGAACACAATCTTGATTCAAATCTGTTGCTACATGAAATAAGACAACGGTTTTAATTCGATATTTTTCTGACCCCAGAAATTATATGATTCAGATCAATGGTTCATCTACTTGAAATGGTACTTATTCGCCCTAAAAGAAAGATCAACAAAACCCTAAAAAGTCAACATGTTACCTTAACTTGAGGAAAACTAGTACCAGAATTCAATAATTCATATTTTTAGCATAACACAAACAAGATCATGAACCAGATAAACAAACAACTGAATCAAAAAGCCAGATAAAGAACTGAATCAAAAAGTTGTCTTGTTCCACTTTCCCAGTATTGACTTTTTATGGTCAAACTGACCTATTCAGATATACCAAAGTCTAAGTGACAACTGTATACATTCATCTATTAGACTATGGGTGTGTGGCGTGGGTTGGGGCAGTGGAGGGGGTTTAACGCTGGCTACACCACCCCGGATTGGTGTTGCGCTTGGCGTGGAGATTCTGCCTGGTGTGGGGCGGGGGGTTGGGTGACATGGCAGGCTATGGTTGGCCTGTTCAAAGTAATCGTTTGGGGTAGCCGTTGGGGCTAGCGGCTATGCCAAACCAAATTTAAAAAAAAATACATTTTATACCTATAAATACCCAACCCCAAACCATATTTTCCCGTTCTCTTCCCCCACTCCCACAGCTAAAAAAAAGAAAAAAAAAAAAACCGAACATGGTGCATTGGACCGAAGAGGAAGAAATCGCACTTGTTACATCGATTGACGATGCACAAGGTACTCTACAACGCGGTCAAACCGCGTATTGGGGTCGAGTAAAAAAAAAACACAGGATGAAAGAAGACAACGCTTTTAATTCGATTACTTAATAACAAAACAAACCCAACAAATACCCTTCAGCAATACCCAATTGTTGCTACTTGAAAAGTTTACTCAATTGCCCCAAAAGTATGGTCAACAATACCCTTCAAAAGTCAACATCTTACCCTAATTTGTCAATAATCTTTATTTTGAGCATAACAGAAACAAGATCATGAAGCAGATGAATCAAACCACTTATAGTAAACCTAAACATATATAAATGCCTAGCAAAGAACTGAATAAAAAAAAAGTGAAATACCGATGAAGATGAAGAAATACCGAAGAGTCTCCCGCGCAAACCAAACCACACTCTTTCACCGTGAAGTGTGTGTTTTAGAGAGAGTGAAGAAGTTGGTGATAATGTGGGGGGTATATAAATGACGAAATTTAACCAGGGTTTAATGAGCTAAACTGGAGTTGTGTTGTTCGGTCGGTTCTTTTTGCCGATGATCAGCCGGTTCACTTAGCTTACGTGGCGTCATTTTATTGGCTTTATTATGTAGTGGTGAGTGTTTGATGAACCGGTAACGTTGTACTGCTGACGTCATGCGTTTTTAACGCGGCTTTCTAAGAAGCTTCTCTTCGTCGTGTATTTCGGACAAAATTTCCGTACAGTTACGAAAATTTTTATTTTATTTTATTTTATTAGATAATGATGATACAGTAAAGTTGGTTTCGGTTTTTGTCTGCCTTGTTTGACAAAGATCTTAATCTTATTCTATTAGATTTTTTTTATTACACTTCTCTGTTTCTATTCAGAGTTGAATGCTATTTTAATTTTTGTGTTGGGTCATTTTGTCGGTGTAGTTTAAAAGTTTCATTTTTTATATATGAGTTCAAAAAGGTTTTATCGTTGTCATTTTAGTCCACTGGATTAACTTCAACTGTTTTTTCCTGTTAACGAGAAGGACAATTTGGTCATTTTATATGGCTGAATTGCCCTTCTAGTTAATAGATTTACATATAAAATGATCAAATTGTCTTTCTTGTTAACAGAAAAACGGATGAAGTTAACCCAGTGGACTCAAATGGCAACGGTGAAACCTCTTTGGACACACAGACGAAAAATGAAACCTTTAGATTAAACTGACAAAATAACCAGAACACTAGGACTAAAATGGCATTTAACCCTTCTATTTATTATCATTTTAATTTACGAGACTTAAAACCATTAGTGAGTTCATCTTTGTCAGAACTTCAAACTTGTTCAACGCTTTGGCTAATTCATTTATTTGCTCACCCTTAGAAATACATAGGAAAATGATTACTTATGTGGTTTCTCTTAAAATTTATTGGTGATTGAACCCTCAACCAGTTCGATGGTTCTAAATTAGGGTGGTTCATGGACGGGTTAGGCCGGTTTTGTGGATTCAACGGACGTGTTAGGCATAAGGTTAGCTAAAATCATTTTTTAAGGCTATGTGATATAGTTTAAAATCTCATTGATACATCATATCACACCACTTTCACTTTTTTAGCACACCTTGTTATAGTTTCACTAGTTTTCACCTTTTTTTTTTTTGGAATGTGACTTTCTATGTACTGGACCTATTGGTCACCGGGTTCATGTCGAAGACAATCTCCCGTCAGCCCCGCACTCTCGGACGCGATGTTCGATCGGGCCCCGGCCGCCGCGCAAGCTGACTTCCGCCCGGAAACCATACTGCCCCCACACTAGTTTTCACCTTATCATTAGTATTTTTTTTTTATCATTACTCGTTTATTTAACTCTTATTTTCTATAGAATATAATTTAGATAAATAAATAGAACTACAACAGTATTTTAAAAACTGGAAAAAAAAAGCAATGAAAATTAAAATAGAAATACACTAAAATTTCAGACAAATAAAAATGGACAACTAAAACTAAAACTAGTAAACAAAAATATAAAAACTAATATAAATCTTCGTTGTCACATTCACTCTCCCCACTGTCGTCGTCATCATCATCATCGACATTTTCCTCACGCACTGACCAAAGATGGTCTACCAAGTCTGCACAAAGGTTTTGATTTATTGCATTTGACCATACGTTCACCTGATTATATGTTTCTCATCTAAGGTTAGTGTACATCCAGGTCGTTCAACGCTTTCTTCGTAACATTGACAAATCGCTCTCATCTCGTCCTTGAATATCATATTATGGAGTATGATGCAAACGCACGTGATATCTCTTAATAAATCACTTCCCCACGATTAACAATTGTGTCGACTGTGCAAAGACGCTCCATATTCTCTTCAACACTTGAAATGCACACTCAATATCCTTCCTAGCTGATTCTTGTTTTTTTTTTTTTTTTTTTTTTTTTTTGTGAAATAGTTTCTTTTTTCGTTATTGGAATATGAAAACGCATTTACTGAAGTTTCTTATAAAAGTAAATCAAATAGGTAAGATAATACCCAACCTGTACAGCTTTATAATTCAAACCACCTAAGTTAGATACTGATAATTACAAGATATAATCTAGAAAAAAGCTATATAATTTTGTATTAATGCATAACGCAAGATGTTTATATGGAAACCAATGTTTGTGTTAATTTACAATATAATTAAATAATGCTATGAGTCATAAATATTATTTTATAAGTAATAATTACGCAAATAACTAAAGGAAAAATATTTTTTAAAGGAAAACTTTATTAAGAAACTGGCCAGCCTGACAAAAAAACGAAGGATTGCACCACCCCCAAACTACAGCATATATAAGGGATAATTACACCAATTTCTCCAAACAAGATTGTTATGTTTGGATCTACAATTTAACCAAAAAAATCTTAGAGACCTCATCTCCCCAAAAATCCTCTCACTGTCCCCTCTTCCGTTTGAGAAAATCTTCAAGTTCTTAGCTTTCCATATACACCAATATGTCACCACCACGAGATCGCGAACAATCTCCCGCTTCTTCTTATCCCCACCAACATTGGGTGCCAATATGAATCGTATAAATAATTGGGACCCCGTTATGAAAATTTTCAAAAGTCGTCTTGCTTCTTGGAAAGCTAATTCACTTTCGATCGGTGGGCGGGTGGTCCTTATTAAAGCGGTTTTAGAAAGTCTTCCCATTTACTTTTTCTCAATTTTTAGAGTTACTGTTAAAGTGGTTGAGAAGTTAGAGGCGTTAATGAGGAATTTCTTATGGGCGGGTTCGGAGGAGATAAGGAAAATGCATTGGGTTTCATGGGACAAAGTTGCTCGTCCTAAAAAATTTGGCGGGTTAGGTATTTGTAATCTTAAGTTGGTTAACAATGCACTCCTAGCTAAGTGGGTCTGGAGATTTAGGGTGGAAGAAGAGAGTTTATGGAGAAGAGTGGTCTTAGCTTGCCATGGGAGAAGAAGAAACTGGTTTGTCTTCTTTCTAACCCGGCGATTTCGGGTGTTTGGAAAAACATTATGAGTTTGGAATCCAAATTGATTAAGGGTAAGAGAATCCACAATTTAATTAAAGGTGTTTTGGGTGACGGTTGTAGCATCCGCTTTTGGATTGATTGTTGGTTTGGTGAATCTTCGCTTATGCTCAAATGGCCAAAACTCTTCGCGTTAGAAAAGGATAAATCTTGCTGGGTTAAGGATCGGGTTCTGGTGGGGGTTCGAGTGACATAAGTAGGTGGAGATGGATTGTGGAGAAGGGATTGAATCTGTGGATCACATTTTTACGACTTGTAGTATATCGGTTGAGGTGTGAAATCGGCTTTGTATTTGGGCTAAACTTCCTAATCTTTATGCTTTTTCATTCAAGGATGTCCTTGATTATCATAAAAGAAAATATATAATTATAAATATCATTTCTTTTATGATCATGTATCATGGTATTGAGATGTAGACCAATCGTCTGCTCTCAAATGCGTCTTATTGGTTCACTAGTTTAAATTATTTTTTTCATCGATGTCGTGAATGGTGAGGTTAATGTATCGTTAACATTTATGATTTAAGTATTTAAAGTGTGAATAAAATTAAGTGGAGTCCTTAGGCAACTAGATAGATAACCCTCATGACAGGTTGTCGATTGGCTCTAGTTTGACGTAATGCTTTTAACTTTAATAACAAGATAATTAATTAACAAAACGGCCCTAGGAATTGTACTTTCTGTTTTGGCCTTATTTCCTATTAATGTTTTTTGGGTGATGATTTTTTGTATTTTTTATTGCAGTCATTTTTGTTTTTTTTTTTTTTTTTTTTCTCTTGTACTACCAATTGTACTTCAAACATCCCGTCTTTTGTACACTTTATTACTTTACGGCTTTGTTTTAACTGTTATGAAATCTTTGCTTGTTGATGCTTCTTGTAAAGCTGGTTGTTTTTGTCATGTTTAGCTACAGCCGAGGTCGAACGTCGTCTTCTACCGTGCGGCCTAACATCTTACACCTTTTAGGTTTTAAGATATGAGTTTCTTTCCATTTCCCTTAATACACCACATGCTAACTTTGGCTTATTTTATAACCATTGAGGACAAAGTTTAACTTAAGGATTAGAAGAGATATAATTCTACTAATAATTTTTTGTAACAAGCATGAAAGGATGAGAAGAGATATATAATTCTACTAATATTTTTTTGTAACAATCGTGAGAAAATTTGTCACATTAACTATATAGCAAGTATATTGGCAAAAAAAAAAAAAAAAAGCCATAAACGATTACCAACTAGTGAGATTACCCGCGCTACGCTACGGGATTTCGTTCGATATCTATTCTGGTTCAATATAAAAACTAACCGAAAGAAAAAACTCAAAAAGAATACTGACACATTTTTTATATTGATTGAAAACCATAAAAATAATTTTAAATTCGACAGTGAGATGTGCTGATTTTAAATTAATTGTAAATGAAAACTTAAGCGTTATCTTAAATATAACTTAAATAAAAAAAGGAACATAAAACTAAAACACTAAACATAAAGAAAAGTATAGAAATAGAAATAATAAAGTCTAGAAAAAAAACTCAAGAAAGGAAAAAATAGTACATAAAATAAGCATAGAAACGTGTTATATTTGAGTTGACATATTCTGAAAAAAATTACATCGAAAGGTAAACCAACTTGAATTTACACCGACACGTGCAAAAAATAAGCACGTAACAAAATAGTTACGGCGCGTTGCGGCGATGTCAAAACGCAAAGTGACTCAAATTTCTATCGTCTAATGAAAACGTATTATATTTTACTCAACTCGTTTCCGAACAAAATTTATGTCAAAACGTAGAGAAATTGAAAACGTAAATAAAAATAAGCGCGAAAGTGTTTAATATTTGACCCGACTCATTTTCCAAAAAAAATACGTTAAAATATAAACTAACTGAAAACGTACATAATTATACGGATGAGAACATATTATACTTGACCCAACTCATTTTTGCGAAAAATTAACCTCTACACACAAAATAATGCAAATCAATTTTAATTTATACCAACCCGTAAGTAAAAATAAACACGCAAAACTTGATTACAAAGTTTTTATAACGTTAAAGGGTTGTAAGTCTCAACGTTGAAAATAAACACCTAAAACTTGATTACAAAGTTTTTATAACGCTAAAGGGTTGTAAGTGTCAACGTTGAAAGTTAAGAGGTAAAATAATACAAAACTATAAATAAAAAACAAACATAATAGAAATAACAAACTATAAAAGAATACAAATGTTTTGGTCAAAAATTACCGAAGCAATTAAGTGATCAAATTAGTTAAGTGAGGTAGTGTGCTAAAAAGTGTGTTGAAAATATGCTGGTTAAGTTGTTTGGAAAAACAGTATTCAGGATACGGCTCAGGATATTGAGCTGTATCTACGATCAAACAATGAGCAAAAAGTAAAGGGGGTGACACGAGATATACGAGGAAAGCCCTTGATCAATCTAGATCGCCGGCATAAAACCTCGGGAGCTGACAATCGCAGCTGCCTTGTTCTTCTTATTGCTTTAAACTTCAGGATACAGTGCAGGATATTGACCAGATCGCTAAGTGTTACAATGCTTTTGTGCGAGAGTGAAAAATACTAGAGAACAAGTGTAAGAGTGTAATGAGTGTTGATGTCCTATTCGATCTGGTATACCCACCTATTTATAGTAACAAATTACAAACGAAAATTCCTATAAATATGGGATGCTCCGAATATTCCATTGTAAACGTTGTAGACCGAGTAATGCTGCTTCAACGTCTTTATTTGAATGACTTGGACCGAGTCTTCCGCGAAATGATTCCTTGTGAACGTTGCTAGCTTCTAACCCACGTACCTGCACATAATCCGTTAGTGATCCTGAGGATACCATTCAGGATGTTACCAATATCCTGAATCAGCATCCCGGATGTGAACATATATCATATAACCAAGATATAACCCAAGATATTTCTCAGGATATGGACTCAGAATTTTACCCACAACAATTGTCCCCAAAAATGTTACCGTTTAGTATCCTGGACTAACGGTTACATTTTTCACAGAGATCGAGGCAATTAAGAGATAAGACCCATGATGTGACCGTTTGCAACTACTCAGCCTATATTTACTCATTGCACCATATATCTTCTCATCCCCATCTCTTTTTTAATCACTACCGATAAGGAAAAAGGTAACGTTCTCTCTCTAATCTTCATCTTTATCTTCATTCTCCTTCTCCGGTAAAAAATTCAGGCGACCAAATGCCGAGACAAACAAGATCCAGTTCTGGTGATTCAACTCCCACATTTATCCAGCAGAATCTTCTCCAAGAACCGGAGAAAGAGATATGCTCTTTTGATAGTGCTCACTTGTCGGCCCTCAAATCCTCCGGTATCTTTCCGGAAGGAACGGTACTCCGGCCATTCGACCGGGAAATCCGGTAGGATATGGTCTCCAATGAGTGGTTGTGCTTTAGTGTTTTCCCCTTCACCTTAGGGTTACGGTTCCCCTTTCCGGACTTCATCACTGAATTCTTCAACATTACAAAAATCTCTTTCAGTCAAACAATGCCGATGCTTTGGCGTGTTCTGTCCATTCTTGACCAGATCAAGAAAAACCACATTCCTGATCTTTCCGTTCATGATCTCCCCTTAGCTTACCGGCTTAGATGCCACGGATCATGTAGATTTTTGTTTTACTCCACTTCCGGCGATCCGCTGATACTTCGTGCCACCAGGAACGAGGATAATTGGCAATCCAAGTTTTTCTTTGTAAAAAGAGACTCAATCCCCGGTGAAATGGTTGAAAAAGGGTAGGATTTAGGGTTTAAGGATGATCCTGCCTCTTATCCTGTTACATATCCTGAACTGATCAACTTTTTTATTTTTTCTGTTGTGTACACAGCTGACTTTAGGAAGATCGCTCCTCCCCTTGCTGATTCAAAGAAAAGGATTGACGCCATCAGACTCCTTCCAGAGGCTGAAAGAAGTTTCAACCCGTCTCCGCCATCTCCAAGTCCTCTTTCTAGTGCAAACATGTCTGGTAAGGACCCTGCAAAATATCCTGTACATACATGTCTTTTATTTGAAATACTTAGGAGAAATTTTTACTCCCTGTATGCAGACTCCAGCAAGGTTCCAGTCTATCTAGACCTCGACGAACTTGACAGCTACCCTACTCCAGTCATGGTCAAGAAAGAGACCCCTGCTGCCACCAGCTCCAAGCCGCTCCCGGCTCCTAAGGCTAATCCAAGGACTCGTGCTTCCACAACAAAAAAGAGGAAAAGTCTAGAAGTTAGTGCTCCAGGTCCAGAAGGGTTCTCCTACGATGAACTCAGCTTTTCTGACTCCTTAGAGCCAATGACATCCTTCTTCAACAAGGTAATATCCTGCTACATATCTTGCACATATATCCTGATAGGATATCCTGACAGGATATCCTGACAGGATATCCTGGTTAACATATTCTGACTCATACCTGAATTTGATGTGCAGGGCCTCCAGCATTTGCTCCACCTGTACAATGATGCCTGCGGTACTGTTGTACTCCATGAAGCCAGGATCAAACAGCTCGAAAGCACCGTTGCCGACCAAGGTGCCATCGCTGAAGCAAAGTCCCGGCACTACGAGGGCATGCTCAAGAGGGTCACCCAAGATGCTGAGCTCAAACTTACCATTGTCCAAATGGATCATGAACAGGCCATGGTTTCTTTCCGGGAAGGAATCAAAGCCTCTGCTATCGTCTCCTTGCTACAAGCTCGCATCAAGATGGCCTACGAGGCCAAGGAGACAGGCCTTGTATGCCCATCCTGGCCGGTTGAATCCTGGGTGGCCAAGCTAAAGGAGCTTGGGGGCAAAGCTGTGCCACTTCCTACTGAAGCCGGAGAATCCTCTAAGTCAGCAGAGGTGGTGGACAAGGCTGGAGATAAGAAGGATGCCGAAGCGGATGCTGGGATGGATGCTGGTGAGGATGCTGCTCAGGATGCTGAAGCTGAGAAGGCAGAGAAGGTTGGAGAAGATGCCGCTGTGTGAGGGCATTCAGGTGGGCAATGATGGATATACGTGCCAAGGCCGGAGCCCACCTTTTTAAATTTGAATGTTGGTCTGTAACCCCCTAAACAATTTACTTTTTCCGCACTTTACCTTTCTGCACTTGAACAATACAACAGTTGGGGGTGGATGGGTCTCGGTTTGAGATGAAACCTTCAACTGTTGGGTAAATATGTTTAAAGACTAATTGTGCTTTTGGTGGATGGATCTCGGTTTGAGATGAAACCAAAAGCACAAACTTTAGCTATGCTAATAATATAACTTTTCTTTTGGCCTTACTATTTGTTATGGGTGAAATTCTGAGCCCATATCCTGGAAAATATCTTGATCTATATCTTGTTTATGGAGTATCTGTTTACATCCGGGATGCTGATTCAGGATATTGGTAGCATCCTGAATGGTATCCTCGGGATTACTAATGGATTATGTGCAGGTACGTGGGTTAGAAGCTAGCAACGTTCACAAGACTTATTCCGCGGAAGACTCGGTCCAAGTCGTTCAAATGAAGACGTTGAAGCCGTATTACTCGGTCCATAACGTTCATAATGGAATATTCGGAGTAGCCCATATTTGTAGGGATTATTGTTTGTAATTCATTACTATAAATAGGTGGGTATATCAGATCAACTAGGACATCACAATCACACTCGCTACACTTTAACACTTGCTCTCGAGTAATTCTTATTTTCATACAAAGGCATTGTAACACTTAGCGATCTGGTCTATATCCTGCACTGTATCCTGAAGTTTAAAGCAATAAGAAGAACAAGGCAGCTGCGATTGTCAGCTCCCGAGGTTTTATGCCGGCGATCTAAATTGATCAAGGGCTTTCCTCGTACATCTCGTGTCTTTTCCTTTACTTTTTGCTTATCGTTTGCTCATTGTTTGATCGCAGATACAACTCAATATCCTGAGCCGTATCTTGAATACTGATTTTCTAAATAACTCAGCAAGCATATTTTCTATACACTTTCCAGCACACTACCTCACTTTACTAATTTGATCACTAAATTGCTTCGGTAAATTTTGACCAAAACAATTTGGCGCCCACCGTGGGGCAAGTGGTGCTCTCTTTACTAAAAATTTTTGTCAAATCGCTAATCGGTTTTCTATTTTCAAAACTTTTTGCCACATTGTCCATAATGGCCTCAAGATCAAACATGAGTTCCTCTACTGTGTCTGTTGTGACTTCTGCTACTACCGGTTCGGTGCTTCCACCACCTCCTCCAAGGATGCCAGCCTCTACACCATCTCAAGATGTTATCCCTACTCGGAGTGTCCAGGGATCTGCTCCCGTTTTAGCTTCTAACGATGAAATTTTAACCTTATTTGGAAGTGTGCAGGAACAAATGAGGCAGCAACAGGAAACGAACCAAATGCTTTTAAGGGAAATACAACTCCTGAAGTCTGGCTCGAGCAGATCTGCTGAGGATATTGTCACTCCATTACACCCCAGAACTTTGAACTTCAGTTCGGCTGTGTATACTGAGGATAACAGGGGGAATATTGTGCCCAGCCTTCCTCAGAATCATACTCCTGAAATACCCTCCTCGGTCAGGATGTCGACCATAAGGAGCTCAGGATATGCTTCAGGATATGGGCAAAATCCTCCCACGGGTAACGTGTCAAATAATAATAATACTCATGCTACTAACAATAGTGGATCTTTGCAGGATACAGGTGTAACATCAGCACTTACTAGGGAACTTCAGAAGTTGAAGGACATGATATCAAGTGTACCCGGGGTGGTCCAGCCAATCCCGGAAGTGTCTCAAGACAGCCACAAGATATCTCATTTTGCATATCCTATCTGTGATGCTGAGATCCCAAAGAGGTTCCAAACCCCCAACATGAAGCTTTACGACGGAACAACGGATCCTGAAGAGCATATTGCTCAGTATAGGGAAAGGATGGAGATTAACCCCATCCCTCCGGATCTCAAGGAAGCATGCTTGTGCAAGGGTTTTGGTTCAACCTTGACAGGATCAGCTTTGAAATGGCTCTTGAATGTTCCTCCACATTCGATTACATCTTTTGCTCACTTAGTAAATTTATTTAATAGTCAGTTTTCTTGTAGTAGAAGCTTTGAAAAATTAACAAGTGATCTCTACAGGATAACACAAGGGCCTCAGGAATCCCTTAGGGATTATGTGAACAAGTTCAGCCGGGAATCACTAGACATTCCTCATCTTGATGTTGCAACAGCTGTGCAAGCTTTCAAGATGGGGCTGCAAAAGGATTCTCAATTTTATCAAGACCTTGTAATGAACCCATGCAGGAACTTGGACGAAGCTCGGAACAGGGCCCTAAGATACATTCGGTTGGAGGATGACAGAAAGATGCAAGAAAGGATGAACTCATCCAACACTTATGAGTCAACTAACAGGAAGTCAGAATCCTCATTCAAGTCATATCGGCCTAAGCCATATGGCAGAAATGAGAACAAGAGAGTGAATGCTGTCGAAGATGAGGATCCTGAAGAGTATCCTGAATTATCTGAATATTGCTTTTCTGTTAACATTCCTGAATTGATGTATGCCATGCAGGGTCTAGGGGACAAGGCAAGATGGCCTCGAAAGAATCAACAAAAAGCAGATTGGAAAGACAAATCAAAATGGTGTGCTTTCCACGAAGATTTCGGACATATGACTGAGGATTGCATCGCTATAAGGAAAGAAATAAGCTATCTTCTAAGCAAGGGATATTTGAAGGATCTCTTAGGAAGAAAGAAGAATAAGGGTCAGGATACTGAGAAGGATCCTGAGCGAGCAGCATCACCTCCCGCGGATGCCAAGATAATCAACTTCATTTCGGGAGGATCCGACATTTGTGGGACTTCGTATTCGGCAGCAAAGAGACATGCAAAAGAAGCTAAGGCCGAAAGGGGAGACAAACCTGTCAGGATGACTACACTCACAACTGACAAAGTGATCACATTTGATGCCGATGACAGGGATACTGTCCAGGATCCTCACCATGATGCTCTGGTAATAACGTTATATGTGGCTAACCATTTTGTACGCAGGATATTGGTTGATAATGGCAGCTCCGTCAACATAATCCAACTAGAGACGCTTAAAAGAATGAATGTATCTCCAATGGATATCACTTCAAAGTCTACCGTGCTTGTTGGGTTCAGTGGAGAGGCTAGAAACACAGTGGGAGAGATAAAGTTGCCGGTGTACGTTGAAGGAGTCAACTCGATACAACGTTTGTGTGTGATGGACTCTCTATCCTGCTATAACATTATACTGGGAAGACCGTGGATTCACGATATGAAGGCCGTGCCATCAACATATCACCAATGCATCAAGATACCTACCCCTTGGGGAGTTGTTAAAGTTGATAGTGATCAGCAGGAGGCGAAAAAATGTTACTCATCCTCGATGAAATCCTCAACCAAACCTAGTGCAGAATAGCAATTAAAGACGCGGGCCCAGGATATCGTGGAGGATCCGGAGCAGGATGTGAAGAAAGTTATCCTAGACCAGGATAATCCCGATATTTCGGTGCTCATGGGAACCAATATCCCTCAGTATATTGAAGAACAATTAATTAACTTTTTAAAATGCAGGATGTCAACGTTTGCATGGAAGCATGAGGATATGACAGGCATATCCAAAGATATTATCACTCACAAGCTTGGAATTGATAAATCATTCAAGCCTGTGCAACAAAAAAGAAGGAAGTTTGCTCCTGAGCGGAATACGATTATTCAAGAGGAAGTTGAAAGATTGTTGAAGTCCAAAATGATTAGAGAAGTCAAGTTCCCAAGGTGGCTAGCAAACGTGGTTGTGGTACAGAAGAAAAACGGGAAATGGAGAGTCTGTGTAGATTACACAGACTTGAACAAAGCTTGTCCTAAAGACCCATTTCCTCTTCCCCACATTGATGCAATGGTAGATGCCACTGCTGGGCATGAAATGCTGACTTTCATGGATGCATCCTCAGGATTTCAACAGATCCAAATGGAGCCTTCTGACCAGGAGGATACTGCCTTCATGACACCAACAGGTATTTATTGTTATACAGCTAGGCCTTTTGGTTTGCAAAATGCAGGTGCAACATACCAAAGATTGGTAAACATGATGTTCAAAGACAAACTGGGGGATACCATGGAGGTGTACATTGACGATATGGTGGTAAAGTCAAAGAAAGCTCAGGATCACCTCCAGGATATTAAAGGAGCGTTTGATATCCAGGATCAGTATAATATGAAGCTGAATCCTGCTAAGTGCCATTTTGGAGTAGGAGCAGGAAAATTCCTAGGATATATGGTGACCAAAAGAGGAATAGAAGCAAGCCCGGAGCAGATTAAAGCCATCTTGGATATTAAATCACCCTCAAATATGAAGGATGTTCAACGATTAACAGGGCGAGTGGCAGCATTGAATAGATTTATCTCAAGATCTTCAGAAAAATGCAAGGATTTTTATGATATCCTGAAGAAGAACAAAAAATTCGAGTGGGGTGAGAAGCATGAGGCAGCCCTACAGGATTTGAAACGATATCTCTCAACCGCACCTCTGTTGATGAAACCTGAAAATGGTGAACCACTATCCCTGTACCTTGCTATATCAGGGAATGCTGTAAGTGCCGTTCTTATAAAAGACCATGAAGGTCAGCAATATCCTGTTTATTATGTTAGTAAAAGTTTGTTAGATGCTGAAACTAGGTACTCTCATTGAGAAAAATTAATACTAGCATTAGTTATGGCATCGACAAAACTTATACACTACTTTGAAACACATAGGATACACGTAAAGACAAACTATCCTGTCAAAAATGTACTTAGGAAACCGGAAATGTCGGGTAGAATGGCTAAATGGTCAGTAAAGTTAAGTGCCTATGATTTAGTATATGAACCTAGGAATGCCATAAAGTCTCAGGCTTTAGCTGACTTTGTGGCTGATTTTAGTAGTGACATTCAGGATGAGGTAGACCTAGAAGTTCAACAGCTAGGAGAATCCTCAGGATCCTGGACATTATATACTGATGGTGCATCTAATATAAGAGGAGTAGGATTGGGAATACTACTAAAATCGCCACAGGGGGACATATTACCCCAGGCTATTAGGTGTGAATTTCCTGCTACCAATAATGAAGCAGAATATGAGGCTTTAATTGCAGGATTAGAATTGGCTAAGAGCATGAATATCAAAAATTTACAAGTATATGTTGATTCTTTGTTAATTACTAACCATTTTAATGGATCCTATGCAGTTAAGGGTGAGAAGTTAATAGAATATCTTGATATTCTCAAAAAATTAGCAGGATATTTCGATGTTTTTACACTTGAACAGGTACCAAGGGAGGATAATGCTGAAGTGGATGCCTTAGCAAATTTGGGATCATCAATCAGGATACCTGAAGGGACCCAAATACCAATATTACATGTCTTATATCCTGCAACGAATCCTCAGGATAAAGAAGTAGCGGGTATTCAGGATCCTGGAGTGGAATATCCTGAACAGGATCCTAAATCTTGGACGGCTCCAATTATGAGATATCTTAAAGAAGGACACATCCCCGGAAATGAAAATCCTAAGGCATTTAGGATGAAGGTATCACGATTCACTATTATAAATAATGTTTTATACAAGAAATCTCTTGCAGGACCGTATTTGAGGTGCTTGGAGGATCCTGAAGCCAAAGAAGTACTTCAGGATATACATGAAGGGGATTGTGGTAATCACACCGGGGGCAGATCATTGTTCTCGAAAGTATTAAGGACATGATATTATTGGCCAACGATGAGGAAAGATGCTGCAGAATATGCTCGAAGATGTGATGCATGTCAAAGACATAGTAACATACTACATCAACCAGCTGAACCATTATATCCTGTAGTTTCCCCTTGGCCATTCATGAAGTGGGGGATGGATATAGTAGGGAAGTTACCAAAAGCTCTGGGAGGAAAAGTTTTTATGTTAGCTATGACAGATTATTTCTCCAAGTGGGTCGAGGCTGAAGCATTTGTCCAAGTAAGAGACCAAGAAGTAGTATCCTTCATAAAGAGGAATATCCTGACTAGGTTTGGAGTACCAGCTGAGATCATTTGTGATAATGGGTCCCAGTTTATAAGCAAAAGGACTACTGACTTTTGCAAAAGTTGGGGAATCAAAATGATCACATCTACTCCAGTACATCCTCAAGCGAATGGACAAGCTGAATCTTCAAACAAGATAATAGTCAATAACTTAAAGAAGAGACTTGGGGCCAAAAAAGGAAGATGGACGGATGAGTTACCCTTTGTTTTGTGGGCTGATAGGACAACGGTAAAGAATGCAACCGGCCAAACCCCGTTTTCCTTGGTATTTGGAGCGGAGGCGATGATTCCAACAGAAATGACGATACCTACCGCAAGATCCATGCTGCAGGATCCTGAACAGAATCCTGAAGTTTTGTGTCAGGATTTGGATACTATAGACGAAAAAAGAGATGCAGCAAGGCTAAGGATAGCAGCATATCAACAAAGAATATCCAGAGCATATAATAAAAGCATAAGGACTAGAAGATTTCGAGTTGGTGATTGGGTGCTAAGAAAGGCTTTTCAAAATACCATTAATCCTGCCGATGGCAAGCTAGCTCCGAAATGGGAAGGACCTTATGAAGTCGAGTCAGAAGCAGGGAAAGGAGCATATCGACTCAGGAACGTGGAAGGGGATATGCTACCGAGATCTTGGAATGCTATACACCTTAAGCTCTATTTCAAGTGAGTTTAGAATTCAATTTCTAACTCAGAATGGTATGAATTCTATCTTTTTTAAATATGTTTTGGTTTAATTTATTCTTTGAAACTCAATACTGACTTAAGCATCGGAGGGGTGTTAGCCAAGCTAACACCCACCTTAGTTTACAATTGTTTTGCAGAATATCTTTCAGGATATAGCTCCAGGATATATACTCAGGATAAGTTGAAAGATTAGAGGATTGGCCCCCTCTCTCACGTTTAAGGGATCCTGGTCCCTTCAAAGGTATTCACCTTTCTTTCGAATTGGGTTTAAACACCTCGCCTGGAGCGCAAGTTATCTAGGTATAGTTCAAGGTAGCGGGACCAATTCATGTAAAAGTGGCTGACAATTTCGTTACTGTTGGCTATATCCTGGATCCTAAAGGTATATGAGGATTGATCACCCTCTCTCACGAAAGAGTATTTTCATACTCTCAAAGGTTTAAAGGTTTTCACCTTTCTAAGGATTGGAGTTTATACACTCTCGCCTGTAGCGCATGAAATTTAGGGTTTATCCCCAGATATCAGGGTTTATCCCCAGGGTATTAAGGGTTTATCCCAAGTATGCTAAAGATTCATTTCAGGATATCAGGGGTTTTGCCCCAGCGTATGCAGAATTCACTTAAGACAAGGTATGAATGCATTTGCGTTTCTGTGTCAAACACAGGGGACATACATTATACTGTTCAAAGAATGGATCCAAGTTCACAAGTACGCACTGGGGACAAAACTTATAATGAAGGATTAGAATTGGTTCTGTAAGAATCTCTGGTATGATCTCTCCTTTTTATTTGGACAATTTGTAGATTATATTTTTATATCCTTATCAAGATATCTTTCAGGATACCTTTCAGGATACATCTATAATATATATTCCTAAAAGTGTACAAACCAAACAATTTTTACAACTACGATTTTCATAGCAATAACAACAGTAATAGGGTCAAAAGAGAAGTTATATTATTAACATACCAAAAGATGTGCTCTTAGTTTCACCTCAAAACAAGGCCCATCCACTAAGAGCACTAATAGTTCATTACCATATTTACCCAACAGTTGAAGGCTTCATCTCAAACCGAGACCCATCCACCTTCAACTGTTGTATTGTTCAAAAAAGCATGCAGGAAATATAAATTGTTCAGATGCGGAAAATTAAAGTGCAGAAAAGTAAATTGTTTATGGGACTACAAACCAACATTCAAATTCAAAAAGGTGGGCTCTGGCCTCGGCACGTATATCCGTCATCGCCCACCTAAATGCCCTCACACAGCGGCATCTCCTCCAACCTTCTCAGGCTTCTCCGCTCCAGCATCCTGACCAGCATCCTGCGCAGCATCCTGACCTATGTCCATCCCAGCATCAGCTCCAGCATCCTTCTTGTCTCCAGCTTGGACCACCACCTCTGCTGACTTAGAAGACTCACTGGCTTCAGCAGGAAGTGGCACAGCTTTGCCTCCGAGCTCCTTTAACTTGGCCACCCAGGATTCAACTGGCCAAGATGGACAAACAAGGCCCGTCTCCTTGGCCTCGTAAGCCATCTTGATGCGTGCTTGCAGCAGGGAGACGATAGCAGAAGCCTTGATTCCCTCCCGGAAGTTGATCAAGGCCTGATCATGATCCATTTGAACGGTGGCAAGTTTGACCTCAGTGTCTTGGGTGACCTTCTTCAGCAAGCTTTCGTAGTGCCGGCCCTTCGCTTCAGCAATAGCACCTTGGTCAGCAACGGTGCTCTCGAGCTGTTTGATCCTGGCTTCATGAAGTGCCACAGTACCACAAGCGTCATTATACAAGTGGAGCAAATGCTGGAGGCCCTGCACATCAATTACAGGTATAAAGTTAGAATGTATGTTGACCAAGATATCCTACCAGGATATCCTGTTAGGATATACGTGCAGGATATATGTGCAGGATATACATGAAGGATAGGCGTCAGGATATTACCTTGTTAAGGAAGGATGTCATTGGCTCTAAGGAATCGGAGAAGCTGAGTTCGTCATAGGAGAACCCTTCTGGGCCTGGAGTACTGACCTCAAGACCCTTTCTCTTTTTCGCTGCGGAAGCACGGGTTCTTGGATTGGCCTTGGGAGCCGGGAGTGGCTTGGAGCTAGTAGCAGCAGGAGTCTCCTTCTTGACTATGGCTGGAGTTGGATAGCTATCAAGTTCATCAAGGTCTAGATAGACTGGGACTTTGCTGGAATCTGCACACATGGAGTAAATTCTAAATCTCTCCTATGAATAACAGATAAAAAACATATGTGTGCAGGATATCTTGCAGGATCCTTACCAGACATGTTGGCACTTGAAAGAGGGCTTGGAGTTGGTGGAGAAGGATTGAAACTTCTCTCTGCCTCTGGAAGAAGTCTGATGGCGTCTATTCTTTCTTGAGAATTAGCAAGAGGAGGTGCAATCTTCCTGAAATCAGCTGCACAAAAATGAAAATTTGTTAGTTCAGAATATGAGACAGGATAAGAGACAGGATCATTCTTAAACCCTAAGTCCTACCCTTTCTTAACCATCTCATCGGATAATCCGTTCCACCGGGGATTGAATCCCTTTTTACGAAGAAAAACTTGGATTGCCAACCATCCTCGTTTTTGGTGGCACGAAGTATCAATGGATCACCGGAAGTAGAATAAAATAGGAATCTAGATGAGCCATGGCATCTAAGCTTGTAGGCTAAAGGGAGATCATGGACGGAAAGGTCAGGTATGTGGTTTCTCTTGATTTGGTCAAGAACAGACAAAACACGCCAAAGCATTGGCATGGTTTGACTGAAAGAAATTTTAGTGATGTTAAAAAACTCGGTAATGAAGTCCGGAAAGGGGAATCGTAGCCCTAAGGTAAAGGGGAAAGCATTGAAACAAATCCACTCGTTGGAAACCATATCTGACCGGATTTCTCTGTCAAAGGGTCGGAATATGGTTCCATCCGGAAAGATACCGGAGGATTTCAAAGCCGACAGATGAGCACTATCAAAGGTGCATGTTTCATTCTCCGGTTCTTGGAGAAGATTCTGTTGGATGAATGTGGGAGCCGAGTCGCCTGAACTGGACCTCGTTTGCCTAGGCATTTGGTCGCCTGAATTCTTGCCGGAGTAAGATAAAAGATGGTTATGAAGATGAGAGAGAGAATATTACCTTTTTCTTGTCGATTGTGGGTAAAAAAGGAGATGAGGATGAGAAGATATAGGGTATGATGAGTAAATATAGGCCGGGTGGTTGAAAGCTGTCACATCAATAGTCTTATCTCTTAATTGCCTCGGCCACTGTGAAAAAATGTAACCGTTAGGATATCAAACGGTAACATTTTTGGGGACAATTGTTATGGGTGAAATTCTGAGCCCATATCCTGGAAAATATCTTGATCTATATCTTGTTTATGTAGTATCTGTTTACATCCGGGATGCTGATTCAGGATATTGGTAACATCCTGAATGGTATCCTCGGGATTACTAATGGATTATGTGCAGGTACGTGGGTTAGAAGCTAGCAACGTTCACAAGACTTATTCCGCGGAAGACTCGGTCCAAGTCGTTCAAATGAAGACGTTGAAGCCGTATTACTCGGTCCATAACGTTCATAATGGAATATTCGGAGTAGCCCATATTTGTAGGGATTATTGTTTGTAATTCATTACTATAAATAGGTGGGTATATCAGATCAACTAGGACATCACAATCACACTCGCTACACTTTAACACTTGCTCTCGAGCAATTCTTATTTTCATACAAAGGCATTGTAACACTTAGCGATCTGGTCTATATCCTGCACTGTATCCTGAAGTTTAAAGCAATAAGAAGAACAAGGCAGCTGCGATTGTCAGCTCCCGAGGTTTTATGCCGGCGATCTAAATTGATCAAGGGCTTTCCTCGTACATCTCGTGTCTTTTCCTTTACTTTTTGCTTATCGTTTGCTCATTGTTTGATCGCAGATACAGCTCAATATCCTGAGCCGTATCTTGAATACTGATTTTCTAAATAACTCAGCAAGCATATTTTCTATACACTTTCCAGCACACTACCTCACTTTACTAATTTGATCACTAAATTGCTTCGGTAATTTTTGACCAAAACACTATTGTTCTTATTAGGGCACCAATTTTACTTATGAAAACTGTTTTGTTTGAACATTCTTAGGAATATTATGGGAACACATTTTGAGAATATCCTGACAAGTATCCCAAGAGATATCCTGGTAAGGATATCGTCATATATACAACTTAGAAAACTTAAGTCTTTTGAAAAAAGGAGAGATCATACCAAAGACTCTTAGAGAGTCAATTCCAATCTTCCACCTTAGGAATGTCCCCAGTGCACACTTACAAACTTGGATCCAACCTTCGAATAGTATAATGTATGTCCCCTGTGTATGACACAGAAATGCAAATGTATTCATACTTTGGCTTGAATAAATTCCAAACACCTCGAGGCAAAACCCTTGATATTCTAAAATGAATCCTTAGCATACTGGTGATAAACCCTTAATATCCTGGGGATAAACCCTGATATCCTAGGGATAAACCCTGAGTTTCATGCGCTACAGGCGAGAGTGTATAAACTCCAAATCTTAGAAAGGTGAAAACCTTTAAACCTTAGAGAGTATGAAAATACCCTTTCGTGAGAGAGGGTGATCAATCCTCATATACCTCCAGGATCCAGGATATAGCCAACAGTAACGAAATTGTCAGCCACTTTTACATGAACTGGTCCCGCTACCTTGAACTATACCTAGATAACTTGCACCCCAGGCGAGGTGTTTAAACCCAATTCGAAAGAAAGGTGAATACCTTTAAACCTTTGAAGGGATGAAGATCCCTTAAACGTGAGAGAGGGGGCCAATCCTCTAATCTTTCGATTTATCCTGAGTGCATATCCTGGAGCTATATCCTGAAACATATGCTGCAAAACAACTGTAAACTAAGGTGGGTGTTAGCCTGGCTAACACCCCTCCGATGCTTAAGTCAGTATTGGGTTCAAGATAATACACAAATATATTTAAAAGAGATAGAATACATACCACTCTGAGATAGAAATTAAATTCTATTCTTACTTGAAATAGAGCTTTAAGTGTATTGCATTCCAGGATCTCGGTAGCATATCCCCTTCCATATTCTTGAGTCTATATGCTCCTTTCCCTGCTTCTGACTCAACTTCATATGGTCCTTCCCATTTTGGAGCTAGCTTGCCATCGGCAGGATTAGTGGTATTTTGAAAAGCCTTTCTTAGCACCCAATCACCAACTCGAAATCTCCTAGTCCTTATATTCTTGTTATATACTATGGATATTCTTTGTTGATATGCTGCCATCCTTAGCCTTGCTGCATCCCTTTTTTCATCTATAGTATCCAAATCTTGACATAAGGCTTCAGGATTCTGTTCAGGATCATGTAGGATAGATCTTGCAGTAGGTATCACCATTTCCGTTGGAATCATTGCTTCTGCTCCAAATACCAAGGAAAATGGGGTTTGGCCTGTTGCATTCTTTACCGTTGTCCTATCAGCCCACAAAACAAAGGGTAATTCTTCTGCCGATCTTCCTTTTTTGGCTCCAAGTCTCTTCTTTAAGTTATTGACAATTATCTTGTTTGAGGATTCTGCTTGTCCATTCGCTTGAGGATGCACCGGAGTAGACGTGATCATTTTGATTCCCCAACTCTTGCAAAAGTCAGTAGTTCTCTTGCTTATAAACTGGGACCCATTATCACAAATGATTTCAGCTGGTACCCCAAACCTGGTCAGGATATTCCTCTTTATGAAGGATACTACTTCTTGGTCTCTAACTTGGACAAATGCTTCAGCTTCAACCCACTTAGAGAAATAATTCGTCATTGCTAGCATAAAGACTTTTCCTCCCGGAGCTCTTGGTAACTTCCCTACTATATCCATCCCCCATTTCATGAACAGCCAAGGGGACGCTACAGGATATAGTGGTTCAGCTGGTTGATGTAGTATGTTACTATGCCTTTGACATGCATCACACCTTCGAGCATATTCTGCAGCATCTTTCCTCATCGTTGGCCAATAATATCATGTCCTTAATACTTTGGAGAACAATGACCTGCCCCCAGTGTGGTTACCACAATCCCCTTCATGTATATCCTGAAGTACTTCTTTGGCTTCAAGACCCTCCAAGCACCTCAAATACGGTCCTGCAAGAGATTTCTTGTATAAAACATTATTTATAAGAGTGAATCGTGATACCTTCATCCTAAATGCCTTAGGATTTTCATCTCCGGGGATATGTCCTTCCTTGAGATATCTCATGATTGGAGTCATCCAGGATTTAGGATCCTTTTCAAGATACTCTGCTCCAGGATCCTGAATACCCGCTACTTCTTTATCCTGAGGATTCGTTGCAGGATACAAGATATGTAATATTGGTATTTGGGTCCCTTCTGGTATCATGATCGATGATCCCAGGTTTGCTAAGGCATCTGCTTCAGCATTATCTTCCCTTGGTACCTGTTCAAGTGTAAAAACATCGAAATATCCTGCTAATTTTTTTGAGAATATCGAGGTATTCGATTAATTTCTCACCCTTGACTGCATAGGATCCATTAAAATGATTAGTAATTAACAAGGAGTCAACATATACTTGCAAATTCTTGATACTCATATTCTTAGCCAACTCTAATCCTGCAATTAAAGCCTCATACTCTGCTTCATTATTAGTAGCAGGGAACTAACACCTAATAGCCTGGGGTAATATGTCCCCCTGTGGCGATTTTAGTAGTATTCCCAATCCTACTCCTCTTACATTAGATGCACCATCAGTATGTAACGTCCAGGATCCTGAAGATTCTCCTAACTGTTGGACTTCTAGGTCTACCTCATCCTGAATGTCACTACTGAAATCAGCCACAAAGTCAGCTAAAGCCTGAGACTTTCTGACATTTCTAGGTTCATATATTAAATCATAAGCACTCAACTTCACTGACCACTTGGCCATCCTGCCTGACATCTCTGGTTTCCTAAGCACATTTTTGATAGGATAATTTGTTTTAACATGAATCCTATGTGTCTCAAAGTAATGTCTAAGCTTCGTTGATGCCATAACTAATGCTAGTATCAATTTTTTCTAAATGAGAATACCTAGTTTCAGCATTTAACAAACTTTTACTAACATAATAAACAGGATATTGCTGACCTTCATGATCCTTTACAAGGACGACACTTACAGCATTCCCTGATACTGCGAGGTATAGGGATAGTGGTTCACCATTCTCAGGCTTCATCAGTAGAGGTGTAGTTGAAAGATATTGCTTCAAATCCTGCAGGGCTGCTTCATGCTTCTCACCCCATTCAAATTTCTTGTTCTTCTTCAGGATATCATAAAACTCTTTGCATTTCTCTGAGGATCTTGAAATAAATCTGTTTAATGCTGCCACTCTCCCTGTTAATCGTTGAACATCTTTCATATTTGAGGGTGATTTAATATCCAAGATGGCTTTAATCTGCTCCGGGCTCGCCTCTATTCCTCTTTTGGTCACCATATATCCTAGAAATTTTCCTGCCCCCACTCCGAAATGACACTTAGCAGGATTTAGCTTCATGTTATATTGGTCCAGGATATCAAATGCTCCTTTAATATCCTGGAGGTGATCCTGGGCTTTCTTTGATTTTACCACCATATCGTCAATGTATACCTCCATGGTGTCTCCCAGCTTGTCTTTAAACATCATATTTACCAATCTCTGGTATGTTGCACCTGCATTTTTCAAACCAAAAGGCATAGCCGTATAACAATAAATACCTGTTGGTGTCATGAAGGCAGTATCCTCCTGGTCAGAAGGTTCCATTTGAATCTGCTGAAATCCTGAGGATGCATCCATGAAGGTCAACATTTCATGCCCGGCAGTAGCATCCACCATTGCATCAATGTGAGGAAGAGGAAATGGGTCTTTAGGACAAGCCTTGTTCAAGTCTGTGTAGTCTACACATACTCTCCATTTCCCATTTTTCTTCTGTACCACAACTACGTTTGCTAGCCATCTTGGAAATTTAACTTCTCTGATCATCCTGGACTTCAACAGTCTTTCAACTTCCTCTTGGATAATCGTATTCCGCTCAGGAGCAAATTTCCTTCTTTTTGCTGAACAGGGTTGAATGATCTGTCAATTCCAAGCTTGTGAGTGATAATGTCTTTGGATATACCTGTCATATCCTCATGCTTCCATGCAAACGTTGACATCCTGCATTTCAAAAAGGTTAGTTAACTGCTCTTCAATATCCTGAGGGATATTGGTTCCTACGAGCACCGAGATATCAGGATTATCCTGATCCAGGATAATTTTCTTCACATCCTGCTCCGGATCCTCCACGATATCCTGGGCCCGCATCTTTAATTGCTATGCTGCACTAGGTTTAGTCGAGGATTTCATCGAAGATGAGTAGCATTCTTTCGCCTCCTGTTGATCGCTATCAACCTTGATAACCCCCCAAGGGGTTGGGATCTTGATGCATTGGTGATATGTTGATGGCACAGCCTTCATATCGTGAATCCATGGTCTTCCCAGTATGATGTTATAGCAGGATAGAGAATCCATCAGACAGAAACGTTGTATCGAGTTGACTCCTTCAACATATACTGGTAACTTTATCTCTCCCACTGTGTTCCTAGCCTCTCCACTGAACCCAACAAGCACGGTGGACTTTGAAGTGATATCCATCGGAGATACATTCATTCTCTTCAGAGTCTCTAGTTGGATTATATTGACGGAGCTGCCATTATCAACCAATATCCTGCGTACAAAATGGTTAGCCACATATAACGTTATTACCAGAGCATCATGATGAGGATCCTGGACAGTATCCCTGTCATCAGCATCAAATGTGATCACTTTGTCAGTTGTGAGGGTAGTCATCCTGACAGGTTTGTCTCCCTTTTCAGCCTTAGCTTCTTTTGCATGTCTCTTCGCCGCCGAATACGAAGTCCCACAAATGTCGGATCCTCCTGAAATGAAGTTGATTATCTTGGCATCCGCGGGAGGTGAGGCTGCTCGCTCAGGATCCTTCTCAGTATCCTGGCCCTTATTCTTCTTTCTTCCTAAGAGATCTTTCAGATACCCCTTGCTTAGAAGATAGCTTATTTCTTTCCTTAGAGCAATGCAATCCTCAGTTACATGTTCGAAGTCTTCGTGGAAGGCACACCATTTTGACTTATCTTTCCAATTGGCTTTTTGTTGGTTCTTTCGAGGCCACCTAGCCTTGTCTCCTAAACCCTGCATGGCATACATCAATTCAGGAATGTTAACAGAAAAGCAATATTCAGATAATTCAGGATATTCTTCAGGATCCTCGTCTTCGATAGCGTTCACTTTCTTATTTTCATTTCTACCATTTGGCTTAGGGCGATATGGCTTAAATGAGGATTCTGACTTCTTGTTAGTTGTCTCATAGGTGTTGGATGAGTTCATCCTCTCTTGCATCTTTCTGTCATCCTCCAATCAAATATATCTTAGGGCCCTGTTTCGAGCTTCATCCAAGTTCCTGCATGGGTTCATTATAAGGTCTTGGTAAAATTGAGAATATTTTTGCAGCCCCATCTTGAAAGCCTGCACAGCTGTTGCAACATCAAGATGCGGAATGTCCAAAGATTCCCGGCTGAACTTGTTCACATAATCCCTTAAGGATTCTTGAGGCCCCTGTGTTATCCTGTAGAGGTCACTTGTTAGTTTTTCAAAGCTTCTACTACAAGAAAACTGACTATTAAATAAATTCACTAGGTGAGCAAATGATGTAATCGAATGAGGAGGAACATTTAGGAGCCATTTCAAGGCTGATCCTGTTAAGGTAGAACCAAAACCCTTGCACAAGCAAGCTTCCTTGAGCTCCGGAGGGATAGGGTTAATCTCCATTCTCTCTCTATACTGGGCAATATGCTCTTCAGGATCCGTAGTTCCATCATAAAGCTTCATGTTGGTGGTTTGAAATCTCTTTGGAATCTCAGCATCACAGATAGGATATGCAAAGCGAGATATCCTGTGGCTGTCTTGGGACACTTCCGGGATTGGCTGGACCACTCCAGGCACGCTGGATATCATGTCCTTCAACTTCTGAAGCTCCCTAGTAAATGCTGATGTTACACCTGTATCCTGCAAAGATCCACTATTGTTAGCAGCATGAGTATTATTATTATTTGACACATTACCCATCTGAGGATTCTGCCCATATCCGGAAGCATATCCTGAGCTCCTCATGGTTGACATCCTGACCGAGGAGGGTATTTCAGGAGTATGATTCTGAGGAAGGCTGGGCACAATATTCCCCCTATTATCCTCAGTGTACACAGCCGAACTGAAGTTCAAAGTTCTGGGTTGTAGTGGAGTGACGATATCCTCGGCAGATCTGCTCGAGCCGGACTTCAGGAGTTGTATTTCCCTCAATAGCATTTGGTTTGTTTCCTGTTGCTGCCTCATTTGTTCCTGCACACTTCCAAATAAGGTTAGAGTTTCATCATTAGAAGCTAAAATCGGAGCAGATCCCTGAATACTCCGAGTAGGGATAATATCCTGGGGTTGTGAAGAAGATTGCATCCTTGGAGGAGGTGGTGGAAGCACCGGACCAGTAGTAGCAGAAGTTGTAGCAGACACAGTGGAGGAGCTCATTTTGATCTTGAGGCCATTGTAAACAATGTGGCAAAAAGTTTTGAAAACAGAAAACCGATTAGCGATTTCACAAAAATTTTTAGTAAAGAGAGCACCACTTGCCACACGGTGGGCGCCAAATTGTTTTGGTCAAAAATTATCGAAGCAATTAAGTGATCAAATTAGTTAAGTGAGGTAGTGTGCTAAAAAGTGTGTTGAAAATATGCTGGTTAAGTTGTTTGGAAAAACAGTATTCAGGATACGGCCCAGGATATTGAGCTGTATCTACGATCAAACAATGAGCAAAAATTAAAGGGGGTGACACGAGATATACGAGGAAAGCCCTTGATCAATCTAGATCGCCGTCATAAAACCTCGGGAGCTGACAATCGCAGCTACCTTGTTCTTCTTATTGCTTTAAACTTCAGGATACAGTGCAGGATATTGACCAGATCGCTAAGTGTTACAATGCTTTTGTGCGAGAGTGAAAATTACTAGAGAACAAGTGTAAGAGTGTAATGAGTGTTGATGTCCTATTCGATCTGGTATACCCACCTATTTATAGTAACAATTTACAAACGAAAATTCCTATAAATATGGGATGCTCCAAATATTCCATTGTAAACGTTGTAGACCGAGTAATGCGGCTTCAACGTCTTTATTTGAACGACTTGGACCGAGTCTTCCTCGAAATGATTCCTTGTGAACGTTGCTAGGTTCTAACCCACGTACCTGCACATAATCCGTTAGTGATCCTGAGGATACCATTCAGGATGTTACCAATATCCTGAATCAGCATCCCGGATGTGAACAGATATCATATAACCAAGATATAACCCAAGATATTTCTCAGGATATGGACTCAGAATTTTACCCACAACAACAAAACTATAAAAAAAAACCTCAAAAAGATAAAAGGGAAGGCAAATAAAAGAAATTGAAGTAGGGAAAAAACTTAAAAACAACCAATAGCCGCCTGTCAAGTGGTAACCACTATTCATGCAATTAATATCAAAAAAGAAAAAGGCAAAAGACCAAAAAGATCAAAAGGAAAAAAAATAAAGCTATAAAAATTAAAAAAGAAAAAGGCCAAAAAACAAAAAAAATAAGGAAACTATAAAAATAAACAAAGGAAAAGACAAAAGGAAAAAAATAATAATAAATCACTGTTCATCTGATTTGTGAAATGTTATAGAGATAATTTGTTTTTCGAAACCGAGTTGAGTATCAAATTACAAGTGATCGAAATACAAAAGTAACAAAAGTACATGTTATCAAAACTTTCCTACATTTATTTTATAAATTAGTGCCGTTTAGCGTAGTGAGACCGAACCGTTGCAACCAAACAATCAAAATAGAGTTTTTTTTTTTGGGTAAATTACACTTTTCGTCCTTTATGTTTGTATCAGGTTGCAACGGGTGACCTTTAAATTAAATAATTACAGTCACAAACTTTTATTTGGAAAACAAATTATAGCTTACGTCCTTTGGCTCTAACTATATTAAAAATTTAAGTTAAGTCTATTCATATAAGGGCAGTTTAGTTTTTTTACTTAATAATTTATAGCATTTAATAAATAAAAATTTAAAATTTAAAAATTATGAAAACAATATAAATACCCCCTCTCTCTCCCTCTCTAAAAGATTTCATTTGTAAAAACTCGACTTTTTGAAGTCAAAAGGTTAGTTGCACGGTACCCCTGACCGCGGAAGGGATCTCCCTTCCCAGTTCACCACCCGACAAGGATCCCTGGCGGCAAATACCCATAGCCATCAAAGAGGGGTAAGAAACATGTTTCAAACCCGAGACTTCGAGTTTCCTCGGTCCGGCTTAAGGCGGGTGTCGGTGGCCACCAAAGTGGCACTAATGGGAATTGAACTTGGGTCTCCATTGGAGAACCCAAGTCACTCCACCACTAGGCCACTTAGTACAAGTTAAAGTCAAAGTGAAAGGAAGAAAATATTGCTAATTTGATCTGTCATTCCGTATTAATTGATACTTTAATTTTAAGTTACTTTAGTTGTATTATGTGGAGTAAATGCAATAATCGCAGTTTATCGCTAAGCGAGTTAACGCTAATCTCATCGCTATCGCATCACAATTTGAATCGCATGTCCTGGATATTGTTTTACGTGTGTGTGCTATTTATGTGTTACTTGTGCATGTTTATTTATGTTGAGGTGATTAATCGCAAACGCAATCGCAACTCTATTGCATCGCAATCTCATCGCGAACTCCAAATATAAGGTTACTTATGTTGTTGTATGTTAGTTAGGTTATTTGTTTAACTATTATTTAATACTATCGCATCGCTTACTCGCTTAAACGCATCGCAACACTCAATGCACGAAACAAAAAGTCGAAAACCAACTCGCACTAACCATCCGATCGGAAGGCCCTCCGATCCGTCACATTACACCGCCTTTCTCACCCTCTCACATATAAATAGCACCTGTCACATCACTATTCATGTGATGTGACAGCTCTCGTTCGACCAGAACACTTTTGGCCTATTTTCTCTCGATTCCTAGCGATTCTTGAAAGTTTCTACCTCAAATCTTGTACTTTCTCAATCAGCACACACTTTCTCATCAATTTCACCAAGAAATCACAACTTCTCACCATGAAATCGGTTAGTTTGGGTTGTTCTAGGGTGATGTCATCATGGGTTCTCATGAACTTCAAAGTGTGACCTCATTCCACCAATAACAACTCAGATCTAAGAGATTTCGACATGTTTAAACACTGATTTCGTCATAATCTAAACCTTTTTCAACTGATTTCCACTTTTCTTCAATATTCTCAACTTTTTACTCAAAACCGATAGAATCAGAGCTTGTTCAGGCCTTCTACTCGTTCTATAGTGAAGTGTTGGACTGAGAATGGGTTTCTATTGAAGAAGACGACCGATTCACGGATTGAACATGAACATCCGTCAAGAACAGTTAACTGATCGGACGGGGTGATTCCCATCCAATCGGATGACATGGACTTGGTGGAGTTTCCGTTGTTTAACGCGTCTTCATACCATCCCGATTCAATTGCAAAACTTCCAAACTTAACAATTTTTACAAAGTTTTATAAACGAACAGGTTGCCAAACGGACTGTCGTCCGATCGGATTGCCATCCGATCGAATGACAATCCGACCGGATGACTTGTGACGTCTTCACACTTAAAACATTTTCACAAAATTCAAAGGATAACATTTCAAACGAAAGGCTATCCTACCGAACGGTCTTCCGTCCGGATGACCTGGATTGTAGAAACACTTGTCTTCTCAATTTTGAAAATGATACAACGAAAACTTCAAAGTCACATCACACACAAACACATCCTTCTCAAACGGATAATCCTCCGACCGAACGGTCATCCGATCGGATGACAATCCGTCCCACTTCACTTCGACACCGTTTTACGCACCGTTCAACGCTTATACTGTCGTACTGTGTTTAGGCTAATCTATCAGCGCTCCCTTCAATCCAAGATTGTGTTTATTCATTTAAACACGAACTGTGAGTATATTCGAACCCTTTTTGCTTTATGCACTTTTGGGTGTTACATACGTTACTTATTTCAAATCACAATTGACACACAACGCAAACACTTTTATACGCTAACCATTACTGCATGATATATGTGTTACTCGATGAATGCTTGTATGTTAAGTTTACACAGTGATTGTTTCTTGACACCTTAACAACGATAGTACTATAGTTTGGACTCAACACCTGTCGTGGACAGGGGTTGTTAAGGGTTTTACTTCACGTGTCACAATGGTGATACGTGTTGCGTATTCTACAACTCGCAGTCATGTCTGTACATATTTCATTGTCGATAACCTGCTAGCTTCACTTTTCAACATGTTACATGCTGGTTATGCGTAAACCGCTTTCGCTATCTATTATACTATCAAACTTGTATGCTCACCTTTACACTATGTGTATTGACTTTATTTTAACGTATGTGACAGGTGTTTAGGAGGCTTGTGCTTTGCCTGCTTTTGTGGAATCAAGCTAGGAGAGAGTCTATAAACAAATAAACAATTTATGAGTTGTCAAAACTATGATTCGGCTTTGAGAACAACTTGTCTGTAATAATTGTTTTATTTTGATATGTTATGGTATGGGACGTAACGTTAAATATATGGTAATTTAGTTTTTATGGATTCTCTTGAACAATCTGTTTCGCTTAGTGCCTCACCCCGATGTTTCCACCATCGGTTGGGGTGTGACAGATTGGTATCAGAGCCATAACTATAGGGAATTAGGCAAGACTCGACCTAGTCCAGTCAATGTCTTAGAAACAACCTAGTCTATAGTCTAAGTACCAACAAGACCGACTTGTGCAAAACCGGTAGGGGTTTTGTACGAGCTTACTTGATATTCTCGCTCGAACTCGCTGGAAAACTACACTCTTGCACGAACGTCGCATACTACCGCTTCGTGCAAGGTCAACTTTTCCTAAGGCTGTCAATACACACGACTTTCGCAAAACACTCGCGTAAGCAAGTGATTTGGTCGAGAATAGGTGTGAAAACCGCAAACTCTTGACAAAATCGCTCGCCCGACGTGAGTTTTTACTACAAACACGAGAATTTGCGTTGAATCAGGAGTGAAATCCATACTTCGACATAGATTTTCTCTCTATCTTGTGATTCTATCACACAAACAGGAATGCAGTCGTTGAGTTAGGGGTGAAACCCGAATCTTGATGACACATTCCGCTCCTTATTGTGGTTTTACAAAACTCTCACCAAAGTCTCGACTGTAACACCCCAAAAACGGATTTGGTAATTAAACCACGTTAATACTAAAAGACGGGTA
Organism: Helianthus tuberosus; assembly: GCA_030545235.1. Taxonomy (NCBI): domain Eukaryota; kingdom Viridiplantae; phylum Streptophyta; class Magnoliopsida; order Asterales; family Asteraceae; genus Helianthus; species Helianthus tuberosus. The sequence goes on along the minus strand of CM060359.1, from coordinate 141,727,680 downwards.
AATTACCGTTAGTGGTAAAATTAACCCGGAATATATTAGCATTTATATAACTAAACCTAATATTAAATAAAAAGGGAAAAGAATGCTTTTGAGAAAAATAAAGTTTATAAAAGCCCGAGTTAACGGGACTTAAAATAAACTTAGTCAATAATTCCCCAAACCCACTAAATTAACTAGGAATGTTTAACCTAGTTAATTAGAAGAAATGTTATTGAAATTAAGTGGGTTGTGGTCTACTAAATAAACTAACCAAACATGAAGGGCCAAAGTGGATAAACTTTAAAATTTAATTATAAAATAAACTTAAAACAAAACACACACACTTAGTGTGTGTCCTGTGATCGAACCCAGGAAGCTCCAGGAGCTTCAAAACCCTAGTTTCAACATAATCATCAAATTGAAGGCTTAAACGAAGCTTAAATTCACAATTGAACGTGAATTATTGATCACCCAAGCTAGGGGATCATAAGGTATGTCTAATTTTGATGATTTGTGAAGTTGTGAAATTTGGATAATCATTATAATCGCGAATTATGAATTAATTATTGAAGCTATGATTGAATTAGTGATATATACTTGCTTAGGAATCAAACCCTAAGTGAAATTTATACATATGAAGCTATAATTTGAATGATTTGATGATTTACCACACTAGGATAAATGGGTATTAATCATATGATGAAAATGATGATATAATTATGATTAGAATCATCATATAAGATAGTAATAAGGAAATACTTGAACAAATTGTATGTTTGAGTCTATAAACTTACTATGAAATAAGTTAGTATGATATGATAAAATTGATGATAGGTTTATGTTAAATGATGTTTAATATCATTGAGTGTTAATTCGGTGAATTATGATGATAAGAACTTGATTAAAACGGTAACATAAAGATGATGTTTACCGGGTAATTGACCAAGTAATTAAACGAATAGTTGAGCTACTCAGTGTAATTAATTATGTTAATAGGCAGTTTGACTTTTTAAAGTCAAAAAAACCTTTTATATGATCGAATGATAATTTAGACATAAAGGTAGTAGGATGGAATAGTCGTGAATGTTTATGACTAGTCTAACCATCTTACAACTTATGATGATAGTTTGACGCTTGACGAGCTAGGTGAAAGCTTGGGAAGGAAGCGGGTCAAACGAATCAACAATGAACGAAAAGCATAATTTGGATGCAAGGTAAGTCAAAGCTTACACCTTTTATTTAATACATATTGGTTTTATAGGTTATGAATAATAGAAAGTCATGTTTGAAATATGATGTTTCGACACGACATGTGCGGTTCGGAACAAAAGACAATGGTAATAAACCATGTTTAATGGTTAAAAAGGACTAAAACGATGATTTGGTCATGCAATGACTAATAGATAATGAGTTTCGAGTGGTTACCTCATAGGGTAAACCAATGCAAATAATAAGGGTAAAACGCTATTTTGGTCACTTGTTGACAATAACCGTTAGTTTGTGAAAGACACTTTATAGCGTAGGTTATAATGGGTCAAAAGAATCAATAAATGATTTATAAGTAAAACGACTATACGGTGTAAATTGGAGCGAGTCATATAGATAAAATGGTAATAAATATCATCTCATAAAGATTCACGGTCATTTAGACCAAAGGGGTTAAAAGGTGAAATTATCACCCTTTGACAATATCGACAAATGGTTTGTCGAGTTGTATGATTATAGGAATAAATATCAAATGGATATTTACATCTCTATTGCTTAGCGGCTACTAAGGCAAGGTATCGAAACGGGTCAATATATTGATCCGAGTCAGGTATGTATAATAGGTTAACTACTCAATTTGAACTAAAGGTTCATTGAGAGTTAAATGAAGTTAATAGACATTCGGTTACATTAAATAAGTAAACCGAATGATTTAAATGATGGTCATGGTGTTTTGAAACCCTAATGACCTTTAATATAAGATCATAGCTAAAAAAAGGGATTTTGGGTCAAACATGCTTTCCAAAAGCCCTTCATCGTAAATGAAAGGCTGAAATAGACCAAAATGCCCTTGTAAGCTAAATCGAGCGAACGACCATTAAAGGTTGTTTGGAAACAAGTAGTATGCTTAAATAAATACTTAGAATAAGTATAAAAAGCTAAAAATGTAAGTCTTTGGTCATTTGACTCTATAAGAGTCTTTGTCGTAAAATACCGATCCGAGGGGTAAAACTCGGAATATAATGATTGCCACGTTATATCCACCCCAATTATAGTTGTGGTGGAAGATCATTTGATAAATAATGTGGAAATAAGATGCTAGAAATCAACGAGCATGAATTATGCGGAAAAGTGCTTAAATACCCTTAACGGATCAAAATAAGCATTTAAGTAAAAACGGGTTTAAGAATGTACATAAACTAGTGAATTGAACCTAATATGATAGGCAACTTTGAGAGGATAAGGTTCATGTGAAATTGGGATCAAACAAACTGTCACACCCCGAATTTCCACGTATCACCGGTGGGCCCGGTGGGGAGTATCGTGACGTAGTTGATATCATCATGGTCAAACAACACAATATTTAAATGCACAGTGGAAGTAAAAGATAAATATATTACAATCCGAATATAAAGTAATATCAAGTATTACAATGGAAAGTAAAGGATCCACAGACGGATCAAATAAAAGGAAGAAAAACTGTTCAACAGACTTTAGGCATCTAAGCTTGCGAGACTCTTTATTGATGCTAGGAGTAGCCGGCCTATTCCGATTAGTACCTGCACTTAACCTTTTTGGGAAAATACGTCAGTTTACACTGGTAAATACAATCAACCGACTCATTTTGAAAAGGGTTTAAAAATAAATTGATTTGAATGCACGTGGCACAAATAATATTTTATAACTTGGGATAATTATTTGAATATAATACTTGTAAAGAATTTACATGTTTCTTATGCGTTCAGTAGCCCGGTTTGTGCCGGGTTAAAGATCAATGGATACACCACATTAATTATATGAAACACCGGCGGCGTACGCCTACGCCCCGTGCTTAGGACGTGGCCATTTCGTAAAATGATACTAGGGATATCCGGGACATGGTCATTAACCCCCCAAATGTCACACCCTGGCTTTGCGGAAGCGTGGTTAATTTTGGTGTGACTTCTTAATACCATAGCGTAATCATAACAAAGCTATATGAATTTAAAAACCATGCAAGTCATCATTAAGTTTAGAAATCAACATACATTACCATTGTTTAACGCGGACATACTCTAGTATCCATAACCTTGTTCAATAACATTACAACTTAAAATAAAACATAAACGTGATTTAGGGATTATGCCTTGTCCAGGAAAGAGGCACAACCCTAAACCCAGATGACTTCATGAAAGGTTGCAGCGGAAAACGTTCATACCGTGCCAGAATCCGTTAATTTCCTGAAATACATGTGAGTTGAAAAATCAACAATAATGTTGAGCGAGTTCATGTGCAAGTGAGTAAGTAAAACACTTGTAAGTATAAAAGTTTCCTGGTATGTAGCAGTGTAAGAGGACTTGTGATCACCAATGGTTTGCAAGGCCATTAGCATGTCGTGAAATGCAAGTAAGTAAGACACAACCTAGCCGATTTTTGCGTTGGGCAACCAAGTCACTCCAGGTCCGTTGTGGTTAGCCTCCGAGAGGTCCGTTTGGCCTAGAGCTGGGCTCGCTACACCCAGATAGATCTACCGCTCGAGTCCCTCGGTGTTCTAACTACCCATTCACATGATCTAAACCTCCTTACGTTATTCATACCGTGTATAAAGTACTTGTAAACAAAGTAACATGTATTTCACCCCCGCAGTTAAGAAAACTGAAAACAGTTAGAGAAAAGGGGGACATGAACTCACAGTGGATGCGTAAACTCTATCAAGCGTCTCTGAAGCAGTAAGCTGTGCAACGACCTACAAGTGCTAATTCTATCAGACGGATGGCCGTGCTTTAGCTTTACAGTTTATGTTTGCGGGAAATAGTTAGACAACTATTTCGTGTTACATTTTGTATATGCTTGATAGTTATTTTCCTTCCCAAGGATGGGGGATTTAATACATGTGCGTAATATTTTCCATCATTAAGTCTCACTTAACCTTCATATATATTCAACTCCAAAATATAAGTATTTACCCAAAATACGTTGTAAAAGTACGCGTTCATAAATATTCCGTAATTGTGTAAGTTACGTTTTAACATACGGGTGGTAATATAATTACCGGTGTAACTTATATATTTATGGCGAAGGCGTTGTATTACTTTTGGAGTCGTTAACGTTTGTAAACATTATTTTTACTCTAAAAATAATATTTATGCGTTTCACAAAATAATCATAAACAGTGTGTGAAAATATATATTTATCACGTTAATATTTTGTGAAAATCCCACCTCCGAATATTTAGTAAAATATAGTACTGGCGAAATTTTATGTTTCAAAAGTATGTCCAAAAATAGTTGTAACACTTGTTGTGTAAAAAGTCTAAGTGTTAGGTTTTTAGAAAATTTCGCCAGAGTTTCCTCTGTAACTGGAGGTGGCCACGCTTTCAAGCGTATCATTTTCTTTTAACAATCAATTCAACAATCTTCTTTATTTCAATCAAACAATTTCCGACACATCAAACTAGTCAATAAATATGTAAAGTTGCATAATTGCATGAACTTGTAGTTTTTCCGAATCTATATTATAAATCCCATTTATATACGTAGATCTTTATATAAAGTACTTTCAATCTTGTAAAAACCTCGTTTTTAGAGAAGTCCGACTTTACAACTTCTAGTTATTTTTCCCAAAAATAGTTATTTTGTCGAAACATGCGTCACACAAGTATTTACACACTCGTGTGTTCTAAATATCATTCTTATCATTGTAAGATCCGTTTCTTTAAAAACATGATTTCTTTAAAGTGTGGTCCTTTGGAGATACCACTTGCGGATACGTAGATCCGCTAGTTTTAAACACCATTTTACCGGTTAAACCACTTTTACACAAGTAAAATATTTCTTCACAAGTTCATGTCTCTAAAATGTGGTAGTGTTCACCTTTAACCCTTGTATCTTCCAAAAACAAGCTTATGTGAAGATACATGATTTTACAAAGTCGGGTTAAACGAAGTTTCGAGCTACCACATTATAGATCGGGTCACAATAAGCACAAATTTCAAGTCCTACGACTTTTACACAAGCTATATGCTATTAACCACCATTTTTATGATTTTACTAGACTTTAAAGTTCCATCTTTCAATATAACGAGATTTAACCGACAAATATCCTTTTAACCACTTTAGATGAGTGTAAAAACAAGTTTTAAAGGTTATACCTCTAGCTCAAGGCTAGGGAAGAGTTGTGACGAAAACCGCGTGGATAAAAGCCAACGAGAGTGGTCCTTCGCGTTCCGCTTGCACCAAAGCTCCTTATATGTGTCTTGTGATGTTTGAATGGTCTTGGAATGATGAGGATGAATGTCGAAAGTGGGTGTAGGGGGCTGGGGTGTTTCGGCCGAGAGTGGGAGAGACAAGAGAGTGAAAGTGTGTTGGTGAAAATGTTAAGTGATAATCTCATGTGTTAGTGATGTGTATTTATAGAAAGATTAGGGTGCTATTGTCCATTGGATAGTGTGTCTACAAGATACTAGACATGGCAAGATTATGGCAAGATCTTAAGTACATGTTGGTGCTCCCAAGGTAACCGATCGGTTGGGGGGGGGGGGCCTCTAGTTCGATTTTAGTTGGATAGTTAGGAAGTTTAGTTAAGGTTAAGTAGGTTAGGTTAAGTGTTAACCTCGTTAGTTACGTGTAATATGTTATGACGGGTGTCAGGGTAACCAGGGACCCTAACTGGCTCAGAAAAAGAGTAATAATAAAAATAGTATTATTTTCATGTTCCGGGTAAAGTCCGGGTGTCCGGTTGGATAGTAATCCGTTAAAGTGTTACAAAAGACTTTAAAGTGTCGTTATTACATTTTAGTGACACATTTTGTTTTCCCGACACTTTAGAAAGTGTCTAGTGATATTTTCTCATTTTTGGCACCTTACTAGTCAGCTAGAAGCTGGTTAAATTATTAAAGTGCTGTGTTTGGTACTTAAAGTACGTTTTAGGCACATCCGAATCAGTGTATCTTATCCCTAGAGACGCGGTAACACAACCCTTATATCCTACACTCACTACCAGTGTAGTCAAAATATATGAGGCTCTTAACAGGCCTTGAGGCAGTATTTGCCTGATGCTGGTTATATCAGCATGTTCACTGTGTATCCGTTTAGTGCTACTGTGCTTTTTGTGCATCAAGTTTGTCACTAGGGTTCAGTATGTAAATAATGTAGTGACAGCGGGCAAGTATGATGCAAGTAAGTGCATGTATTAGTATGCAGGTAGCAGTTTATCAGCTAGTTTCAATCAAGCACAGTAATTAAGCAGTAATCAATCATTAATTAAGTTGTACGGATACCTGGTTTTGTGCGGGTTGTCACACCAAAGGCTTTAAGCAAACAAAACAATTTAAACGAGACATCTCAATACTTTAACCATCATACAATTAAAGATTCAATGCCCGACCAAGCGGTACTTTATATACCGTACCCCAAGCCCGTATAGGGAAAATAAGTTAGAAGTATTTACTTGAGCTAAATATAAATTCACTCCCAGCCGTATCAAATCAGCAAGTACAGATAGCTTTTACTGGGCTCCTAAATCTGGAACGAAGGTTTTTAATAACCTATTAGAATCCTAACGGGTCTTTAATTAAGCCTTGACTTAGACCGATTAGTTTTCAAGAGGAAGATACGGTTCAAACGCATGATAAAGCGAAGACCAGAATAGAATGTGATTTAGAACCGACAAGTTTGAAAACTTGTATAATATGGGTAATCTAAACACATTCTGGGTTTTGAGATAATAACGATAAGGTTTGACCCGTTTCGGCTAATTTATGCAAACTAGTTACATAAACCGAACCGAACGCGCAAGAAGCGTAACGGGTAACCATAAGAATCATATACAGGTTTCCTAAGTTAATATGCCTTAAATATGTCGTGACATCAGTAGGATGCCTTCCATTATGCCCAAAACGAATTCAAACTCAAACTATGCCCCGTAGGGGCATTTTGGTCATTTTAAAGGTTATAAAAGAGTTTGAATATAAATCTGAGTTTCGGGTCTGATGTAATCAGTAAAATACTTAGTTTAATAAGTTATAATGATAGGGTATCAAGTATTATATTTATAAAGTGGTCTTGATACATACTGTGCGTTAAAAACGCTTAAAAAGGCGATTTGGAGCCATTTCCGGGTTTTCAAAGGAAAGCTGATATTTTTATAATTCCAGAAGGCTCAAAATAATTTATTTATCTTATTAGATCAGTAGAAAAAGGTTTGAGGTCGAAAGGATTGGTAAAATCATTTTATAGCCCGTAAGGGCAAAACCGGCATTAACCGAAATAAAGCTACAACCCTATGTTATGCTCAGCCTAAAATTAATTAAAAATCTTCAAAAATCCCAAAATATTATATTATATCAGTGGGTAAAAAGTTTGGTATCAAATATTGGGTTTAGATAGGCTATACGCTAATTACGCCGTTTAATTTATAAGAAGCGTTTTAATTACGCTATTGAGCATAACTCTTAATCTAGACCTCCAACTGATATGAAACTTTGGGTACAAGTTTATAAATCAGTAACTAAGGTTTCTATTCTTTTATATTTCCAAAATTCGCGTTTTAAGGTTAAAAGGGCATTATGGTCAACATTAGGCATTTAACGGAAACGCGCAAACGAATTGGGCAAACAACGAACCAAGTACAGAGGGTTATACCAATATGTAACCTGGTCCTAAGGAAGCCCTAAGTCATTTCTAAACTCTACTAAGACGGGTCAGAACTGAAGTCAAAGCAAAAGTCAAAGTTTTGCGACTTTCGGTTCCGAACCGATCCGAAACTGAAAATTGTCGGGTCGGACATGCTTAGACATGTTCTTACAATGATTACTAAGTTATGTGAGTGTTAAAACAGGTTACACGCCTTCTACAATGTTAATTAGGTATTAATTCGAAAAAAAAACATTTCTGTTGACTTTTTCGGATTACGTTTGACCCGACATTTGACCTAGTTAGAAAGGGAAACAGAGGGTACCCTTTTAAGGGTTTATTACCCACATAATTACCTAGTTAAAGGTACTTTCAATTCGACTAATCACTGGACCATTAGTGATTAATCGCTAAGTCAACCGTTAATTACGACGGTTTGACTTTTAAGCTATAAACTAAGCAAAACTTAAGTAAGGAAGGTTAAGCATACTTACCAAGGTCCTATGCACGATTAATGAGGCTTAGGAATTGGTCTTGTGCTACAGAAATGACCAGAAGATGTGATGGAATGAATGATCAACAATTGCACAAAGTGGGTTCTTATATAGTGGGTTTGTTTAATCAAGATCATGACAAGTAATGCTACCAATGATCATGGATGCATCCCAAGTGTCCCTATACTCTAAAAACCATTTTAGGGAGCTCATGGTATTGAGAAATGGCAACAAGAGTCGGTTACATGGGTTTAACAGCCACCTGTGATGTTTTTCTGCATCTGGGCAGGCCAGGCGGACCGCGTAAGGATATGCTTGGGCTTACGCGGCCCGCGTGAGTCTCCTGATCAGGTTACCAAGTTATTATAAATTGCAGTTTTGGTCCCCGGTCCTCCTAAACGTCATTTTCACTTTATTTATTGCATTATAAGCCCTCTAAATTGATTTATAAGGGCTTCAAGACTTATACCATCTTTGTGAAGTCCTTGGTCACTTTGTGTTTACCCGAAAAGTCATAAATTTCATCGTTGACGCTTCTAACCCCTCGAATATGAATTTTATCATAATTTTCTCATACGATAACGAAACTTGGTGAAATTTTTATCACGCATTCTAGTGAGCATAATTAATCCTTACAAGGCTTCGGGTTTGCTGAAAGGTCACTCAGAGGTATATCTTAAACATGTTGACACATTTAACCCCTGTAGTTTGTAATCTCTCACTTTCTTCCACAATTAGCTTCGTATGATCCACGATTTATTCGTTTAAGGGTATAAACATCATGTAGGGCTACTGTAAAGTATATTTATTCATTGTTGACATTTTGAACCCTTATATTCACATACTTTCCTTGTTTGTCAACTTTAGTCACTCTAAAGAATTCTTTCACACGTTCAAAGCTTATGACACGTGTCAATACATTATTGGACGTAAATTTTCGAGGTGTTACATCCTCACCCCCTTAAAAGAAATCTCGACCTCGAGATTTTCTAAAGTAAGGGAAGTACCTTCTGTCCTTATTGGGCTTAATCTCTATAGTATATCTGGAGCTTTTCCAAGCTCCCAAGTTAACCCTTATAATGGGTACATGTATCCTTTTGGAGCTTCTTAACCTGTCGATCTTCAATCGGTACATGTTGCTCATCCTATCATTATGTGATAATGCTTCTCAATTTATTGGTGAAATTCATCCTTAAATCATTAGCGTGTTAATGCCTTGCGAACTCTGCCAAGCTCCTTAGATAAGTTTTAGCTTATAAGCTATATGATCTTGATACATTCGATTTCCTTCGAATGACTTTATATATATTCAGAGCTTAACTAACCTGATAATTACAATCTGGCACACCCTTCCTGGGTGATATCTTTTGTTGAACCTTATTTCTTAACAAGAATTTAGGAGGGTTGCTACTTTCATTTATTCTTGATTTTCTGTCGAAAACGGCAACCTAAAGATGATTAGGGATTTGCATGATCTTATTCGTTGTTTCCAATGCAACTTTCAGATCCTGATAATTGGACTTACCAATCTATTGTCTTAACAATAGGTGTTTAACATTCCATTTATACAAGGTCTCCAAAGGAGCAGCCTTGATGCTCCTATATCAACTATCATAGAAAAACTTATCTTGAGATGAGATGGTTATTCCAACCATTGCTCAAAGCTAATCTCGAGGAATAGCAAATCCTTATTGTTAGTCGAACAAATCGACGATCCTGGGCAGCTGATGGCGATTCTTAATCGTTTCCTAATTAGGGTTGCGGTAAACAATGCATAAGCAAAATGAACCGTCTTTCATAATTACTATACCGAATTCTCAGGATATTGAGTTTGGCTATATGAATTCTTTATTTTAAACACTTACTTAATTAGGGTTTCGATTCTTCCAATAATGGCACTAGCCGTCTTGGAGATTTCATAATGATACAGCCCTAAATGGGATATAAATCTTAATCCTACCTGCCTTTCAGGGGTAAACAGGGTAATCTTAGGAGAAGATAATCAAGATACAAGGAGGTTACAGAGATTTTTACAAATCTCAGGCTCCAATTCATCCATCATTGCTCGTGTCAAATAAGTGACACATTTACGTTACGAGTCCACGAACTCCTTGATCTGGACATTTACTCGGACAATTCTATTCCGGATATCTCCTTTGAATACCATTAGTTGACTTTAGTACCATATGACCTCTCGGAATATCTTTGTGGCCCCATGTATTAAACCTCCATACTGATCAGGCATGGAAGCAATCTATGGAACTTATTAAGATACACCAGTCCTCATATGGCGCTTTTATCATACCATCTGGTATTCGGAATCGATAGAGATTAAAGAGACATCAACTATATATGCTGACGCAGTTCCTCTTAGAGAGAGGATACTTCCACAATTCTACGACTGAAGGTTTTTTGACAGGAACAGAAGAAATGGTTCTTATGATTTGCCTGTGAGTTTTACCTTATACTTAATATCTGGGTTTCTTATCGATTTTTTTTTCCAAAAATTTGCTAAGCTTATGGTCTTATGAAAGACTTAGCAGCACCTGAACCTAAACGTAACTCTTAGCAAATAAATCACAATAAGGGATTTATCTAGTGTCATTATTAATGTGAACTGCCTCCATTCATACATCGGGAGGGTTAAGCGCCTCCATTCTTAATCCTTTTTAAACTTAGCTGCAAAATGTATGACAAATTCAGGGCAGTCTCAGCTTTGACTGGTCGTTTCTTAATCTATATAACGTGAGTAGCTGAGGTAGATCCATAATGGATTTATAACGAGCAGGCTTTGAAACCTTAATGTGCCTTCTTATGGCCGATGATCACCACCAATAATTATTTGCATTTAAGCTTAGATGTTGGGTAAACTGAATAGGACACTATCTCAGCCAATGAGTTAAAATTTGTAACATACTGTCACGGCCTAGAACTTTTATGACGAGAGTCAGAAAGTTCTTATCTCATCTTCTTTCATTTCGTGAAATGGATATTAGGTTTTTCTAATAAGGTCCTTAAAACTTGGACCATCCCACAATGTATAAGATGATCTTTCTTGAGGATTTCATTAATGTCCTCACTAATTTAGGGTATTGCCATCGAATGACCGTGATGTATACCTTACCATGTCCCTTCCAGCATAACCGCTGATAGACCTAATGGTTTCTACTTCATCCATCAATTTCCTGAAATCGATGGCCCCTTTTTACTATTGAAGTCTCTTGACTTCTAAGAGACGAAGTACTTTTAAGTACATTCTAAAAGGAAAGGGGCTTCTTGCCACATATGATTTGGTTTGGGTTATTCTTCGCATTTGAAGTATGACTATGGCTCTTCTCATAGACAGTGACATGTGTTTTAAAGCGAGCAACATTTGGCTTCTTGAACCTTTTTAGAATTTTTTCTTATAATCTTTCTAATAGATGCGTTAATTACAGTTTTGGAGGCTAACTCCATTAACATTGGGGTTCACATTGGACGCACTTTTAACATTTGTCGCATTTCTTGCATCGCGACTGTTGTTTGTCCCTTATGAGGTTTCCATACTCGAAGCTTTGGTATTAAATACCAAATTTAGCAAGTGCTTAGGCAATCCATATTCAGTATCTCCTGGAACGGTCAAAGGCTCACCATAGGGAGTCTTGATAACTACTTGCTTCTTATCATCCACAATATGGGCTTGGTTACTAGATGACCAATCCATTCCTATCACGATATCGAGTCCCTTATTATATAAATGGAAACAAGGATTGCAGAAAAGAATGATTCCTAATGGATATCAAACATCCATCTAATATTGCTGAAGCAGTCTCTGAGGTACTATCGGTCAATTTTACTTTACATTTAACGCTTAGAGTTTTAGCAGGCAGATTTAATGATTTACAAAATCTATTGTCTACGAAAGAATTTTATGAACCTGAATCAATTAATACTCTAGCATGAGCGTTATTGATAAAGAAAAATACCTGTTGTGACATTGTCATCCTGAATAGCCTATTGAGTATTCATTTGAGAGTTTCCGGTTTTGGTCTTCTTAGCCTCGCCAGACTTCTTGGTTTTATTAGGGCAATTAGTTTTGGTGTGCCCTATTTCATTGCAACCATAGCACGTTGCATCCTTCAACTTCTTGCAATCCAAGGTCTTGTGTTCCTTGGACTTGCATATCCCACATGCAAAAGTTCTCGATTGAGTATGCGAGTTCGATTCATACATGCACTTCCCGAAGTGCTGTTTCTTGCAGATTTTACATCTGGGGTTTTCACCTGACTGTTGGTTGTTCTTCAAGTCCTTGCATTCATGTGTCTTGTGATCCATCTCTTTACAGATGACACATCCCCTGGTCTGATCATAGAAACATTTTCCGAAGTGTTTCTTCCCGCAGGTTTTACATTCGGGTTTTGCCTCCTTTGGTTTGGACTGGTTATAGCTTGAACTGGTCCTACCCTTTTTGTAACCTTTATTCGGGTATTATCGTACTTTCGCTTATGATCCCTTAACGCTCGGTTCACAGCCTTGTTTACTGCTGTATCTAACATAGCCTGTAACTCGGCGCCCGTTAAATTCAGTCTTGTTTCATCATTCTGATTAACTGGATGATTGTGAGCTTCAGAGGAGTCAACCATGGTGAAGCTTTGAAGGCTATAAACCAAGTAGTAATAATTGATTTAATTATATGGTGAATTGTCAAATTTGTTGATTAAATAGCTATGGTGTAAATAAACCATATAAGCCAAAAGATAGTATTTAAGTTATTTGATTATGTTCTGCCTAGGTTTTTAAATAAACCATCCTTGGCGTGTAAACAGAATATAATCCTTCATATTTATTAGACAGGGGACATAAATCACGACTGTCAATGTCGTACTGACATTTTATATAGCACAAGAGCTTGTTCCCAAGGACTCTTGATGGCACAGGGCCTTGTCACTAGGGAAAAATCTAAAACATAATCGATGATTCCTTTGGATCGGAAAATTTCATAGTTCATTGTCTTGACAAGAATTTATGAAATAAAAACTATCTTTTCATGTATACACCTTTTCCCGTAGGTATACATCCCAAATGGATGTTTTGATGCGTACATCATGTTCGACGTTTACTAGCCATGATTCCTATTGATCATTTACGCTAAATAAGGGATTTGGAAAAATTCCTAATATAAAGATGACAAGTGTGATTTTATCGCATCACTGTTGTCGGGAGTGTTAACACATTTTCAGATGTTAACACGGATGTGAATCTCTTGAATAGGTCCTACCATCTTGGCCTCGTCATATAGGCTAGGTTTACCTTTAAGATTCCTTTTTAATAACTAACGCAGAATAATCCTAACTCGGGATGTTAATAAGGATCTGAACCTAAATTGAGGAACTGCCATCTTGGCCGGGTCTTAATAATGACACGAGGCTAGGTCTTGTCCTTTTTAGATTTTGCCATTTTATTATAATGGTAGATCTTTTAAAAGGAAATGTTATTTTTCCATTTATTTCATTTTTCCATGTCTAGAATGAAAATCTAAATTTAATCATTCCACTATATAAAATAAAAGTACAGATGTGCCCTAGACGGGACTTGAAAGTAATAATGTTGTCCTCGAAGGGACATAAAGATAAATATGTCCTTATAAGGACTATTAAGGAAACGATCTTCGGCAAAAGGAGTTTCTTCTTCATTTTATTTCTGAATGCTTTCTCCTTGGTTGCACGTTTCATCCTAGCCGCTGTACGAAGGTCAGCACATTCAAGGCTCCGGGTGTGGAGAATTCCTATTACGGCTTCTTCGCTTGGCGACGTATCCAATATATAAAAATTGAAGCAAAATTTCCAGATGAGGATTGAGAATATTCCTATGTTAAGTCTAGACTCAGAAGGTCAAGGAATGTGCTAATGTGTCATTGAGATTAAACACAAAAAGTTAGTGTTTAATTCACTCAATGTTGGCTCTGATACCAACCTGTCACACCCCAAATTTCCACGTATCACAGGTGGGGCCGGTGGGGAGTATCGTGTCGTAGTTGATATCATCATGGTCAAACAACACAATATTTAAATGCACAACGGAAGTAAAAGATAAATATATTACAATCCAAATATAAAGTAATATCATGTATTACAATGGAAAGTAAAGGATCCACAGGCGGATCAAATAAAAGGAAGAAAAACTGTTCAACAGACTTTAGGCATCTAAGCTTGCGAGACTCTTTATTAATGCTAGGAGTAGCCAGCCTATTCCGATTAGTACCTGCACTTAACCTTTTTGGGAAAATACGTCAGTTTACACTAGTAAATACAATCAACCGACTCATTTTGAAAAGGGTTTAAAAATAAATTGATTTGAATGCACGTGGCACAAATAATATTTTATAACTTGGGATAATTATTTGAATATAATACTTGTAAAGGATTTACATGTTTCTTATGCGTTCAGTAGCCCGGTTCGTGCCGGGTTAAAGATCAATGGACACACCACATTAATTATATGAAACACCGGCGGCGTACGCCTACGCCCCGTGCTTAGGTCGTGGCCATTTCGTAAAATGATGCCAAGGATATCCGGGACATGGTCATTAACCCCCCAAAGGCTTTAAGCAAACAAAACAATTTAAATGAGACATCTCAATACGTTAACCATCATACAATTAAAGATTCAATGCCCGACCAAGCGGTATTTTATATACCGTACCCCAAGCCCGTATAGGGAAAATAAGTTAAAAGTATTTACCTGAGCTAAATATAAATTCACTCCCAGCCGAATCAAATCAGCAAGTACAGATAGCTTTTACTGGGCTCCTAAATCTGGAACGAAGGTTTTTAATAACCTATTAGAATCCTGACGGGTCTTTAATTAAGCCTTGACTTAGACCGATTAGTTTTCAAGAGGAAGATACGGTTCAAACGCATGATAAAGCGAAGACCAGAATAGAATGTGATTTAGACCCGACAAGTTTGAAAACTTGTATAATATGGGTAATCTAAACACATTCTGGGTTTTGAGATAATAACGATAAGGTTTGACCCGTTTTGGCTAATTTATGCAAACTAGTTACATAAACCGAACCGAACGCGCAAGAAGCGTAACGGGTAACCATAAGAATTATATACAGGTTTCCTAAGTTAATATGCCTTAAATATGTCGTGACATCAGTAGGATGCCTTCCATTATGCCCAAAACGAATTCAAACTCAAACTATGCCCCGTAGGGGCATTTTGGTCATTTTAAAGGTTATAAAAGAGTTTGAATATAAATCTGAGTTTTGGGTCTGATGTAATCAGTAAAATAATTAGTTTAATAAGTTATAATGATAGGGTATCAAGTATTATATTTATAAAGTGGTCTTGATACATACTATGCGTTAAAAACGCTTAAAAAGGCGATTTGGAGCCATTTCCGGGTTTTCAAAGGAAAGCTGATATTTTTATAATTCCAGAAGGCTCAAAATAATTTATTTATCTTATTAGATCAGTAGAAAAAGGTTTGAGGTCGAAAGGATTGGTAAAACTCATTTTATAGCCCGTAAGGGCAAAACCGGCATTAACCGAAATAAAGCTACAACCCTATGTTATGCTCAGCCTAAAATTAATTAAAAATCTTCAAAAATCCCAAAATATTATATTATATCAGTGGGTAAAAAGTTTGGTATCAAATATTGGGTTTAGATAGGCTATACGCTAATTACGCCGTTTAATTTATAAGAAGCGTTTTAATTACGCTATTGAGCATAACTCTTAATCTAGACCTCCAACTGATATGAAACTTTAGGTACAAGTTTATAAATCAGTAACTAAGGTTTCTATTCTTTTATATTTCCAAAATTCGCGTTTTAAGGTCAAAAGGGCATTATGGTCAACATTAGGCATTTAACGGAAACGCGCAAACGAATGGGGCAAACAACGAACCAAGTACAGAGGGTTATACCAATATGTAACCTGGTCCTAAGGAATCCCTAAGTCATTTCTAAACTCTACTAAGACGGGTCAGAACTGAAGTCAAAGCAAAAGTCAAAGTTTTGCGACTTTCGGTTCCGAACCAATCCTAAACTGAAAATTGTCGGGTCGGACACGCTTAGACATGTTCTTACATTGATTACTAAGTTATGTGAGTGTTAAAATAGGTTACACGCCTTCTACAATGTTAATTAGGTATTAATTCGAAAAAAAAAACATTTCTGTTGACTTTTTCGGATTACGTTTGACCCGACATTTGACCTAGTTAGAAAGGGAAACAGAGGGTACCCTTTTAAGGGTTTATTACCCACATAATTACCTACTTAAAGGTACTTTCAATTCGACTAATCACTGGACCATTAGTGATTAATCGCTAAATCAACCGTTAATTACGACGGTTTGACTTTTAAGCTATAAACTAAGCAAAACTTAAGTAAGGAAGTTTAAGCATACATACCAAGGTCCTATGCACGATTAATGAGGCTTAGGAATTGGTCTTGTGCTCTAGAAATGACCAGAAGATGTGATGGAATGAATGATCAACAATTGCACAAAGTGGGTTCTTATATAGTGGGTTTGTTTAATCAAGATCATGACAAGTAATGCTACCAATGATCATGGATGCATCCCAAGTGTCCCTATACTCTAAAAACCATTTTAGGGAGCTCATGGTATTGAGAAATGGCAACAAGAGTCGGTTACATGGGTTTAACAGCCACCTGTGATGTTTTTCTGCATCTGGGCAGGCCAGGCGGCCCGCGTAAGGATATGCTTGGGCTTACGCGGCCCGCGTGAGTCTCCTGATCAGGTTACCAAGTTATTATAAATTGCAGTTTTGGTCCCCGGTCCTCCTAAACGTCATTTTCACTTTATTTATTGCATTATAAGCCCTCTAAATTGATTTATAAGGGCTTCAAGACTTATACCATCTTTGTGAAGTCCTTGGTCACTTTGTGTTTACCCGAAAAGTCATAAATTTCATCGTTGACGCTTCTAACCCCTCGAATATGAATTTTATCATAATTTTCTCATACGATAACGAAACTTGGTGAAATTTTTATCACGCATTCTAGTGAGCATAATTAATCCTTACAAGGCTTCGGGTTTGCTGAAAGGTCACTCAGAGGTATATCTTAAACATGTTGACACATTTAACCACTGTAGTTTGTAATCTCTCACTTTCTTCCACAATTAGCTTCGTATGATCCACGATTTATTCGTTTAAGGGTATAAACATCATGTAGGGCTACTGTAAAGTATATTTATTCATTGTTGACATTTTGAACCCTTATATTCACATACTTTCCTTGTTTGTCAACTTTAGTCCCTCTAAAGAATTCTTTCACACGTTCAAAGCTTATGACACGTGTCAATACATTATTGGACGTAAATTTTCGAGGTGTTACACAAACATGTTTGTTTGATAAATGCATAAACGGGTCAAAAGTTCCTAATTTCAACTTTAAGCCGGAGGCTTAAAAGTCTAAAATTTTGTTAATCCGGATGTCGGATGTTAACTCCATATGATGGAGAATTAAATTACGATCACGTAGGAAAAAGAATCGTGTAAAACGGACAAATAACGAAAGAGTTGTGCTTGTTTCTGTAAACTTAAGGTAGGCTGGGAATATGCAGCTGCAGATCAAAACATTCTGTCGAAATGGAGGCGTGGCGTCGCGCGACGCCCAAAGGGGTTTGCCGTGTCGTGCGACGATGGGGTAAAAACTTGAATTTTTTGTTTATTTTGATTATTTGACCCATTTACCTTGTTGTGCTTATTGTTTAACTATGAAAACTAACTTTTAAGTTGGTTTTGATCATAGGTGAATGTCGAGAAGTCCCAGATGAAGATCAAGCGTCGAACAAGAACCGAACACACGTTAAATAAAGCTTCCGCGTTAAATCTTGTTTTGTTTTGTTATAAGTGATTTATGTAAATGCTTACAACTAAGTTTTTGTAATGTCGCATTTTTAGTATTAAAATGCGTATTTTAAAGTTGTAATCATGTAAATTTCCAATGTGGGTCTTACAAGTTGGTATCAGAGCCCTGGTTTAAGAGATTCAAGTATGGTGGGAAGGAACTATGCTTGGACTTAAACCTTATGCTCTTGATAAAGATGGTGTTCGGTTCGAAACTTGATCGCAAAATCCGGTAAGTTATTTAATACATTAACGGTCTAGTATGTAAAGTGTTGAAAACAACTCATAGGGTTATCGTGTAAAACACGTTACCCCAAATAAAGCGATAAAAGACCGATATAGTTAAATGGATTACGTGTGTTAACACATGTCGTAGAAAGCCTTGTATGATAATACGTGTGCTTGTTAATGCTAATGTTACTAACAATTGTAGACGTTTTAAATTAAAGGATCCTTGCATCTGAAGATGATGAGAGCCTAAGGATCTATCGATACGATGAAGATATGGTCTGAAGTATGACAAGTAAGTCATACATATTAAGGACATGAATCAAGAAACGATCTCGAATGAGAGATCGAACAACAAGGAAAGTTTATCAGGGCAAGTATCTGCAAGGTACACGTCTTAGACTTATAGCATAAACAGAAATATGCAACAAACACATAGTGAATGACAGTTACATATAGAATATGAAACTTGGAAAACCTGGATAGGTTATCTATCCAGGATGACAATTCCAAGAGAAATTCAGTAGAGATATACATTATTCACAATCGTGAATAATAAGACAATAACTGAATTTAGTTTAAAATTTAAACTTGGACGAAAGTAATCATCCAAGAAAGTATTCTCAATAAAGATTAAATTTAGAAAGGTAATGATCACATCAACGAATGTGATTGTATAAATGGTTATAAAAAGGAACATGGTATATGTTCAAAGATAAAATGGGTAAAACTAATAATTGTTAATAGGCAATTAAATAAAATTTTACCAATTTAAACAAATCAAGAGATTACTTACATGGGACGTGAGGTGGTAATTATAATAAGGTCGTGTGTACCATGTGTTGATCGCTTACTCTGGCCAAGTAAGTAGTGAACACATGATACCATGAGCTTATTATAATGAGAACAATTATGTTCAATGTGGTAAGGTCAAGATGAATGAAAAAGTTAAAAGAATCTTGGGGTCAAGAAATCTTATGGGCATAATCGTATAAATGGTTTTCGAGGGAACCATAAAAATGATGTATGGCCCGTATAGAAATAGATGACCCAAGTAAATAGTGAAATAAGTCATAATGGACGAAAGAGCCATGGTTGATAAAAAGGGCATGTAAAACCAAAGGATAAATGACCCGTGAGATCATAAAAACAAAGGTATTGCCCGTAGAACAAGACGATTGAAGTCATTTACTTTGGTCGCAGTAAAGAAAGGATGATGATGATGACAATCATCATTCAGAAATTATAAGACCATCAAGCATGGTTACATAAGGGATAAAGGTTTGGTTAAATAAAGCGATGGATTTCGCTAAGACAACCAAACAAGTCAAAACGAAGTTTTGATGCATATCTAAAGGATTGCATTAATAATGATTTCGGTAAAAATCACCCGGTTGATGGGTAGGAAAATAAACACATGCGTAAACCGAAAGACGGGAACGCGGATTTAAAGTCAAAGGACTCGGATTCTAAGTTATGACTAAAAGACTAAGGAGCCCGGTAATGGGACATGATTAAATACGAATAAATGTAAACCGGATAGCGATGAGCATGATACAAACCGACGCATAAATAACATGAAAAGTCATAGAGTCCGGAGAAAGGTCCGAAGTAAAACGATTGTAGTCACGAACTACAGTCAAAGTAAACGGATCTTAAATTTGAAATCAAATGATTTCCAAACATAAACAAGGTGCCTTGACACCAAATATATATTTTAAGAATGACATGAGTAAGAAATGATCTACGGGATCATTATAACCTTCGAGTTATAAATAGTAAAAATGTCTACAGGACCAAAATGAACCTAGGGGTCATAAATTAAAAGAAATGAATTATAAAATACCTTGCCTTGACAAGGTAAAAGCCTAAAGAAATAGCCCACGAGGCTAAGTGATATAACCTACGAGTTACTTAGACAAAGCGAGGGAACCAGTTGAGAATCCCCGCGTAAAACAAAGACTGTACAAGAATAAATTCTTAATTGTCAATATCCTAGTAGGGTTAATTGACAAAAGTTAAAGAAAAGGTGCTAAACTAAAACTTCAGTTTTAGTAAGAAATAACGTTTTTATAAACATAAATTCTGATATGAATTTAAATGGTAAATATTAAAGATACAGGTCTTGACACTGACAGGTGCAAGACGATATCTTCGAAAAGAAATAATGTCGATAAAGAAAGGTTGAAATAAACCTAAACATGATGTGATGCGCTCATGGTCAAGAGAAGTAATGTGAAATGTAATCACATTGTAACCCGAGTGATGGGTATAAAGTAACTGGACTAATAAGTCTAGTTAGTAAGACCGGCTAAGGTCAAGATTCAAACTAAGAAATTGGCTAATACGCTAATTACTTTGAGAATAGCGTGGAATAAACAAAACCAATAGATTTACATGATCAAGTGGCCAAATTGGTGACTCGGTCAAGTAAACAACAAAAGTATATAAATACAAGATAAAAGTGACGGCATATGAGACCTCACTAACAGTAAATAATGATTACCTACTAGAGGGATCAGGAGACAACCAAAGCGAAGTATTGGGAAGTCAATTCAAACAAAAGAGTTGTTCGCTAAAAGCGAAAGATTTCACTAAAGACCTTTAAATGGGTCAAAATAACGAGTTCCTAAGGAATTCGATAATATGAAACCGATGGATTCGCTAAGTTAACTAAACTAATGGAAATAACGAGATTACGTTATTTTGAGTTGTATTATTTCGTATGAAATACGTATATGCTTTGTAACCAAAAATATATTACCATACTTTTATGGTAATATTAACAATTGGTTAAGGTATGGGTAATGCTTAAAGGATTACCCGGGTCAAATGCATTGAGTTTAAAACTCAATGAGCTATATATGAAAGGTTTCAAGGACGAAACCTCTTTAAGGGGGATAGACTTGTAACACCCCGAAAACGGGTTTGGTAATTAAACCACGTTAATACTAAAAGACGGGTAAATTACCGTTAGTGGTAAAATTAACCCGGAAAATATTAGGATTTATATAACTAAACCTAATATTAAAAAAAAGGGAAAAGAATGCTTTTGAGAAAAATAAAGTTTATAGAAGCCCGAGTTAACGGGACTTAAAATAAACTTAGTCAATAATTCCCCAAACCCGCTAAATTAACTAGGAATGTTTAACCTAGTTAATTAGAAGAAATGTTATTGAAATTAAGTGGGTTGTGGTCTACTAAATAAACTAACCAAACATGAGGGGCCAAAGTGGATAAACTTGAAAATTTAATTATAAAATAAACTTAAAATAAAACACACATACTTAGTGTGCGTTCTGTGATCGAACCCAGGAAGCTCCAGGGGCTTCAAAACCCTAGTTTCAACATAATCATCAAATTGAAGGCTCAAACGAAGCTTAAATTCACAATTGAACGTGAATTATTGATCACCCAAGCTAGGGGATCATAAGGTATGTCGAATTTTGATGATTTGTGAAGTTATGAAATTTGGATAATCATCATAATCGCGAATTATGAATGAATTATTGAAGCTATGATTGAATTAGTGATATATACTTGCTTAGGAATCAAACCCTAAGTGAAATTTATACATATGAAGCTATAACTTGAATGATTTGATGATTTACCACACTAGGATAAGTGGGTATTAATCATATGATGAAAATGATGATATAATTATGATTAGAATCATCATATAAGATAGTAATCAGGAAATACATGAACAATTGTATGTTTGAGTCTATAATCATACTTACTATTAAATAAGTTTAGTATGATATGATAAAATTGATGATAGGTTTATGTTAAATGATGTTTAATATCATTGTGTATTAATTCAGTGAATTATGATGATAAGAACTTGATTAAAACGGTAACATAAAGATGATGTTTACCGGGTAATTGACCAAGTAATTAAACGGGTAGTTGAGCTACTCTGTGTAATTAATTATGTTAATAGGAATTTTGACTTTTTAAAGTCAAAATAACCTTTTATATGATGAATGATAATTTCGACATAAAGGTAGTAGGATGGAATAGTCGTGAATGATTATGACTAGTCTAACCATCTTACAACTTATGATGATAGTTTGACGCTTGACGAGCTAGGTGAAAGCTTGGGAAGGAAGCGGGTCAAACGAATCAGCAATGAACGAAAAGCATAATTTGGATGCAAGGTAAGTCAAATCTTACACCTTTTATTTAATACCTATTGGTTTTATAGGTTATGAATAATAGAAAGTCATGTTTGAATTATGATGTTCCGACAGGACATGTGCGGTTCGGAACAAAAGACAATGGTAATAAACCATCTTTAATGGTTAAAAAGGACTAAAACGATTATTTGGTCATGCAATGACTAATAGATAATGCGTTTCGAGAGGTTACCTCATAGGGTAAACAAATGCAAATAATAAGGGTAAAACGGTATTTTGGTCACTTGTTGACAATAACCATTAGTTTGTAAAAGACACTTTATAGCGTAAGTTATAATGGGTCAAAAGAATCAATAAATGATTTATAAGTAAAATGACTATACGGTGTAAACCGGAGCGAGTCATATAGATAAGATGGTAATAAATATCATCTCATAAAGATTCACGGTCATTTAGACCAAATGGGTCAAAAGGTGAAATTATCACCCTTTGACAATATCGACTAATGGTTTGTCGAGTTTTATGATTATAGGAATAAATATCAAATGGATATTTACATCTCTATTGCTTAGCGGCTACTAAGGCAAGGTATCGAAACGGGTCAATATATTGATCCGAGTCAGGTATGTATAATAGGTTAACTACTCAATTTGAACTAAAGGTTCATTGAGAGTTAAATGAAGTTAATAGACATTCGGTTACTTTAAATAAGTAAACCGAATGATTTAAATGATGGTCATGGTGTTTTGAAACCCTAATGACATTTAATATAAGATCATAGCTAAAAAAAGGTATTTTGGGTCAAACATGCTTTCCAAAAGCCCTTCATCGTAAATGAAAGGCTGAAATGGACCAAAATGCCCTTGTAAGCTAAATCGAGCGAACGACCATTAAAGGTTGTTTGGAAACAAGTAGTATGCTTAAATAAATACTTAGAATAAGTATAAAAAGCGAAAAATGTAAGTCTTTGGTCATTTGACTCTATAAGAGTCTTTGCCATAAAATAACGATCCGAGGGGTAAAACTCGGAATATAATGATTGCCACGTTATATCCACCCCAATTATAGTTGTGGTGGAAGATCATTTGATAAATAATGTGGAAATAAGATGCTAGAAATAAACGAACATGAATTATGCGGAAAAGTGCTTAAATACCCTTAAAGGGACAAAATAAGCATTTAAGTAAAAACGTGTTTAAGAATGTACATAAACTCGTGAATTGAACCTAATATTATAGGCAACATTGAGAGGATAAGGTTCATGTGAAATTGGGATCAAACAAACATGTTTGTGTCATAAATGCATGAACGGGTCAAAAGTTCCTAATTGTATTTTTAAGCCAAAGGCTTAAAAGTCTAAAATTTTGTTAATCCGGATGTCAGATGTTAACTCCATATGATGGGGAATTAAATTACGATCACGTAGGAAAAAGAATAGTGTAAAACGGACAAATAATGAAAGAGTTATGCCCGTTTCCGTAAAATTAAGGTTGGCTGGGAATATGCACCTGCAAATCAAAACATTCTGTCGAAATAGAGGCGTGGCGTCGCGCGACGCCCAAAAGGGTTTGCCGTGGCGCGCGGCGACGGCGTAAAAACTTGATTTTTTTTTATTTTGATTATTTGACCCATTTACCTTGTTGTGCTTGTTATTTAACTATCAAATCTAACTTTTAAGTTGGTTTTGATCATAGGTGAATGTCGAGAAGTCCCGGATGAAGATCAAGCGTCGAACAAGAACCGAACACATGTTAAATAAAGCTTCCATGTTAAATCTTGTTTTGTTTTGGTATAAATGATTTATGTAAACGCTTACAACTAAGTTTTTGTAAAGTCGCATTTTTAGTATTAAAATGCGTATTTTAAAGTTGTAATCGTGTAAATTTCCAATGTGGTTCTTACATCGACGGACTCCAATGACCCGAGTCACGCAGTAACTGGAAGGATGCGTGTCGTTCACCCAGATCGAGGCGAAAGCATAGTCCGGAAGGCCCAAGTGTGTACTCAAGGTCCTTGCGAATAGTCGAATCACCTTGGGTAGTCAATGTCACGCACCCAGACGCTCCGATCGCTGATTTTATGTGTTTATATTCTAAGCTCGCAATCCGCTGACTCTGTGATTTATCGCTTTTATGAGGAATTTTTATGTGTTTT
Organism: Helianthus tuberosus; assembly: GCA_030545235.1. Classification (NCBI taxonomy): domain Eukaryota; kingdom Viridiplantae; phylum Streptophyta; class Magnoliopsida; order Asterales; family Asteraceae; genus Helianthus; species Helianthus tuberosus. The sequence goes on along the minus strand of CM060359.1, from coordinate 141,703,005 downwards.
ATATGGTTTTATCTGTTTATGTGTTTCGATTTTGGAGATTTATACGCTTTTCGTTGTTCGCTTTGATTAACGCACACCACTTGCACTACACATCTATCTCAAAACGTTAACAAATCGTATGCTATGTTACTCGCTTACGCTATACCACTCGCTATGTTACTCGCAATCGCAACTCTCGATCGCTTTACACAGCTGTGAAGGATAGGTGAATACGTGCAATATATGTAGGTGAATACGTGCAAAATATAGTTGAAGATGTGCTTATGCGGACTATGTGCTTCTGTGTTTATGTGGACTACGTGCTTATGTGCTTACATGCTTCTGTGGATTATGTGCCTGCGTGATTGTGTGATTACGTGATTAGACGTGTTCCTGTGCTTTATATACATAAAAGTAGCTTTGAGTGAGAGAATCGACAATACTCGACTCAATTGTGTCTGAGTCCTGTGACGATGTCTGTTGCAGACAATGTTGTCATTTGGATCTCACACTTCCCGAGCCGCACGTCCCAATCACGAGGACAAATGAATCGCTGCTCTAGTCGCAAAGTAGATGGCTAAGGTCATTCCACAAATTGTCAGCGAGCTTAATGAAAACACTAGCAAGTCCTCTGAGGAATCTAGGACCGACTCTCCAAAGGGTACTTTCAGCTTTAAGCAGTTTAAGGCCTGTTGCCCAAAGGACTTCACAGGCGAAGACGAACCAAGAACTATGTTTCAATGGTTCGATTCAATTGAAGTCAGCTACGCCAGAGCAGATGTCCCGATCACCTACACACTGTCAACGCAACAGGCGTTTTCCAGTCCAGGGCTCTGGATTGGTGGACAGCCGAAAGGAACAAGCATGGGAACGACGCAGCCTATGGGCTTACTTGGGATGAGTTGAAGGAACTCATGATGAAGGAATTCTGCCCACCCCACGAGCTCCAGAAGCTGGAAAATGAGTTATGTAACATCAATCAGGATGGTGGCGATAACGCCGGTCTAACTTCCCGCTTCAAACAGCTGAGTATCATTTATCCCATCCAGGTGGCAACACCTGAGATGACGATCGAAAAATACATCCGTACTTTACCGATTGTGTTGCTGATTTCGTGCAAGCCGCGAAGACAACAACCATTGAAGAGACGTATTTACTCGCTGCTGAGATTAATGACAAGCGAGTGTTGGCTGGTTACTTCAAGAATAGCACCAAGAGTCTTCATCAAGTTACCGTTGCTCCCACCGCTGACGCCACCACACCGCAAGCTTCCAAGTATTCTCGTCGCAAACGCAAGAACAACAACAGCAACAAGAATTGTACAGTAACCACCGCTCCACTCCAAGCTGTCCATACTCAACTGCAACCCCATAACCGCCAAGTCGCGGAGCCAGTGACCAATGCACCGCCGGCCAAGCATGCGTATACCGGTCCACACCCGCTCTGCCCTACTTGTATCTATCATCATCCTATTGGGATTGCATGCCGGTTTTGTGTTCACTACAACCTGTACGGCCACTTTATAGCCAACCGCCGTACCGGTCCCCGCCAAGCTCAAGCCCAAGTTCAAGCTCCTGCACTGCCAGCTCCTCTTCCTGCTCCCCAGGGCCAACAAGTAGCTCCTGCACCCGCTGCTCATGTAAGGGCCTGCTTTGCATGTGGTGATCCCAAAAACTTTGCAAACGTCTGCCCAAACAGAATGGTGAAGCAAGAGCCTTAACAGCAGCCACCAGCGCAATAACATCATCAGCAGCAGCCTCAGTAGCAGCAGCCAGCAGCCCGCGAACGTGCATTCAACATCAACGCCCGCCAGGCTCAAGCAGATAACAACGTTGTTAATGGTACGTTTCTTGTCAATGGTATATATGATTCGTGCTTGTTTGATACTGGAGAAGATAAATGTTTTGTATCGTTTGCATTTGAGAAGCTCCTAAAACGTAAACGCGTCCATCTCCCTTCGACGTTCGACATAGAAGTTGCCATTGGAAGAACCGTCACAGTTAATTCTGTTCTACGTGATTGTACTCTTGAGCTCAACAATCACGTCTTCCCTAGCGATCTTATTCTGATGCAGCTTGGTAGTTTTAACATCATAGTAGGCATGGATTTTCTTCGTGAAAATCGTGCTGAAGTTGTTTGATTTGATAAAATGATTCGTTTCTCGCTCGCTAATGGTGATCAACTTTGTGTATATGGAGACACTCCTTCGAAAGACCTCAAAGTCATGCCATGTATCCAAGCGAGCAAGTATCTCAGCAGGGAATACAAAGCTATCTTGGCTAACATCATAGTAGCAGAGAAGAAAAAGAAAGAGAAGGCGATAGTTAAGATGCCTGTGGTTCGTAATTTTCCTCGGGTCTTTCCTGACGATTTACCGGGTTTATCGCCCTCTCGTGATATCGACTTTCATATTGACCTCATTCCTGGAGCAAATCCTGTTGCCAAAGCTCCCCATCGACTCGCTCCGTAAAAAATGCATGAACTATCGAGTCAACTCCAGGAATTGCCTGATAAAGGCTTCATTCGCCCTAGCACCTCTCCTTGGGGCGCACCTGTCCTTTTCATCAAAAAGAAGGACGGATCGTTCCGGATGTGCATCGATTATAGGGAAATGAATAAGCTTACCATCAAGAATCGCTATCCCTTGCCCCGAATCGATGATTTGTTTGATCAGTTACAAGGTGCTACATGTTTCTCAAAGATCGATTTACGCTCAGGCTATCACCAGTTACTAATTCAAGAGGAAGATATACCCAAAACCGCTTTTCGAACTCGATACGACCACTATGAATTTGTTGTTATGCCCTTTGGGTTAACCAACGCACCCGCGGTTTTCATGGATCTAATGAATCGCGTGTGTAAACCATTTCTCGACCGCTTCGTCATCATGTTTATCAATGATATCCTGATCTATTCCAAGTCGAAAGCCGAACACGCGCAGCATCTACGTTTGGTTCTCGAATTACTCCAAGGGAATCGACTCTATGCCAAGTTCTCCAATGTGAATTCTGGCTAAAGGAGGTTCAATTCCTCGGTCACATCGTCAATAGTCAAGGTATTCATGTCGATTCCGCGAAGATTGAAGCTGGTAAGAGTTGGATTAAACCAAAGAACCCGTCTGAAGTCCATTCTTTTCTCGGACTAGCAGGTTATTATCGTTGATTTATCGAAGGATTCTCTAAAATCGCTGTCCCGCTTACTTCTTTCACTCATAAAGACAAGCCTTTTGTTTGGGGAACTGAACAAGAGACTACCATTCAAACCCTCAAGCGTATGCTCTGCAATGATCCTGTTCTCGTTTACCCGACGGAAACGATGACTTCTTAGTCTATTGCGATGCCTCTAACCTTGGTCTCGGTTGTGTTCTTATGCAACGGGATAAGGTTATCGCTTACGCCTCTCGTCAGGACAAAATCAATGAGAAGAACTACACAACCCATGATCTCGAGCTTGGTGCAGTTGTTTTTGTGTTGAAGATTTGGCGACACCACCTTTACGGTACCAAGTGTACGGTCTTCATCGACCATAAAAGCCTGCAACACATCTTAAACCAAAAGGAACTGAAAATGCGCCAACGCCGATGGGTTGAACTTCTTAATGATTATGACTGTGAGATTCGTTATCATCCTGGCAAGAAAATGTCGTTACCGATGCTCTAAGCCGACGAAGCTATTTGCATAGTGTTCGTAATACTCAAGCCCAGCACGACCTCGAAGCTCTTATTCGTAACGCCCAACATGCCTGTTTCACCGAACTCACACCGAAGGAAGAATGAATTCTTGGTTCCGAAAGCCAATTAGAAAGCAAATCGAACGGTATTCTCTACTATCTCGATCGCATCTGGATTCCCAGTCGCAATAATCTTCGGGAGATATTGTTGACTGAGGCCCACAAGTCTCGATATTCCATTCATCCTGGTGCCGACAAGATGTACCATGACCTTCGTCTACGGTATTAGTGGCTTGGAATGAAGAAGGATATCGCCTTCTATGTTTCAAAATGCCTGACTTGTTCGAAAGTCATTGCCGAGCAACAAACGCCCTCTGGCTTACTCGTGCAACCCGAAATCCCTATGTGGTAATGGGAGAGTATAGCCATGGACTTCGTAACGAAATTTCCCCACACACCATCAGGTCACGATAGCATCTAGGTTATCGTTGATCGGCTGACAAAATCTGCTCATTTTTTGTCGATACGAGAAGACTTTAAGGTAGAACGATTGGCACGGATCAACACCGACGAGATTATCTGTCGACATGGGACGCCTCGTGATATCATCTTTGACCGCGATGGTCGGTTTACCTCACGCCTTTGGGAAACGTTTCAATCTGCTCTCGGTACTACTCTTAATCTAAGTACCGCTTTCCATCCCCAAACCGACAGTCAGACTGAACGAACGATCCTTACCCTTGAAGACATGCTTCGCTCGTGTGTCATAGATTTCGGTGGTAATTGGGACGCGCACTTACCTTTGGTTGAATTCATGTACAATAACAGTTATCATTCTAGCATTCAAATGGCATCATTTGAGGCATTGTATGGAAGAAAATGTCGATCGCCTATTGTATGGCATGAGATCGGCGATGCGCAAATTACCGGTCCTGAGCTGTTGCAAGAAACGACTGACAAAATCCTCCGGATTCGAGACAATCTGCTGAAAGCTCGGTGTCGTTAGAAAAGTTACGCCGATAGACGCCGCAAGCCCCTTGAATTTGACGTTGGCGATCACGTACTCCTAAAGGTTTCACCTTGGAAGGGTGTGATCAGATTTGGCAAGAAAGGAAAGCTCACGCCTCGATATGTTGGACCCTTTAAAATTCTAGAAAGAATTGGCAAGGTGGCCTACAGACTCAAACTACCGAATGAACTTAGTGTAAGATCGATTCGTGACCCAAACGAGTCAATCAGAAGAGCTCTAGTCTGTTTCAGAGGCGGAAACTAAGAAACAGACGTGGAAAACAGCTTGTTTCACTATAAATCGTCTTGTATATTAATATCACAGCTTTACAGATCAAACGATGCGTCGGCAGCAGTTCGGTACCGGAATGATGAATAGTTGCAAATGAATCCGCTTGAAGGCTATTTATAGAGCTGGGATTTCGCTTGAAAGTCACAAGTATCAGTCCAAGCGAAATCACTTATGTTGATTTCGCTTGAAAGTGTACATGTTGCTTTCAAGCGGAATCACTTCCTTCAAGCGAAATTACACTAAACAAACCCTAAAATCTCCTATTTTCTCGTACATCGCGCCCTGATCTATAAATTCTAATACACGACTCGATACAAGACGAAGTCGACAGACGTATGCACCAATAGACTCCCCCTCGGATGTTGACGAGTCTAAAGTGTCGAGTCTTAAACGTCTTCGGGCTTCTAGAATTTCTATCTGGATCTTGCCTTTCTCCAAAATCTTTCTTTCTCTAACTAACAGACTCCCCCTCAACTTGTGCAGGGATCGTAGTGTGGCTTTCGGATCTCTTAACTCTCTTGATCAAATCTCTTGATTCCTTAAGTTCATCAGCATCAGCAGTTCCAAGATCGTAACCTGGCTCAATTCTTGCTCAGGATCAAAATCTGGCTTACCTGCATAACCTCTACCCAAAACATAAGTTTCATAAAAGATAAGATATAACAAAATTAGAAAATCTGCTAACCACTTGTAGATACATACTTAATACATCATTTTCAAGCAACGAACAAAAAGATTTATCATGTAAGTCACTGATGAACTACTTGTATATATATCATTTTCTTTCCAAACACACACTCCCAAACCTGTTCGTCATGTTTAGCACTCGGAATTTTGAAAATTAGCTTTTCAACATCAGTTGTCTAAAATCTTTTTGAATTTTTCAAAATATATGCTAAAACACACCGAAAATCTTTTTTGAAATTTTGTAATGAAATGAAATGCAATAAAGAAATATATACAGACACTATTTTTGTGAGTTTGCGTAAGAGGATCATATCAGTTTTTGAGACAAATCACCAACACCGTTAAGCTTTTAAACATTTTAAGTTCTAAACAATTCACATAGATTGTCAGTATACTGATCCACTTAAATTTTCACACAACGTTCAACTGTTTCGAGATACGAGATTAATGTCTTAAGCACTTAAACTTAATCGCGTGTCCCACCTCAGAATATACTCCCGTATCCAGATCCCAATATTCAGTCTTACAGGTGAGTATACCACAGATGATATCTGTAAGGGAATAAATTATGAAACAGTACGAAACCGTGAGAGCTCAGCTCAGAACTTCCATTCAGCAGAGAGATGACGGTTCGACTTGGGTGGGTCCCCTTTAGAGGATCTTTTTTACAACAGCATTGATTAGCAATTTTATTGTCACATCATTGTATGCTGAGGGCGGCACTATATTTCAAGCAAGAAGAAAGTATTCTCCGGGGACTAGGCCATTGCTTTCGCAAAATCAGAAGTCCCGGGATAATACCCCAGATATCACTGAGCATAAAGACCTAGTATCTCAGAAAGAGGGACCTTTCAAACAAGATTTCGGGGGTTACCCATATATCCGAGAGATGTTACCCACGATATAAGCAAGTTTCAATTTAGATTTATATCTCGTCACAATCTACTAAATGTGCAAAAACCTACTGGCATATCATCAGTGAGACCGTTTATCACTATTTAACTTTCCATTTCTTTAGCATGCCGTGATCGTCCACTGATGTACTATCATTTCCTCTTGTCTACAACAAAACTCATTTTTGATTTTATCATGTTTTTGGCTTTTTCAAATTTTCTAATGTTTTTGGATTTTCTGAAATTTTTACTCCCCCTAAAATGCAAACACATTTTAGGAAATTTGAAAACAAACTATACAATAAAGCGACAACGGATGTCAATTCACTTCAGATCGCCATCCTCTTGGCATAAACAATTAGAACTCCCCCTTTCAACAAACTATTTTCCCATTGTGATTTCAAAACACTTAAGTTTGTTTTAATCAAATGGTTTTTCCGGAAAATTAGTTTTGTTGATTTTAATAAACCATTTGTAGGTTAGGGGTTCATCACATTGTTCTCGTTTTCAAAATACCACTTGTAAGTATGGTTCAATCAAGTTCAACTAAATGACCTTGATTAACCACTTGTTAATGAAAACCTCTTTCAACCACTTAGAGGTTCAATCACCAACCATAATCACTTGTAAATCAAAATATAACAATTTAAAAATACCACTTGTAGGTTTACCAAATAACCACTTGTAGAAGGATGCCGATTCCTGCTCCACTCTTACCAACCTGGGAGCTCCGGCAAATCACATTTGTACCAATTTTTAATTTTCAAAAACATTAGAATGATGCCGATTCATGCTCCACTATTACCAATTTGGGAGCTCTGGCAAGTCAGGATTTCAGTTAGGAAATACTTTCCCCCAAGCCTGACCAGCCTTGGGAGATTCTGGTACACACCTATCCCAGCAACATTTTGATTTATAAAATTCTTTAGAACTTTTAACCTTCCCATCGACCATCTTCCCGAAAACATGTTTAACTTTTCCATTAAAAACCTTTTCAGCATCAAATTCTGTGTTACCAGCAAAGAATTGACCTGAAATTTCAGTTTTACCCACTTTCAACTTCAAATTTTCCTTCGACAACTTGGGAAAATTTTCATCGTTCATCTCCGGAACGGAATTAACAACGTTTTTCTCAACAGATGACTCCTCTGACTTTATGGAATCAGATTCATTGCCAGAACTACTTTCCGATTTTACAACCCATTTTTGTTTTGTTAAATCAACTCTTCTTTTGTAAAAACGTTTTGAACTTTCACCTTCTTCGGAAGTTGAATTTTCAAACACTTTTGATTTCTCAGTTGATTGTTTCTTCTCAAAGACAAGTTTTTCTTTTAGTTTTGAGTTAGAAGTAACTTCCTGTTTTGTGTTGTTGGACTGTTGGCAATTCCAAGCAATATGTCCAACTTTTTGGCACTTAAAGCAAGTTCTTCTGTCAACTCTTTGAGCAAACTTCTTCACATTCCTCTTTACCTCAGCAAGAAACTCTTGATTTGATTGTTTCTAGAATGGTTTCTTCTGCTCAACTTCAGAACTTCCTCCTGAAACAAATGTTGTTTTTGGTTTATAAGTTTTCTCATTTTTATAATTTTCTGAATAACTAAAACCCAAACCTTTCTTTTTGAAATTACTGTTATGGTTTGGTTTCTTTTGAAAACCATAACCAGAACCGTAACCCTTTTTCTTGTTCAATCTCTGTTGAACTCTTGAAGTGTACTTTTTAGGTTTTTCAGCAAGATTTAAATCTTTTATTTCAGAAATATTAATTTCTGTTAATTTGAAAACCTGTTTGATCATTTCAGTTTTGACACTTCTTATTGGAAATTCCTCATCAGAATATAATTTGTCTGAATCATTCAAAGTATAAGCCACTTTGATTGGTTCGTCACTCAAATTAGATTTTGATAACAGGAATTCTTTATTGTAAACCCTTTTAACCGATGAACTTGGACTCTTTTCTGATGAACTCGAACTTTCAGACTTAGACTCCGGTTTTGACTCTTCATCCATATCCAACACCTGATCGACAACTTTCTTTAATAACTCAGACTCATGATCAGTGTCAGACGCTGTGAATGTAACATCAATATTGTCTGGTAATTCATCAATGTTTTCAGACTTTAATTTGATATTGAGAGCCTTGTTTAAGCGCTCCTCATTTGGCTTTCTGGGAGAATAACTTTCATGGATCGGGGTGGACATCTGTTATACTTGACACTTTGTTTCTTACCAGTATCAGTATCTTCAGTCTTTTTCTCCATGAATGCCTCAAGATCTGCAACAGTAGGATAAACACGATCAATCAAATAATCACAGGTTGTATAGCTCAACAACAATCGTTTAATCCTTTCATTCTCAATTTTCTCATGTTCCAACTCCTGTTTCAGCTTAGCACAATCTTCAATATACTCATTGATGACGCTCTGCTTTGTCATTAATGTTGCATTCATCTTCATCTGAGCAGTTTCAACTTCTAAATTTGTCTTTTTCAGATTATTAACTGTTATGTTTAGAACATCATAAGACTCCTTCACGTACTTCACATCAGATAACAAATTCTCTTTCATCTCTTCTAACTCAAGAACATTCTTATCTTTCTCTTCACACTGTTTGCAAGATTCCTCACATTTCAAACACGGTTTAACGATCTCAACTATCTTTTCAACTTCAACAACTTTTGCAACTTCAACAATCTTCTCTACTTCGACAATTTTCTCAACTTCGACCAGTTTTTCAACTTCGACTACTTTTTCAACCTCAACAATCTTCTCCACCACTTTCTCCACTTCAACGATTTTCTCTACTACTTTCTCAGTTGCTGGTTCAACATTAGCTTCTCCAGCTTCTGTCTTTGTCTTTTCATCAACTAGCCTTCTTGCTGCTTCCAGCTCTTTCTTCAATCTGGCAATCTTCTTCTGATTCAACATCTCCATTTTATCTGCAAAAAACAAATTAAAACTAGTAGGATCAATGCCTTTTCTAGCTTTGTTGAGATGTTCTTCCTCATCATCGGTATCCACATCACTTCCAAGATCTGGAAAAATCGGAATTCTTTTCTGATTAGTCTCATCTTCACCCTGAATTCTAGCAACAAAACCTGAACCAGATGGAATGTATTTATCCCAGCTAAATCCCTCTGCAACAAACTCATCATCTTGATCAATTATCCCAAAATAAGCTTTCTTATTTGCATCTTCGATCATTTTCCTTTTGTCATCGACAATTGGTCGAGCATGTGCAGTTTGTGGTTCCTTCTGTTGAGTAATCTGATGAAAAATAGATTTCTGATAATAGTTGTTCTTTTCTTGATTCCTGGTTGCTTCTTGATTTTTGCATTCTCATTTAAAATGACCTTTTCCTTTGCAACGGAAACAAGTGACTTTCGATTTGTCAAAACCCAATGGAGAAGTAGCCATTCCTCGAAACTCATCTCTACCAGTGATTTGTTGAAACTTTTCTGCCCTCCTCCAAGCACTAGCCAAGCACCACTTCACATCCATCAACTCAAGTTCCTCTGCGTCAATTTGGTCATAATCTTCCTCGGTAAGCATCGGATTTCCAATTCTGCCACCAATCAAGCTTTCATATGATTCCAACATTGCAACGAGAGATGTCATGTGTTGCTTTGCTATTTCTGGAGACAGATTTTGACCATTTTGAAAATTTAAAGTGACGTTGCATTGAAGATTTGTTGAATTCGGTTGTTGAGGACTTGATGTTGTAAAGTTTGGATCAAAGCTTGAATATGAGGATGAAGATCCACCACTCTGTGTCACATTATTACTCTTTGTTCCAGATGAGCTGTCAGCACTAAAACCAGTTTGGATCTTTGGGCTAGGTCTGGAGGTAGCCTCAAACTTGTTCCCTCTATAATACAAACTGACATCTTGTTTAGCATTTGGATTTGTCATGATAGCATTTTTCTGAATATCCAACTCATGCTCTTCAATTTTCTGAATAAACTGTGCCAGATTCATATTCTCAGACTTCCTCGTGTGTTTCACAATCATCAGATAAGTTCCCCATTTTTGTTATGGTAATGCATCAGCAAGTTTATCAACCCATTCCTCATCATCTTTTTCAATGTCCATTCTTCCCATTTCCAATACCATGTGACAGTATCTATCAATAGTCTCCTTTGTTGTTTCATGATCAAAAGCTGTAAACATATCAAATGATTTCTTCAATAAAGCCTTTTTATTTTTAATCATGTCTGCACTTCCTTTGAACTTTTGAATCAATGCATTCCAAATCGATCTAGCAGTACCCTCATGTTGGAGCAAAACAAATATATCTTCTTTAATCGCTTGTTGAAGAAAATTAATCATCATTTTCTCACTCGTGAACTTCAATTTGTCACCCTCTGAGTAGTCACAAATAGCTTTTTCAATCCCATGCTCGTTTTTCGGTTTTTCATAATCTTTGTGTAAAGCACACCATGCGTCAAACTTATACGCTTGCACTCAAGTTTCAAAACGATTTTTCCAACCTTTGAAATCTTCAATATACATCAGTTTTGGCGGTTTCTGATGCGTTCCCGTTTCATTCTCACTGTATAAAGTTTCAGCAGCAGTAACTGGTGCAACAGGTGTGGCAAAAGCATTGTAAAATTCCTCAGCCATGTTTCGGAAAAAATCTTCACAAAGTCAGTTTCAAACGGAATCGAAAAAATTCAAGCTGAAACACTCCTCAAGCGAAATAGCTGTCTCAAGCGGAATCACTCTGAAGCGAAATCTCTGATTTCGCTTGAACAACTATAATCTCAAGCGAAATATCTCTTTAAGCGAAATAACAGATTTCGCTTGAAACAACTCAAGCGGAATCAACCTTCTGAAGCGAAATCAACAAATTCAAGCGAAATACGGTGTTTTCAAACGGAATCAACCTGCTGATCTCGCTTGAACTTCTGCTGACATCATCAAATTCGATCTGTTTTCAAGCGGAATTAGGTATTTGAACAAGTTTTAAGCTGATTTTAGGTCCAAAACTCTCAAGGATTCATTAAAACACCGTTATGCATGTTATATGTGAAAATCAGACCATTTTGACCGTGAAATTTTGTAAATTTTGTAAAAGAAGGTGTAGAAGTCAGAAAAATGGCTATTTTTTGGCAAGAACTCTTCTTCCTGAGCTCTGATACCACTTGTAAGATCGATTCGTGACCCAAACGAGTCAATCAGAAGAGCTCTAGTCTGTTTCAGAGGCGAAAACTAAGAAACAGACGTGGAAAACAGCTTGTTTCACTATAAATCGTCTTGTATATTAATATCACAGCTTTACAGATCAAACGACGCGTCGGCAGTAGTTCGGTACTGGAATGATGAACAGTTGCAAATGAATCCACTTGAAGGCTATTTATAAAGCTGGGATTTCACTTGAAAGTCACAAGTATCAGTTCAAGCGAAATCACTTATGTTGATTTCGCTTGAAAGTGTACATGTTGCTTTCAAGCAGAATCACTTCCTTCAAGCGAAATTATACTAAGCAAACCCTAAAATCTCCTATTTTCTCGTACATCGCGCCCTGATCTAACAATTCTAATACAAGACTCGATACAAGACGAAGTAGACAGACGTATGCACCAACACTTAGCAACGTCCACTTGACTTTCCACGTCTCAAACCTCAGAAAGTGCCAAGCCGAGCAGAATTTACAAGTACCACTTGAGGATCTACAAGTGGACGAAACATTACACTTCATGGAAAAGCCTGTCGAGATCATGGATCGAGAAACCAAGAAGCTCAGACGCTCGCGCATTCCCATAGTGAAGGTCCGCTGGGAAGGAAAGCGTGGCGCCGAGTTCACCTGGGAACTCGAAAGTGACATGAAAGCTAAGTATCCGCAGCTATTCATTATGTCTGCGCCTTAATTTCGGGACGAAATTCCCTAAAGTAGGGGAGGCTGTAACAACCCGACTTTTTGAAGTCAACGTACAAGTCAAAGTCAAAGTCAAAGGAAGAAAAGATTGCTAATTGGATCTATCATTCCGTGCTTAATTATTGATTTTACTCTTTGACATATTAATCGATACTTTAATTTTAAGTTACTTTAGTTGTATTATGTGGAGTAAATGTAATAATCACAGTTTATCGCTAATCGACTTAACGCTAATCTCATCGCTATCGCATCGCAATTTGAATCGCATGTCCTGGATATCGTTTTACGTGAGTGTGCTATTTATGTGTTACTTGTGCATGTTTATTTATGTTGAGGTCATTAATCGCAAAAGCAATCGCAACTCTATCGCATCGCAATCTTATCGCGAACTCGAAATATAAGGTTACTTATGTTGTTGTATGTTAGTTAGGTTATTTGTGTAACTATTATTTAATACTATCGCATCGCTTACACGCTTAAACGCATCGCAACGCTCAATGCACGAAACAAAAAGTCGGAAACCAACTCACACTAACCATCCGATCAAAGGCCCTCCGATCCGTCACATTACACCGCCTTTCTCACCCTCTCACCTATAAATAGCACCTGTCACATCACTGTTCATGTGATGTGACAGCTCTCGTTCGACCAACACACTTTTGGCCTATTTTCTCTCGATTCCTCGCGATTCTTGTAAGTTTCTACTTCAAATCTTGTACTTTCTCAATCAGTACACACTTTCTCATCAATTTCACCAAGAAATCACAACTTCTCACCATGAAATCGGCTGGTTTAGGCTGTTCTAGGGTGATGTCATCATGGGTTCTCATGAACATCAAAGTGTGACCTCATTCCACCAAGAACAACTCAGATCTAAGAGATTTTGACATGTTTAAACACTGATTTCATCATAATCTAAACCTTTTTCAACTGATTTCCACTTTTCTTCAATATTCTCATCGTTTTACTCAAAACCGATAGAATCAGAGCTCGTTCAGGCCTTCTACTCGTTCTATAGTGAAGTGTTGGACTGAGAATAGGTTTCTATCGGAGAAGACGACCGATTCATGGGTTGAACATGAACAACCGTCAAGAACAGTTAACTGATCAGACGGGGTGATTCCCATCCAATCGGACTACATGGACTTGGTGGAGTTTCCATTGTTTAACACGTTGTCATACCGTCCCGATTCAATCGTAAAACTTCCAAACTTAGCAATTTTTACAAAGTTTTATAAACGAATAGGTTGCCAAACGGACTGTCATCCGATCGGATTGCCATCCGATCGAACGACAATCTGACCGGATGACTTGTGACGTCTTCACACTTAAAACATTTTCACAAAATTCAAAGGATAACATTTCAAACGAAAGGCTATCCTACCGAACGGTCTTCTGTCCGGATGACCATCCGACCGGATGACCTGGATTGTAGAAACACTTTTCTTCTCAATTTTGAAAATGCTACAATGAAAACTTCAAAGTCACATCATACACAAACACATCCTTCCCAAACAGATAACCCTCCGACCAAATGGTCATCCTTCCGGACAATCATCCGATCGGATGACAATCCGTCCTCACTTCAACACCGTTTTACACACCGTTCAACGCTTATACTGTCGTATTGTGTTCAGGCTAATCTCTCAGTGCTCCCTTCAATCCATGCTTGTGTTTATTCATTTAAACACGAACTGTGAGTATACTCGAACCCTTTTTGCTTTATGCACTTTTGGGTGTTACATACGTTACTTATTTCAAATCACAATCGACACACAACGCAAACACTTTTGTATGCTAACCAATACTGTATGATATACGTGTTACTCGATGAATGCTTGTATGTTATGTTTACACAGTGATTGTTTCCTGACACCTGAGCAACGATAGTACTATAGTTTGGATTCAGCACCTGTCGTGGACAGGGGTTGTTAAGGGTTTTACTTCACGTGTCACAATGGTGAGACGTGTTGCGCATTCTATAACTCGCAGTCATGTCTGTGCATATTTCATTGTCAATAACCTGCTAGCTTCACTTTTCAACATGTTACATGTTGGTTATGCCTAAACCGCTTTTGCTATCTATTATACTATCAAACTTGTATGCTCACCTTTACACTATGTGTATTGACTTTATTTTAACGTATGTGACATGTGTTTAGGATGCTTGTGCTTTGCCTGCTTTTGTTGAATCAAGCTAGGAGAGAGTCTAGAAACAAATAAACAATTTATGAGTTGTCGAAACTATGATTCGTCTTTGAGAACGAATTTTCTTTAATAACTGTTTTATTTTGATTTGTTATGGTATGGGACGTAACTTTAAATATATGGTAATTTAGTTGTTATGGATTCTCTTGGACAATCTGTTTCGCTCAGTGCCTCACCCTGATGTTTCCGCCATCGGTTGGGGTGTGACATCATTGTCTCTCTCTCTCATCTTAAGGGACCTACAACGTTTTCAGTAACACATTTTCACCCCGAAACAGACAAACACACACATGAGTCACTAACCAAGACCATCACTGGTTGTCTCCAACCTCCCTCAGCCTTCACCGTCCATCAGATCCTTGAAAGAACCTACCACTGTCGCACACCATTTTTTCCGGCAACCAACACCCCAAAATCCGACCACTTCAGTCCAGATCCAACGAGAACAAGATCCGGCGACTTCAGTCCAATTCATGATCTAGGGTATTCTGATTTAGGTTAAACATGAGTTCGATTTGGTATCCATCTGACGACTTCAGTCCGGTTTAGGCTATCAGGCGACCTATATTTAACGTTATGGTTCCGATTTGGGTTAAACATGGGCTTGATTTGGTGTTCGTCATTCAAATTCGGTTTTAGGGTTTCCAGATGGTAGTGGGAAGCCGCTGCCATCTGATCTAGGGTGCTAGTTGTGTGAGGGTAGGGATGGCAATGGTAGTGTACACCACCGGTGGTAGTTGTGTGAGGGTGGATATTGGTGGTTGTAGGTGGTGGGTTGGTGGTGAACAATGTTAGTTGTGTGAGGGTGGTTAGTGGTGGTTGCAGATGGTGGGTTGGTGGTGGTGGTTGGCTAGGGTTTTAACACACATATGGATTAAGTGCTTTATTTAATAGTTTTTGAATAAATTGGTAAAAAGACAATTATATCCTCATGTGCAATGCACATGACTAGATTTAACCATGAAATGTAACCAGGTTAGTGCTAAAGGACGTAGGGTGTAATGAAGTTTCCAAATAAAGGACTGAGACTGTAATTATTGAAGTTAAAGGTCATCTATTGCAATCCGATACAAACATAAGGGACAAAAAATGTAATTTACGCTTTTAATTTTTGCTATTCAAAAAGGGGTAGCGGCGCAGCTCGTTGCCCGTTTACCAACTATCTCGATGTAAATTATTATATAATATAAATGAGTACAACATTATCTCTAAATTTTTTATCTTAAGGTATAGAAAGTACCGGTGATGTACCGATTCTGTTACAAAACAATCTGATTTCTACCAGTACTACTGGAACCATTACTGATATTTGTCTTCAAGGTTTTCGATCAATGTAAAACACATGCCGATATCCTTTTGGTTTTGTCAAAATTAATGGTATCAACTGTACAAACTGAAAATATCCAAACCAGGAAGTTTATAAACCCTAGAAACGGAATATTCAGTAATACAACTAAAAAACGAACTGAGAAACAAACTCTCGAACTCTCAGATGATCATCAACACAATGATCAACACAAACGAACACAAGAATCAAAGCTAACAGCAAATCAGAGAGATTTGCCGTATGAAACCCTAGATCGCCCAAAGTGAGAGAACCAATGAGAGAGAAAAAAATATCTCAGATGACTTCTTCTAATGACCTGAGTGGACCCCTTTATACAGACCCGGATATAAGACTATATTCGAATACCCATATCCGGGTTATTAGGAAAGTTGGTGATGGACTGTTATAACTGCTCCAAGTCTTTTATCCAGCCCAGCTTCGAATTGTATCCAGCCCAGCAATTGTATCCAGCCCAGCTTCATTTAACCTCAGCAGCCCATCAGCCACAAAACATGAAAAAAACAAAAAAGACCATAAGACTTCAAATATCGTAACTTGTATGGAATTGAATAAATAAGATATGTATTTTTAAACCCCCCCCCCCCAATTCCATCAACTAAAAACATCAAAAAGTTTTAGTTCATTACACAAACGTTGAGGTGTTTTGACTAAGACACCTTTTGTAAATAAATCTGCAACTTGACTTTCAGATTTTATACCAACACATTTCAATGTGCCTTTAGCAATTAAATCTCTTAAGAAAAACAAATCTAACTCGAAATTGTTTGGTCCTATCATGAAAGACTGGATTAGCTGCAATAGACATTGCAGCTTTATTATCACAAAATAACTTAATAGGAACTTGTATATCTACTTGTAATTCACTTAACATGTTTTTAAGCTAAATTGTTTCACATGCAGCAACACACATAGACATATACTCAGCCTCAGCTGATGATCTAGACACAGTCGTTTGTTTTTTGCTTTTCCAAGATACCAAACAGTTACCTAAAAATACACAATAACCTGTAACTGATTTCCTGGTCAATAAACATTTTGCCCAGTCTGAATCAGCAAAGGCATTTAATTCAAAAGCACTGCTCTTACTGAATAAAAAACCTCTACCAGGAGCAGATTCAAGGTATCTCAACAAATGGAAAGCAAGTTTCAAATGACCATCTGTCGGACTATGCATAAACTGACTTAGAACATGAACTGCATATAAATATATGTCCTAGTGTGAGACAAGTAGATTAACTTTCCAATTAGCTGTTCATAACCAGTCACATTTTGTAAAGGACCAGAATTACTGTTAAGCATATTATTGACTATATGAATTTGTTCAATGAAAACATTAACTGGTTTGCACCCTAACATCCCATACTCAGCCAATAAGTCAGTATAGTATTTTTGTTGTGACAAGCATATACCATCAGCACACGACAACACCTCTATGCCTAGAAAATAATGTAAAGCACCAAAGTCTTTAATTAAAAACTTTGTTTAACTTTCTCTATTTCAGACAAAGAGTTTCCAGTAACAACAATGTCATCAACATATACTAATAAAACAATAAAAACACCATTCACATTCTTTATGAACAAGGAAGTATCACATTTACTTTGTACAAATCCACATTCAATTAACACACTAACCAGTTTCTCATTCCACATTCTTGGGGCTTGTTTAAGGCCATATAGAGATTTTTTCAATCTACACACTTTAGGTACCTCATAAGACTGATATCCTTCAGGCAATGACATATAAACCTCTTCATTTAACTCACCATACAAGAATGCATTATTTACATCTAATTCGAACAACTTCCAATTATTTTGAACAGCAAGAGATATAATACATCTAACTGTAACAAGTTTAACAACCGAAGAAAAAGTCTCCTCATAGTCAATGCCCTCTTTCTGACTAAACCCCTTTGTAACTAGTCTAGCTTTATATCTTTCTATTTCCCCATCAGACTTGTATTTTATTTTGTATATCCACTTACAGCCCACTATACTCCTATCATGAGGTCTATCTACCACATCCCAAGTGTCATTTCTATGCAATGCAAGAATTTCATCATTCATTGCATTAACCCAGTTGGGATCTTGAATAGCCTCTTTATAATTTTTAGGCTCGAGACTTTTAGTCAACATAGTGGCAAAACACTTATCTTCAAAAGTTAGATTAGAAAAAATTATAACCTTTTCTATTCCATACTTAACTTTACTATCAACAATAAAATCATCAAGTTTTCTAGGAAAAACAGTTACCCTAGATGACCTTCTAGGCAAAACGGATATTCAGAACCTACCGTGTCACCCTTAGAAGTTTGATGAGCTTCACTTGTGGTAGTTACAGGCTCAGCCCTGTCTAGTCACACACTTGACTCACCGGTCTGCTGAGTATCAGCCACAACATCAGGAGTTTCAGGTATCACAGACTGCTGTAACTCCTGTGTTCCCACATCAGACTCACCACAATCCCTTCTATCATCATAGGGATCATTCACAGTTTCCAAAGGTTTAGGTTCTGAGTTGTCATATAAGTCAAACAAATTTAGAGCATTAACATGCTTTATTGGATTAGAATCATATTTTTCAAAAACTGAGTTTTCCTTGAACGGAAATATTGTTTCATAAAACTTAACATCTCTGGAAAACAACACCGCTTTAGTATCAAAACTAAACAATTTATAACCTTTTTTTTCATAAGAATTGTTAGGGGTCATTTTCTTAACGTATATATCCTGACCAATATCCTGCCTATGTTTGTTCATTTGTGACCAGGATGCTGGAAGAGGATATTGCTAACATCTTGGGCGATATCCTGAGGCTTATTGAATTAACCACGTGCAGGTTAAGGGCTGAGACTTGCTAACGGTCAAGAGGACTTCTTCTCCTCAAGACTCGGACGAATTTGTTGAGGAAGAGACGTTGAGCCCGAAAGACCAGGTCTACAACGTTCGAAGAAGGAATATTCGGTGGATCCCGCAAGTTTAGGCTAGTTTGTTATTTTATCTTTACTATAAATAGATGGGGGCGGATCAGCTTAGAACACACGATTTTTCACTAACACTCTCATACACTTACACTCTCTAGCTCATCGCAAACACCACACTTGTATTCAAGTTTCGTTGTAACACTTAGTCGATCCGTACCACATCTTGCACTGTATCCTAATTTTTAAAGCAATAGAAGAACTAGGCAGCAGCGATTGTCAGCTCCCGGGGTTTTATGCCGGCGATCTAGATTGATCAAGGGCTTTCCTCGTACATCCCGTGTCGTTTACTTTACTTTTGCTCATTGTTTGATCATAGATACAGCTCTATATCCTGAGCCGTATCCTGAAACTGTTTTTACAAATTAACTTGATTAACATATTTTCGACACTCATTTCTAGCACACTACCTCACTTAACTAATTTGATCACTTAATTACTTCGGTAATTTTTTACCAAAACAATTTGGCGCCCACCGTGGGGCAAGTGGTGCTCTCTTTACTAAAACTTTTTGTCAAATCGCTAATCGGTTTTCTATTTTCAAAACTTTTTGCCATATTGTCCATAATGGCCTCAAGATCAAACATGAGTTCCTCTACTGTGTCTGCTATGACTTCTGCTACTACCGGTTCGGTACTTCCACCACCTCCTCCAAGGATGCCAGCCTCTACACAATCTCAAGATGTTATCCCAACTCGGAGTGTCCAGGGATCTGCTCCCGTTTTAGCTTCTAATGATGAAATTTTAACCTTATTTGGAAGTGTGCAGGAACAAATGAGGCAGCAACAGGAAACAAACCAAATGCTTTTGAGGGAAATACAACTCTTGAAGGCTGGCTCGAGCAGATCTGCTGAGGACAATGTCACTCCGTTACACCCCAGAGCGTTGAACTTTAGTTCAGCTGTATATACCGAGGATAATAGGGGGAATATCGTGCCCAGTCTTCCTCAGAATCATACTCCTGAAATACCCTCCTCGATTAGGATGTCAACCATGAGGAGCTCAGGATATGCTTCAGGATATGGGCAAAATCCTCCAACGGGTAACGTGTCGAATAATAACAATACTCATGCTACTAACAGTGGTGGATCTTTGCAGGATATAGGTGTAACATCAGCACTTACCAGGGAACTTCAGAAGTTGAAGGACATGATATCTAGTGTACCTGGGGTGGTCCAGCCGATCCCGGAAGTATCTCAAAACAGCCACAAGATATCTCGTTTTGCATATCCTATCTGTGATGCTGAGATCCCAAAGAGATTCCAAACTCCCAACATGAAGCTTTATGATGGGAGTACGGATCCTGAGGAGCATATTGCTCAGTATAGGGAAAGAATGGAGATTAACCCTATCCCTCCGGAGCTCAAGGAAGCGTGCTTATGCAAGGGATTTGGTTCTACTCTAACAGGATCGGCCTTAAAATGGCTATTAAACGTTCCTCCTCACTCAATTACTTCATTTGCTCATTTGGTTAATTTATTTAACAGTCAATTTTCTTGTAGTCGGAGTTTTGAGAAACTAACCAGTGATCTTTACAGGATAACTCAAGGGCCTCAGGAATCCTTGAGGGATTATGTGAACAAATTCAGTCGAGAATCCTTGGATATCCCACATCTTGATGTTGCAACAGCTGTGCAAGCTTTCAAGATGGGATTAGAAAAGGATTCTCAGTTTTATCAGGATCTCGTAATGAATCCCTGCAGGAATCTCGACGAAGCTCGTAACAGGGCTTTGAGATATATCCGTCTGGAAGATGACAGAAAGATGCAAGAAAGGATGAACTCATCCAACACTTATGAGTCAACTAATAGGAAGTCAGAATCCTCGTTCAAGTCATATCGGCCTAAGCCGTATAATAGAAATGAAAACAAAAGAGTGAACGCTGTTGAAGATGAGGATCCTGAAGAGTATCCTGAGTTGTCCGAATATTGCTTTTCTGTTAATATTCCTGAATTGATGTATGCTATGCAGGGCCTAGGAGACAAGGCTAGGTGGCCTCGAAAGAATCAACAAAAGGCTGACTGGAAAGATAAGTCAAAATGGTGTGCTTTCCACGAAGATTTCGGACATATGACTGAGGATTGCATTGCTCTAAGGAAAGAAATAAGCTATCTTCTAAGCAAGGGATATCTGAAAGATCTCTTGGGAAGAAAGAAGAACAAGGGTCAGGATACCGAGAAGGATCCTGAAAGAGCAGCATCACCTCCCGCGGATGCCAAGATAATCAACTTCATTTCGGGAGGATCCGACATTTGTGGAACATCGTATTCGGCGGCAAAGAGACATGCAAAGGAATCCAAGGCCGAAAGGGGAAACAAACCTGTCAGGATGACTACCCTCACAACTGACAAAGTGATCACTTTTGATGCTGATGACAGGGATACTGTCCAAGATCCTCACCATGATGCTCTGGTAATAACGTTATATGTGGCTAACCATTTTGTACGCAGGATACTGGTTGATAATGGCAGCTCCGTCAACATAATCCAACTAGAAACTCTGAAGAGAATGAATGTATCTCCAATGGATATCACTTCAAAGTCTACAGTGCTTGTTGGGTTCAGTGGAGAGGCTAGAAACACAGTGGGAGAGATAAAGTTGCCAGTATACGTTGAAGGAGTCAACTCGATACAACGTTTCTGTGTGATGGATTCTCTATCCTGCTATAACATCATACTGGGAAGACCATGGATTCACGATATGAAGGCCGTGCCTTCAACATATCACCAATGCATCAAGATACCTACCCCTTGGGAAGTGGTCAAAGTTGATAGTGATCAGCAAGAGGCGAAAGAATGCTACTCATACTCGATGAAATCCTCAACCAAACCCAGTGCAGCATAGCAATTAAAGACGCGGGCCCAGGATATCATGGAGGATCCGGAGCAGGATGTGAAGAAAATTATCCTGGACCAGGATAATCCCGATATTTCGGTGCTCGTTGGGACCAATATCCCTCAGGATATTGAAGAACAATTAATTAACTTTTTGAAATGCAGGATGTCTACGTTTGCATGGAAGCATGAGGATATGACAGGCATATCCAAAGATATTATCACTCACAAGCTTGGAATTGATAAATCATTCAAGCCTGTGCAACAAAAAAGAAGGAAGTTTGCTCCAGAGCGGAACGCGATTATCCAGGAGGAAGTTGAAAGATTATTAAAGTCCAGAATGATCAGAGAGGTTAAGTTCCCAAGGTGGCTAGCAAACGTGGTTGTAGTACAGAAGAAGAATGGGAAATGGAGAGTTTGTGTAGACTACACAGACTTGAACAAAGCTTGTCCTAAAGACCCATTTCCTCTTCCACACATTGATGCAATGGTAGATGCCACTGCTGGGCATGAAATGCTGACCTTCATGGACGCATCTTCAGGATTTCAACAGATCCAAATGGAACCTTCTGACCAGGAGGATACCGCCTTCATGACACCAACAGGTATTTATTGTTATACAGCTATGCCTTTTGGTTTGAAAAATGCAGGTGCAACATACCAAAGATTGGTAAACATGATGTTCAAAGACAAACTGGGGGACACCATGGAAGTATATATCGATGATATGGTGGTGAAATCTAAAAAGGCTGAGGATCACCTCCAGGATATCAAGGGAGCATTTGATATCCTGGATCAATACAACATGAAGCTGAATCCTGCTAAATGCCATTTCGGAGTGGGGGCAGGAAAGTTTCTTGGGTATATGGTGACGAAAAGGGGGATAGAGGCAAGCCCGGAGCAGATTAAAGCTATCCTGGATATAAAATCACCCTCGAATATGAAGGACGTACAAAGATTAACAGGCCGAGTAGCAGCTCTAAACAGATTTATCTCAAGATCCTCAGAGAAATGCAAAGACTTCTATGATATCCTAAAGAAGAACAAAAGATTCGAATGGGGGGAAAAGCATGAAGCAGCCCTGCAGGATTTGAAACGGTATCTCTCAACCGCACCTCTATTGATGAAGCCGGAAAATGGTGAACCACTATCCCTGTACCTTGCTGTATCAGGGAATGCTGTAAGTGCCGTTCTTATAAAAGACCATGAAGGTCAGCAGTATCCTGTTTATTATGTTAGTAAAAGTTTGTTAGATGCTGAAACTAGGTATCCTCATTTAGAAAAATTGATACTAGCATTAATTATGGCATCAACGAAACTTAGGCATTATTTCGAGACACATAGGATACATGTTCAAACAAATTATCCTATCAAAAATGTGCTTAGGAAACCAGAAATGTCAGGCAGGATGGCCAAGAGGTCAGTAAAATTGAGTGCTTATGATTTAGTATACGAACCTAGGAATGCCATAAAGTCTCAGGCTTTAGCTGACTTTGTGGCTGATTTTAGTAGTGACATTCAGGACGAGGTAGATCTAGAAGTTCAACAGCTAGGAGAATCCTCAGGATCCTGGACATTATATACTGATGGTGCATCTAATGTAAGAGGAGTAGGATTAGGAATACTACTAAAATCGCCACAGGGGGACATATTACCCCAGGCTATTAGGTGTGAATTTCCTGCTACTAATAATGAAGCAGAGTATGAGGCTTTAATTGCAGGATTAGAGTTGGCTAAGAGCATGAGTATCAAAAATTTTCAAGTATATGTTGACTCTTTGTTAATCACTAACCATTTTAATGGATCCTATGCAGTTAAGGGAGAGAAATTAATCGAATATCTCGATATTCTCAAAAAATTAGCAGGATATTTAGATGTTTTTGTACTTAAACAGGTACCAAGGGAGGATAATGCTGAAGCGGATGCCTTAGCAAATTTGGGATCATCGATCAAGATACCTGAAGGGACGCAAATACCAATACTACATGTCCTATATCCTGCAACGAATCCTCAGGATAAAGAGGTAGCTGGTATTCAGGATCCTGGAGTAGAACATCTTGAAGAGGATCCTAAATCCTGGACAGCTCCAATCATGAAATATCTCAAAGAAGGACACATCCCTGGAAATGAAAATCCTAAGGCATTTAGGATGAAGGTATCACGATTCGCTATTATAGATAATATTTTATACAAAAAATCTCTTGCAGGACCGTATTTGAGGTGCTTGGAGGATCCTGAAGCCAAGGAAGTACTTCAGGATATACATGAAGGGGATTGTGGTAACCATGCTGGGGGCAGGTCGTTATTCTCAAAAGTATTAAGAACAGGATATTATTGGCCAACAATGAGAAAAGATGCCGCAGAATATGCTCGAAGATGTGACTCATGTCAAAGACATAGTAACATACTGCATCAACCTGCTGAACCATTGTATCCTATTGTTTCCCCTTGGCCATTTATGAAGTGGGGTATGGATATAGTGGGAAAGCTACCGAAAGCTCCGGGAGGAAAAGTCTTCATGCTAGCAATGACGGATTATTTCTCTAAGTGGGTTGAAGCTGAAGCATTTGTTCAAGTTAGAGACCAAGAAGTAGTATCCTTCATAAAGAGGAATATCCTGACCAGATTCGGAGTACCAGCTGAGATAATCTGTGACAATGGTTCTCAGTTCATAAGTAAGAGGACTACTGACTTTTGCAAGAGTTGGGGAATCAAAATGATCACATCTACTCCGGTACATCCTCAAGCAAATGGACAAGCAGAATCCTCAAACAAGATAATTGTCAATAACTTAAAGAAAAGGCTTGGAGCCAAAAAAGGAAGATGGGCAGAAGAATTACCCTTTGTTTTATGGGCTGATAGGACAATGGTAAAAAATGCAACAGGCCAAACCCCATTTTCCTTGGTGTTTGGAGCAGAAGCAATGATTCCAACGGAAATGACGATACCTACTGCAAGATCTGTCTTAAGTGATCCTGAGAAGAATCCTGAAGCCTTGAGTTAGGATTTAGACACTATAGATGAAAAGAGAGATGCGGCAAGGCTAAGGATGGCAGCATATCAACAGAGAATATCCAGGGCATATAACAAGAATATTAGAACCAGAAGATTTAAGGTTGGAGATTGGGTGTTAAGAAAGGCTTTTCAAAATACTACTAATCCTGCTGATGGCAAGTTAGCTCCAAAATGGGAAGGACCATATGAAGTTGAATCAGAAGCAGGGAAAGGAGCATACAGACTCAAGAATATGGAGGGGGATATGCTACCGAGATCTTGGAATGCTATACACCTTAAGCTCTATTTCAAGTGAGTTTAGAATTCAATTTCTAACTCAGAATGGTATGAATTCTATCTTTTTTAAATACGTTTTGGTTTAATTTATTTTTTGAAACTCAATACTGACTTAAGCATCGGAGGGGTGTTAGCCAAGCTAACACCCACCTTAGTTTACAGTTGTTTTGCAAGATATGTTCCAGGATATAGCTCCAGGATATGCACTCAGGATAACTCAGAAGATTAGAGGATTGGCCCCCTCTCTTACGTTTAAGGGATACTGATTCCTTCACAGGTTTAAAGGTATTCACCTTTCTTCGGAATTGGGTTTAAACACCCCGCCTGGAGCGCAAGTTATTCAGGGATAGTTCAAGGTGGCGGGACAAGTCCATGTAAAAGTGGCTGACAATTTCGTTACTGTTGGCTATATCCTGAATCCTAAAGGTATATGAGGATTGATCACCCTCTCTCACGAAAGGGTATTTTCATACTCTCTAAGGTTTAAAGGTTTTCACCTTTCTAAGTCTTGGAGTTTATACACTCCCGCCTGTAGCGCATGAAAAATTGGGATTTTCCCCAGGATACAAGGGATTTATCTCCAGTACATCCTTGGGTTTTACCCTTGGGACATAAAAAATCTCTTATGCAATGGAAACTGACATTAAGTAGATTTCTAAGATACTTGAAGGCATTGTATACAGGGGACATTCCTTCCAAGGTGGTGGTGTAAAGCTAAAAGGATGAAGTTTGCGACTAATGCACTAAGTACCTTGCACAGGGGACATCTTCACTGGAAGAGTTGCAAAGGGATTGAAGTTAGGTAATAGGTTTATGTCCTATTTCTGGTATGATCTTCCCTTTGTAAGCCTCGTTTAGGTTTTTGGTGACATTATGTTAAGTATCCTGATATATATCCTCAAAGTCCTTTTAAGGATATTTGATTAGGATGTTTGAAACAAATATTGGTTTGGAACTTTGATCATTTAAATATTATCAAAACTTGGTTTTGAAAAGATAAACTATTTTTTACTTTCTAAAAGAAATTTTTACAAACTTGAAGGAACGTTTGGAAGATCTATCTAATAAAAGGCTTTTGCAGTATGTTGCTGAGCATACTGATCAGGATATTTTATACAAAATCTTTACAAAAATAAGACTAAATAATGCAAAGTAATGCAAGGTAACAGAAAATAAGTCAAGAGATGAAATTATTCTTAAAGCGATCAATACTGGTTGATAACCGAAGGTTTCATCCTGAAACCTAGGACCCATCCGCCTTCGGTTATCAAATTGTTTAGAGGCAGAAATGAAAATTGTTCATAAAGACATAAAATTGTTCGAATGAAAATAAGCTCTAGGGGGTAGTGCCTTCTTGGTCCATAGCGGTTTCAGCAACATCCATCTTGGGATCCGCCTCAGCATCCTTGTCAGCATCGATTGCCTTTTCAACTGCTTTAGAAGGTTCATCGACAGTTAATTTGGAAGAGGTACCGCCAAGATTCTTCAGCTTGGTCTCCCAAGCACCAACGTCCCAAGAAGGGCATTCGAAGCCTAATGTTTTGGCTTCGTGAGCCATCTTCAACCTAGCCTGGAGAAGAGAAATGACGACGGAACTTTTGAGGCTTTCTCGGTAACTGACCATATCCCGTTCGTACTGCACATGGGCAGCTTCCAGATCGGCCTGGGCTTGAAGAGTAGCTTTGTTGAGAGCAACTTGGTGTTCCTGGGTCATAGCTTTGTATTTCTCCTTGTAATGACGAGACTTGGCGGCCGCGATCATACCTTGGTCAGAGATTGTGATTTCTGCTTCCTTTAGCTTAGATTCAAGTGTTTTGTTAAGCTTGCAGGATTCTTGATATAAGTGAACCAAACGCTCAAGACCCTACAAAGGTAAGAGGACAGGGATTAATATTATTAAATCTTTGAAAATAGTCTAATTTGCAGGATATGATATGAAGATACTAACCTGGTTAAGAAAAGAAGTCATAAAACCACTGGCTTCAATGAACCCGTGCTTTTCATAAGGAAAGGTGTCAGAAATGACAGGGGAATCGGGTTCTTTCCTTTTGCGGGAACTTGAACTCCGGGGCTTGGTAGCCGGTGAAGGTTTAGG
Organism: Helianthus tuberosus; assembly: GCA_030545235.1. Taxonomy (NCBI): domain Eukaryota; kingdom Viridiplantae; phylum Streptophyta; class Magnoliopsida; order Asterales; family Asteraceae; genus Helianthus; species Helianthus tuberosus. Next base: position 141,675,848 of record CM060359.1, on the reverse strand, counting down.
AATGATGATGGCTTTGGAGCTGCTGGGTTTGGATGTAGCAGTGGTCTTGGAGCCAGGTTCTTTCTTGACCTGGATCTGGTCAGAATAGCTATCCAGTTCGTCAAGATCAAAGACTTCAGGGATCTTAGCTGGTGCTACGTAAAGGGAAAAGTTTTACTCTTTATCATTATATTGTTTTGACTAATTATTTTGAAAGGAATTCTTACCAGACATCTCGGATGATGAGTACTGACTTGAACTCGGAACGTGTGTGGTAAAAGTCCTGTCTATTGCAGGTAACCGGTAAACGGTATTGATTCTCTCTTCTGACTCAGCGGTAGGAGGAGCAACTTCCTTGAAGTTCACTGCATAAAGGTCAAAAAGAAGAATATTAATAGAGGATAACAATCAAATCGTCTATGAGGATATTTATGATCCTACCGGTGGTTAACCACTCCACCGGAAGGTTGGCACCCTCAGCAATGGAATCTCGTTTGACAAAGAAGAATTTGCGTTGCCATCCGTCTTCGTTTTTGGTGGCTTTGAGAATCAGGGGTTTGCTAGAGGTTGAAAAAAGCAAGAACCGGCTAGAGCCGTGGGATCAGAGGCGATAAGCAATAGGTAAATCCTCGATGCAGAGGTCAGAGCAATGGAGGTTTTTGATTTGGTTGAGTACAATCAAAACTCTCCAAACCATGGGCATGGTTTGAGCAAAAGAGATGCCAGTAATACGAAAGAATTGCATCATGAATTCAGGAAAAGGGTATCGAAGACCTAGTGAAAAAGGATATGCTGGAAAACAGATCCATTCGGTAGAAGAAACATCCGATCGGATTGACCGATCGAATGGCCTAAAGACTGTGCTGTCAGGGAAAGCGCCGGAGGCTCTTAAAGCTGCAATGTCTGCGTTGTCAAAAGCGCAGATCTCCTTCTCGGGATTTTTAAGAAGATTCTGCTGGGTGAAGGTCTCGGCGGCCATTGCTAGAAAGATGAAGTAAATTGACAGGAAGAAAATCAGAAATGGAGAATTACCTGAAGGGTCTGTTGAAGATATCTGCTTTTCAAACAAGAAAAGAGAAGATATAGGGGCATCGTGGATCTCCATTGAGTAAAAAACGCGTTGGAAGTTACGATGTGATCTTGACCGTCGCTTCGTTTTAAATGCCTTGAGTTGTGGGATAAGATTTTTGAAATATATCCGTTGGATTGGTATACCAACCGATATATTTGGGGACAATTGTTAGGGGTTATTTTCTTAACGTATATATCCTGACCAATATCCTGCCTATGTTTGTTCATTTGTGACCAGGATGCTGGAAGGGGATATTGCTAACATCTTGGGCGATATCCTGAGGCTTATTGAATTAACCACGTGCAGGTTAAGGGCTGAGACTTGCTAACGGTCAAGAGGACTTCTTCTCCTCAAGACTCGGACGAATTTGTTGAGGAAGAGACGTTGAGCCCGAAAGACCAGGTCTACAACGTTCGAAGAAGGAATATTCGGTGGATCCCGCAAGTTTAGGCTAGTTTGTTATTTTATCTTTACTATAAATAGATGGGGGCGGATCAGCTTAGAACACACGATTTTTCACTAACACTCTCTTACACTTACACTCTCTAGCTCATCGCAAACACCACACTTGTATTCAAGTTTCGTTGTAACACTTAGTCGATCCGTACCACATCTTGCACTGTATCCTAATTTTTGAAGCAATAGAAGAACTAGGCAGCTGCGATTGTCAGCTCCCGAGGTTTTATGCCGGCGATCTAGATTGATCAAGGGCTTTCCTCGTACATCCCGTGTCGTTTACTTTACTTTTGCTCATTGTTTGATCATAGATACAGCTCTATATCCTGAGCCGTATCCTGAAACTGTTTTTACAAATTAACTTGATTAACATATTTTCGACACTCATTTCTAGCACACTACCTCACTTAACTAATTTGATCACTTAATTACTTCGGTAATTTTTGACCAAAACAAGAATATCCAATAAACACACACTTTTCTGCTCTACTAGTTAGTTTATCGTTTTCATTTAAACTTGTACAAAAACACAAACACCCAAACACTTTTAAATGATTCAAGAAGGGCTTAAAATTATAGACTAATTCATAAGGGGTCTTGCCAGACAGAACAGATGAAGGAGTCCTATTAATAAGATAAGCAACAGTCAGAATACATTCATGCCAAAATCTAACATGAACATTACTTTGAAAAATTAAAGCTCTAGCAACATTCAACAAATGTCTGTGTTTTCTCTCAATAATACCATTTTGTTGAGGTGTATAAACACACGTAGTTTGATGAACTATTCCCTTTTGTTTACAAAAACTTGGCATTTGGCTATTTACAAATTCTGACCCGTTATCACTTCTAAAACATTTCACAGTTTGTTTAAACTGTGTTTGTATTATATTTACAAAACTTTGTATATTTTCAAAAACCTCAGATTTGTTTTTCATTAAACAAACCCAAACAGCCCTGGAATAGTCATCAACTATGGTTAGAAAATATTTATGTCCTTCCCTAATAGCAACCCTATAAGGGCCCCATACATCTAAGTGAACAAGCTTACCTAGATAAGAGCTCTTGTGCTCACTTAGAGGAAAAGGCGCTCTGTGTTGCTTGGCCCTGTGATACACATCACAGGGACCATGATCAGACCCAAAAGTAACCTTTAAAGTATCTTTAAATACTTTAATAGCCTGATCAGCAGGGTGTCCTAATCTAGCATGCCATAACTTATACAAACTAATACTATTAAAGCACACCTCATTTGACACCACAATATTACCACACAAGTATAAACCTTCCACCTGATTACCAATCACCGGGACTTTCTTGGTTAATAAGTCATGTATAAAACATTTATGTTCATCAAAACCAACATACAAGTTATTGTCTCTAGTCAACTTATGAACTGATATAAGATTTACAGAATATTCAGGGACAACAAACACATCATGTAAGGTAACACCTTCCACTATTTTTAAAGAACCAATTTTAGTAACAGTTGCACTTGTACCATTTGGATGTTTAACTTGTATTTTCAGATTAGACACATCCATAAATTCAGACAAATCTTTTTCAGATTTAACCATATGATTATTAGCTCCTGAATCTATAATCCAACCAGTTCCATTCCCTATTTTATTACCAAAGGAATATAAAGGTTTAGTGAACACATTTGAACACAAAAACTCACCTGAAACATTGCAGCTCTGCGGTGTTTTAGGTGCCTTATCCTTTAACAAACTCAACAATTTAGACACTTGATCAGGAGTTAAAGAAGTAATAGGAATATTAGTTTCATCTACAACAGTATTGTTACTAGATCCAGCCTTCCTACCTTGATTCCCTCTTGGTGTTTTCATCCAAGAGGGGTATCCAATTAACTCAAAACACTTATCAATAGTATGACCAACTTTGTTACAATGTGATTATTTTAAACTCTGATTTGAACTTTTATTGAATTTCTTATTAAAATCAGAACCTTGATTTGACTTGGACACAAAACTAACAGTTTGATTCCTTTTAATACTATTATTACAAGAGTTCTTATGAGATTCTTCTCTAGAAACTATAGAAAAAGCTTCTTTAACAATAGGTAATGTTTCTTTAGTTAACAAAGTGGTCCTAACCGACTGATAAGTGTCATCAAGTCCTATGAGAAACTGCATGAGTTTAATCATGTGACTAAAGTTATTAAACTCAGTTGCAGCTTGACATGTACAAGAAGGAAGGGGCAATATTTGATCCAGTTGTTTCCACATAACATTCAACTTGTTATAATATTCAGACACAGATTGACCATTTTGACTAAATGAATTGATCTTTTGATGCAGACCAAACACAACTGACCCATCTATTTTATTATAAGTTTCTTTTAAGTCCTTCCAAACTTCAGAAGCGAGTTCGGAATAAACTTGACCTAAGAAAAGTTCTTCTGATACAGAATTAAGTATCCATGTTAACACAACAGAGTTGCATCTTTCCCATTGATTAGCTAAAACTTCATCTGTTAAAGATTTCTCACATGTACCATCTGTTATGGGTGAAATTCTGAGCCCATATCCTGAGAAATATCTTGGATTATATCTTGGTTATATGATATCTGTTCACATCCGGGATGCTGATTCAGGATATTGGTAACATCCTGAATGGTATCCTCAGGATCACTAACGGATTATGTGTAGGTACGTGGGTTAGAAGCTAGCAACGTTCACAAGGAATCATTTCGTGGAAGACTCGGTCCAAGTCGTTCAAATAAAGACGTTGAAGCCGCATTACTCGGTCTACAACGTTTACTATGGAATATTCGGAGTATCCCATATTTATAGGAATTTTCGTTTGTAATTTGTTACTATAAATAGGTGGGTATACCAGATCGAATGGGACATCACATCAACACTCATTACACTCTTACACTTGTTCTCTAGTAATTTTCACTCTCGCACAAAAGCATTGTAACACTTAGCGATCTGGTCAATATCCTGCACTGTATCCTGAAGTTTAAAGCAATAAGAAGAACAAGGCAGCTGCGATTGTCAGCTCCCGAGGTTTTATGCCGGCGATCTAGATTGATCAAGGGCTTTCCTCGTATAACTCGTGTCACTCCCTTTACTTTTTGCTCATTGTTTGATCGTAGATACAGCATCCTGAGCCGTATCCTGAATACTGTTTTTCCAAACAACTTAACCAGCATATTTTAAACACACTTTTTAGCACACTACCTCACTTAACTAATTTGATCACTTAATTGCTTCGGTAATTTTTGACCAAAACAATTTGGCGCCCACCGTGGGGCAAGTGGTGCTCTCTTTACTAAATTTTTTTGTGAAATCGCTAATCGGTTTTCTGTTTACAAAACTTTTTGCCACATTGTTTACAATGGCCTCAAGATCAAACATGAGCTCCTCCACTGTCTCTGCTACAACTTCTACTACTACTGGTCCGGTGCTTCCACCACCTCCTCCAAGGATGCAATCTTCTTCACAACCCCAGGATATTATCCCTACTCGGAGTATTCAGGGATCTGCTCCGATTTTAGCTTCTAATGATGAAATTCTAACCTTATTTGGAAGTGTGCAGGAACAAATGAGGCAGCAACAGGAAACAAACCAAATGCTGCGGAGGGAAATACAACTGCTGAAATCCGGCTCGAGCAGATCTGCCGAGGATATCGTCACTCCACTACAACCCAGAACTTTGAACTTCAGTTCGGCTGTGTACACTGAGGATAATAGGGGGAATATTGTGCCCAGCCTTCCTCAGAATCATACTCCTGAAATACCCTCCTCGATCAGGATGTCAACCATGAGGAGCTCTGGATATGCTTCAGGATATGGGCAGAATCCTCAGATGGGTAATGTGTCAAATAATAATAATACTCATGCTGCTAACAATAGTGGATCTTTGCAGGATACAGGTGTAACATCAGCATTTACTAGGGAGCTTCAGAAGTTAAAGGACATGATATCCAGCGTGCCTGGAGTGGTCCAGCCAATCCCGGAAGTGTCCCAAGACAGCCACAGGATATCTCGCTTTGCATATCCTATCTGTGATGCTGAGATTCCAAAGAGATTTCAAACCCCCAACATGAAGTTTTATGATGGAACTATGGATCCTGAAGAGCATATTGCCCAGTATAGGGAAAGGATGGAGATTAACCCTATCCCTTCGGAGCTCAAGGAAGCTTGCTTGTGCAAGGGTTTTGGTTCTACCTTAACAGGATCAGCCTTGAAATGGCTCCTAAATGTTCCTCCTCATTCGATTACATCATTTGCTCACCTAGTGAATTTATTTAATAGTCAGTTTTCTTGTAGTAGAAGCTTTGAAAAACTAACAAGTGACCTCTACAGGATAACACAGGGGCCACAAGAATCCTTAAGGGATTATGTGAACAAGTTCAGCTAGGAATCTTTGGACATTCCGCATCTTGATGTTGCAACAGCTGTGTAGGCTTTCAAGATGGGGCTGCAAAAAGATTCTCAATTTTACCAAGACCTTGTAATGAACCCATGCAGGAACTTGGATGAAGCTCGAAACAGGGCCCTAAGATATATTTGATTGGAGGATGACAGAAAGATGCAAGAGAGGATGAACTCATCCAACACCTATGAGACAACTAACAGGAAGTCAGAATCCTCATTTAAGCCATATCGCCCTAAGCCATATGGTAGAAATGAAAATAAGAAAGTGAATGCTATCGAAGACGAGGATCCTGAAGAATATCCTGAATTATCTGAATATTGCTTTTCTGTTAACATTCCTGAATTGATGTATGCCATGCAGGGTTTAGGAGACAAGGCTAGGTGGCCTCGAAAGAATCAACAAAAAGCCGATTGGAAAGATAAGTCAAAATGGTGTGCCTTCCACGAAGACTTCGGACATGTAACTGAGGATTGCATTGCTCTAAGGAAAGAAATAAGCTATCTTCTAAGCAAGGGGTATCTGAAAGATCTCTTAGGAAGAAAGAAGAATAAGGGTCAGGATACTGAGAAGGATCCTGAGCGAGCAGCCTCACCTCCCGCGGATGCCAAGATAATCAACTTCATTTCGGGAGGATCCGACATTTGTGGGACTTCGTATTCGGCAGCGAAGAGACATGCAAAAGAAGCTAAGGCTGAAAGGGGAGACAGACCTGTCAGGATGACTACCCTCACAACTGACAAAGTGATCACATTTGATGCTGATGACAGGGATATTGTCCAGGATCCTCATCATGATGCTCTGGTAATAACGTTATATGTGGCTAACCATTTTGTACGCATGATATTGGTTGATAATGGCAGCTCCGTCAATTAATCCAACTAGAGACTCTGAAGAGAATGAATGTATCTCCGATGGATATCACTTCAAAGTCCACCGTGCTTGTTGGGTTCAGTGGAAAGGCTAGGAACACAGTGGGAGAGATAAAGTTACCAGTATATGTTGAAGGAGTCAACTAGATACAATGTTTCTGTGTGATGGATTCTCTATCCTGCTATAACATCATACTGGGAAGATCATGGATTCATGATATGAAGGCTGTGCCATCAACATATCACCAATGCATCAAGATCCCAACCCCTTGGGGGGTTGTCAAGGTTGATAGCGATCAACAGGAGGCGAAAGAATGTTACTCATCCTCGATGAAATCCTCGACCAAGCCTAGTGCAGCATAGCAATTAAAGATGCGGGCCCAGGATATCGTGGAGGATCCGGAGCAGGATGTGAAGAAAATTATCCTGGATCAGGATAATCCTGATATTTCGGTGCTCGTAGGAACCAATATCCCTCAGGATATTGAAGAGCAGTTAACTAACTTTTTGAAATGCAGGATGTCAACGTTTGCATGGTAGCATGAGGATATGACAGGTATATCCAAAGACATTATCACTCAAAAGCTTGGAATTGACAGATCATTCAAGCCTGATCAGCAAAAAAGGAGGAAATTTGCTCCTGAGTGGAATACGATTATCCAAGAGGAAGTTGAAAGACTGTTGAAGTCCAGGATGACCAGAGAGGTTAAATTTCCAAGATGGCTAGCAAACGTAGTCGTGGTACAGAAGAAAAATGGGAAATGGAGAGTCTGTGTAGACTACACAGACTTAAACAAGGCTTGTCCTAAAGACCCATTTCCTCTTCCTCACATTGATGCGATGGTGGATGCTACTGCCGGGCATGAAATGTTGACCTTCATGGATGCATCCTCAGGATTTCAGCAGATTCAAATGGAACCTTCTGACCAGGAGGATACTGCCTTCATAACACCAACAGGTATTTATTGTTATACGGCTATGCCTTTTGGTTTGAAAAATGCAGGTGCAACATACCAGAGATTGGTAAATATGATGTTTAAAGACAAGCTGGGGGACACCATGGAGGTATACATTGATGATATGGTGGTAAAATCAAAGAAAGCCCAGGATCACCTCCAGGATATTAAAGGAGCGTTTGATATCCTGGACCAATATAACATGAAGCTAAATCCTGCTAAGTGTCATTTCGGAGTGGGGGCAGGAAAATTTCTAGGATATGGTGACCAAAAGAGGAATAGAGGTGAGCCCGGAGCAGATTAAAGCCATCCTGGATATTAAATCACCCTCAAATATGAAAGATGTTCAACGATTAACAGGGAGAGTGGCAGCATTAAACAGATTTATTTCAAGATCCTCAGAGAAATGCAAAGAGTTTTATGATATCCTGAAGAAGAACAAGAAATTTGAATGGGGTGAGAAGCATGAAGCAGCCCTGCATGATTTGAAGCAATATCTTTCAACTGCACCTCTACTGATGAAGTCTGAGAATGGTGAACCACTATCCCTATACCTCGCAGTATCAGGGAATGCTGTAAGTGCCGTCCTTGTAAAGGATCATGAAGGTCAGCAATATCCTGTTTATTATGTTAGTAAAAGTTTGTTAAATGCTGAAACTAGGTATTCTCATTTAGAAAAATTGATACTAGCATTAGTTATGGCATCAACGAAGCTTAGACATTACTTTGAGACACATAGGATTCATGTTAAAACAAATTATCCTGTCAAAAATGTGCTTAGGAAACCAGAGATGTCAGGCAGGATGGCCAAGTGGTCAGTGAAGTTGAGTGCTTATGATTTAATATATGAACCTAGAAATGCCATAAAGTCTCATGCTTTAGCTGACTTTGTGGCTGATTTCAGTAGTGACATTCAGGATGAGGTAGACCTAGAAGTCCAACAGTTAGGAGAATCTTCAGGATCCTGGACGTTATATACTGATGGTGCATCTAATGTAAGAGGAGTAGGATTGGGAATACTACTAAAATCGCCACAGGGGGACATATTACCCCAGGCTATTAGGTGTGAGTTCCCTGCTACTAATAATGAAGCGGAGTATGAGGCTTTAATTGCAGGATTAGAGTTGGCTAAGAATATGAGTATCAAGAATTTGCAAGTATATGTTGACTCCTTGTTAATTACTAATCATTTTAATGGATCCTATGCAGTCAAGGGTGAGAAATTAATCGAATACCTCGATATTCTCAAAAAATTAGCAGGATATTTCGATGTTTTTACACTTGAACAGGTACCAAGGGAGGATAATGCTGAAGCAGATGCCTTAGCAAACCTAGGATCATCGATCAGGATACCAGAAGGGACCCAAATACCAATATTACATATCTTGTATCCTGCAACGAATCCTCAGGATAAAGAAGTAGTGGGTATTCAGGATCCTGGAGCAGAGTATCCTGAAAAGGATCCTAAATCCTGGATGACTCCAATCATGAGATATCTCAAGGAAGGACATATCCCCGGAGATGAAAATCCTAAGGCATTTAGGATGAAGGTATCATGATTCACTATTATAAATAATGTTTTATACAAGAAATCTCTTGTAGGACCGTTTTTGAGGAGCTTAGAGGGTCCTGAAGCCAAAGAAGTACTTCAGGATATACATGAAGGGGATTGTGGTAACCACACTGGGGGCAGGTCATTGTTCTCCAAAGTATTAAGGACAGGATATTATTGGCCAATGATGAGGAAAGATGCTGCAGAATATGCTCGAAGGTGTGATGCATGTCAAAGGCATAGTAACATACTACATCAACCAGCTGAACCACTATATCCTGTAGCGTCCCCTTGGCCATTCATGAAATGGGGGATGGATATAGTAGGGAAGTTGCCAAAAGCTCCAGGAGGAAAAGTCTTTATGCTAGCAATGACGGATTATTTCTCTAAGTGGGTTGAAGCTGAAGCATTTGTCCAAGTTAGAGACCAAGAAGTAGTATCCTTCATAAAGAGGAATATCCTGACCAGGTTTAGGGTACCAGCTGAAATCATTTGTGATAATGGGTCCCAGTTTATAAGCAAGAGGACTACTGACTTTTGCTAGAGTTGGGGAATCAAAATGATCACGTCTACTCCTGTGCATCCTCAAGCGAATGGACAAGCAGAATCCTCAAACAAGATAATTGTCAATAACTTAAAGAAGAGAGACTTGGAGCCAAAAAAGGAAGATGGGCAGAAGAATTACCCTTTGTTTTGTGGGCTGATAGGACAACGATAAAGAATGCAACCGGCCAAACCCCATTTTCCATGGTATTTGGAGCAGAAGCAATGATTCCAACGGAAATGGCGATACCTACTGCAAGATCTATCCTACAGGATCCTGAACAGAATCCTGAAGCCTTATGTCAAGATTTGGATACTATAGATGAAAAAAGGGATGCAGCAAGGATAAGGATGGCAGCATATCAACAAAGAATATCCAGAGCATATAACAAGAATATAAAGACTAGGAGATTTCGAGTTGGTGATTGGGTGCTAAGAAAGGCTTTTCAAAATACCACTAATCCTGCCGATGGCAAGCTAGCTCCAAAATGGGAAGGACCATATGAAGTTGAGTCAGAAGCAGGGAAAGGAGCATATAGACTCAAGAATATGGAAGGGGATATGCTACCGAGATCCTGGAATGCAATACACTTAAAGCTCTATTTCAAGTAAGAATAGAATTTAATTTCTATCTCAGAATGGTATGTATTCTATCTCTTTTAAATATATTTGTGTATTATCTTGAACCCAATACTGACTTAAGCATCGGAGGGGTGTTAGCCAGGCTAACACCCACCTTAGTTTATAGTTGTTTTGCAGCATATGTTTCAGGATATAGCTCCAGGATATGCACTCAGGATAAATCGAAAGATTAGAGGATTGGCCCCCTCTCTCACGTTTAAGGGATCTTCATCCCTTCAAAGGTTTAAAGGTATTCACCTTTCTTTCGAATTGGGTTTAAACACCTCGCCTGGAGCGCAAGTTATCTAGGTATAGTACAAGGTAGCAGGACCAGTTCATGTAAAAGTGGCTGACAATTTCATTACTGTTGGTTATATCCTGGATCCTGAAGGTATATGAGGATTAATCACCCTCTCTCACGAAAGGGTATTTTCATACTCTCTAAGGTTTAAAGGTTTTCACCTTTCTAAGATTTGGAGTTTATACACTCTCGCCTGTAGCGCATGAAACTCAGGGTTTATCCCCAGGATATCAGGGTTTATCCCCAGGATATTAAGGGTTTATCCCCAGTATGCTAAGGATTCATTTCAGAATATCAAGGGTTTTGCCTCGAGGTGTTTGGAATTTATTCAAGCCAAAGTATGAATACATTTGCATTTCTGTATCATACACAGGGGACATACATTATACTATTCAAAGGTTGGATCCAAGTTTGTAAGTGTGCATTGGGGACATTCCTAAGGTGGAAGATTGACTCTCTAAGAGTCTTTGGTATGATCTCTCCTTTTTTTCAAAAGACTTAAGTTTTCTAAGTTGTATATATGACGATATCCTGACCAGGATATCTCTTGGGATACTTGTTAGGATATTCTCAGAATGTGTTCCCATAATATTCCTAAGAATGTTCAAACAAAACAGTTTTCATAAGTAAAATTGGTGCCCTAATAACAACAATAGTAAGGCCAAAAGAAAAGTTATATTATTAGTATAGCAAAAGTTTGTGCTTTTGGTTTTATCTCAAACCGAGATCCATCCACTAAAAGCACAATTAGTCTTTAAACATATTTACCCAACAGTTGAAGGTTTCATCTCAAACCGAGACCCATCCACCTCCAACTGTTGTATTGTTCAAAAAGCATGCAGGAAATGTAAATTGTTCAGGTGCAGAAAAGTAAAGTGCGGAAAAAGTAAATTGTTTAGGGGATTACAGACCAACATTCAAATTTAAAAAGGTGGGCTCCGGCCTTGGCACGTATATCCATCATTGCCCACTTGAATGCCCTCACACAGCGGCATCTTCTCCAACCTTCTATGCCTTCTCAGCTTCAGCATCCTGAGCAGCATCCTCACCAGCATCCATCCCAGCATCCGCTCCAGCATCCTTCTTATCTCCAGCCTTGTCTACCGCCTCTGCTGACTTAGAGGATTCTCCGGCTTCAGTAGGAAGTGGCACAGCTTTGCCCCCGAGCTCCTTTAGCTTGGCCACCCAGGATTCAACCGGCCAGGATGGGCATACAAGGTATGTCTCCTTGGCCTCGTAGGCCATCTTGATACGAGCTTGTAGCAAGGAGACGATAGCAGAGGCTTTGATTCCTTCCTGGAAAGAAACCATGGCCTGTTCGTGATCCATTTGGACAGTGGCAAGTTTGAGCTCAGCATCTTGGGTGACCTTCTTGAGCATGCCCTCGTAGTACCGGGATTTTGCTTCAGCGATGGCACCTTGGTCAGCAACGGTGCTTTCGAGCTGTTTAATCTTGGTTTCATGGAGTACAACAGTACCACAGGCATCATTGTACAGGTGGAGCAAATGCTGGAGGCCCTGCACATTAAATTCAGGTATGAGTTAGAATATATTAACCAGGATATCCTGTCAGGATATCCTATAAGGATATATGTGCAGGATATGTAGCAGGATATTACCTTGTTGAGGAAGGATGTCATTGGCTCTAAGGAGTCAGAAAAGCTGAGTTCATCATAGGAGAACCCTTCTGGACCTGGAGCACTGACTTCAGGACCTTTCCTCTTTTTTGTTGTGGAAGCACGAGTCCTCGGGTTAGCCTTGGGAGCTGGGAGCGGCTTGGAGCTGGTAGCAGCAGGGGTCTCTTTCTTGACCATGACTGGAGTAGGGTAGCTGTCAAGTTCGTCAAGGTCTAGGTAGATTGGAACCTTGCTGGAGTCTGCATACAGGGAGTAAAATTTCTCCTAAGTATATCAAATAAAGACATGTATGTCTAGGATATTTTGCAGGATCCTTACCAGACATGTTTGCACTAGAAAGAGGACTTGGAGATGGTGGAGACGGGTTGAAACTTCTTTCAGCCTCCGGAAGGAGTCTGATAGCGTCGACCCTTTTCTTTGAATCAGCAAGGGGAGGAGCAATCTTCCTAAAATCAGCTGCATGCACAACAGAAAAAAAAAGTTGGTCAGTTCAGGATATGAAGCAGGATAAGAGGCAGGATCATCCTTAAACCCTAAATCCTACCCTTTTTCAACCATTTCACCGGATATTCCGTTCCACCAGGGATTGAGTCTCTTTTTACAAAGAAGAACTTAGATTGCTAATTATCCTCGTTCCTGGTGGCACGAAGTATCAGCGGGTCGCCGGAGGTGGAATAAAATAAAAATCTACATGATCCGTGGCATCTAAGCCGGTGAGCTAGGGGGAGATCATGAACAGAAAGATCAGGGATATGGTTTTTCTTGATCTGGTCAAGAACGGACAGAACACGCCAAAGCATTGGCATTGTTTGACTAAAGGAGATTTTGGTAATGTTGAAGAATTCCGTGATGAAGTCTGGAAAGGGGAACTATAACCCTAAAGTGAAGGGAAAGGCACTAAAGCACAACCACTCATTGGAGACCATATCCGACCGGATTTCCCGGTCGAACGGCCGGAATACCGTTCCTTCCGGAAAGATACCGGAGGATTTGAGAGCTGCCAAGTGGGCACTATCAAAAGAGCATATCTCTTTCTCCGGGTCTTGGAGAAGATTCTGCTGGATAAATGTGGGAGTAGAATCATCGGAACTAGATCTCGTCTGTCTCGGCATTTGATCGCTTGAATTTTTGACCGGAGAAGGAGAATGAAGATAAAGATGGAGATTAGAGAGAGAATGTTACCTTTTTCCTTATCAATAGTGATTAAAAAAGAGATGGGGATGAGAAGATATAGGGTGTAATGAGTAAATATAGGCTGAGTAAGTTGCAAACGGTCACATCATGGGTCTTATCTCTTAATTACCTCGATCTCCGTGAAAAATGTAACCGTTAGTGGTGAGGATACTAAACGGTAACATTTTTTGGGACAATTGTTATGGGTGAAATTCTGAGCCCATATCCTGAGAAATATCTTGGATTATATCTTGGTTATATGATATTTGTTCACATCCGGGATGCTGATTCAGGATATTGGTAACATCCTGAATAGTATCCTCAGGATCACTAACGGATTATGTGCAGGTACGTGGGTTAGAAGCTAGCAACGTTCACAAGGAATCATTTCGCGGAAGACTCGGTCCAAGTCGTTCAAATAAAGACGTTGAAGCCGCATTACTCGGTCTACAACGTTTACTATGGAATATTCGGAGTATCCCATATTTATAGGAATTTTCGTTTGTAATTTATTACTATAAATAGGTGGGTATACCAGATCGAATGGGACATCACATCAACACTCATTACACTCTTACACTTGTTCTCTAGTAATTTTCACTCTCGCACAAAAGCATTGTAACACTTAGCGATCTGGTCAATATCCTGCACTGTATCCTGAAGTTTAAAGCAATAAGAAGAACAAGGCAGCCGCGATTGTCAGCTCCCGAGGTTTTATGCCGGCGATCTAGATTGATCAAGGGCTTTCCTCGTATAACTCGTGTCACTCCCTTTACTTTTTGCTCATTGTTTAATCGTAGATACAGCTCAATATCCTGAGCCGTATCCTGAATACTGTTTTTCTAAACAACTTAACCAGCATATTTTCAACACACTTTTTAGCACACTACCTCACTTAACTAATTTGATCACTTAATTGCTTCGGTAATTTTTGACCAAAACACCATCAATAAACCCATACTTATTTTTAACTCTTAAAGCTAATGTTAAAGAATTAGCCCAAACAGTATAGTTTTCTGTACCCTTTAACTTTATAGATGTTATAGTTAGGTTGGTTGTAATAGTAGGATGTAAGTACAAGGGATTACTAGGTTCAAGTTTGCTAATCAAGGTAACACTTGGATTACCTTCACCGTCAGTCATAATGAAAAATTCAATTCACAGTAAGCAATCAAGAAGAACACTGTAACACCCCGAAAATATAAAACTTTATAATTCTAATTGTAAAGTTTAAATAAACAAGAATATTATTTAACTAGGAAATTAAAACCTAGTTAACTATAAGTCTATAAATAACTTTAAATAGGGTTAACATAACCAAACTATATGTTGGATAAAAGTGGAGGGGCCTAAGTTGTAAAGATTGAAACTATATTATTATTTTTAATAAAAACAAAACCAAACACCCCATTTTGGGATGTCTGGTCGTACAGAAGCAAGCAGGGGCGATCCCCCACTCTCAAAACCCTAAACATCACTAAAACTCTCAAATTGAAGGCTCAATCCAAGCTGAAATCGAAATTAAAGCATAGATTATTGATCCTCATCGCAAGAGGATTACAAGGTATGTAAAATTTCATGAAAACTCTCAACTCGAAATTCTCATGAAATTGGGAAAATCTGAAATTTATGGTTGCATGTTAGTTTTATGATGAATTAGGAATAATACAGTCTCTAGGGACAAACCCTAGACCGATACAAGTTGAAATCATGTGATATTTTAGTAAAATCCATGAACACCATTGTAGGTGATTAGTGGGTTATGTAGAACTTGATAAACACTAGGAAATTGGGTGTTGTTCTAGTGTAGTTTGACAATTTTAAAGTGACTTCAGAATCTTAGAAGCTAACAATTGTGTAAAATGGGTTGATTGATGTGAAATTAGGGCTAAGTGATAAGCTAGAGACTTGATGTTTAATCATGTAAAAATCTGCCCTTAAAGTGTTTGTGAAAATGCCTCAAAGAAGGCTTAAAACTGAAATTTAAAGTTTAAACGCATAATTATGATGTTTCGATGTATTATGCGATATATGGTTTAAAGAGAGTTCTAAACATGTTATAAATGAACTCTATAGGAAAGGGCGCAGGAGCGTCAAGCGGACAAGCGGGTGGCGAATCACGTTTGAAAGACCTACTTTGAAGGTATGTAACTTGACCCGTTACATTAAAGGAATTGTTGTTAAATTTTACAAAGTCTCATTTTAGGATAAATTTGGTGTCGATTGTAGCAACCATGATCGTTACTTGAATTACTAGTCTAAGAGTGACAAAGAATCGTTTGGTAGTCATCATATAGGGGAATTCCATAAGATGAGCCAAACGGGTCAATTAATGGTGTAAATTGTTGTTTTAGTGTTTTAGAGAGTCAAAATGGAGATGGCAATCACAAGAGCATTAAGCCATGAGATTGGTAAAGAAATGCGAGTGATGATAAGCCCGGGATGTTGGGTATAAAGTATCATAAGTTTACTAGCTAAATAGTAGTAAATTGTGTCAAGTAGAAATGGGTTGAATAAATGCATAACGACATATAGTCTTTCTGTCCGTAAGTTAAACTTTTGGTATGACAATCGTAATTGGCACGTTGGTAATGAAATTACAGACGTATAGGAAAAAGAATCACTAAAAACGGATTTACGAATCACAAGTTATGGCCATTTTAAGTTGGAAATTGAACAAACATGGAGCTGGGAATGTACAGCATCAGCACAAACAACATTCTGTGAAAACAAGGGCTAGGCGTGACGCCTAGGCCCTTGGCGTCACGCGGCGCCCCCCTGATCCGGGAAAAAAATAAATTTTTGACTTTTTGACTCTTGGAACTTGTTTATATCCATTCTAACTTTATCAAAACTAACATATGTTGTGGTTTTGATCTTAGGTGATGTTGGAAACTAACCGGAAGATGATCGAGCTAGCTTTTGAAGAACCGAACACAATTTACAAGCTTCCGCAATATTTTAACTCTTAATAGACTATGTTTATGAAATGTAAACAAATTGTTAAACAACTTTTGAATGTTTTAACTTAGTCATTAGTTGACTAAGGTTTTTGCTACCTATGAACTTGACTTATGAAATCTATGTTGATTAGGCATCTTTTGTATAAAATGGTATGAAATATTATTAAATTCAAGTAAAATTAGAAGGGTGTTACAAACACAAACAACAAAATCAATCAACAATAAAAAAACTAGCAAAACTATGCCAGTGTCCAGATGGTAGGATCGTCACTCAAAAGGTGCCTACCCAAGTCTTTGCACAGAAGCTGAACCCTATTTCAACTACAAGCAAAGACTACTAACAGACGCTAATCGACTAAAACAACAAGAACAAATATCAGGCAAGAAAAAAACAATAACAGACAATAAGAACAAATATCAATCAAGCTAAACAAGCAAAGACAAAACACAGATAAAATGCAACAGGAGATGGCCCGTCCTGCGTCCCAATCAATCAAGTCGGCCCGACTAGTCCGGTAACAAGATGCCTAGATGCAAGACAAAAATTAAAGAAAACAATAACAAGAAACAATCTCACCAAGATAGCAAACCCCAGCAAGGGTTTCTCCAATTCCGACAAGGATTTTACAACCTTCAAGGGTTGAACCCTAACCGGAACAGCAACTTCCTTTAACCTATCTTTATGAAGATACCTGATATGAAATCGGTAAACCCTAGGTCCAACACGACCCCGCAGATCTTCAAACAATCACCAGATCCTGAATCAGCAAACCCAGGCTCACCAAGACTCCACAACAAGAGCGATCGAAAGACCAGACCAACACCAAATCGTAAGATCTGAAACCGGAAGAGGAAGGGACCTTAAATCTTCAAGATCTGACCCCAGCAGTAATACAACCACCCAGAAATCAGACAAGAACTCAACAGATGAAAAAAACCCCCAAATCACGAAACCCTAGTTTTAGATGATAATCAAATAGACCGATGAACAGCAGAAGCAAATACGAATACCCCAAGAGCTTGCTCTGATACCATGTCAAAATTAATGGTATCAAACTGTACAAACTGAAAATACCCAAACCAGGAAGTTTATAAACCCTAGAAACTGAATATTCAGTAATACAACTAAAAAACAAACTGAGAAACAAACTCTCGAACTCTCAGATGATCATCAACACGATGATCAACACAAACGAACACAAGAATCAAATCTAACAGCAAATCGGAGAGATTTGCCGTATGAAACCCTAGATCGCCCAAAGTGAGAGAACCAATGAGAGAGAAAAAAATATCTCAGATGACTTCTTCTAATGGCCTGAACGGACCCCTTTATACAGACCCGGATATAAGACTATATTTGAATACCCATATCCGGGTTATTAGGGAAGTTGGTGATGGACTGTTATAACTGCTCCAAGTCTTTTATCCAGCCCTGCTTCGAATTGTATCCAACCCATCAATTGTATCCAGCCCAGCTTCATTTTAACCTCAGCAGCCCATCAGCCACAAAACATGAAAAAAACAAAAAAACCAGAAGACTTCAAATATTATAACTTGTATGGAATTGAATGAATAAGATATGAATTTTTAACAGGTTTCAATTTTTATATCGAGTGTTGGTACCATACCTATAACGTATTAAACCGTGCCGGTATTGATCGAATTTCTACAACAACACACGAGGGAATTCTACTCGGTGGCTTGTGCTACGTTGAGATAATCCTAGTTAGAACCCTTTATTTAATTTCACCTATAATATCATTTTTTTTTTTGTTGTATTTATGCGGCTTATAATATCTTCGATTCTTTCCCAACATAACATTTTAGCTTTACACCCTTTTGTAAGAATTTTAGTAGTGTTAATCAAAATAAAAAATAAAAAAATAAACAAAAGAGAAAGAATATAGAATTATATTTTCAGTAAGAAATATAATAAAACGAGTTTCTTATTAGTAATACGCGTCACTTGAGTTTTAGCTCAGTAATAAGAGGCAATGGTAAGAAGCAAAACTTCTTTAAAGAAGATATAGGCTAAGAAGCAATGTTAAGAAGCAAAGCTTCTTTGAATAAAATGCAATGCTTTAATCTTAGGCAATGTATAATTTAGGAGTAAAGAAAATATTCAAGTTGTTATAACAAAATTACCGTTGAGAGCATTCACTATGAAGACGTTAAAAGTATGTGAGTGAGTTTAGTTATATTATAAGGAATGTTTGTTAGGCCGGAGGGTATGGGGGCGCCACCCTTGCCATCTCAGCCTCTATGGCGCCTGGGTGGTGGCGCCACCCCACACCATCGATTTCAAGGTGGGGTGCGAGCATGTTAACAAGGAGGAAGAAGTGTTCAGGTGGGCCCACATGCATTTCAACCAATAGAATCTTTCTTTTTTAATTTTGTTTAATAGGAGGCTTTATACCATACCATGCAAGGAGTGCGTTATAAAACCCCCTGGCTGACGTGGATCCTAGGTAGCGCTGACGTGTCCTGATAAAGCCCCTAGGGGGCTCCATCCCACACCCTCCAGCCTTAGTGTTTTTAAGTGGTTGTGAGTGGTGAGAGAGAATATATGGAAATGTTACTATTCATCCATAAATATATATGGGAAAGAAATACATGGAGAGTGAAAACCTTATAAAATTTTTAATGTTTTTAAAAATGTTTGTGAATAGAGGAGAGAGAAAAAGTAATGATAAAAGTATAAAAAATATTAATTAATTAATAATAAAAGAGAAAAAAATAATTATTTTTAATGTAAATATATATATTCGAATAAAGAATTCATTGTGAATGCTCATCCGGACCTTTTGGCCATTTTATTCCCTTATATCCCATCCCATATATCTATAGCAAAAACCCTAGTCGGACTTGACCTCTTGGTTAATTCACTCATGTTAATTGTTGAAAATTTGATTTATAACCAAATTTAAATTAAACTAGGCTCGTTAACGGTCGCGCGTTGCGACGAAACAAAACAAAAATGTTATTTATAAATAAAACTTGCTGTTTAGAAAGCCAAACCGTTAGAATCGGTTTAGTTTATCATTGTACCGTTTTAAGATACTAAATAAATACACTATTTTGAATATAACTTTTTTTTAACAAAACTAATACTGGAATGTCAAGAGAAAAAAATAAGCACAACTACATACTTAAGTTTTTAGAAAAAAAGATTAACGAACGTAAGTTACTAAAGAAATATCAAATTAATTGATAAAGGAAATATGATTAAAAAAATGATTTATTTAAAACAAAAATTAAATAATAAAAGGAATATTGTTTTATAAAAGGAAAAAAAAACAATAAAATATATCAAAACTGAAAAGTAAATATAATAATAAATTATTATAATATTAAAATAATAAAATATGAAAAAACTATATATTATTATAAATTTAAAATAACTATTCATGGCCTTCATAAGCTATATATATATAATTTTGCTTATACTTTTCAATTACGTGATTTTGAGATACAACATGAGCGAATTATATCAAATATTGGTATCAGTTAAATGTTAAGCAAAAAATTATGAACATTTTTTATCTTTTAATTGTTTCTAAATTTGCAAAGTAATATCTATTTACTTACTATAATTATTACATTATACACACACATATATATATATATATCTTAGAATTTATTGGTGTATTAATCTTCATAATCGTATCTTATTAGTGATTTTTTTTTCATTTAATCATTAAATCAACAATAGTATCAAATTAGAATACGAAGCCGTAAGATATATAGATTCTTAGAAAACGTATTTGAAATTTAAGTGCAAAAGCCTTTCAACAAAGTCGTTGTAGTATAGTGGTAAGTATTCCCGCCTGTCACGCGGGTGACCCGGGTTCGATCCCCGGCAACGGCGTTTTATTTTTTGTGTGTGAGCGGTCTCAACTTGTTCTGGCTTAACCTTTTACTTTTTTCGAATATTTGACTGAACAGAGGTATCAACATTTTGTATGTTAGTGTCTAGAAATCGAGTGTTTCATTAGAATTACTTCTCTTGAAAAGTTAACTTGTAAAAAAATACGAGAAAAAACTTGTAGGAGTTCAAGTTTTTAAAAAATGTTCATGTAGAAAAAAGGCTTTGTGTGGAGACGTTTTTAAAAGTTTAAAAGCTTTTAAAACTTCAACAAATAGGTACCTAAACTAGCCCTAAAAACTGTGGTTCGAGTTCAGCTAGCGGTGAGGCTCATGGACGGCTTCCTCTCTCTTCCACGTTGGCGTGGCTCGACCACTGCCCCATGGACCACTCCGCTCTCTCTCCTCCCCCCACACACTGCAATATATCTATCCTCGACGCGTTTGCAGCGTCCTTCTCTATCGCCTGCACATCTGCCGTAATGACAAATCTATTACCAAAGAGGGTCTAACTTTAGTTCTACGGAAGCTACCATGTTGTCAAACATAATCCACATGTGCATGATCTTTGGTTAACCTATATAATAGGTCATTTTTAAGGGCATACAATGGGTAATTAAATGGTTATGATCAAACTAGCATTAAACTACTAAAATTAGAAATTTAATTTTATAGCTTCTTAAAACACAAATGTTAATGTTTAAGCCGCTACATCGATTTCTTAGGCACCACGCCAAAAGTTGTTCTTCAAGGATGCTATCATTATGAATTGTGTGTATGAAAGATTAAAAACTTAAAGGGGTTCAAAGGATACATGCAACAAGAAATTTGAATCCATGTAGGTCGTATTTAATCGGTCGTATTTAATCCTCCTGTTACAATATATTGAAAAGTGTAAGATTCAAAAATACCACTTTTACACTGTGTTCCTAAGTCTCATTTAACATGGAGATGGGAAGGAAAATAAATTAAGAGAGAAAAGGAAGAAAAATATGTGATTTTTTTTGTGTTTTCCGAGTTTAATGAAAAGTAAAGGAAAAAAGAAGAAATCAAGCATTTTTGTGTTCTCAAGTTAGGAGGAAAAGAAAATAAATGAACAATTTTACAATTATACCATTCAAAAATAAAACATTTTAATTAGATATGAGGGCAATTTAGTAACTAATAATATTTTCTCTCATAATCTCTCAAATTTGGGAGGATAAGTATATTAACAAATTTTCTTCCTTTTCCCCTCCTTTCCCCTCCCCTTCTATCCATAAAAAATCTGAGGAACATGGTTTTTTCATATTTTCATCTCTTTTTTTCTCCTCCCTGTTAAATGAGACTCGGGAACAGAGTGTTGATTTTAGTTTTCGATCTCTTAATATACCACTTTTAATTTTAGTTAGTTTTCGATCTCTTAATAAGAAGTAAAAGTAAATACATAAGATACACAATGGATCAATCAGATATAATAAGCGAATGGAAATGAATGATTTATGAATATAAGACATTGAAGAAACACTAGATAGCACTAAGCCATATAGCCGGATTGTCTCGTGTATGTTAGTTCAATCTCCTTCCTTCACTCAACAAATGACTGGATTCTTCCTAACGATCCCGCAAAACGGACAACATCGGTGACTCGCTACAAGGAGGAGAATATGGGGGTTCTCCTTGTAACCACCCTCTGACGTGAGAATAAGTAATCGTTTGGGAATAAAGTGTGTGCATAGAATGAGAGAGTAAGAGAATCGATCCCTAAACCTGGAGGTTGAGCGTTCTATTTATAGCCGGAGAATTGTAAAGGAGAAGGACTGCTAGCTGGTTGTTTGCAAGCTGTCCGACAAGGAGAAATATCCATTATGTCCCCTTTGACGTAACCAGACTTGGTCCTGTACTGAAGGTGACGTGGCGCATGGATATTCACTCAAGCTCAACATCCTTTTGTTACCTGTTGTCGGTTTGTCCCATGAAGATCTTGTGGCAGGTGTTGACGCCTTATAATTGGTGCCACCTGTCGTCCTTACCTATCTGCTAGGAGCATCTTTTTATCGTCAGGTGTTTCCTTCTAGAACCTTCTAGATCTCTTCGTATGGCGAGATCGTATATCTGGAGCGGTGTGGTCCCGTTAAACGCGTCTGCGCATGGTTTGGGGCCATACCTCTTCAAGTCGCCCAGTCCAGTGTGGCTTCTAGATGAGTTTATCAGCTGAGAGCGACTCTGGGCTTATAAAGTATTCTTGTATTTAAGGGTTTCATGCTCACGTGATTTGGGTCGGCATGTGTGAACAACATACAGAGTTGAGCCAAATCGGCGCATGGAATTTGGCGTACTGGAGTGTGCCAAATCAGCGCATGGGTTTTGGTGTACAATAGTGAGCCAAATCGGCGTATGGATTTCGGCGTACAGAAGTGAGCCAAAAAGACGTACGGAATTTGGTGTACAGAAGTGAGCCAAAACGGTGTATGGGATTTGGCGTACGGAAGTGAGACGAAATGGTGTATGGGATTTGGCATACAGAAGTGAGCCTAAACGACGTATGGAGTTTGGCGAACGAAAGTGAGCCAAAATGGCGTATGGAGTTTGGCGTATGGAGTTTGGCGTACGGAAGTAAGCCAAACCAGCGCATGGATTTTGGTGTACAGAAGTGAGCCAAAACGACATATGGAATTTGGTGTACGGAAGTGAGCCAAATGATTTTGGCGTACAGAAGTGAGCCAAAATGGTATGGAATTTGGTTGAGGTTTCTTCAAGGAGAAGTTTTCTTTCTAAGGGTGCAAGTTGTTGGTTGGTGAGATTGATGTCTGACATTTGTCACTGTAGCTTTACTAGTTAAGGTGACTGTGGCATCAGGGAGTCGAGCAGCCACTTTTTGCAGGAGTTCGTCAGGATGACAGGTGCTTTTTACGGCGGTGTCAGGCGCGTGGTGGCCACGCGCCTTCATAAGACGTAGTTTAAGTTTCTCCTGCCTGACGTGTCGCCTTCTTATTGGTTAGGGTTCCCCACTTGTCGGTACGGTTTCCCATCGCATTAAATGTTATGGGTATAAATATCCGGAGCTCCACTGTATCAAACCCTATCTTTCCCACTTGCCTTGGCAATTTTTTCTTCTCCCTTCTTCATTCTTCCTTTTTTCATCTCATAATTTTTACTTGCAGTTCTTTGTTTCTTGTAAATCATGTCGACTTCATCTAGACCGGAGGGCTCTTGGAAGGGGAAGAAGTCCAAATCTAAAGACCCTTTGAGGGCAGATCAAGCCATTATCAATTGGAGAGAAGATGAGTTCCAACAAATCTGCCGGAATTTCCAATTCCCGGTGAACTGGGGTGCACCGTATCCTACTCCGGGAAGTACTGCACTCGACGCTCCTCCTGGCTACATCACTTTGTATGGTGCCTTCTTCAGGAAGGATAACTTCCGTTTGCCGATCACCAAGTTTTTCGGAGAAGTTCTTACTCGCTATGGACTACATGTATCCATATTAGTCCTGTCGGCATGCCCTGGATTACTCACTTTGAGTTTATATGTCAGGCACAACTTTGATTCTGTCAGTTGACATGTTTAATGTTTTTTACTATGTATCTTGCATTGGTGGCTTTTATTCTTTTAACTCACGTACCGCCAATGTTTCGCCTTGCATCAAAGACCCACCCAAGAGCTTGCATGATTGGAAGCACAAATTCTTTTACATCTGTCGTGGGGTAATACCCATTGATATGCACTATCATCGTCCTGATGAGGGCATTCCAAAATTGCTAGTGGTGGCATACGCAGATGAGCAATGGTACAAGAACTTGATTGCTCGCCCTACCCCTATGCTTCAACTGGATGAGCCTGCCTTGGTGGCGGCTGGTATGATTATGTTATGGGTGCCCACGAACCCAATGGGGGCCCCTGTCTATGGGTACAAGAATAAAGGTAGAATCTTGATGTATGTTTTTTTTGCACTTGTATGATTGTATATTGGGTTACTTATCAGAATCTATTTTGCAGCTTATGGACTGATGATCGCCTTGGATCTGAAGGTTGGTGGTATGATGGTTACGAGGGTACTTCCTGAGGGAGAGCTCTCGTGGTTGGAGCAAATAAAAGATTACTTTCATCACCCCATGGTGGAGAGCTTGGGTGCACATGTTGCTACTCCCACGTTTGCGCATTCCCTTGTTTCTGCAAAGCTTGAGGCGGTAAAGTCTCTTGCTCGGAGGGAGACTATTCTCCTCTCGAGCGAGGATTCTACCGCTTCTTCTAATGCTCTCATTCACCGGTCTCTCTCAACTCATACAGGTGGCTCTGGAGCTGCTGCTCATGCAGAGCCTGTAACTACGAACCCTGGGTTTGTTGCTGACGAACTGATATAGAAGGAACCAGAAGTGCACTCTCGATCGGGTGCGCAGACCGGTAAACACTCTTCTCATATTCGGTACTTGGATTATATTATTGTGTCTGACACCTTGTCTGGACTGGACGTAGGCGTTAGGTCGCCTCCTGAGGATGTTGAGGAGGATCAAGCAACCATTGCCCAAAATTTGGACAGGAATATAAGAATTCAAACCGATGCTAAGCGCAAGCTAGATACTGAAGCTGTTCTGAATGTTTCTGAAAGAAGAGAAAATTGATGGGATAACCCAGGGGTCGGCGCCATCTGAGAGTGAGGTGGATTTGAGTGGTTTCAAGAAAAAGACTAGCAATATTCTTGAAGAAATGTTTCTGAGTCCGTTGGGCGAAAAGGTATTATTTCTCTCCTTATACTGTTTAATCTTGTATCCCTCCTCCCTTTTTTTGTGTTCATGTGGCTATAATCATGAGTTATTGTCTCTAGGGTCGACGGAGGTGTTTGGTCCGAGATCTCGACGGTCAACTACTCGCCCGTCTAAATCTACTATTCCTGACATTTCATCTATCCCCGATCCTGAGTTACCTCCTGCTGCAAGGTTTGATGATTCTCCTGTTAGGGACTCTGTCCGTCCCAAAGCTGTTAAGGGGAAGGGCCAGGAAGGGATTGTAGAATTTGTTGTTGTTGAGAAGGTAAAACCATCCACTCTCCCAGGAGTGGTTATCCGATAAAGAGTAGAATGTATTGAAACGGATGTGGAATCCAATGAAGCCATTCCTCCCGTCACCAAATATACATGTTGCATGCCATCTGGTGCTGAAGAGCATAGTCACTCTAAGGGGCGAGTTGGGAGTGATTCTGGCAGGAGGGAAGCAGTTGGGTCGTGGACGTATCATAATCCTGCTTGTAATAACTTACCTATGCCCCTCGCTGGTCTCTTGTGAAGGGGTCCCGAATGGATAGTTTGGATAACTGTCATGATTTTTACTATATGTCTCTTCCCTCTGTTGAATGTTTATATCAGAAAAATAGGGACCGCTTCAGATCGCTGGATGACCATGTTCGTCTTGGGGTAAATTACTTCGTGACTACCCAGGAGATAGTACGTGAACGGAGGTTAATGGGTGAACAATTCATGGAGTTTGAAGTTGAGAAGAGGGAATTCGTTGCTGACAGAGAGAAGTTTAATGCGGATAAGAAGGGTTTGAATTGGCGAGAATGCGGAGGAAAAACTCGCTAAAGAGCAGAAACTTAACACTGACCACCAGCAAGAATGGACCACAGCGTGTGCCAAATCTAACCGTGAGTTGAAACTTGCACGTGATAAAGCTTTGAAATGGAAGGGTGAATATGAGAAGACTGGCTCAGAGGTGATGCGCCTTTCTGCAATTGTGAGGGAGAGGGATGCTGATCTGGCCACGTTGCAAGCACGCAATTAGGAGCTAGAAATGGAGAAGGATGCCTAAGCCAGTGCAGTCCAAAAAAACTCACGAGGAAGCTCTGGTGCGTATTGCTGAGCTGGAAGAAGCGGTTGGTAATCACAAGGCTCAAGCTAAAGCTTCTGAGATGCCAGCGCATGAGTTAGACCAGGATTGCAAATAGCTTATCAATCATGGGATACCACTGGTGAGTCCTTTAGTTTGCTGTCTCTTTCTTTTCTTTTGGCACATATTTTTCATGTTTTGTGTTTTTTCTTTTGTTTGCAGCTTGCTGACTCATTGATGGCGTCTGAGGAGTTAACGAAGTATAAGCTCGAGCTTGGTGGAGCGGCTTATGATTACGGTTAGAAAGATGGCTATGCTGAAGGTAAAGCGTTTGCCCTCGAAGGGAAACCGGATAACGATTTTGAGTTATTCAAGGCCGATTGTGCCACTCATTAACGCGACAAACGCAACGAGTTTGATACCATGTAACTTGGGGTTTTGAGGGCTATTGACAAGCTTTCGCGTTGGTGGTGGTGCAGGTACTAGTGGGCAACCTGACCATTAGGAGTCAAACCGGCTTGCATGCCTTGGAATGGTCATGTGACCGTGTAACACTCTTAAAACAATTTAGGTTGTATGTTTTGTTGGACATGTTTGCATTCGTATTTGTGCTTGTTTAAACAATTTTTGATGGTACAACCGCGTGAAGGTTAAGTACCTGGTTTTGATCTAATCTAAATGCCTTGGTCCATTTGTTTGAATTTTACTTGTTTTACAATTTGTGCATATGTAAACTGCTTTGTACAGGTAACACAAATAAATATTGGCTAAGACAGGTAAGTGAATAAAGTGGACCTGGCTGTGCACTTGATCGTGACGAGCCTTGAAGATCCATAGCTCTTGTACCGTCATTGTAGGCCAAGGATGTTTTTGTGTATACCCAAAGTGGTAAATGTATTTGTAAATAAAATTCATAAAAGTAATGCGAAAGGTAATGTAAACAACACTTCTTGTATTAATATAATGTGTTGGGCCTGGGGCCGTGCATACAAAGATAGTTGCGAGTTACATGTAACACCTTCTTAATTGCTGGGCATTCCAGGTTCGGGGGACCATTTTGTCATTCAGGGTACACAACTGGTACTAAGACCTTGTTGACAACTTAGGGTCCTTCTCACTTAGGGGAAAGCTTACATGGGCACTCCGTGTTGGAGGCCTCATTGTCTCTGAAGACATAATCGTCAGGATTGAAGGTGCATATGCGCACCTTGCTGTTATATTACTTTTCCAGCTTTGTCTTTTACTTGGCCTCTTTAATGGCTGCCATCTCTCACCTTTCTTCTAAGAGGTCCAAGTCCATACGACGTTCTTCTTCATTGTCGATGGTGTTTGATGTGGGGTAAAATATACATATTTGTCCCTTGTAAATTGTGTAATTTTTGTATAAGTTTTATTTGTTTTATTTAGTTTTAGTGTTCTATTATATTATTTTGTGTTTTGCCAGGTTCTGGTGTAAATTGAGCGAAAACGAGTAATATGGAAATGACCTGCCAGTTGGGCAGAGTAGAATGCCAGTGACCGGAGTAAAATTGACGCTATTTTCTGTGAGCGGGCCGAACCCACTATCTCTAATTAATCTACAAAGGTTTCTACATATATATTAGTTTTTGGTGGGCCATGGGAATCAAGTCCAGCGAATTTAATGCAGTTTACGTGAATTAGAGTTGTCCATGTGAATCCATTGATTTCATTAAAGAGAAAAGAAAGTTGAAAAAAAATAAATGGATATCATTATTGTTTTCGAGGAACATCAAACGGTAGCAAGTGAACTTCTAATATAATATTTTCGAAAACAAGGGATGCTGGCCATCATTTAATTTTGTTGGGCCAAGCCCAAGATACATGACACACGAAATAGAGATAATCAGGAATGAAAGAAGGCGGTGCACTAAAATATAAAAGGAGAGAGCCGCATAGAATTTGAGGGGGGACGCAATCAATACAGACGGCAGACGCAAGACATCAAACATCAGCTGCAACTAAAGGACGAATTGAAAAGATTATTATTCTTTGGAGTGGAGTTCGATCAGCAGGGAGAAGAAGAAGGGTTCGAGGGTTCAAGTCACGATCAAGATTCAATCCCGGGTTTGCAAATAATTAATTTATTAGTTTGATATACTTTATGTTATTCGAACTCATAATTATGAATTGTTTGTTATTTGAGATTTGCTTCTTGTTCTTGACTATGATATTCGGCTAGACTTTTTTAACTACCTAGGCATGACAATGGTTTAATTAAAGATTGGATTTTTATTCGGTTTTTGCGTGGTTTATGGATTTTCTTGTATTGTAAAGGCTATGGAATTTTAACTTGGTGTATATGCATGCTTGATATTTGTTTTATCGTTGTTTATTGCTTCGTATAATCCTTGGTGACGGTCTATATCACATAATAGGGTTGTGCTAGGGTTCTTGATTTAAGTGAGTGTCTATATCACATAATAAATCTTTAACTCTTTAAGGTGAAATTACGTAACTAACCTTAGAAGTAATATTTGGTAATTTAATAAAATCAAGTGTTCTGCTAATCTTGTCGCTGTGAGGCTCGAGGTTATTAATAGGTCTCGGTTTGGTTTATAGCTAGGTCTAAGAAATTGGTCTAGTCCTTAAACATTCTCTTGTCTATTAAACTAAGATTAAAACCCATAGTTGCCTTAGACTTTCGCGCTGTGAGGTAGATTGTCTTAATTAGGCACTTTCAAGAAGTTAGAGGACTGTGAGGAAATCTAAAAACCGGTAATCATAACAGCCTAGGTAGTGCCACAACAATCACCTTGAGAGGGATTGAGGGGCTTAGTTGGTATCTTAATAGGTTTAGCATTTAAAGATCCCGGTTCCATACCACAAAACTATCGAATAGAAATCCATTCCGAGTTAAACTTGCGTCTAGCCTAGGTAGTCTTCAATGCCACTGGTTCTAGTCTTCGTCCAAGTTTGTGTCTAGTTATTTAATATTTTATTTAGGATTTTTAGAACCCCCCCCCCCCAATCAATAAACAATTAGTTAAGTCCGTGTCAGTCTAAGTCTAGATAGAGTCATTAGCGTAATCCTTAGAGTCTCGTGGGTTCGATACTCGGACTTCCTTAGGCTATATTGCATCGATCGGTACACTTGTCGGTCGTGTGGTTTAGGTTTTAGAGAGTCTTAGTTTTATAAATTTAAAACTTAGAGAGTCTAGTTTATGGTTTAATTTAGTTAATTTAGTTAAACCACTTTCAGCACATCAGTGTTCCTGGAGAGCATCCGTGGAGATGGGAGGCCAATTTCGGCTGAAACGACTACTTCTGTTCCATACACCAGACTAAAAGGAGTTCCTCTATGGCTGGTTTTTGGCATGGTTCTGTGGGCCCATAAGATACTAGGGAGTTCGTCTATCCAACCCCTCCTTTATGTCCCAAGTCTCGCTTTAATTCCATCCACGATACTCTTGTTTACACTTTCGACCTGGCCATTGCCTTGTGGATGTGCCACCGATGAGTAGAGATGTTCTACATGTAACTCTTTGAACCAGTCTTGTAGGTCTTCTGCTATGAAGTTGGTACCATTATCGGTGACTATGCGTAGGGGTAGTGTCACGGCCCCCGACCCGGTTTGACCCGTTTCAGGAGCCGCGGGACAGAAATCCCGTGATATTTAATTAATTGAGTTTAACAGCGGAAGTTTATTATCAAGATCTTTTTAAAACTGAAATATTTCCCGATTATTTTATTTCACAACTTGGGATAAAACCCGGTAATTTACAATATTGAGATTTCATGGAGAAATCTTTTATTTTACAAAACATGTTTCTTTATTTTATACTGAGCCACTTTCTTAAGCCTGTAGTGCTTCACGGCACTTTTCCTGGATCATAACAGATCACCTGAAACATGTTTGAAAAAAGTTTTGTCAGCGGGAAATACTGAGTGAATCATTCATTTTGCATAATGATGCATAGTTATTAATTACAGCATAAGAGCGATTACAATGGCTTCTATCTTATTTTTATCTGGCGCTCTGTCACAATGGTGACAAGTCACAATGGTGACGATGGTCATACCACTATTAGATCAATGAACCTAAATAGTGATGATTATCCCTAGTAGGTCAATGAACCTAACTGGGAGAAAATTAGTAATGTGCACAATACCCCACTAGCCAGTGATTCAAGATATCCACGACTTAGTCCCTGTAATTATAACCTTTGAAAATAATTTGAGGTATTGTAAAGCAGTTGAGAAAAAGAGAATGACTCACATTGCAGATTTAAATTTGGAGTAGATTCTAGCCTACTGATTAGCCTTTTAACCTAAATTAATAACAGGCACACAATTCTAGGTTAGTAATCAATACAGCATTTACGATAACTCACGAGATCAATCCTCACAACGAATGACAAAGCGCGATACTTAAACATCCATCGAATTAACGACGAATGACAAAGCATAAACCCGAATGTGGGCAGCACTTAAACATCCATTGAGTACATTGATCGATCGGAAAATGAATCGTAATAGCGATCGAGTTATTACCCTGATTGTGGCGTCGATTAGTGATCCGTGTGTGTTAATTGTGGTAAACAGAGCATAACTCCGTGTATATTTCGAAGTTTTACGTCGTTCAAGCGCCCAATTTCAAGTCCCAGACACCCCTATTTATATCTGAAAAATGATACCTGTCGCGTGTCGTGACAGGTCTTCCTGTTCCTTTCGCGTGGCGCGAGAGGTGCCTTTTTAAGATAGGGTAGGTACGTGTCCAACTAGCTCAGGTGAGTCGACAATTCGTTCAAATTTAATTTCCACGTAAAACTGTTAGGATAATACCAACCAGGGTTTTACCCCCCTGAGTTTTAGGGGCCCTGATCCTGATTCCGATTATTCTGAAAATTTTAGGGTTTGTTCAGAATCACTTGGGTTTCTTAATTAGGGTTTCCTATTGGTCAATTAAAGTAATAATTAGTACTTTTTGATGAGAGTTGTTACATTCTCCCTACCTTAATTAAAATCTCGTCCTCGAGATTTACTGGAATACTTGAGGATACTTTTGCTTCATTTCTGATTCCAGTTCCCAAGTGTATTAGGGTCTTATCTTTGAATCTCTCTTTACTTGAACTAACACTAATCATTTGTGTTTTGAGAATTTTGATCTTTCTATCTTCTATCTGAAGAGGTTTCTCTATAACTTTTAAATTTTTCGTTTACCTCTATATCTTGGAGAGGTACTACCAAAGATTCGTCAGATAGACATTTCTTGAGATGGGATACATGAAATACATCATGTACTCCAGTTAATTCTCCGGGTAGCTGTAAATGATAAGCAACTAGTCCTATATGTTGGATCACTGAAAATGGTCCTACGTATCTGGGACTTAGCTTTCCTTTCTTAATGAATCTAACAACTCCTTTTCAAGGAGATACTTTCAATAGCATTTTGTCTCCAACGACTTTCGTCTATTATCTGTATAAATCTTCTGGCGATCTCTAGTCGTCTTCAGTCTTTTCTTCGTGATACTGAATATCACAGTCGTAGTTACTTGGGATTTTCATCCATCTCCTTTGCCTCATGTTTAATTCTTTTTGCCCAAAATATATATCTTAAATTCTTGTAATCCGTATAGATAGTACACTTACTTCCATACAGATAATGTCTCCAAATCTTAAGGCAAAAATTATGGCTCCTAATTCTAAGTCATGAGTGGTATAGTTTTCTTCGTGCTTTTTCAATTGCCTTGATGCATACGCAATTACCTTTTTGCGTTGTATTAACACACATCCAAATCCTAGCTTTGAAGCATCACCGTATACTTTAAAGTCTTCTGTTCCTTCTGGTAAGGCTAGGATTTTGTTAATTTATGCTTTAAGATCCTAAAGGCTTCTTCTTGTTTAGGTCCCCATTCAAACTTAACTGTTTTACAGGTTAGCTTAGTTAATGGTATAGCTATCTTGGAAAATTTCTTAATAAACCGTCTATATTATCCGGCTAAACCTACAAAACTCCTAATTTCTATTGCGGATTGCGGAACCTTCCATTTGATATTTGCTGCTATCTTATCAGGATCTTCGTGAATACCTTCATGATTTACCATATGACCTAGAAATTGCACTTCTGGTAACTAAAATTCATACTTCGAGAATTTGGCGTAAAGCTTCTCTTTTCTTAACAAAGTTAAGAGTACATGCAAAATGCTGACAATGTTCTTCCTGACTTTTGGAATAAATAAGTATATCGTCGATGAAGACAATTATAAATTTATCCAAATATGGTTTACAGATCTTATTTATCATGTCCATGAATGATGCAGGTGCATTCGTTAATCCGAAGGGCATGACTGTAAACTCGTAATGACCATAACTAGTTCTGAAAACAGTCTTAGGTATGTCTTCCTATTGTACTTTCAATTGATGATATCCGGAACGTAAGTCGATTTTAGAAAAATATCTAGCTCCTTGAAATTGATCGAAAAGATCATCAATCCTAAGTAATGGGTATCGATTCTTAATTGTAACTTTATTTAATTCTCTATAATCAATACACATTCTCATTGAACCATCCTTTTTCTTAACAAACAACACGGTTGCTCCCCAAGGGATAAACTAGGTTGTATGAAACCTTTACTTAATAATTCATCTAATTGCTTTTTCAGTTTTAATATTTCTGTGGTTTCTAACCGATAAGATGCCTTATCTATCGGTAAAGTTCCTGGAATTAGATGAATCCTAATTTCTACCTCCCTATCTGGTGGTAACCCTGTAACTCTTCTGGGAATACATCTGGGTATTCTGAAACTACAGAAATTTCCTTAAGTTCTTTACCCTTAGTATAAATGATTACTGAAATCATATATACTATTCCTTGCTTTCGTTCATAACTAGCAACTTTCATTACTGATATGAACTTTATGTAATCATTATTACTTCTCTAGTGGTTACACAAATTTATATGGAATTACTATCGCAGATAATTCGAGCATAGTTGTTTACTAATCAATTTCATTCCTAACATAACATCGAATTCAACCAATATGGTTGCAGAAAATTTATGACTGAAAAGTTCTATTTCCATGTTTTGCAGAACCTTATTTATTTTAACTAAATTCCCATATGTTGTTTCTTCTGTAAAAATTTGCTTAATGCTGGTTAACGGTAAGTTAAGAGTTTGGCAGAATAAAGTATTTATAAAACTTTGGTTTACACCAGAGTCAAATAATACTTTTGTGTAAACGTTGTAAACTAAGAACGTACCGGCTATCACATCTGGAATGAGCTCTGCTTCCTGAGCAGTCAATTGGAAGGCTCTTACATTCCTTTTTGCTCCTTCTGCAGGTTTGGCTTTATTGTCAGATGGTTTGTTTAGTTTTGGACAATCTGGCCTAAGATGTCCAGCTTCTCCACAGTTGTAGCAGACTGAAAATTTCTTCCTCCTGCAGTCTTCTTCTTGATGCCCCGGAATTTTGCAAAAATTGCAATATCCTTTGCATCTTCCAAAATGTTTCCTTTTGCAAAAATTGCAAAATGGACTAGTGGTAGATTGCCCATTCCTTCTTTTCTTGAAATTGTTATGGTTACCAGAACGGAATTCTTGGGTAATCTTTTGGGCTACTTCCTTCCTTCTATTTTCTTCTCTTGTCCGTACTAGTTCGTCAGTTAGAGTATTGGCTAATTCCACTGCATCATCAATCGTGCGAGGTTTCGCAGCCTTGACGATATTACGATTTCGGAAATCAATCCCCAAATATAACGAGAAATAAGTACCGGCTCTGGCGAAGCCAGCGTTGGTACCACTCTAGCATATTCGAAGAATGTCGAAGTATAACCGCGACAATCTACATCCACCATCCGGTGGGTTAGAAACTTATTTGTCATTTGTTCCTTTTCGTACTCGGGACAAAATTTTCTTTCTATAAAGCTCTTAAATTCTTCCCAGTTCATAGCATACGCCATTCTTCTTCCTTTTGCTTGTAACACCATATTCCACCATTCTAGCGCCCATTCTTTGAAAAGGTTTGACGCGTACATGACCTGATCATCCTGAGCACATTTACTTATGGCAATTACTGCCTCAGTTTTCTCTAACCAACGCAATGCTGCGGTCGCTCCTTCATTGCCTACAAACTCAGTGGGTTTACATGCAAGAAATTCTTTGAAAGTGCAACCAGGTGTTGCAGTCTTCCTTTTCTTAGGGAGCGGAGCTTGCCGTGGTTCATTATCATGATTAACATGATCATTGCCTCCGTTTACGCTATTACTGAAGTTATCTTCAGAAATACGTTTACTAGGAACGATTTGTTGCGGTTCTATTGGATTTTTAACAGCAGCAACGATTGCTGGAATAGCGTTGGCTATCCCTTGAGCAACTATTGCTGGAATAGCGTTAGCTATCCCTTGAGCAACGATATTTTCTATATCCTGCCTAGTCATATATTGATCCCCCGGTTGTTGCTCAGATTGATTAACCTCATTAACTGGTTCATTATTAGCGTTTTCCATCTGATAACTAATTTATAGATAAATAATTAGTATAAAAGAAATAATCCAATGTCACAATTATTTGCACATAATCACGTAAACGAATATACAAACAAAATTGTAACTTTCTAAAATTTCATTTTGTTTTATAGATTATATCATGCTTCTATATACACCCGTTTTATTATTTATTTTACACATACTGATTTTACTATTACTATTACACAACCACAGTTTCATAAATCCCCTATCCTTTGTCAGATGATATTCTAGTAACGGCGTTCCCTCTCAGCGTATTTCCAGGAGATCTGTCCCCCAATCTCTTGGATCCTATTCCCAGCATCTATTAATTCTTCGCCAAAGTGGCGGAATTCAGCCATATTCTCGTTACTCAGTGGTGGATTTGATAAAGGTTCTGGATCGAACTGAGGAAAAAGCTTATAGGGATAGTTTTGGAGCTGTATTTCATTAGTCAACCATTCGTCTATTTGCGAGTGGATTGAAGGTTTTGGAATAGCTGGTTCTAAGTTCATTGGTATTTGTGTTTCAAGAGAATGAATAAAAACATTTTCGTTAACAAGCTTAATAGTATTATAGCTTGCCATTATAAAATCTATCTCTTCCTGAGATGGTAACCCCTCAATTTGCCTAGAGCTTTCCCCAATTTCCATTTTATTAGACTTGGGTTTCTCGAGAGGTAAAGCGTTGAATTCTATAGGTTCTTCTATGTCTGGTATATACCTATTGAAATCTCTGGAAGCCTCTATTCTTACTGGATAGAGATTTAAATTCTGGAGGACGTCAGACAAGTCACTCATGCTGTTTAGCAAAATACACACAATTACTAAGTTAAAAATCATAACAAAATTTTATAGAAAACTTTTAAATATTATTTCATACTGGGTAACTATCAAAATAACTAAAAATTAAAATACACTAAGTTTTATTTGTAAATTTATTTATTTACTGAATCAAGTTTCTGGCTTATATTTAATAAGGCTGCTAAAACTTGAATTAAAATAATTGGGATTTGTATTTACTGCTACAGTGGTTAGCATATAAAGATCTGCTCATACTGTACACAATTAGTCAGATAATAAAACACATAATCACAAAATAGTAATTAATAAAAATTAAATATTTTCTAAATACTTAATTGGCTTAAATCAGTGGCTCGATCAGTGGCTCTGATACCACCTTTTTCTGTCACGGCCCCCGACCCGGTTTGACCCGTTTCAGGAGCCGCGAGACAGAAATCCCGTGATATTTAATTAATTGAGTTTAACAGCGGAAGTTTATTATCAGGATCTTTTTAAAACTGAAATATTTCCCGATTATTTTATTTCACAACTTGGGATAAAACCCGGTAATTTACAATATTGAGATTTCACGGAGAAATCTTTTATTTTACAAAACATGTTTCTTTATTTTATACTGAGCCACTTTCTTAAGCCTGTAGTGCTTCACGGCACTTTTCCTGGATCATAACAGATCACCTGAAACATGTTTGAAAAAGGTTTTGTCAGCGGGAAATACTGAGTAAATCATTCATTTTGCATAATGATGCATAGTTATTAATTACAACATAAGAGCGATTACAATGGCTTCTATCTTATTTTTATCTGGCGCTCTGTCACAATGGTGACAAGTCACAATGGTGACGATGGTCATACCACTATTAGATCAATGAACCTAAATAGTGATGATTATCCATAGTAGGTCAATGAACCTAACTGGGAGAAAATTAGTAATGTGCACAATACCCCACTAGCCAGTGATTCAAGATATCCACGACTTACTCCCTGTAATTATAACTTTTGAAAATAATTTGAGGTATTGTAAAGCAGTTGAGAAAAAGAGAATGACTCACATTGCAGATTTAAATTTGGAGCAGATTCTAGCCTACTGATTAGCCTTTTAACCTAAATTAATAACAGGCACACAATTATGGGTTAGTAATCAATACAGCATTTACGATAACTCACAAGATCAATCCTCACAACGAATGACAAAGTGCGACACTTAAACATCCATCGAATTAACGACGAATGACAAAGCATAAACGCGAATGTGGGCAGCACTTAAACATCCAT
This sequence comes from Helianthus tuberosus, assembly GCA_030545235.1. NCBI lineage: Eukaryota > Viridiplantae > Streptophyta > Magnoliopsida > Asterales > Asteraceae > Helianthus > Helianthus tuberosus. Next base: position 141,639,112 of record CM060359.1, on the reverse strand, counting down.
TGTGTACATTGATCGATCGGAAAATGAATCGTAATAGCGATCGAGTTATTACCCTGATTGTGGCGTCGATTAGTGATCCGTGTGTGTTAATTGTGGTAAACAGAGCATAACTCCGTGTATATTTCGAAGTTTTACGTCGTTCAAGCGCCCAATTTCAAGTCCCAGACACCCCTATTTATATCTGAAAAATGATACCTGTCGCGTGTCGCGACAGGTCTTCCTGTTCCTTTCGCGTGGCGCGAGAGGTGCCTTTTTAAGATAGGGTAGGTACGTGTCCAACTAGCTCAGGTGAGTCGACAATTCGTTCAAATTCAATTTCCACGTAAAACTGTTAGGATAATACCAACCAGGGTTTTACCCCCCTCAGTTTTAGGGGCCCTGATCCTGATTCCGATTATTCTGAAAATTTTAGGGTTTGTTCAGAATCACTTGGGTTTCTTAATTAGGGTTTCCTATTGGTCAATTAAAGTAATAATTAGTACTTTTTGATGAGAGTTGTTACAGGTAGGCCAAAACTGCATATGATATGCTCCCAAATAAACTTCCGTACCACCATCGCCGTTGAAGAAGCCAGAGCTTTGGCCTCCACCAACTTCTTAAAATAGTTTACCGCAACTATTATGAACTTGACTGCGTCGGGGGCGTCGGGGAATGGGCCAACCATATCAATCCCCCACTGTTGGAACGACCAAGAAGTCGTGAATGGAACTAAAAGGCATTCTTGGGACGTAATGTCTTTGGTGCATGGCGTTGACACTCATTACATTTTCTCATAATTATCACCGCATCTAAATGCATTCCTGGCCAGTAATAACCTGCGTTCATTACTTTTGCCACGACCATGCGCAGGCTTGCATGGATTCCACAGATGCCTTCGTGAAACTCTCTAATGAGGCAACCTGCATCTTCTGGGTCTACGCATCACAATAAGGGCCCCAAGTATGATCGCCGGTACAAGATACCATCGGACATCTGGTAATGTAAGGCCTTGTGTTGAACTTTCCTAGCCTCTGCCTTGTTTACCGGTAATATCCCAGATTGCATGTACATGATGATTGATGACATCCATGATGAGGAACCCATTTGTATAACATTTACTTGTCTCAATGGGACCGATGGATTCTTCAATACCTCAATGTGCACGTCTTTGGCCAGAAGTTGAAAACTTGTCGAGGCAAGCTTACTTAGTGTGTCTGTCTGCTTGTTATCATTCCTATTGATGTGAGTGATTTTGAACGATTGAAACTGTTGGATCAGGGACTTAGCTTGTTCCAGGTAAAGTGCCATGACTTCCCCCTTCGCATCGTATAAGCCGTTTATCTGGCCCGCCACTAACCAGGAGTCTACATGCGCCTCGAGATTCTTGACTCCCATTTTGATCGCCAAATGCAGGCCAACCAAGAATGTTTCGTATTCCGCCTCATTGTTGGTATTCTTGAACTCAAGGCGTATGGCGTAGGTAAACTCATGTTTGTCTGGGCTTACCAACCGCATACCTGCCCCTGCTCCATCGTCGTTGGATGCGCCGTCGGTATACAACAACCAGACTTTATTTGTTCATGTTTGCTCAAGTTTTTCCTTTGCTTTACATTCCTTGGCCTTCTCATCAGGAACTTCCGTGATAAAGTCTGCGAGTATTTTCCCTTTGATTGTTGGCCTTGGCTTATAAACCAAGTTATGTCCTCCTAGTTCAATGGCCCATTTAGTCAATCTTCTGAGATTTCTGGCTTTGCTAAGATGTGGCCAATGTTGTAATTAGTGAGGACATTTATAACATGGCCAAAAAAATATCTGCGCAACCATCTAGAAGCATGAACGAGGGCCAGAACCAACTTTTCCATCATTGAGTACCGGGTTTCTGGGTCGTTTAGTGTTGGACTGACGTAATAAACAAGAGTTTGAACGCCATCTCGATCAACCAGAAGAACTGCTCCTACTGCTATTTCTGAAGCTGACAAGAACATTACTAATGGTTCTTTTTTCTTTGGGGCATTGGGGGTTGGTAGTTGTATTAGGCATTCTTTCACTTTTATAAAGGCGGCTTCGGCTTCCTGTGTTGTCACACCCCAACCGCGTTAAAACAACAAACCGCGGCGGAAACGTCGGGGAGTGTCGTAACAGAATCATTGTTTCACAACACATGGATTGAAGTTTTGTTTTATTGAATCAAGTTTATTACATTGTTTCGAATATTAAAATCAAAGCATGAACATATTGTCCTTCATTGTTATTAAGTCACTAAGGCCTCGTCCATCCCAATGTGTGCATGCATCATAATCATCGTCAAACATCATCAAACTATGGTACCTGAAACATATGTGAAAATACGTCAGCATAAAAATACCGGCGAGTACATAGGTTTTGTGTGAGTGTTGGATTCATGGCTCGTTTACATATTACAATACCTCGTTTGACTACAAGAGTCGTTTATCGAAAAACCTTGTTTTTAAAAGACTTTGGTATTGCAATATGAATAACCAGCTCAAACGTTATAGTTTATAAAATCTCATTGCCATGAAACATTTGTTTAAGTAAATCATAAATTTGTTCTCGTAATAAAACTCGTATGGTTTATATCGTTAGGAAAACTTTGTAGTGTAACTTTGTTTTGAAAACATTCGACCAAGTGATCTAGATAATGCAACGATATATAATGTGTTAAAAGCACTTATATATAGGAAGTACTAGCGGCGTATCCACCATGCTTTTAACACATTTCACCCGCCCCGTTACCTAATCACTTACCATAACCCAATCGTTTAATAGTTCAAATAGTTTCAATTGTTCAAATAGTTCAAGTAATTCACATAAATCAAATAGTTCCAATGGTTCAAATAGTTCAAGTAGTTCACATAAATCAAATAGTTCCAATGGTTCAAATAGTTTCAGTGGTTCAAATAGTTCCAGTGGTTCAAATAGTTCAACTAGTTCCAGTGGTTCAAATAGTTCCAGTGGTTCAAATACTTCCAGTGGTTCAAATAGTTCAACTAGTTCCAGTGGTTTGTGTTCAAATCGTTGTGCTTAATATAAACCATAGCATTTGTTTAGAAAACTCGAAATCGTTTAGCACATATGAATCACCCCAAAACAGTCAAAAATGGTAAAAGAGGGGAACTATGTACTCACATTGAAGTGCAAAGTATCCTTGATTAAATGAACTAGCAAAGCTCGAGTAAACCAAGAAAATCAGATAGCACCTAGTAATCGGATAGCTAAGTTAATAAATCGACACCTAAATCGAGAGATCAGATAGAATGAGGTCTTGTAAACTAAATGAGTATTGGAACTCATGGGATATGGTTTAACAAAGCCTACATTCTAAATCGGAACCTATCCTAAGTGCTTTCGACCCGCTACGACTCATTAAGGTAGCTTACACTACTTTAACGCGTCGTTCGCGCAAAAGCGCGTTCGAGACGCCCAACTAGTCCTATGACAAGGATTATATGCCCTAACATGTTTAAATATGTTGCATAATCAGTTTAAGTGACAAAAGTTAAGTTACATATGCTTAAATACCAATTATGCATGAAAAAGGGCATTTTGGTCATTTACCCAAGGCATATAAACTACCTATCATACAACCAATTAAACTAAATGACCATAAGGTATAACCTCAGAAGGTTATTCCCTATAGAACTATGGTCACTAAATGTGCTTGGTCGGATTCTAACGATCGACCAAACGGGTCGGGTTCGAAAGTCTAAGCGGTTGTTAAGACCGCTTATCTTACGACCCTATACAAGCACTAGACTACAAGTGACGAGTCATGTTAAAACATGTTTAACTAAGTTAGAAAACATGTTTGATATCAAAACAAAGTGTTTTGATACCCGAAAATAGCTTCGTCTCAAAATACTCATAAACACGTACTTTGACTCGTCACTTCGACTAATCAACGTGGTAATCAGTAGGTATAGTCACATGGGACTATAACCATCGTGATTACGCTCACGTTGCAAAGTTCAAACGAACTTTGTGTTGACCAAAGACTGGTCAAAGCAGAAAGTCAAACATTTTTAGACTTTCATGCTTAAAAAGCAATAAAAGAATAAAAGAAGCTTACAGAAGGTCCAAGCAATGAAGAATTTGATCTAAAACACTCAGGTATGAAGCAAAGACCTCAACATAGAGCAGATTTAGAGCAAATGTGAGTTGGGATGCATGAAATCAAGTGGGCATTTATAGAATTTCAAGAACCGTTAGGATCGTTTCTCGTAATTCGTGCTTAAATCTGGACCTTACATGTGTTGCCCATGGTATACAATACTAGGGGAACTTGAAAACCATCAAATGGTATTCCAAATAAGTGATCAAAACCATCAAAACAGGCTGGAAAAGCCAGATTCAATGTTTTTGTGCTGGCAGTCTATCACGGGCAGCGTAGACCCAGACATAATCTTACGCGCCCCTCCTAAGCAAGTTTCACAGATTGTCAGTTTTAGTCCCTACAAGTCCAAAACTTGGTTTTTGATGCATTTTTTGACACGTTTAAGCCCCGTTAACCCCATTTCAAGGCTCTATAATGAAGTTAAAGTATAGGGGACTTGAAACATGCTTGAAAATATCTCGGATGTCGGTTCGTTTGGTCGTACGGTTGCGTTATTCGGTTAATTACGACGAAAACTCGAACGGACGCAAAAACGATCCAAATTTCACGACGGATGGTATTTTTGCATTCCATTCACTAAAATAAAATATTTTAATGATTACAAAAATTTTTGGATGTCCGGATATGTTTAGAACGTAAGATATGCGCGTAAATGCAAACTTATGCACTTTTTGACGCTTTTAGTCCCTGCTGATCAAATAAGTTTATTTTTGCGTACCGAACCCCTCAAAGCCTATTTCTAAGCTATGTAAAGGATATTTAGGGTATGTTTAACTTATGATCAAGTTCCGGAATGTTCGTTTCCATATAAATCGGCATAGTTTCGCAGTTTGATGCAAATAGTCCATGCGATCGAATAAACTTGTTTTCGACACACCAAACCATCCAAAACTTATTTCTAAGTTATGTAAGGGTTATTTAAGGTATGTTAAGCCTATGTCACTATTCCGGAGTGTTTGTTGTGTTAAACTGATTACGTTTACGCATCGGGTTCGCGTATAACTTTCCAGAAAGCGATTTAAAGCTCGAAATTGAACAAGAATTGATATGTGCAAACGATACACATATTTATACAAATCCCAAGTATGAAACACAATATTTCATTGGTTTTGTATTCTTATGATGGTCATAGAGGCACAGATGTCACATGTGTTCACTGAAATTTGCTCTTCTTAACACAATTAGCGCGGCTAGTCGCCCTGCCAAAGTTTGCATTTCTTTTATCGTTGAGGGTGATGGCATGCACTCGATTGCCTGTACTTTCTTGGGGTGCACCTTGAATCCCTCTTTGGTAACTATGAATCCCATGAATTTCTCTTCTTCCATGCCAAATGAATACTTGCTCGGGTTGAGCTTCATGTTGGCCTTACGCAACGTATTGAAGGTTTTCTCGATGTTCTGCAACATCTGATCTTGTTCCTTGCTCATGATTACCAAGTCGTACATGTAAACTCCGACATGTTTTCCAATGTCATCACCAAATATACTATTCATCAACCGTTGATATGTAGCTCCTGCATTACGTAGTCCGAACGACATCTTGGTATAACAGTAAAGTCCCATTTCGGTTCGAAATGTTGTCTTGTCCTCGTTTTCTAAAGCCATTTGAACTTGATGATATCCCTTGTAACAATCCAAGAAACACTTCCATCTGAATTGTCTCTCAATGAAGAAACACTAGATAGCACTATGCCATATAGGCGGATTGTCTCGTGTATGTTAGTTCAATCTCCTTCCTTCACTCGACAAATGACTGGATTCTTTCCAACGATCCTGCAAAACGAATAATACCGATGACTCGCTACAAGGAGGAGAAGATGGGGGTTCTCCTTGTAACCACCCTCCGGCGTGAGAATAAGTAATCGTTTTGGGAATAAAGTGTGTGTATAGAGCGAGAGAGTAAGAGAATCGATCCCTAAACTTGGAGGTTGAGTCTTCTATTTATAGCCGGAGAATTGTAAAGGAGAAGGACTGCCAGCTGGTTGTTTGCCAGCTGTCCGACCAGGAGACATATCCATTATGTCCCCTCTGACGTAACCGGACATGGTCCTGTACTAAAGGTGACATGGCACATGGATATTCGCTCTAGCTCAACGTCCTTTTGTACCTTCTGTCAGTCTGTCCCATGAAGATCTTGTGGCAGGTGCTAACGCCTTATAATTGGTGCCATCTATAGTCCTTACCTGTCTGCTAGGAGTATCTTTTTATTGCCAGGTGTTTCCTTCTAGAACCTTAGATCTCTTCGATGGCAAGATCGTATATCTGGAGTGATGTGGTCCTGTTACAGGTGTTTGCGTGTGGTTTAGGGCCATACCTCTTCAGCCATCTGGTTATCCACATGGATCATAGGTTGTGCATCTGATTTCTCAGTTGTAAATTAAAACTTTAATAATTAAATAATATATATCAACAAAAATTATGAATTACAAACAGATGCATCAATTAAAATTCTAATTTATGAAACACATCTAACCAAATAAATAAAATGTTTGGTACTCGTCTAATTGTTTCTTCCCAAAACTATATTTTAGAGGGGATAATAGTCGAACCGAGCTCATTCTATTTTTAGTTAAAACGTTTAGAAATTAATTCATGAGTAATTTTTTAAGCTCAAACTTGACTTAGTTACTATCTATTTTATTATCTTATTTATACACATATAACACAATATATATTATTGTTTATTATATTCGTATATAAATTAAAAGGTGATAATCTATATACGATCAAAATTAATCCATGATAAAACATAAAACAATAAAGCATTAACAAAAGCAAATATGATTTAAATAATCTAAAACATGACCCATTGGTAGTTATCATCAATGCTGACCATGTAACCGTTGGTACTCCTATCTTTCACTTTCGTTGTAAGTGGCAATTATACTACAACGGAGAAGTAACTATATGTGCTCTAATGAAAAACTAACTGACAATCAGTAAAATGTTTTGAAAAGTCATAAATGAAAATTAATGTCACAGGTTCGATCCTGAGCCGCACCCCGGTTTTCATTCGGCTGTTACTTCAGCGAGACATCTCGTGTGGATACAGTACGGTTTCCTGGGAAACGCCGTAACCAAGTCTGAACCAACCCAGCGCGGGCTCGACTAAGACAACGTAGTCTGTGCAGATCTTTGCTAGGGCCACCGTTTAGGCAGTGTGACATTAGGTCACTCAAAAAGAAAGTCACCGTTAAAAAAAATAGAATTACACCCGACAACGAAAATAAATGCTAAGAATATCATTTGTCACATTATCAATAAAAAAATTATTAGAAATTAAGTCATATTTTGGTTGTGGAAATTTAATATACTTCAAAAGTTACAATGTACACTTTTATCATATCCAAATCACTACAAAGGGGGTGTTAGATTTGCATATATATACAGCCTTTCTTTGTCTTTTCACAAGCTAAACTCTTCTTCAGTTCTCTTTTCTAGATTCTCTCACCATCCTCTCGATAAACATTCTTCACGCGAAACCTGCTTCTTTGCGACATTTCGTCGAACAGGTTATCTTCTTTATCTACATATGCATCATATACATAGTTACATAACAATTTCACGTAAATCAGTAAACATTTTGTTAATCAGATTGTAAAACTGATTGTTTTGGAATAATGTGTAGTAAATCTTATCTTTAACATTCATATTTCATTGTTTAAATTACTTTTTTTGGTGCCCTAATGGATAATATTGATTCTTGATAATGTCTTGTTTTAATTATGTTTTTGAAAATTTGTACTTTTAGATGTGTTTGAATCTTGTTCTGGGCTAGAAGAAAAATGGGAATTTAATCACGATCTTGATGAAATTTAGTTGTGTTCTTTGATTGTGTTTGAATCTTGTTTGTTGGATAATACATCTGTTTCTGTTCGGGTATCGCGATAGAAGCAGGTTTGAAATCTGACATTATAATCAAGTTTTGGAGAAGTTTTGTTGATAATAAACGTTTGGGAGTTAGTCAAATTATTGTTTCTTGTTCTTGTTTATCGATTCAAGTCTTGAGGTTAAATATTGAGATGTGTCATTATTTGTTGTAACCATCGCGCTTTATGGTCATATAAAAATGATGGTTTAGGGTTTAGGGTCTTGGGTTTTTTCATTACAGCTACGACTATTTTCATGTTACATGTGGATTAATTTGCTATTTTGTCCTTTTTTTCTGGAAAATTGTGTAATTATCTAGATATATTTTATCTTAATCTTGAAGACATTTTGGTCACCACAGTGAAAATGATAAGATTGTTCAAAATAAAGGAGAAGCAACGGGAACTTTCTGCAAATTCCAACGGGAAGCCTCCCGGCAAAACTCAAAGTGCAGGGGAGCTGCGTCTTCAAAAAGGTACATTGCGTTATTATTATACGAAAAATCACTAACATAGACGTTTTTGACCAACGTTTACTAAAATGAACATAAAACATCAGCTTTCAGTTACTCATCTTTGATCAATAATGATAAGGAAAGTACCTTCTTTTCATGTGCCTGGCACATTTTCTCTAATTATATTATTATTTTTCGTTATGTATATAGATATAAGCGAGTTAAACCTACCCAATGCATGTAGCATATCATTCCCACATGGACAAGATGACCTCATGAACTTTGAGGTAACCATTCGGCCTGACGAGGGATACTACTCGTAAGTGCTTCTTTCCAATCTCTTTGTTACGAACAACAGCTGGCAGATGTGTTTTAAAAAAACACAAAGATCCAATTCAACTTTGAACGGTTCATTTTTCGACCCATATCTCAAAAGATCCATTTCAACTTTGACCTGTTACGCATCTTGCCACTTTAATGTTTATTATTTCGAAAATATATATTGATCTAATGAACATTATGCTTCTAGAGGTGGCATGTTTACATTCACGTTCCAGATTTCCTCCGTCTATCCTCATGATGCACCAAAGGTCAAATGCAAAGCAAAGGTGCAGATACTTTTCATTTCCGGGTCAACATAACCCAACCCGTACTTGAAATTTTGTTAAACTAATGGAGCTTGTTCTCTCTTAGGTTTACCATCCTAACATCGACTTGGACGGAAATGTGTGCCTTAACATTCTTCGAGAAGACTGGAACCCGATTCTAAACATCAACACGATAATCTACGGATTGTATCATTTGTTCACGGTAATTTGTCTCATTTACCCATGTAGTGCGTTTTTGTGTGTTATGAAAGTGATTATGCGATATTGAATAAACTTTTTTAATAATAATATCATGAAAAAACTTATTTTTCCAAGTATGTTAAATCTGTATAGTCATGTTAGAAACAAATCACTCATTTGAGATACGTGATTGAGAGTCGCGTATTTACTTTTTACTCGCGTGTCAAACTTTTCTCCATTAATAATGAGCTAAGTTTGCATGTGTATTGTTATTTCCGTATGCATTACTATTCGCGTATAGAGTGAAAATATTTGGGATTCAGGCGAGTAAACGTAGATACGCGACCAAACATTCACGTATCTCATGATTATAACACACTTAGAAAAATGGCTACTTTCAAGAATTCTCAATTTTAATTTACTATCACATGAAACTAATTACTTTAACTCCCTACTTACTTACGTAATCAAACGATATATGTTTATCTAAATATTTAAAACTTCTCATTGCAATTTTAGATGGTGACTAATCAGATAATCTGTTATGAAACGCATACGTCTTTTTGAGTTTTTGGATTGACATTTCTTGATTTGGCCAACTAAATTTCTTATACAGGAACCAAATCATGAGGATCCGTTGAATGCAAAGGCCGCTAAGGTGTTGCGAGACAATCCTAAGTTGTTCGCGTTCAATGTAAAGAGAACAATGGCTGGCGGGTACATGGGCCAGACCTTATTCACCCGCTGTATATAGTTCTAAGATGGTTTCAGATTCATCTGGGAAAATAGTTTGAAATCTGTAAAAAAAATAGATCTTTTTTTGTTGGGTAAATTCTTTGAGGATTAGCTTCTGCAAGTGACATATATGTAGTCATGCAGACAGGTGTGTATAGCTTTTGTATAAAGTGATGTATATGGATGTTATCATGTAAAACTGTTTGGTTTCAAGTAAAGAATTGTGACTGATGATTGATTATATTGAGTGCAAGAGATTGTCAGATCGACGAGTTGGATAATGAATTGATACTGGTTAAAAAAGATTGGGTTGAGTTCTTTTTAGATTTATAGATAACTAATGCATTAGTTATGGTTTTAGAAACTTAATGAGTTATTTTATAGATGGTCATGTGGGTTCTTTTATAAATAAGTGTGGTTTCCATCCTAAGTTTTTGGAAAATACACTTTGTCTTTATTGTTCAGTCAATAGCAACACTTTTGGTTTTCTTTATACCAACTAACGTTAAATACTGTGTTAAATTTTATAAAATTGGCTATGGAACGAGCTAAGCCGCTCGTGAGATACTTGAGATTGGCCCACTAAAAGCTTGAATTGAACCAAGGTTAAACGCGCTCAACCTTGAAAATACGCTTGTTAAAACGTGTTTGAGTTTCACTTATCAAGCTCGAGTTGACTCGCAAGTCTAAACAAGCCTATTATTTATATGTTTTTATTTAATATGTTAAATATTTATACTTATAAAGTTATAATAATTATTATTACATATAAGATTATGATAGAAATATTTGAATAATATATACAATTAAAAAATTATAAGTAAAAAGGTGTAAAAACTAATCATATTGGCATAGAAGTTAATTAATAAATAATAATGAGCCGAGTAGAGCCCGAGCTGAACTTGAGTTTGAAAAACAACTCACGAGTCAAGCTCGAGCTTTTGAAATAGAGTATGAAACAAGCCAAGCTTGAGCTCAAGCTCTCGTAAAGTTAAACGAGCCGAGCCTAGCTTGCTTGGTTACTCACCTAACTATCATACCCTCTAGGTTATTTTAAAAAAAAGGAATACAACCGTTGTCACCCTCATACGACTGCTAACACCATGGATTCTAATCAATAGCCCATCGCCAATCAACATCCATCGTTGCACATCACCCAAACACCATCACCACCCTATCAAGAGGTGCATATTTTGGTCCAAAAATCCATATTTTAAACTTGGTTTTGATTGAGTCAAAGAAAGTCAAAAACGGATCAACCCAAACCGGTTTTTAAAAAAATATATTTCGGTTTGGTTTGAAACTGGTTTATAATCCGGTTCAGTTCGGTTTTATATGGTTTCAACCTATATGTTTAAAATTGATTTCAAACTAATGCCTAAATGAACATAAACATCAGTCTTAATTAATCGGTTAAAATCAAATCCCAAACTATAACTGGCAAAACAAACCCACACGTCTAAATTTTGGGTCCAATAACATAATGAGTAGATTTGGGTGACCAACAATTTACTAATGGGTTTAGATGGGCTGAATAAGGTCTATTGGGCTATGTAGAAAATATGAAAATGCTACTGAAGTGAAGTACATGATTACTCCCCCCGAGATCAAGTAACAGACGAGAGATTCGATTGGATCACAAGGTAACTTCTATTTTATATTTTTGAAAGGTAATTGATATGCATAGTTTGCATTTAGGTAAAGGATCAAATACAAAACACAATTTGCGTGTGAAGCATAGGAAATAATCTGATTATTCATCTATCAAGATCAATGACTTAAAATTAGGCGGTGACATTTTGATAAATATAAGGTTCAAACAATTGAACAAACAAATAGAGAAAGAGTATTTTGGTCTTTTCTCATTTGAACTTCTCATTCCCTTGATTTTCAAACAGCTATAATTTTTTCATACGTTAATATATGTTTTTTTAAATTACACCGCATTAACGATTATTTCATTCTCTTTAATTCAAAGAACTTATTGCTATAGTTTTCTTAAAAAAAATTGCAGGGTTTTGAACACCCATTAAGTGATTTTGAATACTCAGTAAGTTACTACGTGATTTTGAATACCCATTACGTGATTACGTGATTTTATTATAGTATTTTATGTGAAACCCCACAAAGTGATTACGTAACAATTGTTGAGTATGTATTATTACGTGATTTTGAATATCCATGTCGTGATTGCATGATTTCATTATAACATTTATGTGAAACCCTACTGAGTGATTACGTAATTACGTAAAAACAAAACATGTAATACATAATATTTCATATGAACTAGTGCTAATTTCCGTGAACTTCACATGACAGAACAAATAATATGTTGTGAATTATAAAACATATTTCAAATAATTTATAAACTTTAAAATACTACTTAGTATACAATATTTAAAGTTTGTTTATATTACAATTACATTTAAAGGGTAATAAGAGGATATGGTAAATCTTTTTGATACCATTTCATCACAAAAGAAATAGATACAAAAGGAAGATTGCACATGACACTTCTGTTGGTAGCATAAATTGTGTAGGTGATTGCACATGACAATTCTGTTGGTAGCATAACTTGTGAGAAAACATAATCAAAAGGAAGAACATCATGTAGCGCATAACATTCAAGAGTGTTTAGTATAGATAAATTTTTTTTAGAGAAATTGGAATCAGATTCAAGAGGGATAGAAGGGGAATGACAGAACGATTGACAACAACAAACAAAATTACCTGTGTAAAAGTTGTCGGAGATAATGGAGCGACGGCGGGCCAACGGTTTTGTCAGACGAGAGGGTAGCAGGAGGAGGGTGTAATTGGGAGATCGGAGAACAAAGTTGAGCTTGAAATCCTTAGATGTGTAGATTGGGTAACGGGTATCACACACAAGTGAAGATCCTTTGGAGTTGGACCTCGTCAGAGTTCTTTAATCTGTCATCAACTATTAGATTAGTGGTGTAGATATAATTAGTTTATAATAGAGGGTACTAGAATGTAACTTAGTCATCTATATAATCTATATTGTAATAAGCAATTCATGAATACTACGATACCATGATTTAATTTGGTATCAGAGCGTGTTTTTTTCTTCTCAAAAAAAAAAAAAAAAAACCTTCGACCTCTATTGCCGCCAATACTGGCCTAAACCCTACTGCCGCCAATCTGCATCTCACTGTGTTACGACCTTCTTAATCTTGAGAATAGCAGCAACAATCTTCTGCAATCTTCTGCAATTTTGACCAGTAACAGCAGCAACAATCTTCTGCAACAATCTTCCAATAGATCGGATCGACAATATTTTGCAAATTGAACAAATCTCATGGCTGCTATCACTTTATTTACTAATCAAGAAAAAGCAACCCATCAATCTCACAAGTTTGCCTTCTCTCTTAAACCTACGAATTATGGCTATTGGAAGCAAATGCTTGAACCATTTCTAATTTCTCATAACCTTATTGGTTATGTAGATGGAACGATACCCTGTCCATCTTCTAAAGTCACCACAGGGACCACCACCACCGACAATCCAAGTTATAGTCCATGGGTGAAGAATGATGCTCATGTTCGCTTACTGATAACATCTACCATCTCTGAGGAATCGTTTCAGCATGTCCAAGGGCAGACCTCTCGTGAGATATGGCTGTCTCTTGAACGTGCCTATGCGCCGGTTTCCTCATCTCATGAGTTCACCCTCAAAAGTCAGCTTCTTTAAATAACTATGAAAAGTGATGAAAAACCTGCAGAATATTTAAGCCGTGCTCAGGATTATGCAACCGCTCTAGCAAACATTGGTGAACCAATGAAGGATAAGGATCTTGTCATGCTTACGGTTACCGGTCTTCGTGAGGAATATTATGGTCTCAAGTCAAACCTTTTAATCCGTACTCCACCAGTCACTTTTGGTGAGCTTCATGGTCTTATTAGTGACCATGATTATATGATTACTAAACTTTTACCAACACAACCAAATAATCCACAGGCTCTTATGGCCACGACCCCATCCCAACAACCACAACTGAATTTACAATCCATTCAAACACAAATTAGTAACCTACAACTCATGGCTACACAATTTGGCAACCAACTGAACCCGACTGCTGCCTCTACCCCACCACAACCGCCGGAGGCCTACTATGCTCCTCGGTCCTCAAACAATAACCGAGGAGGTCATGGAAATTCAAGGGGTTCCTACACGGGTAATTATCGCAACAACAACACTGCTCGCAACCGTGAAACTGGTAGTTCACGTCAGTTCTCTTGGGCATCTACTCAAAACACCGTGTATGGTCACTGTAACCATTGCGGGATTGGTCATCTACCATCTCAGTGCCCAAATCAGTCTTCTCAACCACACACCCAGTCTCAAGCTAATTATGCTACTCATTCTGATGCTGGTTCACACCGGAGCTTTAACTATCTTCCTGACACCGGAGCTAATGATCACGCTGCGACAGATTTTGAGAGCCTTGACAACTCTGAGGCCTACTATGGTAATGATTCTCTCTTTGTTGGTAACGGTCAACCCTTACCCATTTTAAACATTGGTTCGACAAAAAATTTTTCCCCAAATAAAACCCTCACACTTTCTAATGTCCTTCATGTTCCTCAACTTAAAAGAAATCTTTTATCTGTTCAAAAGTTTTGCGTTGATAATAATGTTTTCTTTGAGTTTCATGCCTCTTATTTTGTTGTGAAGGACGAGTCTACACACTCACCATCCTCCTAACGGGTCCAAGTGAACATGGATTGTACTCCCTTCGCCTTCCTCAGCTCAAGTCTATTCCTAAAGTCGCCTTTACTGCCTTCAAAGCATCATCCACCATTTGGCATCAACGACTTGGATATCCTCATGCTCAAGTTTTTCGTTCTGTTGTTTCTCATTTTCATTTACCTGTTTTAGACAAGTTGTCGTCTTCGTTATGTACTTCTTGTCAAATGGGCAAGTCTTCAAAATTATCATTTTCAAACTCCAGTTTTCATAGTGCTAATATTTTGGACTTAGTTTATTGTGATGTTTGGGGTCTAACTCCCACTTTATCATTTGATGGTTATCGGTATTTTTTATTATGTGTTGATCATCATTAGAAATATATGTGGTTCTACCCATTAGCTCGTAAATCTGATGCTTATCATAACTTAACATATTTTATTAAAATGGCAGAAAGGCAATTTAATACTAAATTAAAAAGTATTCAGTCTGATTGGGGATGGGAATTTCGCACCATTGCTTCGTTTTGTCACAATGTTGGTATAGTTCATCGACGCTCTTGTCCTCACACCAGTGAACAAAACGACACTATTGAGCGTCGTCATCGTCATGTTGTTGAAACCGGCCTTGCTCTTCTTGCTCAATCTCATCTTCCTCAACGTTTTTGGCATTTTGCATTCGAAACAGCTGTTTATCTCATAAATCATCTTCCATCTCGGGTCTCCTCCAAGAAATCACCCTTTGAACATACTTTCAAACGTCGACCAGATTACTCCTTTCTTCGGGTTTTTGGATGTCAATGTTTTCCCTACCCTCGTCCTTACAATAATCACAAAATTGAATTCCGATCTACTCCGTGTATCTTTCTTGGATACAGTCCTGTTCACCATGGTTATCGGTGCCTTGATCTCACAACTGAAAGAGTTTATATTCCCCGACATGTTCGTTTTAATGAACATGTTTTCCCTTATCATGTCTCACCTAAAAACTCTAACCCACCCCAACCTGATAACCCTAACGTCTCCACTTATCCTTTTGAGCCTGACCTATCAGAATCTACTCCCGACACTTCTGCCCCAGCCGTCACTACACCAAACGCAACCACCTCGGCAACCGATACCACCCAAACCGAAACCACTCAAACTGATACTACCCAAACCACCACCTCAACCGGTACTACCTAAACCACCACCTCAGCCGAAACTCCTCCCACTCCTGCCCCAAGACCTCGTCCAACACACCTTAGGCCTAATCCTAAACCAACAAATCGTTATGATCCTGCTGCCTATATGGCTACCAATTTACATAACCTACCTGTTGAACCTACTTCCTTTGCCGTTGCCAATGCCTTTAAGGAGTGGCATCATGCCATGGCTGAAGAGTTGGACGCACTTCGTAAGAATGGTACTTGGTCATTGGTTCCTCCTGTTAAAAATGCTAATGTAGTTGATTGTAAGTGGGTCTACAGGTTAAAAACAGACCCAACTGGAAAAATAAGCAGGTACAAGGCACGACTTGTTGCAAAAGGTTTTTATCAACAGGAAGGAGTTGATTATCATGAGACATTTAGTCCGGTAGTTAAACTGGCTACTATTCGTACCGTATTGTCTCTAGCTGTCACTAACAGCTGGTCACTTCGTCAGCTAGATGTTCAGAATGCATTTTTGCATGGTGACCTTCAAGAAACTGTTTACATGAAACAACCTCCTGGCTTTGTTGATTCTACCAAACCTGATTATGTGTGTTGCCTTCACAAGTCCTTATATGGGCTCAAACAAGCTCCTCGGGCGTGGTTTACTCGGTTGTCTATGGTACTTCAACAACTTGGTTTTTCCGGGTCTAAAACTGATCCGTCGTTATTTATTTTTAACAGGCGTGGCACTCTTGTGTATGTTGATGATATCATCATCACTGGTAATCAACCACAAGCTGTTACTAATATCATCAATTGGCTTAGTTCATCATTTGCAGTTAAAGATCTTGGCAGGCTACATTATTTCTTGGGTATTGAAGTGGTACATCATAATGGCAACTTGATTCTTTCGCAACAAAAATATATTTTGGATGTCATACATCGAGCTGGTCTTTCTTAATGCAAACCAGTTGCCACTCCTATGGCTACCACTCACGTTTTACTCCCTGACGATAGTGCTCTTTTTAATGATCCATCACGGTATCGTCAGGTTGTTGGTGCACTTCAATATGCTACTTTATCTCGCCCGGACATTACCTTTGCGGTAAATAAAGTGTGTCAATTCATGCATGCACCGACTGAAAATCATTGGGCTGCGGTTAAACGTATCTTGCGATATCTTCATGGCAAGGCTCAACTTGGCTTACTTTTTCGTCACGGCTCTAGCTCCAGACTACATGCTTTTTCTGACTCCTATTGGCATCAAGATGTACAAGCCTACTCGGATTTGGATTGGGTTGGTTGCCCTGTCGATCGTCGATCCACAGGGGGATTTTGTCACACCCCAAAATACGTCGCAGCGGAATATAGAACGTAGTGGTGACGGAAGCTGGTGCCCATTTCTATCTTGATGTTTGATGCATTATAGTGTTGGACATATTAACTTAATTAAAACATAAGTTTTTAAGCATGACGTCCCATAACATGACACAACTACGACATAGTTAAATTGTCTTTGATCCTTACGGATCTTATTACATTTGTCCCAGAAAGTTTTAAAAATCAGTCCAACATTTTAAGTGACAAACATGCATCAACAAACACAAGATACGCCATAATCCCGAAGCCGAACTCAAGTACCTGTAGAACACGTTAAAAATCAAGTGTCAACACAAAGGAAGGTGAGTTCACATATTCATTTACAAACAATTTTATTCCAAGGAAAACTTTCTGTTTAGGTGTTTATTTGAAAACATCTATAAAATTTTAGAAAGTCCATTTTACTTCGTTAATAAAATCCATGGGCCTTCCGTCGGTTCATCAATCTGACAACTGTAATATATATATATTGCCCAGATTTTTGTATATTAAATTATTGCATCAATTTTCAGACTCGTATGTTAGCTAGACGATACGAACTATATACTAACCACGCAGGGATAATCAAAGCTAGACAATAAACATAATTTAAATTCGTCGTTTGACTTGACACGGGGCGACCGGTCACGACGGGGTTGTCAACCCGATAGATCTACCAACAATTCATCGCGTGCAATACTTAAATGATTAAACGACATCATGGGCGCAGGGTCCTCTTGAAGGACAATATGATGTCTGCCTCACGTACAATATATATATATATATATCCTACTAATATGACAATTTAATACACGACGTTGTACGAATTCCCCTTACTCTCCATCATATGAGACCCAGTCAAGAATTCGTCCCCAACTGTACGGTCATGTTTCACTTAGGAAATACCGTACTTTCAATATTCATTCATCAAAAACGTTTTACTTCGAAATGTATGACTTATTAAATTTCATATATTTTCAACGAAAATATATATTTTATATTAAAAGGTATGTTTTATTTCGAAAACATTATTAACCCCTTTTAATGACGTGTTCTACTCCCAAAATATATACAAAGCAGTAAAAAGAGGGGTTTAGTGACACTCAACTTTGGGTGCGTATTTTAAATAGCGCAATCCTAGTGATTGATTTCTACACGTCCTATTATATATATATATATATATAGGAACGATTTTAAATCAATATTCATAACACGAAAATCCTAAGTTTCTCCGTTTCTTAGAATTATCACATAACTTTGAGATTTTCTCGAAAAGTTGTCATTTTTGATTATGTTGGCACGTTAATATATATATGAGTCCATATATATATATATTTATGATTTTGCGACTTGAACGATTTTATTGGTGACCATTATTGTGTAAATCCGTTAACTCTCCCATTTATACACAATATATCTACGGTTTACGCGTCGTAATATATATACATAAACGTTCACATAATTTAACATCGAAACATGCGAAATCTTGTTAACTTATCTATTTTGTCATTTTTAAAGCAAATATATATGAAACATCTCATATGTACCAAATTTCATACTTGACAAACAAGTTACACATTTAACGCAATTTTTTACCGTCTCTACCCCACAAAATGCACAAGTATACATGCATAGTCTAAATTTTCCACTATCAAGTTAACACTTAACATATTATCACATTTACATGTTTAAATCACTAAACATATTTTATCACATAAGGTTCACTCAAAATTTTTCCATACTAGTGTTCATCGAAAAATGCGTATTTTAGCGATTCGGTAACGATTTCGGGCGTCGGAAGTCACGTATGACCAACCAAACACCAAGTAAACTTAAGATTAGTTAAAATAATTATTTTTAAACAAAAACATCAGTTTATTTACTGATCTAAATCAGTTTTACAAAAATCACTCGAAAAGCCGATTTTTAACCGTTTTAATACATAGTTTTGCATTAAACGTTACTATAATCATCAAAAATTGAAACGATTTGATATTTTAACACAATACATGTTATTTACTGATTAAAATAGTGGTTATGATCAGATTAGTGCAGTTTTTGTGTAAGTCACATAAATCATGCGATTTCACGTATTTCACAATTCCTAATGCACCAAGTACAACATGCAAGACTAGTAGACTTTATGACAAAGTTATATGTCACTAAATACTTTAAAATAACTTTATTTTAGTGGTTATAATCTGCTCAAAACTGATTTTTACTAAATCATACACAAAACCACATTATTTCACCTATTTTACAAGTTTCTAAGCCTCATGTATAACATGCAAAACTAGTAAACCTTATGACAAAGTTTTATATCATTAAACACTTCAAAATAATAATATTTTAATGTTTATAATCTGATCAAAATTGATTTTTATCAAATCATATCTAAATCATCATTTCATGACGACAAATCATCATGCATGTTCAAGTAAATGCATCTAATGCACTCATACAACATCATCATCATCTTTTATGTTCTAATCATGCTCAAGAACACATATACATACATATACATGAAATGTTTACACCTACATAAACCTTCAAAAGCTCACTTTCTCATCAAATCCCTTTTTAAATCATGAAACACTTTTAGATCCTTATTTTATGACATTTTTTTGATTCTTGCATGTATTCTATCATTCAAGAATCATATTATTCAAGAATTACATAACCAAAAATCAAAACACAATTACATATACACACACATATACCTACGGCTACACACGCACACGTATTCATCCATTTTTATTTATTCAAAAACCCATTTATTTTTAGATTTCAAGTTTGTGATTAATTTCAAGAACAAGAGAAACTTCCATCATCATCAAGATCATCAAGAATCAAAAACAAGGTTTTTAAAATAAATTTTATACCTTCAAGTTCTTGAATGATTTTTAGTAAAGTTTGATGATTTGGGGATTGATTGTTGCTTCAAACACCTTGAAATCACCTTTAAACCATCAAATGAACTTGAAAGCACCTTGAAATGGTCTTGAATCTTCAAGAAATTGTTCAAGATTTGAAAGTGTATGGATGTGGGTGTGTATTTGGTTGAGTTCAAGAGAGAGAGAGAGAGAGTGTGTAGGATCGTATTCGGCCCTGTTTGAGTCGATCAGAAGAATTCCTATCCAAAACAAGAGGCGAAAACTAATGCTTTGGTGCGATTTCAGCTGGATTCACTATTAAACTGTTGTTGTATTGATCAATAATGCGAGTACACGTTCTGACAACACTTCGGCAACACTTCGTGGCTTACCGGAAGAGAACACCTAGAACTATGCTATGATTTCGCTCATTCAACCTTTATATAGGCTACATGATTTCGCTTATATGTACATGACATATAAGTGAAACCTCACAGAAACCATATAAACGAAATCAACTTTGACACATGAGCAAAATCATGTGTATGACACATAAGCGAAATCATCTCTATCACATGTTTCTTGGATTTCGTGCCATGTTCTAACCTATACAACGCAAGACTCAATGTAAGACGTAGTCGACAGATGTAGTGCACCAACACAGAGAGAGAGAGGAAGTTGATTGCTTTGAGAATGCTTTCTTGGATTTACATAGATTTTAAAAGATTGTATGGAAGGATTACTCATCATTCATAATTTCTATGGCCAACAAGTGTTGGAGAAAGGAGAGAGATTGCCTCTCCTAGCTGCCACCTATTGCCCACTCACACATCACATGCTTATACATACATAATATATACATATATAAGCTAAAAACTGGTATTTTACTGGTTACCGGGTATTTTATCTAGCGTTTTAATCCCGTTTTAGCACGTTTTAAATTATTTTTATCACTCTATAAAAATAATCTCACCAAAATATTATTGAACAATATTTTGTTTGCCTGGACTGGCTACGTTGTCGGTATTTGGCAGTGTGCGCGCTGTGCTGCGCGGTACACGCTTAAAATCGCAAAAATAGGGATTTAAGCGTTTTTTTTTTATTTTTATCATTCTATAGTAATAAACTCATCAAATTATTATTAAAATGATTATCAGTTGCCTTGACAGGCTGTGTTGACAGTATTTTGTCGGTACACGCGCTGCAACTCGCTGTAGGCGCTTAAACTCGAAAAATAGAGTTTCTCTAGCGTTTTAATTTATTTTTCCTCAAGAATAGGATTAAAATTATTATTCTAATCATAACTTACTATTTTTAGGATTTTAACACTGATCGGGTGGTCACCGATGTTCGTTTCGCATTTTAACCGTTACGCGATAAGCGTTTATCTTACAGTTGCCAACATAATTTTTACCGAGGTTTAAATTTACCAACTCATTAAATTTCACATATAAACATCATAACCAGTAAAATACACCCCTGTTACCTATTCACAACACGTGTTACAATTGTACGGTACGACCTGAAAAGCCGGGTGTCACAGTCTCCCCCTGTTTAGGAAATTTCGTCCCCGAAATTTTTACTCTACAGGCTTTGTTTTCGCATTAGGTGGAAACAGGAAAAACAGGTTTAATGAATGTAGCCTTATAGTTTCTACGAGAAACTTTGATTCTTACAAAGAATCTATATACACTCTCAATTCCTAGTCTCACATCTCAACACTCTCCACCATTTCCAAGGTTCAACATTTACGAGCACTTAATCAAGAAGATTAAGTTAAAATTCCACCAATTCGGGTTCTACATACGTAAATTTACATATACATTACCCCGTACCTAAGATAGTCTGAGTTTACACCCGATTGATCCAACTCGAGATGGGCTCTCGAAAGAATCAAATCACATAAACTCGTCTTCCTTCCTTCTTGCATTCATTTCAGATATCCATATATCGCCAAACCAAAAAATGGCATACACGACTAGAATGTTGTAATCGCCTGTCCGGTTATTAGCATAACTCTTCTAGCTATACGTACTGCTTCTACGGTGCTTCGATAAACTTCTGTTTATCTTCCAAACAAATCTCTATAAAGAAAAAAATTAGTGTATTATCCATTATACACTTTTTGAACTGAACCCAAACAATACATCATGTACACTACTCCATCCTTATGATAGCTTGAGCCTATAAGCGACTGATCCAACTCAAGATGGGCTCTTGAAAGGATATAATCATTGTGGCTCAGCTATTCTTTTCTCTGCTAAACCTAATAGCATCTCTAACAAGATAACTCCTTTAACATAACCAAATCTTCAATCTGGAATCGCAATAGTTCCTTCAATTGTCCATGAAATCCTTCTGTTGATCACTTGGCGACTTTTAACCTTCCCTCGATCCAAGCAAATCCTGTCGCTGGTTTCCTAGATAAACTAAGGTCTGGTTAATTGTCCTTTGTCATGTTAGCTCAACATAGTGGTGATCGACACTTCCATCCATGCAAGTCTTCAAATGGAGCAACCTGAATACTAGCGTGTTAATTATTATTGTAAGATAACTCCGCCAAGGGCATGTGAGTATCTTAACTTCCTTCGGAGTCCATCATACACGCTCCCAACTTTTCTTTCAAGGGTCCGAAAAGCTTCCTACTATCTTGCTGTCCAACCAATTTCTCTTTTCCCTTTTGGGGTTATTAGTGTCGAATGCTGCACTAATTTAGGGAAATTCTTAATAAATCTCTGGTAGCACCCAACTAGTCATATAGATCATCATACTCCTGACGGGGTCTTTGGCACTCCTCATTATTCACCAACTCCATAGTTAAATTCAAATGTTACTCATGATTCTCCTTGGTTCGCACATAGGCAAGTATGTCGTCGATGAGTATTATCACGAATTCATCCGATTAGGGTTTCCATACCCTATTCATGAGATTTATAAATATAATAATGGTGCATTAATTTAGTCAAAAGGAATGACTAATAACTCGTAATGGCCATATCGTGTTCGAAAAGCAGTCCTCAGAATATCTTCGTCAACAACCTTCAACTGATGATATCCTGATCGTAGGTCGATCTTCGTGTAGCAGCTGGATCCCTGTAGCTTGATCGAACAAATCGTCAATCCTCGGTAAAAGAATACCGATTCTTGATAGTCAACTTACTCGGCTCTCTGTATTCAACACACACCTTGAAGGATCGATCCTTCTTCCTCACAACAAAATAGACGCACCTCAAATCAAAAAGCTTGATCGAATAAAACCCTTGTCCAGTAGCTCTTGAAACTGACTTGACATTTCTATCATTCTCAAACGGTGCTTAATCTATAAGGAGATTTTGCAAACGGGTGCAGCACCGGGTGCTAGATCAATTCGAAATTCGATCTGTCTCGCAGGGGGAAATCCAGGTAAGTCTTTTTAGGAAAACTTCTGGATAATTGCGAACAACAGGAATCTCTCCGGTATTCCTACATTCGGCTTTCGTATCCACCACGTTAACTAAGAACGCAGGATAGCCCCTTTTGCAACTACCTGAGCATCCTCACAAAACTGAAAACTCTCAACCATCATTACTCGACACTCGAAACTCGACACTCGACTCTGTCGGTCTTCGCGAACAACTACCACCTCTCTATCGTCATCAGGATGAGATATCCTAGCTAGCTTCTTCCAGCGATAGTCCCTACTTCGCTCTTGGATAATCAATCCATTCTCACATCCGCGTCAAGGCTCCCCAACTCCACTGGAAACAAACCAACACTAGAACTACGATCACATAACTAAATACTACAACCGCAAGCGACCTCAGTAGTTCCCATCAACTTTCCAATTACTAGTTCTATCGGGCACTTTATACTTAGCTTACTTGTAGGTGAACACAAAAATGGTTCAAAGTTTCTCGAACAAAACTCAAGTCAGCTTTGGTATTAAAAGTATGAACATAGATTGGTTTTTGACTCGAAACATACCGGTAACAACAACAAGATCGTCTCGTACCTTCCCAGCGTTTAGCTCGAACGCTCTACCTCTGGCATCCTGACCCTTCATTTCCGGACACTCTCTGGCATCCTGACCCTTCATTTCCGAACGCTCTACCTCTGGCATCCTGACCCTTCATTTCGCAACGCGAATCAAGTTAGTTATTAAGAAAAAAAGGGCCCCAATTCTTGACTTCGCTTTAGGCCTCTAAAAGGGTTGAGCCGGCCCTGCGTTGTTTCAAAGAATTTTTATTGACATAATTGAACGAACACAAATGAACAACGATGTATCCGTTTCACATTTATTTGTAAGTTGGAACCACTCATTGCGTTTTGAACGAACATTCGAAGTTATACTATATCCACCACTGTATTTACAGTACCTATTCGACTCACAGAAAGACACTACTGTCATGAAATGTGGACACATAATGCACTCTGAATGTTGCAACAAGATGATAAGCCGTAATAAGTAAGTATTTCTATGATTCTTTGGTTCATGTATTTATCTTTTTGCATTTTTACTAAAATTTAATTTTTTTTTTCAACAGATTCTCCTATCCTATATGCTCCAAGTCACTAATGGATATGTCTATGATTTGGAGAAGACTAGATGAGGAGGCGAGTCTAGTTAATCATTTTTATGGGATATCTTCGTTGTAAACGGATACATCGTTCAACGAGGTCGTAGCTTCAAAAATTGGGTTTTAGGGTTTTGTTTATAAAAGGGTGGGGGCAAGATATAACTGTTAAAAAAAGAGTAAATTAAATATATTAAGACAATGACTAAATTACCCCTCTATCAAGTTAGTTTTGTTAGGGTGTTAGTCATTTTGGATGGATTTAGCAACTTTTATGAAACCTCAGTGGTTCCTATGAGAAAAAAAAACTTTTTTGGATGGATCTAGCAAATGTGAATAAACGTCAGGGACGATTTTAGCGATTTACTCTATAATTTAATTATTAGATGGTTCCTAGGCCCGTCTAGGTACTTCATATTTTTAACAGTCAACTTACCCGTAATCTACCCGTTTAAATATATAAGTTTTATATAATTTATTTTTATAAAAATAGAAATATCACACATATATAAGCTAATTAATTAGTATAACATTCCAACCAAATATATATAAAATAGTTGTTTAAAGCTATATGGGTCGAATAATTATATTAAAAATAAAACTAGCTACTAATGGTTAATAAATTTAAACAACCTATAACTCTTATATGATAAAAATGGAAATGTTACATACTCCCCACCTTGTTTTAAATCTCGTCCTCGAGATTTAGGCTACGATGTCTCTTTTAGAGTTATGTCACGTCATAGACAATAGAACAGTATTAAGGTAAATGACACAGAATCAAGACATGTTCAAATGAATGCGTGTTTTACAATAAACAGGGCTCAATGCTTCTATTGAATTATTTCTAGGAATCGATGTCAAACGAATGAGGTGAAATGATATAATTTCCAAGGTAACTAGGTTCAAGCCAAAAGAAATATATGATTAAATTGATTGTTTACAAGTTGTAAATGACTTTTAGAAACAATATAATTCACTGTCAAAAAAAACTTACTTTGATTGTCAACCGAGGAAGATTTAGAATCAACAAGCTCAAAATGAAATAGAATCACAAAAATAATTTGTCAACTATCGAGCCATGACATGAAAAAAATCAATGTGTTGACATTATTGAATTTGCAAGGATACACCGAAATACAACAGAGTTTAGTGTACCATTGTCTTAATACATAACTGCATTAAGACTATTTTCAATGATGAGTCAAACGAAAGACATACATGGTTTTGAATAATTCGCATGATTATGATTAGCCCAAGCTACAAGTTTATATCGATGCCACAAGGTGCCGTAATGATTGAAATAGTTCAATAATTACGGTGACCGAACAAATTCACCGTTTTCGTAATCAACTGAAAGTTTTAATGAAGTAAATTTGGATATTCATAGAATTTTCAATTGATGATGAAAGACCAAATGAATATCATAAAATTTTCGATCAGTGATGAAGGAATCTTTAGAGGTACACCGGAATATAATACGAATTCGTGTACTCTTATCTTAACACATAATTGTATTAAGACTGTTTTAAGATAATACATCAACAGAAATTAAATAAATAAATATGTACATCAGGTGTGAGAATGGAATTAGCTCAAGTTTCAAGTTAATGAGAACGCCACCACAAGGTGTCGTAACCAAATAAATGATTCAATGAAAGTGAAGACCAAACAAGTCTGTTATGGTTTTGAATAGATGAAGTACTTGACAGGATGCATTTATTTAAATTTTGTTTTATATTAGGGTGAAATAATAACTTAACTTTGATATTACATATCAGCAATTATGTCTGGAATCATTTCTGCTTCTTGCGTAGTAAGTACGAATGCTCGCGCGTTCTTCTTAGCTCCATCTGTTGTTTTTGCCTTGTTGTCGGATGCTTTAGTAAGTTTCGGGCAATATGGTTTGATATGTCCCGTTTCTCCGCAATTGAAACAAATATTAGTTTTCCTTCTACATTCTTCCTCTATATGCCCGGTCATCTTGCAGAAGTCACAGTAGGGTGTTTTCCTAAAACGATATTTTCCTGAATGCTTTTTGTTACAGTTTCTGCAGGTAGGTTGCTCCAATGACGATTCAGTTCCTTTCTTCTTGAATTCTTGAGAATTTTTCTGGGCTAACTCTTTCTTCTTGTTTTCTTCTCTTGTGCGAATTAGTCCATCTGTCAAGATGTTAGCTAGTTTAACTGTTTCTTCAATAGTCTGTGGTCTAGCGGCCTTGACCATGTCTCGAATTTCGCTAACTAATCCCCAAATATAACGAGAAATTAGTACGGGTTCTGGTGAAGCCAGAGTTGGTACCATTCTTGCATATTCGAAGAACATTGTCGTATATTCACGACAATTCACATCTATCATTTTATGATTTAGGAACTCGTTAGCCATTCATTCCTTTTCATAAGGGGGATAAAATTTCCTTTCTGTCATTTCTTTGAATTTTTCCCGTTCATGGCATAATCCATGTCACTTCCTTTTGCTTGAAGAATTGTATTCCACCATTCTAAGGCTTCTTCTTTAAAGAGATTGGATGCATACATCACCTTATCTTCTTCGGCACATTTGCTGATTTTAAGAACAGCTTCCGCCTTTTCCAACCATCGCAAAGCAGCCGTGGCGCCTTCACTGCCTGCGAACCCAGTTAGTTTACAAGCTAGAAATTCTTTGTAGGTACACCCGAGAGTCATCGCCTTCATTTTCTTGGGAAATGGGGTTTTGATAGTATTATCATTGTCTCCATTGACACTATGACTAAAACTGTCGTCGCGAGTATGCTTGCTACTTACAGCTTTGGTGTGTTCTACGGAGTTTTTAAAGGCCTTAATTATTAAAGGTATAGCATTGGCTATTCCCTGGGCAATTATATTTTCAAAATCATTTTTATCCAAATAATTTTCATTATTAGCATGAACTTCTGGATTATGTGATACTTCATTCGACATCTGAATTGCAAATATTTCAATTATTAATATCATAGAATAGTTAAAACAAAAAATACTTTCAAGAATCATATGTTCATATATATTTATATATACATATATTTAAATCTACAAAAATAACACATAGGTTATTTTGTATTAATTTCCTAACTTTATTGTTTAAGTTTAGGTATTAAAAGAACACCTAAATAGCTTAAACAAGTGGCTCTGATACCACCTTCTGTCACAGCCCCCGACCCCACCCTGGGAGCGAGAGTTGTGAACCAGCTAGATGATATCGGTGTTTATTAATTACACAGCGGAAAATTTTTCATCAGGATCGTAGTTAGAAAATAATTTCAGAGTTTGTAAAACACCAAACTTTTAATATTAAACAAATGGGCTTAAAACCATATTTAATTCAATTGTTTTTATAGGGATAAACCCAAATAAATAAAACATTAATTTCTTCTTTTATTCAGGTATTTATAGCCACTTTATTTAAGCCTTCAGTGCTCCATAGTTGGCTACTATTATCTTTACAGCCAATTTACCTGAAACACGTTTTGAAAACATTTTATCAGTAATAAATACTGGCGAGTTCATTCCATTTTTATAAAAATATATTGTTATACTTTACAGCATTAAGGGTTTTTATATTTACCAAAAACTTAATCAGTATTTGTCACATGGTGGCAGTTCCGATGTGACAGTGGTCACATCACTCATTGGCTCACTTTCGTCAAATAGTGAATTTATCAAGTAATAGATATAAAATATATCTTATTATGATTCAATGGTATCTGTCACTAGGCAATTCCCGTGACAGTGGTCAAATCACTGTTGATCATTCTTTCAACTAGTGACTGGGGTCATAACACCGTTGATCATTCTCTCAACCAGTGCCTGTGATCGTATCACTGTTGATCGTTCTCCCAACTAGTGACTGTGGTTATAACATTGTTGATCATTCTCTCAACTAATGCCTTTGGTCCTATCACTGTTGATCGTTCTCTTAACTAGTGACTCTGGTCATATCACTGTTGATCATTCTCTCAACTAGTGGCACTTATCAATTAATGTATACCAAATTTCACATATCGGTAGTAATTGCTGAATACATAACCCAACTATACATGTACAGTAATAGATTTCTATATAATAAATAGAATATAATGTATTACATACATTTCATTTATCTATTAAAATATTATTGTAACATTATAATATTTAATGTTACAATTTAATTACATATAATTATATTATATTATATTATAATGTTATAACACATATAATATATTATGTTTAGCATACAATCCAGAAGCCTTATTCTTTATGTTTTGTCTCTATAACAGTAACAAACTAAACTTTGACAATTTATTAACTATTAACTAATCTTTAAATTTGAAACTTTTATTTTACTTTACTCTTAACAAAGTTCATTAATCACACTTTTCATTTGAAATTATTTCAAATGTTGCATACATAAATGCAATTTAGACGTGATATTATATAATAAAAATAGTTATATTATAATATATTTAACATAATCTTATATACTTTATGAGCTAATTTTTTTTATAATAATTCTCTAATATAACTAACGATCCCGTTTATTTTAATATGTTTATTTATTATATTTTATGTAATATAATTAATAAATTTTAATAATGATTAATAAAGCTTTATTTTATATACACACCATTTAGATTTATTTCAATCATACATTTTTCTTTATTAATAATTTAATATAGTAATGTAAAAATAATATCAGTTATAGGGTATAGCTACTGGGGCACAATTCCCCCGTGCTTGTGGTCATGCTACAATTGGCTAACTTTTTGGCCAATAGTAACAATGGTCAAGTAATGTATAAAACCCACCCATACTGGCAGTTATTGCAGAATACAAAAAATTTAATCACTGTAAATATAACTGATAAACATTTAGGATTTTGGAAAACATTTTTAAATATAAGTGTATCACAAAAAGGTGATAAAACTGTGAGAAAAGAGAATGGACTCACTTTGTAACTTTAGGGTTCAACTAGAAAGCCTTCTGGTATAATATTGGGTATAACTCCTGAGATATTTAATAAATATATAATGCACTCGTGTTAAGTATAGTAACCCAATTCAACTTTATCCCTACGTCACGAGACAGAACCCTAACGAACTTAGTCGGGCAGAGCCTTGACATGCGTTATGGGGCTCCAGATCAATCGGACAGGATATCAGTGATCTTGAGTTAAAACACTTAAAACGGGGCAGGGCTTTATTATTATTATAGGGTAAATAATAAAAAAAAAGAATATTTATATATAGAGAGAGAGTAGCGAATAAGAAAGAAGTGGACAGAAGAAAAAGTGAGTATCACTATTCTATTTATACATATATTTCAAACTTGGAACTCAAGACATTTCGTTCTGATATGATACACGAGCCACACACATAGAGAATTCATATGGCTAGTCATATATTTTTAATATTATTTTATTAATTTATGTATTATAATTAATTCAGCTGCTTCACTTATTTGGCGCGTATAACTTCTAAAATATTACTTTTTATAAAAACAATAAATATGTCATTAGAACGAGAATAATCTTATCTACATTTTGAACCATGTTTCATTAAAAACGGAATAAGTCCAAATATAATGTATTTTTATAATTTAATTATTAGATGGTTCCTAGGCCCGTCTAGATACTTCATATTTTTAAAAGTCAACTTACCCGTAATCTACCCGTTTAAATATATAAGTTTTATATACTTTATTTTTATAAAAATAGAATTATCACACATATATAAGCTAATTAATTAGTATAACATTCCAACCAAATATATATAAAATAGTTTTTAAAGCTATATGGGTCGAATAATTATATTAAAAATAAAACTAGCTACTAATGGTTAATAAATTTAAACAACCTATAACTTTTATATGATAAAAATGGAAATGTTACACCAAACTATAGTACTATCATTGCTAAGGCGTCAGACAACAATCACCATGTAAACATAACATACAAGCATTCATCCAGTAACACTTAACATACAAGCGGTTAGCATATAAAAGTGTTTGCGTTGTGTGATCGATTGATTTGATATAAGTAACGTACGTAACACCCAAAAGTGCTTATAGCAAAAAGGGATCAAGTATACTCACAGATCGTGTTTAGTAAATAAACACTCTCTTGGATTGAAGGGAGCGCTGAGAGATTAGCCTGAACAGTTAACGATAGCATATGCGAATGAACGACGCTTTAAATGGTGAAAAGTGACTAAGGTACGAATGGTCATCCGGTCGGATGGTCATTCGATCGAATGACAATCCGTTCGGATGGGCATTCGGGCGGATTGACATTCGTTTGGGATGGATGTGTTTGTGTATGATGGCTTTGAAGTTTTTCGTTGTAGCATTTTGAAAACAGAGAAGTATCTCTACCTTTCAGGTCGTCCGGTCGAACGGTCGTTCGATCAGATAGCGATCCGTCGGTTTAGACATTCTCAGAGAACAAGTTCACAGCAGGATTGTCATTCGATCGGATGGTCTTCGGATCGGATGGCAATCCGCTAGAAACTTATGATCTTTGAAAATTATGAAAAATGTTTAAAGTGTTGAACCATAAGCCAATCCGATCGGAGTGTCGTTCGATCAGATGGCAATCTGATCCGACGGCAGTCCGTTTGGATGGCTGGTTCATTTTGAAATTCGTTAAGTTTTGAAAGGTTCTGCGGTTTGATTGAGACGATATGACAACGTATTGAACAACAGGAACCCCACCATGTCCAGACCATCTGATCGGATGGGAATTATCCCAGTCCAATCAGTTAAGTGTTTGTGATGGTTTCTTCATGTTCATCCCGAAGTCGGTTGTCTCTTGGATAGGAACCTGATCTCAAACCGGCACTTCACTACTAAACGAGCAGAAGGCCCGAAAGAGCTCCGATTCTATCAGTTTTTGAAGGCATTGAGTGTAAAAGAGTTTAAAGAAAGTTACAAAACCATCTTTCAATCCTTTTTACCTTGAAAATTTTTAGATCTATGCGAAAACAGTGTTAAATATGTGGAAATCGTGTAGATCTGAGTTGTTCTTGGTGGAATGAAGCCAAAACTTGAAGTTCATAAGAACTCCATGACATCACCCTAGAACACCTCAAATCCGTTGATTTCACGGTTAAAAGTGAAGATTCAAAGGTGAAAATGATGAAGAAGTGTGTTTAGATCATAGAAGTACAAGATTTGAGGTAGAAACTTACAAGAATCGTGAGAAATCGAGAGGAAAGAGGGCTTGAGCACGCTGGTCGGACGAGAGTGCTGTCACATCACTGTTTGTGATGTGACAGGGGGTATTTATGGGGTTTCCAAAAGAGGAAAATGCGCAAGTGGGGCGGATCGGACGACACATCGATCGGATGGCCATCCGATCAGATGGTCATCCGTTCGCATGGCCATCCGATCAGACCAGTCGATCGAATGGTCATTCGATCGAGTGGTCCGGCGAGTTGGATTTTGGAGTTTCACTTTGCGTGTTGAGCGTTGCGATGCGTTTCGAGTGAGTGATGCGATAGTATTATCCATTAGTTACACAAATAACCTAACTACTATATCTAACATACAATCATCATAATTAGCTTGCGTTTAGCGTTTGCGATTAGATTGCGTTGCGATAGAATTGCGTTTGAGATTGCGATTAAACAACTCAACATAAACATAACATGTACAAGTAACACATAATAACACACACACACACGTAGAACAATATCAGAACACTTAATTCGAGTTGCGATGCGATAGAGATGTGTTTAGCGATAAGTCGATTAGCGATTAAACATGAGATTAAACCTCGATTTGTTATAGATACTCCACATAATACTAGTAAAGCAAATAATTAATAGAATTCGAGTACAATCAATAATTAAGCATGGATTGACAGGTCGCAATTAGCAATCTTCTCTTCCTTTGACTTTGAATTTGACTTTCAAAAATGCGGGTTGTTACAGCCTCCCCTACTTTAGGAAATTTCGTCCTGAAATTTAAGGAGTAGGCGTAACAAACAGTTGCGAATACTTCGCCTTCATGTCACTTTCGAGTTCCAAGGTGAACTCGGCCCCGCGTTTGCCTTCCCAGCGAACCTTCACAATGGGAACGCGTGAGCGTCTGAGTACCTTGGTTTCTCGGCCCATGATATCGACAGGCTTCTCCACGAAGTGTAATGTTTCGTCTATTGTAAATCCTCAAGAGGGACATGTAATTCTGTAACACCCCAAAAACGGCTTTGGTAATCAAACCACGTTAATAGTAAAGACGGGTAAAATACCTTTAGTGGTAAAAATTTACCCGTTAAATATTAGGATTTAAATAATTAATCCTAATAATAAATAAAAAGTGAATAAAAGCTTTTAAGAAATAAAAGCTTAGAAGGCCCGAGTTAACGGGACCTAAAATAAACTTAGTCATAAATATTCCCGAACCCGCTAAGTTAACTAGGAATATTTAACCTAGTTAATAAGTGGGAAAATTGTTAAAAGAAATAAGTAGGTTGTGGCCTACTTAATAATGAACCAAACACGAGGGGTTAAAGCGGGATAACTAGAAAAGTTATTTAATAAAAACAAACACAAACACACACACACAGTGTGTGTTCTGGATCGAGCTCAGGGGCGACCAAGAAGGGTCAAACCCTAATCTACACAATTTCATCAAATTGAAGGGGCAAATCAAGTCCAAATCAAAATCCGAGTATGAATTAGTGATCTCCATTGAAAAAGGAGTCATGAGGTATGTAAATTTCTTGAGAAATCTCTAGTTGAAATTCTGAGCAAACCTAGAGAACTCGAATCTGAACTTGCATGTTTGTTGTTTGGATGAAATTAGTGATGAAACTATGTCTAGGAGTAAGCCCTAGTCATGTACTTGTTGAATTGATGTTCATGGTTATGAATCCATGATCATACACTCATGTGTCAAGTGGGTTTTGATTATGTAGTAAAGATGATGATGTACACATGTTTAAAAACATCATAGTTGCTAGTAGGAACAAGATACTTGAACAATTTGCAAGTTTGAGTAATTGATCATAAGTGATAGTGGTGATTTTTGATGTTAATCTTGGTAAAAATAACTAGTTAGGAACTAGTTAGTAAATATGTAAAATCATGCACATTAGGTGTTTGTTAAAATGCCTAAATGAGAACTAAGTGTTGATAATGTGCCTAATTGAGTCTTGTGAACTTGATAGTGCAATCATATGTGTTAATTGGTGATTTGACTTTTAAATAGTCAAACCGACCATTAATAAGATCGAATGGTAATTGTGATAGAAAATATGTAAGATGGAATAGTCATAATTAATGATGACTAATATAACCGTCTTACGAATTATGATGATAGTTTGACGCTTGACAAGCTAGGTGGAGGCTTGGAAAGGAAGCGGGTCAAACGAAGCAAGAATGGCGGAAAAGCATAATTCGGATGCAAGGTAAGTATAGCTTACACTAGTCTTAAATTGTGGAATGTTTTCTTATCATATAGATTATGAATGAGATATCTAAACAATTGAAATATGATGTTCCGTCGTGTAGTCGAACGGAACAAGAAAATCAAAGATGATAGAAACCATAATAATGGTTAAAAAGAAGTAAATCGATAAATTGGTCATATTATGTCGAAAGAAATACACGGTTTATATTTAAAATTACTGTACGGTGTTAAACGGGAAGAGTCATGTAGAGGAGATGATAATAAATATCATTTCGCAAAGATAAATGGTCAATTCGGCCAAACGGGTCAAAAGGTGTAGACAACACCTTTTGACTATATAGACTAATGATTCTTTTGTCGAGTCATATGCTTACAGGAATAGATATCCAATGGATATTCGCATCGTTCTTAATTAGCGAATATAAAGCAAGGTATTAAAATCGGGTCTATTTGTTGATCCGAGCCAGGTACGCTTATTTATGATGTATGTAAAAGTGCTAATTTGGTCGAATAATTGGTGATAGCCCTTCATTGTAAAAGAAGGACCAAAATCGACCAAAACGCCCTTATAGGCTAAATTGAACAAACAACTCTTAGAGGTTGTTTGGAAAGGAGTCTTATGATTAAACAAAAGTTTAGAACGAGTACGGGTAGTGAAAGATGTAATTCTTGGGCCAAAAGACTCCATATGAGTCTTTGCCGTAAAATGATATTTCAAGAGGTATAAATTCGGAACACATAGATATCTACTTTAAATCCAACACACATTTAGTTGTGATGGAAGAGTACTAGATAAGAGATATAGGTTACAACGCTAGATTAGAATGAAAGCGAAATTGAGCTTAAAGGTGCTTAAAATATCCTTAACGGGTCAAAATAAGCATACTAGTGAAAACGGGTTTAATTTGTGTAATAAACCTATGATTAGAACCTAATATGGTATATCACAATTATTTGATGAGTGTATGAAATATAGGAATCAAATAAATACGTTTGTTTGATAAAATGCATAACCGGGTCAAAATTTGGTATAAAGGGTAATAAGCCGAAGACTTAGAAGTCTTAAATTTTGTTAAGCCGAATGTCGGATTTTAACTCCAAATGATGGAGAATCAAATTACAAACACGTAGGAAGAAACGGTAGGCCAAACGGACAAGCGGTTTGAAAGATACGGAAGATTTCGTGTCAAATTACGGCAAAAATGGAAAACTGGATGCAGGGTCCACCGTAAATTACGGTGCCACCGTAATTTACGGTGGAGATGAAAAGCCTTACGGTGGCCCCCTACTGGTTTACGGTAGGGGCATGTAAAACCAGTGGCCACCGTAAATTACGGTGTCACCGTAATTTACGGTGGAGGTCAGGTTGAAATTTTTGTTTTTGTTATCAATTGTTTCTCGGACTCGTTTAGACACGTTTTAAGTCCTGAATGACTAAAGCATTTCATGTTTATGAAATGTAGGTACACCTTGGATGCCGGAAGACGATCAAGCTCAACGAAGAACCGAACACGATTTAGATACACGCTTCCGCACTTTGCCATGTTGTAAATCACCTAGGGTCAAAACCATCAAAACATTAGTTTTGACTTTGATACATAAGGATTAAACATATGATCACGTGATGTAGAATAACTCATGATTTGTAAAAGTTTTAATAAACCCGTATTTTTATAGCATGTGTAGTCTTAACTACACATCTAATCGTTGGTAATTACATACAAAATCGTTAATTAGTAACTAGGGTGTTACAAGTTGGTATCAGAGCCTTGGTTTAAGAGATCCGAGTATGGTGGGGAGGAACCATGCTTGGACTTAAACCTTATGCTCTTGACAAAGAATAGTGTTCGGTTCGAGGCTTGATCGCAAATCCGGTAAGTACAAGTACGTTAATAGTTAGTATGCTAACGTGTTGTAAACAACACATAGAGCTATCGTGTGGTATATGTTACCCCAATTTAAATGATTGATATGGTTGACGAAAATACGCGCGTTGACGCGTATAGTAGAAAAAGCCTTGTATTATAATACGGGCGATTATTGAAGTTGACATTACTAACTCTTGTGAATGTTTTAATTGAAGGACACTCGCGTCTGAAGATGACGGGAGTTGAACGAATTATGGATATGATGATGGAACGGTACGAGGTATGACAGGAAGAGCATACTCATCAAGGACCAAAATCGCGTAACGGTCGCGAACAAGGTTAATAGCAAGGAACGCCCGTAGGGGCAAACATTACAAGGTGCACATTTTAAATAATCGCACAATTAGCAAATATGCAACAAACACGTAGAGAATGATCGTTGCATGGGTAAATTAGAAACTTGGAAAGCCTGAACAGAAATACATATCCAGGATATAATTTCCAAGAAAACTGAATAGAGGCGTTACTTACATAGGGCGTGATGTGAAAACTATAAAAAGGTCGTGTACGTCATGTGTTAAATCGCTTACTCTGGCCAAGTAAGTAGTGGCATATGATACCACGAGTTTCTTATAGCGGACACATTTACATCCGATGTAGTAAGGGCGGAGTAAATGGGACTAATTAAAAAGTACCCAAATGAATCAGATAAGCAAAATAATTGATAATAATGTAAACGCACAACCGAGTGACTGAAGCGTATTACATCAGGATAATGAGCCCGAGCGAAGGGACAAAGAAGCATGTAAAATGATTTAGACAAGTATTGGGAAGGAGTGTACTTACACTCGAACCCATAAAACGCAAGCATGTAAAATGATTTAGACAAGTATTGGGAGGGAGTGTACTTACACTCGAACCCATAAAACGCAAGCAAGTAAAATGATTTAGACAAGTATTGGGAGGGAGTGTACTTACACTCAAACCCATAAAACGCAAGCAAGTAAAATGATTTAGACAAGCAATGGGAGGGAGTGTGCTTACACTCGAACCCAGAAAACGCAAACATGAAAAATGATTTAGACAAGCAATGGGAGGGAGTGTACTTGCACTCGAACCCGGAAAATGCAAATATGTCCCTTAACGGGTCATTTTTGTAAAATGTCGAACTTAAAGACAAAGTCAGAATATAAAAATGAAGCGAGGTCTTAATGCATACCGGGAGGATTGCAATAATAACGACTTTGGTAAAACACCCGGATGATGGGTAAGAATTAAACACATGCGTAAACCGAGAAACGAGAACATGAATTTAAAGTCAAAAGACTCGGATTATGAGTTATGACTAAAAGACCATAAAAATTTCGTAAACAGAAATTCTGATAATTATATTCAACTATTTTGAGATTGAACGTGTTGAATAAAGTATAATACTTGAAGGCGTAAGTAAGCGCAAGCCGGATAACGGTAAGCTTGAGACAAATGAATTTCAAACGTAAAAAGAGTGCTTTGACACCAAATATATATTTTAATAAGACACGAGTAAAAAGAGTGATCTACGGGATCAACATAACCTTTAGGGTTATAAACAAATGAGAGATATACGGACTAAAACGACCCACGGGTCATGATTAGAAAGAAGTTATAAGGACTTCGCCTTAAAGAGGTGAATGTCTAATCAAAAATAGCCCATAAGGCTAAGTGATAAAACCTACGGGTTAGATGGAATAAAGCGAGAAAATCAGTTAAGAATCCCCGCATAAAAACTAAGACTGTAAAGGATTAAATTACGGACTGTCAATATCCCAGTATGGATGATTGACACAAGTTAAAGAAAAGATCCTAAAACTAAAACTTCGGTTTTAGTAAGAAATAATGTTTTTACAAACATAAATTCTGATAGGAATTTAAATAGTAAGCATGAAAGATACAAGTCTTGACACTAATAGGCGCAAGATGATATATTCGAAAAGTGATATTCTCAAAAATGAAAGGTTGATATAAATTAAACATGATGTAACACAATCACGGTCAAGAAATGTAATGTGAAGTAGAATCAC
This sequence comes from Helianthus tuberosus, assembly GCA_030545235.1. Lineage (NCBI taxonomy): Eukaryota > Viridiplantae > Streptophyta > Magnoliopsida > Asterales > Asteraceae > Helianthus > Helianthus tuberosus. The sequence continues at coordinate 141,601,203 of CM060359.1, read as the reverse complement.
AATATAACCAAGCAAGCGGTAAAAAGGAACTGGACAAATAAGTCTAGTTAATGAAACCGGTTAAAGTCAGCAATTTAAGTTAAGAAATTTGGTTCGCTTGTAAACGGTAAATTCGGTATAACTAAACCGAATAAGTAAATTTGAAAATAAAAGGAATTGTTGCTAGAAGTGAAAGATTTCACTAGAAACCTTTAAACGGGTCAAAGTAATGGATTCATAAAGAATTCGATAGTATATGAAAGCGAGGAATATCGCTAAGTTAATTAAACTAGTGGAAATAACGAGATTACGTTATTTCCAGTCGCATTATGTCATGTAAGATACGTAGATGATTAATAACCAAAAGAATATTACCATACTTTTCTGGTAATACTAACAATCGGTTAAGATATGAGAAATGCTTAATTGATTATCGAGAGCAAATACATGGAGTTGAACTCGATAAATTAAGTAAGAAAAGGTTTCGAGGACGAAACCTCTTTAAGGGGGGTAGACTTGTAACACCCCGAAAACGGCTTTGGTAATCAAACCACGTTAATAGTAAAGACGGGTAAAATACCTTTAGTGGTAAAAATTTACCCGGTAAATATTAGGATTTAAATAATTAATCCTAATAATAAATAAAAAGTGAATAAAAGCTTTTAAGAAATAAAAGCTTAGAAGGCCCGAGTTAACGGGACCTAAAATAAACTTAGTCATAAATATTCCCGAACCCGCTAAGTTAACTAGGAATATTTAACCTAGTTAATAAGTGGGAAAATTGTTAAAAGAAATAAGTAGGTTGTGGCCTACTTAATAACGAACCAAACACGAGGGGTTAAAGCGGGATAACTAGAAAAGTTATTTAATAAACACAAACACACACACACAGTGTGTGTTCTGGATCGAGCTCAGGGGCGACCAAGAAGGGTCAAACCCTAATCTACACAATTTCATCAAATTGAAGGGGCAAATCAAGTCCAAATCAAAATCCGAGTATGAATTAGTGATCTCCATTGAAAAAGGAGTCATGAGGTATGTAAATTTCTTGAGAAATCTCTAGTTGAAATTCTGAGCAAACCTAGAGAACTCGAATCTGAACTTGCATGTTTGTTGTTTGGATGAAATTAGTGATGAAACTATGTCTAGGAGTAAGCCCTAGTCATGTACTTGTTGAATTGATGTTCATGGTTATGAATCCATGATCATACACTCATGTGTCAAGTGGGTTTTGATTATGTAGTAAAGATGATGATGTACACATGTTTAAAAACATCATAGTTGCTAGTAGGAACAAGATACTTGAACAATTTGCAAGTTTGAGTAATTGATCATAAGTGATAGTGGTGATTTTTGATGTTAATCTTGGTAAAAATAACTAGTTAGGAACTAGTTAGTAAATATGTAAAATCATGCACATTAGGTGTTTGTTAAAATGCCTAAATGAGAACTAAGTGTTGATAATGTGCCTAATTGAGTCTTGTGAACTTGATAGTGCAATCATATGTGTTAATTGGTGATTTGACTTTTAAATAGTCAAACCGACCATTAATAAGATCGAATGGTAATTGTGATAGAAAATATGTAAGATGGAATAGTCATAATTAATGATGACTAATATAACCGTCTTACGAATTATGATGATAGTTTGACGCTTGACAAGCTAGGTGGAGGCTTGGAAAGGAAGCGGGTCAAACGAAGCAAGAATGGCGGAAAAGCATAATTCGGATGCAAGGTAAGTATAGCTTACACTAGTCTTAAATTGTGGAATGTTTTCTTATCATATAGATTATGAATGAGATATCTAAACAATTGAAATATGATGTTCCGTCGTGTAGTCGAACGGAACAAGAAAATCAAAGATGATAGAAACCATAATAATGGTTAAAAAGAAGTAAATCGATAAATTGGTCATATTATGTCGAAAGAAATACACGGTTTATATTTAAAATTACTGTACGGTGTTAAACGGGAAGAGTCATGTAGAGGAGATGATAATAAATATCATTTCGCAAAGATAAATGGTCAATTCGGCCAAACGGGTCAAAAGGTGTAGACAACACCTTTTGACTATATAGACTAATGATTCTTTTGTGCAGTCATATGCTTACAGGAATAGATATCCAATGGATATTCGCATCGTTCTTAATTAGCGAATATAAAGCAAGGTATTAAAATCGGGTCTATTTGTTGATCCGAGCCAGGTACGCTTATTTATGATGTATGTAAAAGTGCTAATTTGGTCGAATAATTGGTGATAGCCCTTCATTGTAAAAGAAGGACCAAAATCGACCAAAACGCCCTTGTAGGCTAAATTGAACAAACAACTCTTAGAGGTTGTTTGGAAAGGAGTCTTATGATTAAACAAAAGTTTAGAACGAGTACGGGTAGTGAAAGATGTAATTCTTGGGCCAAAAGACTCCATATGAGTCTTTGCCGTAAAATGATATTTCAAGAGGTATAAATTTGGAACACATAGATATCTACTTTAAATCCAACACACATTTAGTTGTGATGGAAGAGTACTAGATAAGAGATATAGGTTACAACGCTAGATTAGAATGAAAGCGAAATTGAGCTTAAAGGTGCTTAAAATATCCTTAACGGGTCAAAATAAGCATACTAGTGAAAACGGGTTTAATTTGTGTAATAAACCTATGATTAGAACCTAATATGGTATATCACAATTATTTGATGAGTGTATGAAATATAGGAATCAAATAAATACGTTTGTTTGATAAAATGCATAACCGGGTCAAAATTTGGTATAAAGGGTAATAAGCCGAAGACTTAGAAGTCTTAAATTTTGTTAAGCCGAATGTCGGATTTTAACTCCAAATGATGGAGAATCAAATTACAAACACGTAGGAAGAAACGGTAGGCCAAACGGACAAGCGGTTTGAAAGATACGGAAGATTTCGTGTCAAATTACGGCAAAAATGGAAAACTGGATGCAGGGTCCACCGTAAATTACGGTGCCACCGTAATTTACGGTGGAGATGAAAAGCCTTACGGTGGCCCCCTACTGGTTTACGGTAGGGGCATGTAAAACCAGTGGCCACCGTAAATTACGGTGTCACCGTAATTTACGGTGGAGGTCAGGTTGAAATTTTTGTTTTTGTTATCAATTGTTTCTCGGACTCGTTTAGACACGTTTTAAGTCCTGTATGACTAAAGCATTTCATGTTTATGAAATGTAGGTACACCTTAGATGCCGGAAGACGATCAAGCTCAATGAAGAACCGAACACGATTTAGATACACGCTTCCGCACTTTGCCATGTTGTAAATCACCTAGGGTCAAAACCATCAAAACATTAGTTTTGACTTTGATACATAAGGATTAAACATATGATCACGTGATGTAGAATAACTCATGATTTGTAAAAGTTTTAATAAACCCGTATTTTTATAGCATGTGTAGTCTTAACTACACATCTAATCGTTGGTAATTACATACAAAATCGTTAATTAGTAACTAGGGTGTTACAAGTTGGTATCAGAGCCTTGGTTTAAGAGATCCGAGTATGGTGGGGAGGAACCATGCTTGGACTTAAACCTTATGCTCTTGACAAAGAATAGTGTTCGGTTCGAGGCTTGATCGCAAATCCGGTAAGTACAAGTACGTTAATAGTTAGTATGCTAACGTGTTGTAAACAACACATAGAGCTATCGTGTGGTATATGTTACCCCAATTTAAATGATTGATATGGTTGACGAAAATACGCGCATTGACGCGTATAGTAGAAAAAGCCTTGTATTATAATACGGGCGATTATTGAAGTTGACATTACTAACTCTTGTGAATGTTTTAATTGAAGGACACTCGCGTCTGAAGATGACGGGAGTTGAACGAATTATGGATATGATGATGGAACGGTACGAGGTATGACATGAAGAACATACTCATCAAGGACCAAAATCGCGTAACGGTCGCGAACAAGGTTAATAGCAAGGAACGCCCGTAGGGGCAAACATTACAAGGTGCACATTTTAAATAATCGCACAATTAGCAAATATGCAACAAACACGTAGAGAATGATCGTTGCATGGGTAAATTAGAAACTTGGAAAGCCTGAACAAGAGCGAAGCATGTCTTTAAGGGTACAAATCGTTCTTTCAGTCTGACCATCAGTTTGGGGATGGAAAGCGGTACTTAGATTAAGAGTAGTACTGAGAGCAGATTGAAACGTTTCCCAAAGACGCGAGGTAAACCGATCATCGCGGTCAGAGATGATGTCACGAGGCATCCCGTGTCGACAGATGATCTCGTCGGTGTAGATTCAGGCTAATTTTTCTACCTTAAAGTCTTCTCGTATTGGCAGAAAATTAGCAGATTTAGTCAAACGGTCAAAGACAACCCAGATGCTGTTGTGACCTGATGGCGTGCGCGGAAGTTTTGTTATAAAGTCCTTAGCTATACTCTCCCATTTCCACATGGGGATCTCGGGTTGTACAAGTAAGCCAGAGGGACGTTGATGCTCAGCCTTGACTTTGGAACAAGTCAGGCATTTCGAAACGTAGATAGCGATATCCTTCTTCATTCCCGGCCACCAGTACTTGTAGCGTATGTCCTGGTACATTTTGTCAGCACCGGGATGAATAGAATACCAAGATTTGTGGGCTTCATCGAGCAGGATTTGTTGCAAATTGCTACGCTTGGGAATCCAAATTCGGTCTAGCTAATGGAATATACCATTCGATTTATTCACCAGTTGTTCGCCATTGTTGATGATCCTTTCTTTCTTTAAAGTACATTCGGTAAAACAAGCATGTTGGGCGTCGCGGATGAGAGCTTCGAGATTATGCTAGACTTGAGTATTAGGAATGCTATGCAAATAGCTTCGTCGATTGAGAGCATCGGCAACGACGTTTGCTTTTCCTGGGTGGTAACGAATCTCACAGTCGTAATCGTTGAGGAGTTCTACCCACCGGCGTTGGCGCATATTTCGTTCTTTCTGGTCAAAGATGTGTTGTAGGCTCCTATGATCGGTGAAGATCGTACACTTGGTACCGTAAATGTAGTGTCGCCAAATTTTTAACGCAAAAATATCTGCACTTAACTCGAGGTCGTGTGTGGTGTAGTTCTTCTCGTGGATCTTGAGCTGACGGGATGCTTAAGCGATAACCTTGTCTCGTTGCATGAGGACACAACCAAGACCAAGGTTGGAGGCATCGCAGTAGACTATGAAATCGTCGTTTCCGTGAGAGCACGGGAGCATTGCAAAGCATAACTTTCAGAGTTTGAAAGGTCTCCTCTTGTTCAGTTCCCCAAACAAAAGGTTTGTCCTTATGCGTAAGCGAGGTAAGCGGTACAACGATCTTCGAAAAGTCAACGATGAATCAGCGATAGTAACCCACCAATCCGAGGAAGGAACGAACTTCGGACGGGTTCCTTGGTGTAACCCAACTCTTAACAACTTTGATCTTCGCGGGATCGACATGAATTCCCTGACTATTGACGTTGTGACCCAGGAATTGGACCTCCTCGAACCAGAATTCGCACTTGGAGAACTTGGCGTAAAGACGGTTTCCCTGGAATAACTCAAGAACCAAACGTAGATGTTGCGAGTGTTCGGTTTTTGACTTGGAATAGATCAGGATATCATCGATGAACACGATGACGAAGCGGTCGATAAAGGGTTTGCAAACGTGATTCATTAGATCCGTAAAGACTGCGGGAGTGTTGGTCAAACCAAAAGGCATAACAATAAACTCATAGTGACCATATCGGCTTTGAAAAGCGGTTTTGGGTATATCTTCCTCCTGGATTCGTATCTGGTGATAGCGTGAGCGTAGATCGATCTTCGAGAAACATGTAGCACCTTGTAATTGATCAAACAAGTCATCTATTCGAGGCAAGGGATAGCGATTCTTGATGGTAAGCTTATTCAATTACCTGTAGTCGATGCACATCCGGAACGATCCATCCTTCTTTTTGACGAAAAGGACATGCGTGCCCCAAGGAGAGGTGCTAGGGCGAATGAAGCCTTTATCAAGTAGTTCCTGTAGCTGACTCGAGAGTTCGCACATTTCCGAAGGAGTGAGACGATAAGGCGCTCTAGCAACGAGATTTTCTCCAGGAATGAGGTCGATTCGGAAATCAATATCACGAGTGGGAGGTAAACCAGGTAGATCGTCAGGAAACACGTTGGGAAATTCACAAACAACGGGAACATCTTTCACTCGAGTCTTTCCTTCCTTTTCCTCCGCTACTATGATGTAAGCCAAAAAAGCTTGGTATTCCTTATGGAGATACTTACCAGCTTGGACACACGACATGAGTCGTAACTTCTTCGAAGCGACTTCGCCATAAACACACAATTGATCACCGTTCGCGAGAGAGAAACAAATCATCTTATGGAAGCAAACAATTTCAGCATGATTCTCCCGAAGGAAATCCTTGCCTACTATGACATCAAAGCTACCGAGTTGCATCAGAATGAGATTAATCGGGAAAATGTGACCATTGAGATCGAGGGTATAGTCACGCAGAACGGAGCTAATGGCGACGATTCTTCCAGTGGCAACTTCTACGTCGAACGTTGATGGGAGGTTCACGCTCTTACGATATAGAAGCCTTTCGAATTCGAACGACACAAAACAGTTATCGGCTCCAGTATCAAATACACACGAAGCATATATACCATTTACGAGAAACGTACCATTAACCACGTTGTTGTCTGCCTGAGCCTGGCGGGCGTTGATGTTGAAGACACGCCCGCGGGCTGCTTGTTGAGCTGGCTGTTGCTGCTGGTGCTGGTGCTGTTGCGGTGCTGGCTGCTGCTGCTACTGTGGCTTTTGCTTAACCACTCTGTTGGGCAGACGTTTGCGAAATGGTTGGGATCACCACACGCAAAGCAAGCTCTTGCGTGTGTAGCGGGAGTAGGAGCTGGTTGCTGTCCTTGCGGAGCTGGTAGAGCAGGAGCTTGAGCTTGAACTGGTGGTTGAGCTTGGCGTGGACCGGTACAACAGTTCGCGGTGAAATGGCCGTACATGTTGCAATGCACACAAAACCGGCATGCGATCCCAACCGGGTGATGATAGGTGCAAGCAGGGCAGAGCGGGTGTGGTCCAGTGTATGCACGCTTGGCAGGCGGTGCATTGACCACGGGTGCCGCTACTTGGCAGTTTTGGGGTTGCGGTTGGGCAAGCACGGCTTAGAGCGGAGCTGCAGTTATTGTACATTTCTTGTTGCTGGAGCTGTTGTTCTTCCTCTTGTGACGTGAGAGCTTTGAAGATTGCGGTGCAGCGGTAGTTTCAGCGGTAGGAGCAGCGGTAACTTGATGCAGGTTCTTGGAGGCTTTATCAAAATAACCAGCCATGACTCGTTTATCGTTGATCTCAGCGGCGAGCAGGTAGGTTTCCCCGATAGTTGTCGTTTTCGCAGCCTGAACAAAGTCTGCAACACAATCCGACAGAGCGCGGATATACTTCTTGATCATAATCTCGGGGGTAGTAACTTGACCTGGACAGATAATACTCAGCTGCTTGAAGCGAGCAGCTAAACCAGCGTTAACTCTGCCATCCTACTTGATATGCCAGAATTCGTCCTCTAGCTTTTGGAGTTCATGTGGAGGGCAGAACTCTTGCATAATGATGTTCTTCAACTCGTCCCACGACAGCCCGAAAGCTGCATCGTTCGCTCATTTGTTTCCCTCTGCCGTCCACTAATCTAGAGCTTGGGATTGGAAGACGCAGGTGGCGTTAACAGTGCGAAGGTGTTCCGGACAGCCACTCTGGCACAGGGTGACTTCGATTGAATCAAACCATTGGAACATGGTCGTAGGCCCATCTTCGCCGGTAAATTCTTTTGGACCGCAGGCTTTGAAGTGCTTGAAGCTAAAAGTGGCTTTGGGAGTATCGGTCCCGGACTCTTCTGAGGACTTGCTGGTATTCTCATTCAGCTCAATAACAATTTGCGGTATGACTTTTGCTATCTGCTTAGCGACAAGTGCAGCAATGCGATTGTCATCCACTCATCCTGATTGCGACGAGCGGAGCGAGCAGTGTGTGATCCAAATGACGACATTGTCTATAAAACAGACATCGTCAAAGGACTCAGACACATTTTCAATTAACCCTAGTTTAGTCTAGCGATTTCACCAAAAGCTACTTCATATAAAGCTCAAGAACACATCAATTCACAAAAAATCACGTAGGCATATAAACCACAGAAGCACTTAAGCACACAAGCACGTATTTCATGTAAGCACAGTAGCACATAAGCACATAGCTCACTTAAGCACATATTTTGCACGTATTCACCTTCATATGTTGCACGTATTCACCTGCCTGTGATCACACGTGTTCCTTTATCATTGTAAGTTACGATTGCGATCGAGAGTTGCGAGCGCGATTAGCGAGTAGCGATTGCGGTAACACAAGTGATTCGTTAGCGTGGTGTGTGTTGTGCATGATTGGGCGGAGCGAGAAACGTGGAATCGAAACCATCAGTACCACCGTACTGTCTACCTTAAAATGCTAACAAATAATCTTATAATGGCAAATAAAACACATAAAATTGATAAATCACAAAGTTGGCGGCTGCGGGTTCCAGAATCGAAACACATAAAATCGAAGAGAGATTGTCTGAGTGTGATAGACGTCAACTACCCAAAGTGATCCGACTATTCACAGGGATTTTGCGTACACACTTTTTCTTTCCGGACTGTGCTCTCGCCTCAATCCGGGCGATTGGCACGCATCCTTCCAGTTACAGCGTGACTCAAGTCGCTGGAGTCCGTCGAGACTCTGGTGAGAGTTTTGTAAAAATTTAAAAGTATAGAGCAGAACGAGTCATCAAGGTTCGGGTTTCACCCCTGACTTAACGACTGCATTCCTGTTTGTGTGATAGAATCATGAGATAGATAGAGAGAATCGCGTCAAAGTATGGATTTCACTCCTAATTCAACGCAAATTCTCTTGTTTATAGTAAAAATAGCGTATCAAACGAATGGTTTGGTTGAGAGTTTGCGGTTTTCACACCTAGTCTTAACCAGATCATCCGTCTGTGTGTGTTCAGCCTTAGGAAAGGCTGATCTTGCGCGGAACTGTAGCATGCGATGTTCGCACAAGAGTGTAGTGTACAACGAGTTCGAGCGAGAAATAGCAAGTAAGCTCGTGTAAAACCCTCACCGGTTATGCACAAGTAGGTCTGTTGGTACTTAGACTATAGATTAGGTCGTTCCTAAGACATCGACCCGGACTAGGTCGAATCTTGCTTAATTCCCTATAGTTTTGGCTCTGATACCAATCTGTCACACCCCAACCGATGGCGGAAACATCGGGGCGCAACACTGAGCGAAACAGATTGTCCAAGAGAAATCCATAACAACTAAATTACCGGATAATTAACATTATGTCCCATACCATAACTCATCAACTAATATAATTATTACAGACATAGATATCCCTAGGCAAATCATTGTTCCGACAACTCAAAATATAAATTGTTTGTTTGTTTCTAGACTCTCTCCTACTTGATTCCACAAAAGCAAGAGCACAGCATCCTAAGCATTCAAACACCTGTCACATACGTTAAAATAGAGGTCAATACACATAGTGTAAAGGTGAGCATACAAGTTTAATAGTAATAATAGATTGCGAAAGCGTTTACGCATAACCAGCATGTAACATGTATAATGTGAAGCTAGTAGGTTATCGACAATGAAATATGCACATACATGACTGTGAGTTGTAGAATGCGCAACACATATCACCACTGCGATACGTGAAGAAATAACCTTAACAACCCATGTCCACGACAGGTGCTGAGTTCAAACTATAGTACTATCGTTGCTAAGGCATCAGGCAACAATCACGGTGTAAACATAACATACAAGCATTCATCGAGTAACACGTAACATACAAGCGGTCAGCGTATAAAAGTGTTTGTGTTGTGTGATCGATGTGATTTGATATAAGTAACGTATGTAACACCCAAAAGTTCTTAAAGCAAAATGGGATCGAGTATACTCACAGATCGTGTTTAATAAATAAACACTCTCTTGGATTGAAGGGAGCGCTGAGATACTAGCCTGAACAGTTAACGATAGCATAAGCAAATGAACGGCGTGTTAAATGGTGAAAAGTGACTAAGGGACTAATGGTCATCCGATCGGATGACAAGCCGAACGGATGGTCATTCGATCAAATGGCAATCCGTTCAGATGGTCATCCGTTCGGATGGCCATTCGGGCGGATTGACATTCGTTTGGGATGGATGTGTTTGTGTATGATGGCTTTGAAGTTTTCGTTTTAGCATTTTGAAAACAGAGAAGTATCTCTACCTTTCAGGTCGCCCGGTCGAACGGTCGTTCGATCGGATAGCGATCCGTCAGTTTAGACATTCTCAGAGGACAAGTTCACAGCAGGATTGTCATTCGATCGGATGGTCTTCCGATCGGATGGCAATCCGCTAGAAACTTATGATCTTTGAAAATTATGAAAAATGTTTAAAGTGTTGAACCATAAGCCAATCCGATCGGATTGTCGTTCGATCGAAGGGCAATCCGATCGAACGGCAGTCCATTTGGATGGCTGGTTTATTTTGAAATTCGTTAAGTTTTGAAAGGTTCTACGGTTTAATTGAGACGATATGACAACGTATTGAACAACAGGAACCCCACCATGTCCAGACCATCTGATTGGATGGGAATCACCCCAGTCCGATCAGTTAACTATTCGTGATGGTTTATTCATGTTCATCCCGAAGTCGGTTGTCTCTTGGGTAGGAAACAGATCTCAAACCGGCACTTCACTACTAAACGAGCAGAAGGCCCGAAAGAGCTCCGATTCTATCGGTTTTTGAAGGCATCGAGTGTAAAAGAGTTGAAAGAAAGTTACAAAACCATATTTCAATCCTTTTAACCTTGAAAATGTTTAGATCTATGCGAAAACAGTGTTAAATCATGTGGAAATCATGTAGATCTGAGTTGTTCTTGGTGGAATGAAGCCAAACCTTGAAGTTCATAAGAACTCCATGATGACATAACCCTAGAACACCTCAAATCCGTTGATTTCACGGTTAAAAGTGAAGATTCAAAGGTGAAAATGATGAAGAAGTGTGTTTAGATCATAGAAGTACAAGATTTGAGGTAGAAACTTACAAGAATCGCGAGAAATTGAGAGGAAAGAGGGCTTGAGCACGCTGGTTGGACGAGAGAGCTGTCACATCACTGTTTATGATGTGACAGGGGGTATTTATAGGGTTTCCAAAAGAGGAAAGTGGGCAAGTGGGACGGATCAGACTGCACATCGATCGAATGACCATTCGATTGAATGGTCATCCGACGCAAGTGGGACGGATCAGACTGCACATCGATCGGAAGGCCATCCAATCGGATGGTCATCCGTTCGGATGACCATTCGATCGAATGGTCAATCGATCGAGTGGTCCGGCGAGTTGGATTTTCGCGTTTCGCTTTGCGTGTTGAGCGTTGCGATGCGTTTCGAGTGAGCGATGCGATAGTATTATCCATTAGTTACACAAATAACCTAACTACTATACCTAACATACAATCATCATAATTAGCTTGCATTTAGCGTTTGCGATTAGATTGCGTTGCGATAGAGTTGCGATTGAGATTGCGATTAGACATCTCCAAATAAACATAACATGTACAAGTAACACATAATAGCACACACACGTAGAACAATATCCAGAACACTTAATTCGAGTTGCGATGCGATAACGATGCGTTTAGCGATAAGTCGATTAGCCATTAAACATGCGATTAAAACTCGATTTGTTATAGATACTCCACATAATACAACTAAAGCAAATAATTAATAGAATTCGATTACAAGTCAAGAAGTACAGTCAATAATTAAGCAAGGAGTGACAGGTCGCAATTAGCAATCTTTTCTTCCTTTGACTTTGACTTGTACTTTGACTTTCAAAAATGCGGGTTGTTATATTACCGAGAGAAAAGAACGTCACTAAATAAAAGCACCTTAAAATTCAAATTTTGATCTTGCTAAATCAATAATGTTTTGCTATATGGTGATGGACAACATTGTTAATCCTCAGTTAACAAAGACGTTTGACAATGTTGTCCATCCCATACAGCTAAACTTTATTGACAACAGCCCTCAATAATGTTTTTGTATGTTTTGGCGTTATAAATTGAATGGAAGTTTGGTTTTAGAGGATATTTGATGTTTGAGTTTTTTGGCGTTTTTAAGACGAATGGTATATATTAAATATGGCGTTTGGGTTTTTGTGTGTTTTAATTGAATGTCTGATATGTTGTATATATAGGATGTTTTTGACGGTTTTTTAAGGTGGGATTTTATTATAATTAAGTTTGGCTTTTTATATTTAATGGCGTTTTTAGATTTAGGACGGGGTGTGCTATTGTAGGGTTAAGGCGTTAATTTTAATGGCGTTTTATTTCATGAGATAGCGTTTTGTGTGGAGAAGTCAAAAGACTTTTTTACCCTTAATGAAGCGCGCCAGAGTAATAAAAGTGATGTTATTTACGAAAACGCCACCGCGTCATCTAGTCCATAGATTGTTTTTATCTGACGATCCATAACCGTTCTCACCGTTCTCACACTTTCCACCGTTCTCTCTAGATCCTGACCCTATATATATATATAGGGTCAGGATCTAGAGAGAACGGTGAAAAGTGTGAGAACGATTTTGGAGTTGACATGTGGCATTGATGCTAAATTACACTAAGGGGTAATATTGTCAAAAAACCCACACACATGAACTGGATGTTCATATAAAACGCCATAAAAATACCAAATTTAGAAAAACGCCATGAAAATACCCAGTTAAAACGCCATAAAACACTCAGTTCAGAAAAAACGCCATGAAAAACTCAGTTTAAAACACCAAAAAACACTTAGTTCAGAAAAAACGTCATGAAAATACCTAGTTAAAACGCCATAAAAATAACTAGTCTAAAACGCCACAAAACACCCAGTTCGGAAAAACGCCATAAAACCCATTTCATTTTTTTTAAAAACATATCAATAGTATACTCGTTGGAAAGATAAAAAAACACTGAGTTTTATGGTGTAATTTTTTTAGAAAAATAATCACGTATAAAAAAGTTATTGGCGTTTAAATATGATAGGGGAAAATGACATGTGATTAGCATGTGCACCCTTGTTTAGATCTTCCAATTTTACCCATCCTGGTAGTTATAAGGTTCCCATTATTTACAAAAAATGCCACCGCATCATCTTAACCACAAATCACAAAGATCTCATGGCTGAAAATCATTCTCACACTTCAAATCGTTCTCTCCTGATCCCGTTCCTATATATAAATATAAATATATATATATATATATATATATATATATATAGGGAGCCGCTAGAATGAGAACCACCACGAGTTATGAGAACCGCGAGAACCAAGTGCCACAGAGGGCCGTTGACCACGAAATTTTTTTTACACCTATATCCGTATATTTTAAGACCGGGTGTAAATTTTGGGTTCAAACGGCGCGCCCGAGGGGGTAGTTTTTTACACCCAAAGTTTGGTTAAAAAAAAAGAAAAATTAAAAAAACCCAAACTTTGGGCGTAAAAAACTACCCCCTCGGGCGCGCCGTTTGAACCCAAAATTTACACCCGGTCTTAAAATATACGGATCTAGGTGTAAAAAAAATTTCATGGTCAACGGCCCTCCGTGGCACTTGGTTCTCGTGGTTCTCATAACTCGTGGTGGTTCTCATTCTAGCGGCCCCCTATATATATATATATATATATATATATATATATATATATATATATATATATAGGGGACCACTAAATTGAGAACCACCTCCAGTTGTAAGAACCGTGAGAACTTTTTGATTCGGGGCGAGTTGGACCAAAATATTTTTTCATAAACGTAGATGCTTGTATTATAAACACATTTGTAAAACACAAAATTCAAAAAAAAAATGTCGTGTGTGTAGTTTTGAACACCACAAGTTTGTTTTTACGGGTACCGTAAATTTCAAATAAAATTTACGGGTCCCGTAAATTTCAAATAAAATTTACGGGTCCCGTAAACGCAAACTTTGGGTGCTCAAAACTACACACCCGACATTTTTTTTTGAATTTTTTTTACAAATGTGTTTATAATACATGCATCTACGTTTATGAAAAAAAAATTTGGTCCACCTCGCCCCGTACGGTGTAGTTCTCACGGTTCTTACAATTGGAGGTGGTTCTCATTTTAGCAGTCCTCTATATATATATATATGGTAAGGTTCATTTGAGAACCACTCTTATTGCGAGAACCACGAGAACCAATGTGAACATAAAAAATACTTAAAAAAACACAAATTTTTTAATATATATTTGTTTAAAAAATCGCTATTTCTCGTCACTAAATAAATATATTTCGAGTAACAATTATCGATGTACATGTGCATATGTATCATTTTTTTTGACAAATTTCGTAATACATTACCAGTATTATACAATTGTACTTTCATTTACACTACTATTTGTAATAAACTACTTTTTACATTAGCAATATATAAAATGCACATGTGCATCTATATGTATAAACATGATATAACGTGTTTTGGTACACAAAGTTTGTGATTTTGAATGATTATGTAGTCCCATATACATGTTTTTGGTTACTTATATCTATTGGTTGATGGTTTGGTTATATTTGTCACTTTATGATGTAATATGTTGTTTGGTATGGTATGAAGGGTGTTGATGTACATGTGCATAAAGTGAAAATATTATACATATTGTTAATGGTAGTGTATTATGGATAGTATGAGGTAATGGTAGTGTATTATGGATGGTATGATAGATGAAAAGGAAAGTGTATTCAAAGTAGTATACCAAAAAATGTGATATCATGTTCATACATATAGATGCACATGTGCATTTCTAATATTGGTAATGTAAAAAGTAGTGTATTACGCATGGTAGTGTAAATGAAAGTGCAATTGTCTAATACCAGTAATGTATTACGGAATTTGTCAAAGAAATGATACATATGCACATGTGCATCGACAATTGTTACTCGGATTTTTTTAGTGACGAAAATAGCGTTTTTTTTTAAATAATTTTTTTTGTGTTTTTTAGATTTTTTAGGCATTTTTGGTTGTGTTCACATTGGTTCTTGCTGTTCTCGCAATAAAGGGTGGGTTCCTAATGGATCCTATATATATAGGGGAAGGTTCATTGGGGAACACTAAAAAAGTGGGGAACAGCGTGGAACTGGCTCAAACTAACTCCGATTGGACTCATTCCAGCGGCGTTAGAACCGGCTCGTCGAACCCTAACTAAGATCTCTGAACCCTAAACCCTAAATCCTAACTCCTAAACTCTAAACCCTAAAGCTAAAAAATAAGGCTAAAACCTAAGCTAAACCGTAAAATCTAAACTATAAACCCTAAAAGCTAAACCCTAAAGGCTAAACCTAAAGCTAAACCCTATAGCTAAACCCTAAACCTAAACCCTAAAGCTAAACCCTAAAGCTAAACCCTAAGGCTAAACCCTAAAGCTAAACACTAAAAGCCAAACCCTAAAATATTTAGGGTTTAGGGGTTATGATTTAGGGTTTAGGGTTAAGAGATCCTAGTTAGGGTTCGATGAGACGGTTCCAACGCCGCTGGAATGAGTCCAATCGGAGTTCGTTTGAGATGGTTCCCCACTGTTTCCCACTTTTTTAGTGTTCCCCAATGAACCTCACACTATATATATATATGTATATATATTCATGTCTCTACATAAGAAAAACATAACACATGGTAAAGATTCCATGACAAAGTTTTATATATATATATATAGGTCGGTTAACGTACAAAATGCCTTAACGTACATTGCGTACGCGAGGCATTATCTACATGCGATTTTGGTATTACATAAGATCATGCGATTTGGGTTATTCATTATAACATGCGAAAATGGTTCAGGTTATATATTATAACATGTGATTTGGGTTATTTATCAACATGCGATTTCTATGATTGTTTGACCATGCGAACTTCTGAATTTATCAACATGCGATTTTGTTGGTGCAGTTGTCTGTCGACTACATCTTAGTTCGAGTCTTAGGCTAGGGCTGAATGTATAGTGAACGAATATCAAGAAACACATGAGTTAGATAGGTCCGCTTATGTGCCATGTCCATATATGGGAACCTATTTGGTTAGGTCCGCTTATGTGTCATGTCCGTATATGGGAACCTATTTGGTTAGGTCCGCTTATGTGTCATGTCCGTATATGGGAACCTACATGTTCAGGTCCGCTTATACGAACATGTCCATATAAACGAACCACTCAATATAGGTCCGCTTATACAGGTCCGCTTATACGTACATGTTCATATAAGCGAACCTATGTCTCCTATATATAGGTAGGTCATTCAAGCGGATCTAGTAGGAGAAGTTAGTGTGTGTGACGGCGAAGCCCTGCCAGTTTGTCTCCAGATCTTGTACATTGTTAACATATCAATAAAAGAGACGTTAAATAGTGAAATCAAGCTAAACAAAGACTGAATCAATGAATTCCGCCTCTGATTCAGTCTGAGCACTCTTCTGATCGACTCGTCAGGTCGTATAACGTTCCTTCAAGTGGTATCAGAGCTCAGGAGGAAGAGTTCTTACTGTTTAGTTCGTTTTCGCTCAAAAATTCTGATTTCTACATCTTCTTTCATCATCAGATCAAGTTTTACCGGTCGGAATTCACTCAAAGTTTCACGGATTGTGTGCAATTGATCATAGACAAACCCTGGAAAGTTTCGGATCAAAATACGGACTAAAAATGGATCAAATGACCTTCGGACTTTGGTTCGCTTATACGGACACTTGATAGGTCCGCTTTTAGGAACATAATCAATCAGGTCCGCTTGAAATCACCTGATAGGTCCGCTTTTGTGTACATCAGTAGGTCCACTCTTGTGTACATCAGTAGGTCCGCTCTTGTGTACACCAGGAGATCCGTTTATTCGTACATCAGGAGATCCGCTTATTGGAACATTAGGAGATCCGCTTATTCGAACATTAGGAGATCCGCTTATTCGAACATTAGGAGATCCGCTTATTCGAACATTAGGAGATCCGCTTATTCGAACATTAGGAGATCCGCTTATTCGAACATCAGGAGATCCGCTTATTCGAACATTAGGAGATCCGCTTATTCGAACATCAGCAGGTTCGCTTATTCGAACATCAGCAGGTTCGCTTATTCGAACATCAGCAGGTTCGCTTATTCGAACATCAGCAGGTTCGCTTATTCGAACATTAGCAGATTCGCTTATACGAACTCAGTGGTTTCGCTTATACAAACATAAGTAATTTCGCTCCAACAGACATCAGTAATTCCGCTCTTGTGTCATTCACATCTTGGGATTTCGCTTCTGTGACATTTTAGAAAACGTGTCTGGATTATTTGAAATATGACAAAAATGTTTTATGAAAAGGAGAATGAGTTTATTGAAAGGTTAAATAGATATGGTTGGTATCAAATGAGCGTATATGAACAAGATGATAAGAAGATTTGGATTCTTAGACTTGAAAGATTTGCATGTCAAAAGGATGAGACCGTGAAAGAGATGGAAAGGAGATTTGATTACTTGATGGACAAGTTAAAATTGTTTGGAATAAAATTGACAGATACTGAAAAGATATCAAAGTTTGCAGATGCTTTACCTGCCGAATGGGATGATGTTTTAAAGAAGTTAAAACAAGAGCCTAAATTTTCAAAATTACATCCATCTGATTTCATCAATAAACTTCAAAAGCATAGTTATGAAAATTCTGATAAGAAAAAAAAATTGATGAATAAAATCAAAGGGAATCTAGATGAATTGAATTTGGGAAATCTAGATAAAATCAATTTGGATGTAATTACTGAAATTGATAAGAAAATATGTATGTGTTTCACTGCAAAACATAACAAGAAATATGAATTTAAAAGGGGATGTTATATTGATGAAAATTTAAATCCTTTTGATTTTGTTAAAATTGTTGATGCAGGAACATATAAGATAGAGAAAGAGAAAGCTCCAAAGAATGAAGAATCTGTGAAGAATGAATCTTCAAATTCTGAATCAGTGTGTTCCAAATGTGACAACTTTAAGACTGACAATGACAAACTCCTGAAGGATGCGGAAAGTTTGAAATCGGATGTCAAGAAGTTGAAAGATGAGAAGCAAACTGATGTAAAACAGATTCTGGATTTACAGGGAAATTGTGTAAAGCTAAAAGCCGAAAATGTTAAACTGTTAAATGATTTGAACAGTTTGACATCAGAAAACAAGAAGTTGAAAGAAAAAGTAAAAGTTTTTGAAGAGAAAATTAAAAGTTTTGAAAATGAAAAATCAAAAATTGAAAAAGATTTTCAAAGTCAAATAAAAATTTTAGAAGATGAGAGAGATATGTTTGGTAAAAACAATCTTGAAAAACAAATTGAAATCAATTCTCATCTTGAAAAGATTATTCGACTTGAAAAAGAGGCAGAATGTGCTCAAAAGAAAATCAATGAATGGGAAGAAAAGTTGAAGGTGTTTGTGAATACTTCAACTATTCCTTGCCCAAAACCTTTAAATTCTGTTCCAATAAGTGACAATGTCACAAACTTTGACAAAGTCAAAGTTGAAGATTGTGATGAGAAATCTGATGATGAAAATGAAAAAATGAAGAAAAAGAATTTATTTTTGAAGTTAAAAGGAAAGTTTCAAGAAACTGTTCCGCAATCAACTGAAAAGGGAGAATGCTCTAAGCAAAAACCTTTGAAGAAGAAAGTGGAACAAAAACAAAAAGAGAAAATTTTGAAAAATGTTCAAAAAGATAATAAAAGCTCATCAGATCGATCATCCAATCGCAATGAAAAATTACAAAAATCGAAAAATGAAAACTCTAAAATTGTTGATAATAAGTGGTGCAGGTTGGACCACAGTGCTCAAAAGTCAAATCCAGCAATCAAGAAGAGAAAAGAGTATCACCAAGCCAAACAGTGCTTTGATCTGAGCGTTTGGTGTGAAAATGGTGATTGGTACGATAACAGAGTGTGTTATCGATGTGGTTATCAATGACACATTGCTGTTAACTGCCAAGGTTGGAGTTATGAGACGAGGAGATGCTTTAATTGCAATATCAGAGGTCACATTGCCAGAGATTGCCCAAGGAAATCAAATGAAAGATTGAGGGTTAATTCTCAGAAGATGGCAAAGAAATCAGTGAATGTCAAGCCCAAAGAACAGAAGGTTCAAGAACCTAAAGTTCAAGAAACGAAAGTGAAACTTTCTCAGGGGCAGAAAGACAAACTGAGGAAGAAGAGAAAGAAGGCTAGAGAGTATCTAGAAAAGATCTTGTCCTCGGATACAACTGGTAAAACAGATAAAAGTTCTGATAAATCGTCTTGCTCGCCAAAGAATGACAAATAAGGCAAAACGAATTCATCGGATACAAATATGAGGACGAAAGAAGAAAAGAAGAAGAAGAAAATGGTCGGCGATGAATCTGACTCATCAAAGTCAGACAAGCCACATTCAGGCGATGAATCTGGTGTGGTAAAGCCAGAGGAGCCATGTGTTGAGGTAAAAAGTGGTGATTCCGGTTTGACAATGAATGATGAAAATTTTCCATCATTGTCAAATGGAATTTCAAAAGCACCCAAGGACCGTCAGGCTTGGGTGAAACTTTTTAAATAGAAAAACCTGACTTGCCGGAGATCCCAAGTTGGTAATCATGGATCATGAATCGACATCATTCTTTATCATGTTTGTATAATGTGTTTTTGAGAAGTTTTGCAGGACTTGCCGGAACTCCCAGGTTTGTAAGCGTGGAGTAGGAATCGGCACCTTGAGAATTCAACCAACAGATGGTAAATTGGTTGAAAAGCAGGTTTAAGTTTATGTTTGTGATTTTTACAAGTGGTTCAGAATTTGGATCAGATTGATCTTATACGTGGTAAATCAGGGACATTAAGTTGTATCTGATTTTCTACAAATGGTTGAAAAACAATGTGATGATTTGATCACCAATTTTACAAGTGGTAAAATCAACAAAACTTATTTTCCAGAAAAACCATTTGATTAAAACAAACTTAAGTGTTTTGAAATCACTATGGGAAAATGTTTTGTTGTGAGGGGGAGTTCTGATTGTTTATGCCAGGTGGATGGAGAATTGAAGTGATTCTCATCATGTTGTCAAGTTTGTACAGTTTGTTTCAAATTTTCTCAGAAAATCAAAATTGAAACATATTTTGATTTTAGGGGGAGAAAAATTTTAAAAAAATTAGAAAATTTGAAAATGTCAAAAACATTGAAAAATTCAAAATGAGTTTTGCTGAAACAAGAGGAAATGATAGAAAATCAGTGGACTATCACAGCATGCTAAAGATATGTAAAGTCTAAAAAGTGATAAACGGTCTCATTAAAGATGTGACGGTAGGCTCAGCTAGACTAGTAAATTTGCGATAACGATACAAACCTAAATGAAAAAGCCTAGTTCTAGTGGGAAACATGATTGAAAGCATAGTACTTAGTTTTGTCCTTCTTGACTGTGTGCCTACTCAGTAATCGCTGATTGTCGAAAGACATAAAACTGGTTAAGTTTGTGAACTTTCAAAACTTTGCTGAAAAGTCGCTGTGATTGTGCATTTTATTTTGCAAAGATTTAAACTTGTTTGATTTCTTTATTTTGTTTAAGCATCGGACATCCTCTGCGTATACGTGAGTATCGACCTAGATGTTGTTTCCTGAACGTTCTGCTTTATTTTCTTTGGTGTTTCGTTTAAGCTTTGGATCACCTCTGCGTATACGGGAGTATCGACCTGGTGGTTAAAGCCTAAACAACTTCAACTTATTTTTATTTTCTTATTTTGTTTAAACATTGGACTTTCTCTGCGTATACGGAAGTATCGACCTGATTGTTAATGTTTAAACATTCTGCTTTGTTTTAGCACAAATCACAGTCGATAAAAGTTTAAAGGCATTACTTGAGTCAGTGTATTGCATGATGAGGGGATATGCTGAGATTGTGGGGTCCATAAGAACTTAGTGCTATCTTAATATACCTTAAAGTATCGGTAAGCATTTCGAAAGTTTTTAGATTGAGCTTAAGTGGACAACAATATCGTCAATCCATGTGAATCGTTTAGAGCTTAAAACGATTAAGAGCTTAACGGTGCTTGTGATTTGTCTAAAAACTGATCTGATCCTCTTACGCAAACTCAAAAAAATATGTTTGTACATATTTCATTTCTGCATTTAAATTTCTGTTATTGTGTTTGTGTTTCATAGTTTGAAAAATCCAAAAAGATTTTTGACAACTGATGTTGAAAAGCTGATATTCAAAATCTCAAAGGCTAAACAAGATGAACAGTTGGGTTGGTTAAATGGTTTGAAATGTTTAAGATGATTCATTAAGTTGAATCAGAATTTGATATGTTTCAAATGTTTAAAAAAAAAACAAAAAAAAAAAATTTAAATGAAAATGATTCTTAAATGTTTAGTTGATTCATTAAATTGAATCACAACATTGTTTTGTTTGTAATAGAGTGTTTGAGATGTGTAGGTTTCTGATCCTGTTGCTACGGAAAGCCAGGAGATGCATCAGAACCTGAGGAGAGCTTAAACTTTAAAAACCAGGATTTAATTTCAATGGTGATAACAAATTCCAGACGGCGATCCCAGCTTGATGATAGGGGGAGTCTAATGAGAGTTAGAGCCAGAGAAAGATCTGGGTATATGATTCCAGGAAGAGTTCCTGAAGAAGACCGATCGAGATTGAAGAGTTGTCATGTTGAAGACTCTCACTGAAGATTCCGTCAACATTCAAGGGGGAGTCTGTTGGTGCAGTTGTCTGTCGACTACATCTTAGTTCGAGTCTTAGGCTAGGGCTGATTGTATAGTGAACGAATATCAAGAAACACATGAGTTAGATAGGTCCGCTTATGTGTCATGTCCATATATGGGAACCTATTTGGTTAGGTCCGCTTATGTGTCATGTCCGTATATGGGAACCTATTTGGTTAGGTCCGCTTATGTGTCATGTCCGTATATGGGAACCTACATGTTCAGGTCCGCTTATACGAACATGTCCATATAAACGAACCACTCAATATAGGTCCGCTTATACAGGTCCGCTTATACGTACATGTTCATATAAGCGAACCTATGTCTCCTATATATAGGTAGGTCATTCAAGCGGATCTAGTAGGAGAAGTTAGTGTGTGTGACGGCGAAGCCCTGCCAGTTTGTCTCCAGATCTTGTACATTGTTAACATATCAATAAAAGAGATGTTAAATAGTGAAATCAAGCTAAACAAAGACTGAATCAATGAATTCCGCCTCTGATTCAGTCTGAGCACTCTTCTGATCGACTCGTCAGGTCGTATAACGTTCCTACAGATTTCTTGTTATAACGTGCGACTTGCTATCGCGTACACAATGTACGTTAAGGCATATTGTACGATATACTTTATATGTGTGACAACTGGCACCAAACCGGTAATTCCCGTGCACTTTAATTATTATTTAATGACTGCAATTATGTGCTTAAATATCAACATTGTTTGATTACATGATATACTTGTGAATTCATGCACGTTTTATACTACAAGAATTACTTTATGCATTAATGAACAGCGTTGCGTCAGAAATACTAGTAAACTCACCGGTAAGACACATTGTGTCAACAATTCTGCAGAAAGCAGTTAGAGAATAGAATTGGAGCCTAGGTGTAGGTCCAACGACAAGAATATATTAAAACCCAAGAGTACATACAAGGGTTTATATATATATATATATAGACTTTTCAGAAGCTAAAATACGCACTAAAAAGCACCCGAAATACACTTTAAATGCTGAATATTATACAATTCAGCAAAATTCAGCATTGTGACGAGTTAATGACATGCAAAAATATGACTAAATT
The DNA here is from genome assembly GCA_030545235.1 of Helianthus tuberosus. Taxonomy (NCBI): domain Eukaryota; kingdom Viridiplantae; phylum Streptophyta; class Magnoliopsida; order Asterales; family Asteraceae; genus Helianthus; species Helianthus tuberosus. The sequence goes on along the minus strand of CM060359.1, from coordinate 141,578,365 downwards.
GCCCAGAATACGTTCCTAAATGTCGGGAATTGAAAGTATCACAAAGGGGGACATAAAAGACACTAAACGATATAACTTGGCACATTAACGAACCGGTATCTAACCGAACAACCGGACATTACCCGGGACACCAAAATATTGTTAAAAACATTGTTTCATTTTTTCTAAGCTAGTCATGGTTCCCGAGCACACTAACATATTACACAAAGCATGAAATATACTAGACACAAGACTTTTGCACTTAACACCCTACTAATTATCATCATGTGCCAACAATTTACAATTAACCCCCCCTTGATTGCAATCGGCCAAAGCCATGGCCCCACAAGATTTACATAATCTTCTACAAATCCCATTAGATATTACATTGGATTCACTTAGATATGATAAGATCTTGAAAGATATGGAAGAAGATCATGAAAGTACTATAAGATAACTTATGATTAAAATTTACAACTAGACCCCTTCCCCCCCTAAGCTTAAAATCGGCCCACATGCCTAAATTGGATGATCTTGCTTAGATTCACTTTGATCCCCTAAGATTTGTTGTAAGGTTATGTCTTGTTCTTAATGGAAATATTATACAAAGGGTAATGGATTAACATGTCATAAAGGAGATCACCATCCTCATTCTTCACACCACATCAACCTCCTTCTCCCTCACCTTATTCTCGGCCTCCCTCCACCACCATACTACCACCATCTTTCAATCATCATCTATCCATTCCAAGGTTGTCTTGAGGTGTAAGAAGGTCACTAACGAAGCTTGGAGCTTGCGGATCATCAAGGACCTCTTCCGTGTGCTTTTATCCACTCAATCTTCACCATTGTTTCTTCCCTAGCTTGAAACTAGTAGTAAGCTTCTTGTAACTCTTATTACTTCAAATTTTTAGTGGATAAAAGATATGTTGGTGCATGCGTCTGTCGACTTCGTCTTGTATCGAGTCTTGCATAGATCAGGGCACGGAAAACGAGGAAACTGTCAAAAAATAGGTCAACAGGCAGTTTCAAACGAAATTAGAAATTGTAATTTCGTTTGAAAGGAAAATGTCATTTCAAACGAAATTAACTTGTTAATTCCGTTTGAAATGGTAATCTCGTTTGAACTTGTAATTCCGCATGAAAGGTGATTCCGCTTGAGTCATGTTCAAGCGGAATTAGGTGGCCTATATATAGGTGTTGTCTGATTTCGTTTGAGTCATTCTTGTATGTGTGTTTCCAGAGCCGAAGTGCAGTCGAAGTGTTGTTTCGCTGTAAAACTTTGTCAAGTTAATCAGAACAACAGTTAAAGTGTATATCTTGCTGAATCACACACAATATGTCTGTTTCCGCCTTTCATATTGTGTAGAACGCCTCTGATCGACTCGTTTCGGGTCCGTACTCGATTCTACATGTGGTATCAGAGCTCAGGAGGAGGAGTTCCACTGACTTCAGCTTGATTTCATCTTGTTTTCTAACTTCTACAACTTCTTTTATCAATTGAACAACTTTTTACGGTTAAAATGGCCTGAATTTTTCACATCATAAGCGAAATTGTATTTTAATAAACCCTTGAAAGTTTCAGATCGTAAAACGGCTTAAAACTTGATCAATTTGATAAAGTTCAGACCGAAATGATGACATCAACATAATTCCGTTTGATAGTTGCTGTTAATTTGTAATTCCGCTTGATAGTTGCTGTTAATTCTGCTTGAAAATGTTATTTCGTTTGGCTGATTCCGTTTGAAATCACTATTCCGTTTCAAGGTGTTATTCCGTTTGAAAGTTCAAACGAAATTAGTGATTCCGCTTCAATTAGTGATTCCATTTGAGTTAATTCCGTTTGAACTTGGTATTCCGCTTGAAGAGGGTATTCCACTTAAGTTGAGATTTCGCTTGAAAAGGTATGTGTTTGAAAAACATATTACCGAATCATGGAAGGAGAGTTCTATAATGCGTTTGCCACATCTCCGACTACTCCAGCTGCCATTGCTCAAAACATGAACATGGAAAATGAAATTGGAACAATGCAAAAACCCCCTAAACTAATGAGCATTGAGGAGTATTATGGTTGGAAAGATAGGTTTGAAAACTGGGTTCAAGCCAATCATTTGAGATCATGGGAGTGTGTTGAGAAAAAGTATTTGCTACCACATACTGAGCTGGGAGTTGATAAAAAGATTTTTGAATTTACAGATAAGGAACGAGACATGTACAAAGCAGAGAAAATGATGATCAGTTTACTCCAGCAGGCTATTAAAGAAGACATCTTCATATTGCTTCAACATGATAAAACTTCACGTTCTATTTGGGAAGCACTCAGAATTAAGTTTGAGGGAAGTGAGAAGATGATTAAGAGTAAAAAGGCATTGCTTAAGAAAGAATTTAATCTATTCACAAGTCTGCCAGGAGAAGATACAAAGAAGTTGATTGAAAGAAACTGCCACTTAGTACGTTCAATGTCTTTGTTGAGTATCAATAAAGAACGAGGGGAATGGGTAGACAAATTAGCTGATGCTTTACCTCAGAAAGAATGGGGTACATTTTTGATGATCTTAAAGAACACCGGAGAATAAGATGGTTTGACAATTTCTCAGTTCATCGAAAAGATTGAAGGTCAAGATCTTGAACAGCAAAAGATTGCAAGGATGAACAATCCGTGTAATCAACAAGATGTGAAAATGTATTACAAAGGCAGTGTTCAAGAGGTTGAAATGAGTCCAAAAATTCAAACTGCTTTTAGTACTGGAAACTCATCTGGAACTGTTGATCAAAATTCAAACAATAGCAGTGGTTTTTCTTCATATCCGAGTGTTAATCCAAAGAGTTCAACTTCAAGTTTTCAGTCTCAAAGTTCAAAAAGTGGAAGTGGTTGTGTGATACAGTGCAACATTGCATTAAATCTCCCGAATGGTCAAAGTTTTTCTAAAGAAGTTGCTAAAGATCACATGGCGTTACTTGCTACCGTGCTGGAATCTTATGAGGGATTAGTAGCTGGAAGGATAGGAAATCCTATGCTGACGAAAGAGGATTACGATCAGATAGACGCTGAAGAGATTGAGCTCATGGACATCAAATGGTGTCTAGCAAGTGTTTTGAGAAGAGCTAAAAAGTTTAAAATGATTACAGGAAGAAATAATTTTTTGGATGCACATGTATCTACTTTGGGTTTTGATAAATCTAAACTTACTTATTTTCGATGCAGGGAGAAAGGTCATTTTAAGAGAGAATGCAAAAATCAAGAGGCTAGTGGAGCAAAGAATCCTTTTGGAAAAGATGATTACTATCAAAAAGCCATATATCAACAAGTTGCTCATCAATCAAATCAACAAAAGGAACCACAAACTGCGCATGCAAGAATGATCGAAGATGCAAATAAGAAAGCTTATTAGGGTATCATTGATCAAGATGATGAAAAAGTGGCAGAAGGTTTCAGCTGGGATAAATATATTCTACCTGATTCAAAAGTTGTAGCTCTCATTGCACAGATAGTTCAAGAGCCTGATCTGATGACAGAATGGATGAAAGCGTTTGATAGTAATGAGAAAAGTCAATAAGAAGAATCTGTTTCATCAGATGAAAGTTCAGAAAGAACAACAGTTTTTGATCAAACACCATCTGATTCTGGTTCTTCAGTTGATAGTTCAGAAAAGACAGTAGATTTTGATCAATCACCAACTGATGACAGTAGTGATGATGAGGAAGAAATGCATATCAATATTGCAAGAACTCATTTATCTCCTAAAAGTTTTCAATTTTATTTTGCAGATTGCTTGGAGAAGTTGAAGAAGAGACGAGCAGCAAAAGAACTGAAAAAGAAGGAATGTGAAAGCAAAGATTAAAATGAAAAGATTTTTCAAAATAAAGAAGTTAAAATTGCTGAAGAGATTGTTGAAACAGAGAAGGTGATTGAAGTTGAGAAAGTTGTTGAAGTGGAGAAGATTGTTGAAATAAAAAAGATTGTGGAAGTCATCAAGCCTTGCTTAAAGTGTTTGGAATCTTGCAAGCAATGTGCAGAAAAAGATGAGAAGTTGAGTGAGCAAGATAAGATGAAAGAACAATTATTGTTCAATCTCAATTATGTAAAAGAATCGTATGAAGTGTTGAACAAAACAATAACTGGTCTACAAAAGACAAATTCTGAAAGAGAAGATGCACTGACAATGATGAATGCTGTGATGATGTCGAAGCAAAAAGCTATCAATCATTATATTGAAGAGTGTGCAAAGTTAAAGCAAGAGTTGGAGACTGAGAGGATTGAAAATGAGAGAATTAAACGTTTACTACAAAGTTATTCTAGTTCTGATTATCTAATTGATCGAATCTATCCAACTGTTGCAGGTTTAGAAGTTTTTCTAGATGAGAAGCCAAAAGAGAAGAAGGATACTGGTAAGAAACAGAGTGTCAGTTATAACAAGTGTCCGCCTCCGATTTGGGAAGGGTATTCTCCTAGAAAACCGAATGAGGAGCAGGTCAAAAAGGCTGTCAATATAAAGTTAAAAACGGAAACAACTGATGAGTTACCAGAAAACATTGACGTCACATTCACATCGTCTGACACTGATCATGAGTCTGAATTAATAAAAAAGATGGTCGATCAAGTGTTGGATAAGGATGAGGAGTCGGAGTCAAATTCTGAGTCAGGGAGTTCAAGTTCATCATCAGTTGATAGTTCAAAGTCGTCGGTTAAAAGAGTTTACAATAAAGAATTTCTTTTATCAAAATCTAATTTGAAGGATGAAACATTTGAAGTTCCATACACTTTAAATGATTCTGACAAATTATATTCTGATAAAGAATTTCCAATAAGAGGTGTTAAACCAGAAATGATCAAAAAGGTTTTCAAACTAACAGAAATAAAAATTTCTGAAATAAAAGATGTAAATCTTATTGAAAAACCTAAAAAATACACTTCAAGAGTTCAACAATGTTTAAACAAGAAAAAAGGTTACAGTTCTGGTTCAGGTTTTCAAAAGAAACCAAACCATAACAGTAATTACAAAAGGAAAGGATTAGGTTTTATTCCACCTGAGAATTATAAACATGAAAAAACTTCTAAAACAAATACAAAATTTGTTTCAGGAACAAACTGTGAAGAGGAATAAAAAAGCTCATTCTGGAAGCAATCAAACAGAGAATTCCTTGCCAAGAAGCAAGAGAACGTGAAGAATGATGCTTATCAAAGAAAGGAGACAAGAACCTGTTACAAATGCAATGAGGTTGGTCACATTGCATGGAACTGTTCTCAAGCAACAAAAACAAAACAGGAAGTCTCTAAAAAAACTCAAAGAAAAAGTTGTTGAGAAAAATGAACCACCAACTGACAAATTTAAAGTTTTTGAAAATTCAACATATGAAGTTGGTGAGTGTTCAAAGACAAGTTTTTATAAAAAAGAGAGCTAAGCATGACAACCAAATGTGGGTTGTTAAGAAGTTTCATGAAGATGTTAAGAAGTTTGATGTGAAATCCGGCGATGAATCTGATTCAACAAAGTCAGAGGAGCCACAAGTTGAGGTAAAAGAAGAAAACTCAGTGCCTCCAATGGATGAAGTTCATTTTCCACCATTGAGAGCTGAGAATTTTAAATCAAAAATTGGAAAGGTTGAGATCTCAAATCAATTCTATTCAGAAAAGAAAGAATTTGATGTTGAGAAAGTGTTTAATGGAAATGTTAAAAAGATTTTTGGGAAAATGGTCGAGGGAAAGGCTAAAGGGGTAAAGGACTTTTATGAAACAAAGAAAGCAACTTATTACCCAAGTGAAGTTGAGGAGGAAACATCCAAGTTTGGTCAGGCTTGGATGGAAGTTTTTCACAAGTAAAATCCTGACTTGCCGGAGCTCCCAGGTTGGTAAGAGTGGAGCAGGAATCGGCATCTTTCTTGAGAAATTCACTTCGGTGATATTTCGACTTAAAAATCAGGGACATTAAGTTGTACTTGATTTTCTACAAGTGATATTTGTTGATAAAATCTAAAATTGTTAAAAATTTCAAGTGATTTTGAGGAAAACAAAGTGATGAGTTTATCCCCTAACCTACAAGTGATTTTATGAAATCAACAAAACTTTTTTTCCGGAAAAATCATTTTGATTAAAACAAACTTAAGTGTTTTGAAATCATAATGAGAAAATAGTTTGTTGTAAGGGGGAGTTCTGATTGTTTATACCAAGTGGATGGCGAATTGAAGTGATTCGATATCAGTTGTCACTTTACTTGTACAGTTTGTTTTCAAATTTCCTTAAATGTGTTTGAATTTTAGGGGGAGTAAGAATTTTCATAAAATCCAAAACATTTGAAAATTTGAAAAAGTAAAAAACATGATATATACAAAAAGAGTTTTGTTGTGAAAAAGAGGAAATGATAGTACATCAGTGGACAGTTACAGTATGCTAAAGAAATGTAATGATTAAATAGCTTTAAACAGTCTTACTGATGATATGCCGATAGGTTTTTACACATTTAGTAAGCTTTTTCGGGATATAAACTTAAATTCAAACTTGCTTATTTCGTGGGGAACACTACTTGGATATATAGGTAACCCCTGAAATTTCGTTTGAAGGATCCCTCTTTCTGAGATACTAGGTCTTTATGCTCAGTGATATCTGGGGTATTATCATGGGACTTCTGATTTTGCGGAAGCAATGGCCTAGTCCCCGGAGAATACTTTACGCTTGCTTGAAATTAAAGCCTGCCCTCAGCATAAAAAATGATGAAACATTGAAAAAATGCTAATCATGTGCTGTTGTAAAAAGATCCTCTAAAGGGGATCCACCAAAAAGTCGAAGCCGTCATCTCTCTGCTGAACGGAAGTTCTAACCTGAGCTCTCACGGACTTCGCATTTAACCCCTTACAGATATCATCTGTGGTATACTCACCTGTAAGACTGAATATTGGGATCTGGATACGGGAGTATATTCAAGAGGTGGGACACATGAATGAGTTTAAGTTCTTAATACACCTAATTCATATCCTGAATCAGTTGAAATTTATGTGAGAATTTAAGTGGATCAGTATATCGACAATCTAAGTGAACTGTTTAATTCTTAATGTGTAACTAAGCTCAACGGTACTTGTGACTTGTCAAATACTGATATGATCCTCTTACATAAACTCACAAAAATAGTGTCTGTAAATATTTCTTTACTGCATTCTTGTTCTATTCATAAATCCAAAAAGATTTTCAGTGTATTTTAGCATAAATTTTGAAAAATTCAAAAAGATTTTTGACAACTGATGTTGGAGAGCTGATTTTCAAATTCCAAGTGCTAAATATGATGAACATTTTGTGAAGGGGAGTCTGTGTTTTTCAAAGATTTTGAATTTTTGCCTACAAGTGCTTCATCAGAGTTTAAAACTATTATAATCATATCTACCTCACAATAAAGTGGTGTTGTTATAAGAATTCTATTAGTAAATTTTAAATTTGTCAAATGTTAAATTTGTGAAATTTATTTTTGGGTCGAGGATGTGCAGGATAGCGTGGATTCTGAGTCTGAGTATAGAGCCAGGACACGATCCTGATCCTGTGAAAGACAGTTTGCGATCAACATCCGAGGAAAGATTATTTGTTCGAGGGGAGTATGTTGGTGCTGATGAAAAGAAAAGAGAAGATTGAAGAAGTTTTACATTGTCAAATACTTCAAAGAGCAATCAGACTGATAAAGACTGAAGACGTTGAAGACTCGACACTTAAGACTCGTCAACATTCGAGGGGGAGTCTGTTGGTGCATGCGTCTGTCGACTTCGTCTTGTATCGAGTCTTGCATAGATCAAGGCACGAAAAACGAGGAAACTGTCAAAAATAGGTCAACAGGCAATTTCAAACGAAATTAGAAATTGTAATTTCGTTTGAAAGGAAAATGTCATTTCAAACGAAATTAACTTGTTAATTCCGTTTGAAATGGTAATCTCGTTTGAACTTGCAATTCCGCATGAAAGGTGATTCCGCTTGAGTCATGTTCAAGCGGAATTAGGTGGCCTATATATAGGTGTTTTCTGATTTCATTTGAGTCATTCTTGTATGTGTGTTTCCGGAGCCGAAGTGCTGCCGAAGTGTTGTTTCGCTGTAAAACTTTGTCAAGTTAATCAGAACAACAGTTAAAGTGTATATCTTGCTGAATCACACACAATAGGTCTGTTTCCGCCTTTCATATTGTGTAGAATGCCTCTGATCAACTCGTTTCGGGTCCGTACACGATCCTACAAGATACATTAAGTTGAAATAACAAGAGCACTAAAAGACTTGAACATGAATCTTGAAACATAAAGCTTTACATATGATGATATATGGATGGAATGATATTGTTTAGTATATGAATGATATTTGCTTGATGATTACTAGAAATATTGATATTGATCATTACATGGAACTTGCTAGATTATGATTAAAGACATGATTTAGCAAGATAAGGGATGATTATGTAACAACATGAAATAATCATCACCTTGATTAAACATGAACTTGAAAGTAAAATGATTTTTCTTGAAATGTAATAAACCAAGTGAACTAGTAATCTTGTAAATCCAAGACTTGTGAATGATTTTTTCTAAAGGAACCAAGTCTAAAAAGATGATTCTTGAAGGATCATGGTTTTATTTAAACCTACACTATTTTTAGTGGAAAGACAAGTAAATAAACACTAGAGAAACAAGAAGATGTTATGGATAAACATTTTTGTAAATTATGTTTACATGTTGTAAACACCAAATCTTTTCAAGAATGAGATTTACAAACAAATAACCATGTTTTTAAGGGTAACTAAACCTACTAAATAACATGGTAAATTACTACAAGTTTTTACAAAACTTCAAGTTCATGATGTAGTGTGATTTACTTGATTTTGGCACTTGATAAGTGTAGAATAAGTTATTGATGTTTGATGATGATTTAAAAGAAAATAAACATATGTTTTGAAAACATGGGAAACCCCCATTTTTAGGGGAACTCTGTCAAAATTTTTATAAATTTTTACACTTAGAAAAATATAAAGTTTTTGAGAAACTTATTCCCTAAAAATGTATCCAAAAACATTTACCAAGGTTTCCCTAACTTTTGTGTTAAGAAATGATGGTTTCTTCAAGATTAAAATTGATATTAAGTATGTATATTTTTGAGAAAAATATATATATTTATTGATCACCAAATTTTGTGCTAAGTGTATGTAGTATGTATTACATGTAATAGTGTATTAGGACTTGAAAATACACTAAATACTCCTAAGGAGTGAAAAGACAAAAATACACATACAACATACTTAGACAAATACAAGAGAACATATTTATGAAAATATATATTACTTGATCGAATAAATAACTTGGACAAGTTATGAACATGAAATGAAGTTTCGAACAAAATACATAATTCGGGTGAAAAATACAAGATACTTATATTTATTTTTGAGAAAATAATATAAGTAATATACATAGTTAAAAATATAAATTATTTTTAACACAAGAAAACATATACAAAAGATAGTGATTTGTACTTGTGCGATACAAGTCTAGTGACTAACGTTAATAAAACGCGTTTAGGTCACGACGCTAGATAAGCAAATCCGGTGGAGTTTACGACGCAGGAACGCAAAGTTGTGAGTTTATGCTCCCCCTTTTCTTTTAACTGTTTTCAGTTTTATAACTTCGGGGGTGAAATACATGTTACAAATGTTACAATGTTTATAAATGGTATGTACAAAAACAAGAAGCACTCTTGGTGATAACTAGTACCAAGTATGATGCGTTTTAAGGAATGATACGAGAAATCGTGTCACGAATAGGGTACCATAAGCACGATTAATCAACAATATACCTAGACCGCAGAACAAAAGGTTAGATCTAACAGGTTTCGGGCAGCCACACTCTCGGTGAGAACGAGTACCGAGTAGTGCTTTTGTGTATCAGAATTGACAACTAGAAAAATGCCTATGGTTTAGTTGCTTCCTATGTTGTGTCACATGTTAATGGCCTTGCAACCCATTAACAATCTTGATTTATGCAGAAATGCATGATTTATACAAGAATACTTGATTTATACAAGAGTACGTGATTTATACAAGAATACTCGATTTATACAAGAATACTTGATTTATACAAGATACATACCATGTTTCTCATACAAAGTATACAAATGTTCAATACAAGAACTGCATGAATTCACACCAACATTATGTTGACGTTTTTCCAAAACTCAGATGTATTTCAGGTAACTAAAGTGGATGTGCGCACGGTCTTACTCTTGCTCATGGATGTTGCTTATGTTTTTTAATAAAGTTGTAAACTTTCAAACAATATGTTGTCTCGTGATGTAAACACTTAAACTATGTTTTCCGTTGTGAAATGTTAACGGTGTTTGAAGTTATTTTTATGAGCATGTAGTATGTTCACCAATCGTATGTAATGAAAACCTTTCATGATCACACCTCGTGCTTCCGCCTAAGAAAGGGGTGTGACAGATTGGTATCAGAGCTGCGATTGTAGTGAACCAGGATTCCTTCTCGAGTCTAGACTACAATCTCTAGGATCCTTGCACGAAAACAATTTTTCAAAAAGTTTTCATTGCATAAAACTTTCCGCGACATGCACTACCTGAAACTGTTTACAAAGAGTCAAGAAAAGACACTACGAGACTTAGGGTGCACTGGAGTAGCACTTGTCTGTGATTAAGAATTACTTGCAATTATGTGTGGTAATTGATATTTACATATGCTAGAAATAGAATGTCACAAGTACACGTGACTTTACCTGAAAGCAGTATCTGAAGGAAGAGATACGAGGATGAAACAAACTGTGCGGACTGTGCAAGGAGTTACGTAATTATGGATGCATACATAATTATGGGATTTAATGCACAAAAACCACAACAAGTCTTGTTACGTATAGATTCCCTCATTACAAGAAAAGGGTCAAACGTGAACACCCTTCCCCCAGCCTATTAAATACTCTGCTGGAGTAATAATTGTTTGGTGTCACTTATGTGGTATATGCCTGTATATATATACTACTACTGTCTCGTATGACGATATTAAACAAATGTCTAACCCTATTGTGTTGTGTTCTGTCAGAACATGGCACCCAGAAGAGCTGTGAACGCTCATGATCAACCTCCTCCTCCCCCACTGCCAAGAACTGCTGAAGAGCTAAACGCCCTACTGGAGGAAAGAATCTCCGCAGCTATCGTCCAGTACGAGGCGAACCGTACTGAACAAAGTGGAGGACCAAGCAATGCCAGGCGTAATGGAAATGGAGATTCATCTGGAGGAAACGCAGCTCAGGGTTGCACCTTCAAGCAGTTTCTCGACTGCAAACCACTAAACTACGACGGCACTGGAGGTGCAGTAGCGTTTGTACGCTGGACAGAGAAGACTGAAGCCACTATCCGTATGAGCAAGTGTACTGCGGATCAGCAAGTCACTTTTGCTACTGGATTGTTTGTTGATGAAGCTCTGACTTGGTTGAACTTGCAAGTCCAAACCCTGGGTGATGATGCCGCTTATGGCCTGACTTGGGATGAACTAAAAGAACATATGAGAGGAAAGTATTGCTCACGTGCTGAACTCCAAAGGTTGGAGACTGAGTTCTGGCATTTGACCATGGAAGGTGCTGATATCACTGGTTACACTCGAAGGTTCCACGACTTGTCTAGAGTGATCCCTTATATGGTGACATCTGAATTTAAGCGCGTTGAACGCTACATTTGGGGGTTGGCCTCAGAATTTCGTGGCATGGTAACTTCGGCCAAATCTCAAACCATCACTGAGGCTGCAACTCTGGCTGTCAGCCTTACTGAAGATTGTGTTCGTATGAATAAGTTATCACTAAACCCACCTAAAAAGACCGAGACGCATGCTGAGTCGTCTGGTGACAAGAAAAGAAAGCATTCGAATCTGAATCAAGCAACTCGCAACAACAACAAGGGTTTCAACAACAAGAAGCGTGACACCAACCCGCCTCAGGAGGCGAAAACTCTTGCAAACATGAATGATGCTTCTACCAAAAGATACCAAGGTACCCTGCCTAAGTGCCAAGAATGTAAGTATCATCATGAAGTGGCTTGTCGCATTCCAAGGTACGACAAATGTGGTAGGTTGGGTTATCAAACAGAAGACTGTTGGGGAAAAGGAAGGAACGGAAATGGAAATCACAACGGTACTGGTAATAGGAATGGTGGAAATGGAAATGGCAATGGTAATCGGAATGGGAATGGAGCTGGGCAAAACCAAGGACGCTTCAGTTGTGGAACCAAAGATCATTTCATAAAAGATTGCCCAGGGGGAAACAATGCTCAGGCTCGAGCATTTGTGATTGGAGTAAGGAATGCACGCGAGGACCCTAATGTGGTCACCGGTACGTTTCTCATTAACAATCACTTTGCATCTATATTATTTGACACTGGTGCCGATTATAGCTTCATGTCTGTGGAATTTAAACGTATGCTTGGAATAGAATCTAGTAGATTAGAAATTCCTTATTCCATAGAACTAGCCAATGGTAAACTTGTTGAATCGGGCGAAGTTGTTAGAGGCTGCACATTAGAACTTGGTGAACGAAGATTTAGCATCGATCTATTACCTATTCAATTGGGTAGCTTCGATGTAGTGGTCGAAATGGACTGGTTGTCCAAGAACAAAGCTGAAGTGTTAGTGCATATGATGTATGTAAAATGCAACATATAAAGTACATCAATTGAGGCATAAAACTAACCCTTTTTAAGTACTAATATTGGAAAAAGAGTGTTTTTGTCTTCCTTTTGTATTTTCAGGATTAAATGAGCTCAAAAACGCAAAAGAAGCAAAAAGATAGCTAAATCCAACATAAATACAAGAAAAGGAATATTAGTGGACTGCCCGACCCCTCAACGGCACCTTCCAAAGCAAAGTAGAGAAATCAGAAGACTGAACACGCCCCGTGCTCCGCCAGCACGGGGCCGTGCCCAAGAAGCAGCAAAAAAGACAAATCTATAGAAGCTTCTATTGCCCATCACGGGGCCGTGCTCAGCGGACACGGGGGCGTGTCGAAAGTACAGCAGGCGCATTTATTGTAATTGCGAATTACAATTAATGAGGAGAGAGATTGTCAGACGGACACGGGGCCGTGCCCAGCGGACACGGGGCCGTGTCCAGCTCTCTGTTCAGCCTATAAATAGGAGTGCTTGGATTCATTTCATCTCATCCCTTGGCACACCACCTCTCTCACACTTCATCCACCACCCACCACCATCACAACACCATCATCTACCACCATCATCCATTGTCCATCGTAGAGTGTGTGAGTCGTCTCGGGATCCAAGATTGATCGTAAGAGTTCTTGACAATCAAGGCCATGTTTGCCTAAGTCTCTTACATCACTTGGTGAAGACAAAGTGTCTAGTATAATACTTTTTATTTCTAATCTTTTGCACTTTTTATTTGGTTTTGTATTAATGACTTTAATAACTAGTTACTTATGTTGAAGGTGATCTTTCCTTATCGTTTGTCCGTGGTGTCTTGGCATTATTTTACTGTCTATATAAAATAAAGGATTTTCACCATTCATATCTCCACGGTCTATATGGAGATATGTTGGCTACCTGGTAGGGGGTTAAGGGAACGGTTTGGTAAAGGTCTTGCCATTGTTCAGCGTTTAGAGGTCCTGCAATGGACCTGGGTCAAATTTAGTAGGACCTCCTTCAATACTTCACGGTATTGGATGGCGGGGGTCCAAACTCTTTGATCCCCTCATAAGTTAACTACTATTAATACTATAACCCGGCTATTTATGACTGTATCCCTGCTGACTCAGACTACTTAGCCGAGGGTAACGTCACCGCCAAAAGCGGGGCCTACCACAATACTGCATTAATAACTTAATTCATTATCTTCCAATAATCCACCCTTTTAGGATTGTATCCCTGCTGACTCAAACTACTGGGGTGAGGGTAACGTCACCTTCAAAAGAGGGGCCTACTACAATAACTAAGATAATCTCTTAATTATGTGCAAAAGTGCGGAAATAATCAAAGGTTATACTAGATACGAATCAGAACCAAGTGATTCATCTTGTCTATCTGTTTTTTCTTTTATTTTTATTTTCAGCATTTTAGTTAGTTTTTATTTTTCTTAGTTTAAAACATTTTTCTAAACTTTTATTGGTTAGACGTTGAGGATAAACCGGTACTAAAAGCTCTTGTGTCCTTGGACGACCTCGGTATCTTACCAACGCTATACTACACTCAACGATGGGTGCACTTGCCCATATGTGTGTTTAGTGTTAGTGAAATATCGTGTTTTATAAATTTAAAACTTGGCTAAAATAAGTGTTAAAAAGGGCTTAAAATACACACCTAATATATACGACACTTAAACGCGCATCAGCATACGTCTGTCGACTTCGTCTTCGTTCGAGTCGCTGTGAAGGCCTGAAGACAAGACTGAAGACTCCGGCTGTATCCAAGGGGGAGTTTGTTAGTGCACGATGTCTAAAGCCTACGTCTACGTCTTAGTCTTAGTCATGCTTGTATAGGGTCTAGGGGTCAAATATGTCAGTTATGTATAGTGTAGGGGGCTGAATGTAAATGTTATGTTGTAATGTGATGATTCCGCTCAAAATGACACGTTGTCATTTGGAGCGAAATCAGAAGATGTTGATTCCGCCCGAAATGACATTGTGTCATTTGGAGCGGAATTAGGCCCACTATATATAGTCGTGTCAGTTTCTCATTTGGTACCGGATCGTCAAGTTGTATACCGAAGTGCTGCCAAATTTTTCTGTGATCAATTAATAAGAAACAATGTTTAAAGTGATATTCTGTCTATTTCTACTCCATTCTCTTTGATTCAAACTGTTTGTGTGATTCCGCCATGCAAATAGTGGTATTTTGACCCTGATTGACTCATTTGATCGTCAATATCGATCCTACAATTGGTATCCGAGCCAGTTATGAGCTAAAATACCTGAATCAGAGCTTTTTACCTACACTTTTTGGATTTATGGACATTCTCACGGGCAAAATGGACTGAGTTTTTGATATATTGTGCAAAAGTAACTTTTAACAAACCCTTGAAAGTATCAGCTTAAAATTCGGCTTAAAAGTGGTAAAAAATGTCCTAAAACCTGATTACGCTTGAACGAGGAAGTTGTGATTCCGCTTGACATTTCGAGCGAAATCAGGTATATCACTTGAAAAGTTCTTATTCTGCTCGAGCATTTGGAGCGAAATCAGAGTTTTAGCTTGTTTTGGAGATTCCGCGTGAGGAAGTTAACTGATTCCGCTTGAATCAGTTTCGATTTTGATTCCGCTCGAGTGAATCATCTTGATTCCGCTCGAGACTTACCATTCCGCTTGAAAGTTACAAAGTTGATTTCGCTTGAAATCTTAAAATCAGATTCCGCTTGAACGTCGTGATTTCGCTTGATCAGACATACATTGTGTGAAATCATAACTAATTGTGTCAGGCCTATGTATTGATATAAGTATTTGCATGTGACCAGATATGTTAATGTGAATACATAGTTTAGGTCCAATCAACAATTAATCGGTGATAATTGTGTCAGTCAACTACTCGGACCAATCATTTTCACATAACAATTGATGTTGTCGATTTAGTGGACTTGGAGGTCCAATAGGCTCTTGATTGAAACAGTGCATGTGATTATGATAAATTGTTTAATATGGAAGTCCAATTGAATTTGAGTGTGCATGTGTGTTGAATTGAGTGTGCATGTATCGGCCAAATTACAAATTCAGATCCACTAAGTAACCGGTCAAATCAAATTGAATTGATAAAAGTGTTGACATTTGATAGTTTGAAAATATGTGAAATGAACAGCTCACGTGAATGTGATTATTGTTGTTGTTGGCTTAATGGAATTTGAGGCCCAATCAGAGACTTAAAGTCATCGGCCCAATGAAATGATAGTGTGATATAGAAACTTGTCGGACATTTTAAATCAACATTTAAAGAAAACAGTCATTTGTCGATCTGATCTAAAATTGAAGGCCCAATCAGTGATCCAAACATTAACTCATTACTATCACTATTGTGGAGGTTCATTAATTCAAGTTGTTTAGATCTGATATTGTGGTTTTAGTGACTTAGGGTTGATTCAGATTGTTTAAGATTTGTGTAATATGTTCATACGAGGTGTAGTTTGTTAGATTGTGTGAATTTTCGTATCATTTGAAAATCTGTCTTGGTAAATCTTTCAATACTAAAACATGGGTTCTGAGATTTATATTGCACTGAACAAGTTTGATAGTTTTACAGGTATCAAGGGAGAGTCTACAAAAGAATTGATCGATAGGTATGTTGAGTTGTATTTAGAGATGAGGCGTTTGAACATTAACAAAATGGATGAGACATGGGTTGACAAGTTGGCGAATGCTTTACCAAAGGATGTGTGGGGTACTTATTTGATGGTGTTGAAAAACAATTCAGATTATGTTAATCTCAACCTTAGTGCATTCGTCGAGAAGATTGAAGCTCAAGAACTTGAGTTCCAAAAGATTAGAAAATTGAAGTCTGATTCAGGAGAGAAGTGTTTAAACTGTGAAACATCTGAATCAGACAATGCCAAACTCTTGAAGGATTTGGAGAGTTTGACATTGAAAATCAAAAATTTGAAGGATGAGAAGAAATCTGTTGATAAACAGATTCTTGAAATGCAAGAAAATTTTGAGAATTTGAAATCTGAGAATGTCAAACTGTTGAATGGTTTGAACAGTTTGACAATAGAAAACAAAATTTTGAAAGAAAAAGAAAAAGAATTTGAAAGCAAAATTAAATCTTTAGAAAATGCAGATCTTTGGATAAAGCTTGAAAATAAAAATCTGAAACAAAATGAAGCAAAATTCCAAGAACAAATAAAAATTTTAGATGTTCTTGAAAAGAGTAAAATTGAAGATGAAAAGGTAATCAAGTCTCATCTTGAGAAAATCTCTCAGCTTGAAAATGAAGCTAAGAGTGTAAGAAATAAAATTGCTGAGTTTGAGAAGAAATTGAAAGGTTTTGTGACCT
Source organism: Helianthus tuberosus (assembly GCA_030545235.1). Classification (NCBI taxonomy): domain Eukaryota; kingdom Viridiplantae; phylum Streptophyta; class Magnoliopsida; order Asterales; family Asteraceae; genus Helianthus; species Helianthus tuberosus. The sequence goes on along the minus strand of CM060359.1, from coordinate 141,561,398 downwards.
CTTCAGCAATGATTGATCAATTATGTCCAAAACCGATCAATTCAGATTGTGATGAAAAACTGATGATGAAAATGAAAAAAAAAAGAGAAAAAGAAATTTTTTTTGGAATTAAAAGAAAAATTTAAAGAAACTATTTTACATTCGACTGAAATAGGTGAATGCTCAAAGCAAAAACCTCTTAAGAAGAATGTAGAGCAAAAACAAAATGTTAAAAATTCAAAACAACAATAAAAGGTCACCAGTTCAGTCATCCAATCGTTATAAAAAACCACAAAAATTGAAAAATCAAAACTCACAAAAAGTTGGTAATATGTGGTGCAGGTTTGACCACAGTGCTTTAAAGATAAATCCAGCTTTCAGGAGGAGTGATGATTATCACAAAGCCAAACAATGTTATGATCTGAGCATTTGGTGTGAAAGTGGTGAATGGTACGATAACAGAGTGTGCTACACTTGTGGTGTTCAAGGACACATTGCTGTTAACTGCCAGAATCAGTGGTTTGAGACGAGGAGATGCTATAATTGCCAAATCAAAGGACACATTGCAAGAGATTGCCCAATGAGATCAATGGAAAGATCGAGGGCTGAATCTCAGAAAAAGGTGACAAAATCAGTCAAAGTCGATGAAAAGCCCAGAACACAGAAAAAACAAGAAGTGAAAGAACCGAAAGTGAAACTTTCACAAGGGCAGAAAGATCGATTGAGAAAGAAAAGGAAGAAAGCATGAGAGTATCTCGAAAGGATTTTGTCCTCGGATACAACAAGAAAATCAGATAAAAGTTCTGATAAATCGACTTGTTCTCCAAAGAATGACAAATCAAGCAAAACGAATTCATCAGATACAAATCTGAGGACATAATGGTGTGTGAAGAAAGAAAAAGTTCCTGGCAATGAATTTGTTTCTTCGGAAGCAAAAGAGTCACATTTTGGCGATGAATCTGACTTGTCAAAGTCAGATGGGCCACGTTCTGGCAATCAATCTGATTCGTCAAAAACAGAGGAGCCATCTGTTGATCAAAAAGGAGAAAATTCAGTTCCGCAAATGGATGATATCAACTTTCCACCATTGCGGACTGAAAATTTTAAACAAAAAGATGGGAAAGTGAAAATTTCGAATCAGTTCTATTCTGAAAAGAAAGAATTTGATGTTGAAAAGGCTTTTAGTAGCAAAGTAAAAAATATTTTTGGAAAAATGGTCGAGGGTAAGGTAAAAGGAGTTAAAGAATTTTATGAATCAAAAAGGTATGTTCAAAACACCCAAGGACCGTCTGGCTTGGGTGAATTTCTTTAACTGAAAAACCTGACTTGCCGGAACTCCCAGGTTGGTAATTGGGGAGTAGGAATCGGCATCTTTCTTGAGAAATTCACAGGTTGGTAACTGTGATATTTCGACTTACAAGTGTTTAATCAAGGACATTAAGTTGTACTTGATTTAACTATCTTACAAGTGGTATGATTATTGGAAATTGTTTTTGTGATAAACCTACAAGTGGTTGAAGGATAATGTGATGAAAACCCCATGTTTGTGAAATGGCAAACAAAACTAATTTTCCGGAAAAACCATTTTGATTAAAACAAACTTAAGTGTTTTGAAATCATAATGGGAAAATAGTTTATTGTCAGGGGGAGTTCTGATTGTTTATGCCAAGTGGATGGCGAATTGAAGCGATTCGATATTATGTTGTCACTTTATCTGTATAGTTTGTTTTCAAATTTTCTCAGAAAATAAAAATTGAAACATATTTTGATTTTAGGGGGAGAAAAATTTTTAAAAAAATTAGAAAATTAGAAAATGTCAAAAACATTGAAAAATTCAAAATGAGTTTTGTTGTGAAAAAGAGGAAATGATAGTAAATCAGTTGGACTGTCACAGTACGCTAAAGAAATGGAAAGATATAAATGTGATAAACGGTCTCACTAAAGATGTGACGATAGGCTCAGCTAGACTAGTAGATTTGCGATAACGATACAAACTTAAATGAAAAAGCCTAGTTCTAGTGGGAAACACGGTTGAAAGCATAGTACTTAGTTTTGTCCTTCTTGATTGTGTGCCTATTCAGTAATTGCTGATTGTCGAAAGACATAAAACCGGTTAAGTTTGTGAGCTTTCACAACTTTGCTGAAAAAGTCGCTGTGATTTTGTGCATTTCATTTTGCCAAGATTTAAACTTGTTTTATTTCTTTATTTTGTTTAAGCATTGGACATCCTCTGCGTATACGTGAGTATCGACCTAGATGTTATTGCAAAAAGTTCTGCTTTATTTTCTTTGGTGTTTCGTTTAAGCTTTGGACCTCCTCTGCGTATACGGGAGTATCGATCTGGTGGTTAAAGCCTAAACAACTTCAACTTATTTTTATTTTCTTATTTTGTTTAAACATTGGACTTTCTCTGCGTATACGGAAGTATCGACCTGATTGTTAATGTTTAAACATTCTGCTTTGTTTTCGCACAAATCAAAGTTGATAAAAGTTTAAAGGCATTATTTGAGTTAGTGTATTGCATGATGAGGGGATATGCTGAGATCGTGGGGTCCATAAGAACTTAGTGCAAAATTAATATACCTTAACGTATCGGTAAGCATTTCGAAAGTGTTTTAGATTGAGTTTAAGTGGACAACAATATCGTCAATCTATGTGAATCGTTTAGAACTTAAAATGTTTAAAGCTTAACGGTGCTAGTGATTGGTCACATAAACTGATATGATCCTCTTACACGAACTCACAAAAATATTGTCTGTAAATATCTCTTTACTGCTTTTCTTTAAACATAAAAACCCAAAAAGAATGTGTTTTAGCATAAAATTTTGAAAAATACAAAAAGATTTTCGACAACTGATGTTGGAAAGCTGATATTCAAAATTCCGAGTGCTAAATATGATGAACCATATTGGGTTGGGGAGTTTGTTTAAATGAGAAATATTTTTTAGAATGATTGCATGTTTAGTTAATCAAGATCATTAATTTGAACTTGATGTAACTATTAATGTTTGGTGAATGGATGCTTTCTATCAGTAAGTTTTTCAAAGTAATATAAATAAAAAAAACTTATGTTTTGGGTAGAGAATGTGCAGGGAATGTTGAAAAAGCTAGGTTTCGATTCTTGAGGGTTAATGTCAGGTTTTCGATCCTAAGCTACAAATTCCAGACTGCGATCCCGGAACAACTTAAGGGGGAGTCTGTTAGCAAAAGAGAGTTTGAAGAGTGAAAGAGCCAGATTCAGATTATGGAAAAATAGCTGCTAATGGTGAGAGAAGAGAAAATAGAGAAGACCGATCAAGACCGAAGACGTGATATGCCAAAGACTCAATACTTCAGACTCGTCAACATCCGAGGGGGAGTCTGTTGGTGCATACGTCTGTCGACTTCGTCTTCGTTCGAGTCGCTGTGAAGGCCTGAAGACAAGACTGAAGACTCCGGCTGTATCCAAGGGGGAGTTTGTTAGTGCACGATGTCTAAAGCCTACGTCTTAGTCTTAGTCATGCTTGTATAGGGTCTAGGGGTCAAATATGTCAGTTATGTATAGTGTAGGGGGCTGAATGTAAATGTTATGTTGTAATGTGATGATTCCGCTCGAAATGACACGTTGTCATTTGGAGCGAAATCAGAAGATGTTGATTCCGCCCGAAATGACAATGTGTCATTTGGAGCGGAATTAGGCCCACTATATATAGTCGTGTCAGTTTCTCATTTGGTACCGGATCATCAAGTTGTATACCGAAGTGCTGCCAAATTTTTCTGTGATCAATTAATGAGAAACAGTGTTGAAAGTGATATTCTGTCTATTTCTACTCCATTCTCTTTGATTCAAACTGTTTGTGTGATTCCGCCATGCAAATAGTGGAATTTTGACTCTGATTGACTCATTTTATCGTCAATATCGATCCTACATGAAGTTATTTGTCATGAGAAAATCATTCGCATCCCTTTGGCGAATGATGAAACTCTCATCGTACATGGAGAAAAACGAGACGCGCCTCTGCGAATCATCAGTTGTATGAAGGCACAAAAGTGCTTAAGGAAAGGATGTGTTGCTTTCCTAGCGCACGTTGTAGATAAGAAGGCTGTGGAGCCGAAACTCGAAGACATTCATGTGGTGAAGGAATTCCCTGATGTTTTTCCCGAAGATCTGCCAGGACTACCTCCGCAACGACAAGTCGAATTCCGTATAGACTTGGTTCCAGGAGCCGCTCCTGTAGCCAAGGCACCCTATCGGCTTGCACCATCCGAAATGCAAGAATTATCTACACAACTCCAGGAGTTGTTGGATAAAGGATTCATAAGGCCAAGCTTCTCACCTTGGGGAGCTCCAGTATTGTTCGTGAAGAAGAAGGATGGAACACTGCGGATATGTATCGATTACAGAGAACTGAACAAGCACACTGACAAGAATCGGTACCCGTTACCGAGGATTGATGACTTATTCGATCAATTGCAAGGATCGAGCTACTATTCCAAGATCGACCTTCGATCTGGATACCATCAGTTAAGGATACAAGAAGAAAGCGTGCCAAAGACTGCATTCAGAACACGATATGGGCATTACGAATTTCTTGTGATGCCATTCGGACTGACGAACGCACCAGCGGTCTTTATGGATTTGATGAACCGCGTATGCAACCCATATCTCGATAAATTCGTGATTGTATTTATCGATGATATCCTGATTTACTCGCGAATGAAAGAAGAGCACGAGCAACACCTTAGAACCATTCTGGAACTACTGAAGAAAGAGAAACTTTATGCAAAGTTCTCGAAATGCGAGTTCTGGATTCGCGAAGTACAATTTCTTGGCCACGTTGTGAACGAGAAGGGCATCCATGTAGACCCATCCAAGATAGAAGCCATAAAGAATTGGGAAGCCCCCAAAACCCCAACTGAAGTTCGACAATTTTTGGGCTTAGCGGGCTATTATCGACGGTTTATTGAGAATTTCTCAAAGATAGCTCAACCGCTAACTACCCTTACACAGAAAGACAAGAAGTGCGACTGGGGTGACAAGCAGGGGGAAGCCTTCCAACTGCTCAAAAATAAGCTATGCGATGCTCCGATACTATCCTTGCCCGAAGGCACTGAAGACTTCGTGGTATACTGCGACGCTTCACGTCAAGGTTTGGGCTGCGTGCTCATGCAACGCCAGAAAGTCATCGCTTACGTTTCAAGACAGTTAAAGGTTCATGAAAGGAATTACACAACGCACGACTTGGAACTAGGTGCGGTGTTATTCGCCTTGAAGATCTGGCGACATTATTTATATGGTACTCGATGTACAATCTTCACAGATCACAAAAGCATAAAACACATATTTGATCAGAAGGAACTAAACATGCGTCAGCGACGATGGGTCGAGCTGCTGAACGACTATGACTGTGAGATTAAGTACCATCCTGGAAAGGCAAACGTTGTAGCAGACGCGCTAAGTCGAAAAGAAAGGGTTAAGACCGTAAGGGTTCGAGCATTAGAAATGACTATTCGAACGAACCTCACTGCACGCATTCGTGACGCACAACAAGAAGCCCTTAAGATGGAAAACCGTAAAGCTGAATACCTCCGGGGTATGTTGAAATACATGGTGCCAAATGAAGAGGGAACCTTATACTTTAAGAAGCGTATTTGGGTTCCGCTCTATGGCGGTATTCGAGAAGTCATCCTTGATGAAGCGCATAAATCGAGATACTCGATCCATCCAGGATCGGACAAAATGTATCAAGACTTAAAGGAATATTATTGGTGGCCGAGACTCAAGAGCGATGTTGCTATTTATGTTGGAAAGTGCCTAACCTGTGCTAAGGTTAAGGCTGAATATCAGAAACCGTCCGGCCTACTACAACAACCAGAGATACCCATGTGGAAGTGGGAGCAAATCTCGATGGACTTCATAACGAAATTACCCAGGACCCCGAGAGGGCACGATATGATATGGGTGATAGTTGATCGGTTAACAAATTCTGCGCACTTCCTACCGATCCGAGAAAAAAACAACACTGGAAAGCTCGCTGAGATATACTTAAAAGAAATTGGGGCACGACATGGAGTGCCAATCTCAATTATTTCAGACAGGGATGGACGCTTTGTCTCAAGAATCTGGCAATCCTTTCAGGAAGCCTTTGGATCTCAGCTAGATCTAAGCATGGCGTTCCATCCACAAACAGACGGTTAGAGCGAACGGACCATACAAACATTACAAGATATGCTTCGCGCATGAAATGAAGTTTCGAACAAAATACATAATTCGGGTGAAAAATACAAGATACTTATATTTATTTTTAAGAAAATAATATAAGTAAGATACATAGTTAAAAATATAAATTATTTTTAACACAAGAAAACATATACAAAAGATAGTGACTTGTACTTGTGCGATACAAGTCTAGTGACTAACGTTAATAAAACGCGTTTAGGTCACGACGCTAGATAAGCAAATCTGGTGAAGTTTACGACGCAGGAACGCAAAGTTGTGAGTTCATGCTCCCCCTTTTCTTTTAACTGTTTTCAGTTTTATAACTTCGGGGGTGAAATACATGTTACAAATGTTACAATGTTTATAAATGGTATGATACAAAAACAAGAAGCACTCTTGGTGATAACTAGTACCAAGTATGATGCGTTTTAAGGAATGATACGAGAAATGATACGAGAAATCGTGTCACGAATAGGGTACCATAAGCACCATTAATCAACAATATACCTAGACCGCAGAACAAAAGGTTAGATCTAACGGGTTTCGGGCAGCCACACTCTTGGTGAGAACGAGTACCGAGTAGTGCTTTTGTGTCTCAGAATTGACAACTAGAAAAATGCCTATGGTTTGGTTGCTTCCTATGTCGTGTCACATGTTAATGGCCTTACAACCCATTAACAATCTTGATTTATACAGAAATACGTGATTTATACAAGAATACTTGATTTATACAAGAGTACGTGATTTATACAAGAATACTTGATTTATACAAGAATACTTGATTTATACAAGAGTACGTGATTTATACAAGAATACTCGATTTATACAAGAATACTTGATTTATACAAGATACATATCATGTTTCTCATACAAAGTATACAAATGTTCAATACAAGAACTGCATGAATTCACACCAACATTATGTTGACGTTTTTCCAAAACTCACATGTATTTCAGGTAACTAAAGTGGATGTGCGCACAGTCTTACTCTTGCTCACGGATGTTGCTTATGTTTTTGAATAAAGTTGTAAACTTTCAAACAATATGTTTTCTCGTGATGTAAACACTTAAACTATGTTTTTCGTTGTGAAATGTTAATGGTGTTTAAAGTTATTTTTATGAGCATGTAGTATGTTTACCAATCGTATGCAATGAAAACCTTTCATGATCACACCTCGTGCTTCCGCCTAAGAAATGGGTGTGACAATATGCCTTAACGTTAGCAATGTACGTTAAGGCTTATCGTACAATATGTCTTAACGTACGCTGCGTACGCAATGGCAAATCGCACGTTATGTTTTAAAAATAAAATCGTATGTATAGTAAAATAGTGAAGTCGCATGTACAAAATAAAAAAAATAAAATCGCATGTACATTAAAATAGGGGAAATCACATGTACAAAAAGAAGTAAAATCGCATGTTGTAAGGCAATCCCGTACGCATCGTATGATAAGGCCTATTGTACAATAAGCGGCCAATATATATATATATATATATATAGGGGATGGATCATGAGAAAACTAGTTTAAATAAGAAAACCAAAAACTAACTAAAAAAGCCAAAAAAAACATATCAATTTTTTTTAAATTTCTATAAAAAAAATCGCAGCTTTTTATGCATGGAAAAAAAATTTTTTTAAAAAAAAGTTTTTTGTTGTATTGCACATGTGCACTATTACGGATATAGTGCACATGTGTAGTACACATATAATGCACATGTGCAGTACAACAATTTTTTTTTTGAAAATTTTTTTATATATAAAAACTAGCGATTTTTTTATAAAAAAATTGTAAAAAAAAATTGGTATGTTTTTTTAGCTTTTTAGTTAGTTTTCTAGTTTTCTCATTTATATGTAGTTTTCTCATGATCATCTCCCTATTTATATATATATATATATATATATATATATATATATATATACACACAGGGGACCGCTAAAATGAGAACCACCTCTAGTTGTAAGAACCGTGAGAATTACACCGTACGAGCGAGGTGGACCAAAATTTATTTTCATAAACGTAGACGCATGTATTATAAACACATTTGTAAAAAAAAATTCAAAAAAAAATGTCGGGTGTGTAGTTTTGAGTACCCAAAGTTTGCGTTTACGGGACCCGTAAACAAAAACTTGTGGTGTTCAAAACTACACACACGACATTTTTTTTTTTGAATTTTTTTTACAAATGTGTTTATAATACAAGCATCTACGTTTATGAAAAAAAAAATTTGGTTCAACTCGCCCCGGATCAAAAAGTTCTCACGGTTCTTACAACTGAAGGTGGTTCTCATTTTAGCGGTCCCCTATATATATATATATATATGGCCAATTGTAGGCATTGTGATGGATTTTCAAAGTTTTCTCAAAATAAGGGGTTTTCTCTAGAGCATTATCCTATATATATATATATATATATATATATATATATAGGATGGGTGGAGTTATTGTAAAAAAGACCAAAAGTGTGAGAAAGGTAAGAAAGAATCTCAACCATTAAATCTAAATTAATTGAAAAGGGTATAATTGTAAATGCATTAACAAATTCAAATATGGTAATCCTTGATTTAAGGATTTGGAGAGAGAAAATCCTTGATTTAAGGACTTATAACCGTCCATAAATATAACACCATTCAGAGCATGTTCATGACATGGTGTTTTAAATATAACACCATTCAGAAAATATAACACCATTCAGCACAAATATAACACCATTCAGCACAAAAAAAAACACCATTCACACAAATATAACATCATTCAGCACAAACATAACACCATTCAGCACAAAAAAAAACACCATTCACACAAAAATAACATCATTCAGCACAAAATATAACACCATTCAGCACAAAAAAACACCATTCACACAAAAATAACATCATTCAACACAAAAATAACACCATTCAGCACAAAAAAACACAATTCAGCAGTAAAATAAAATAAACACCATTCAGTACAAGAATATAACACCATTCAGTAAAAGAAATATAACACCATTCGGAAAAAGAAAAAAAACACCATTCAGAAAAGGAAAAAACACCATTAAGAAAAGAAAAATAACACTATTCAGAAAAGAAAAAAACACCATTCAGAAAAGAAAAAAACACCATTCAGAACACAAAATAACACCATTCAGTACAAGATATAACACCATTCAGTAAAGAAAAATATAACACCTATGTATCATCTTCTCCACTTCCGGCACCACCACTCCCGCACCACCATTGCCGATCCGCACCACCACTCCGGTTATGCAGCCTTGTAATCGCATCCGGAGAGTCGATGACAACGGAGCTAGGGTTTCGAACCAGATAATCTGTTAGCTGTTGCTTCCAATCCTTACTTGTTAACTTGTGAATCACGCAATCGGTATCAATTCGAACGGGATCGATACCGCGTGCTTTCGCGGAATTCAGTAACGAACACTGAATAAAACTCCTCTGTTTCTTCTGTAACAATGCGTAACCGCCACTGAACCGCTTCGGTTTCATTGTTTTCATTTCCGCCATTGTTGAACAAGTTTCTCCAATTTCTTAAATAATTGAGAAAAAAAGATCATAACAGATTTTGTTTATGGAATCACCATTAATGAAATGACATTGTTATGAGAGAGAGATCTTTGATCGTAGATGGAGATGGAGATCATCTGGAGAGAGAGAGAGAGAGAGAGAGAGAGAGAGAGAGAGAGAGAGAGAGAGAGAGAGAGAGAGAGAGAGAGAGAGAGAGAGAGAGATATTGTAGGGATTTTGATTTACAGTTTCTATTTTTGAATGGGTATAAAGACTTTATTACCCCTAGAATTTTCAATTCAGTCCAAAAAAATAAACCTAATTTTACAATTTGGTCCCTATTAATCTCAACCATTAGATCAAAGATCTAATGGTTTAGATTCTTTCTTACCCTTCTCACACTTTTAGTCTTTTTTACAGAATCCTAACTCTATATATATATTTATATATTTGAACGACTAATATTTCCTTTTAAATACTTACACCTCCTAAGGATTGAACATTGGTCTTTCCACAAGAGATAATTATTCGTGACCACTAGGCTATTAGGCTATAACCTAAGTGGCACAAAGTTATATACAAATACATATGAAATACTTTCATGTTTCTACAAAACTATGTGTTCCAAACGACATTACGTTTGGAAACGTCCGATAATCTAATAACACCATATTTACATTATGACCCATACATACTTATTATATAATTCTTTTGGCCCATATACATAATAATAATAATGATATAGACCATAAGGGGTAAGAGCAAATAAAAAGTTGATTTTGTCTAAATATGATAAGAAAAAATCTTCACCTTTCAGTTTTAAATCAATTGTTAAGATGAAAGTGTAGGAAAAAAAGATGGGTCAAAGGGTATTTTTGTAATAGGTTATTGGATAATTTTCTCTCTCCACATGCAAGGCATATGTCTATTTTCCCCATATTTTTTAAATGTTCATAACTTTTTCATACGACATTATTTAATAAAAAAAATTGCACCATAAAATCAAACATTTTTTTATCTTTAATTGGTGCACCATATAGCTATATAAAATATGAAATCTATAAAAACCAAAAAAATGTCTTGGATTTCAATGTTCTATAATATTTTTGTGCTGAATTTTTTTGTACTAGATTTTTGTGCTACATTTTTGTATAAGATTTTTTGTGTTGACTTTTTACTGGATTTGTTTTTGTGTAAAATTTTTTGTGCTATATTTTTTTTGTGCTTGAATTTTTTTGTGCTGAATGTTTTGTGCTACATTTTTTTTACTAGATTTTTTTTTTGATAATTTTTTTGTACAAGATTTTTTGTATTATATTTGATTGGGAAAACAAAAGGGTGAGAGTGTATGTGTAGGACCAAAATACCCTTCCATCCTACTTATAACTAGTATCACATTTTATCTCCACAATCATTCTTAGACAAAATCTACTTTTTAGTAGATTTTTCCCGTGAACAATAATAGTATAATTTAGTATAAGTTTCAAAATCTTTTACCTACGAAAAGAAAAAAGAATCTATCGTTGAGGGATGGTATGAAAACACACATAGGGTATGTTTGGAAAAAGTAGCTGGTAGTTGGTAGTTGGTGGCTGGAAGCTGCTAGCTAGAAGCTGGTAGCTGTTAGCTGTTAGCTGCAGCTAGTAGCTGTAGATTTTTAGATATATTTGGTGTTTGACAGAGTAGCTGGAGCTTTTAATAAAACGTATAAAATGACTAAAATGAACATAACTAAAAATTTTAAAAGTTTGTGCATTAAAAAGTTCATTACATTTAGAGGTTAAAATAGTCATTTTTTCCCCTAAAAGCTTGTAGCTCCTTCTAAACGCTACTAGTAGGAGCGTTCAACCCAAAAATTTCAAGCTCCTAACCAAAAAGTTTCAAGCTTCTTCAACCAAAAAAGGCTTTTTATTGAGTAGGATCTTTTTGTCAAAAGCTTAAAGCTTGAAGTTTCTAAAAGCTCCTAAAAGCTCCATGCCAAACATACCCATAATGCATGGTGTTTTTGGTATGTGTGTGAATACTAGCATTTTCCATAGTGACTTCTACCCTTTTATCTTTAGTCTTAATCTTATATGGAGAGACAGCTTCCACTAATCGCAATATTGCGTATAATATTGACCACAATCATCACAAAATAATGTGAAGTACGCATACACATGCCGCTACGTCCATTCGAATGATAATTCTTCCTCACAAATGATAATATCTTTGAAAATTGATGTACATCACTTACTATTTGATTTTGACTTAGAAAACACTCCACCGAAGACTTTGAAAAATAATTTTCTAAAATTTGCCAAGTTTGTGATGCAACTTTTTGGTTTGGAAAGAAGTCAACCATCCACACAAAGAGACACATGTGTCAAGTTGCTCATGACCTTTCGCTCCTTAATATTTTTTAACGGCAGGCAAGAACGTGTCAATCACCGTGACACCGGGGGCTGTGGCTAAGGTCGACTATTCGACCGTCGCCAGCCCCTTGGCTCTCTCCAGATGCGTGGAAACCCGACCTCCATCCGCCCGAAGCCATGACAGTGAAATAATAGGTAAAACCTCGCCTCCCATTCAAGTCGAACCGGCGCCACCCGTATTCGCTCTTCACCTGGATGCCGCAGAAAATAATGAGCAGAGTGAGAATCGAACTTGGGTCACAAATAACACAAATTCTTTTCCCAACCACTCCACCACTACCTCATTGGCTTTCACTCCTTAAATAACATGCTTTTGATACATGGTAGAATTTAAAAGAAAGGCATACCATTTCTTCAACTTTTTTACACCCATCAAAGGCTCTTCCATGTTCCTAACCATTGCACTAGTCTTATTCTCTTTCTCCAATCTTTCACTTGCAACTTTCGAAGCAAGTAATGAAGCATCTACTCTTCTGAAATGGAAATATAGCCTTGATAAACAAAGCCAATCGTTTCTTTCTTCATGCGTTGTGTCACACCCCGATTTCCGGTGGGCCCGGATGGCTTTAGTCGTGACGGTTGGGTAGCAGTTATCACAATTAATTAATAATAATGCAACGGAAGTATTAAGAGTAAAAATATTCATTCATAACTTTAAAGTGTCGAATATTCAAACTACAAATTGTTCTAGTGTTCAAATAACAGTCCACAGACAGGATCAGGATAAAACGAAGCTTAGACATCATAGGCCTTAAGCTAGGAGTCACAAATTCCATAGCCTTTATCAAAGCCGACTCGGATTCCTAGCCTAACATTCAAGATTCTGTACCTGCAGTTTAGTCTTTTGAAAATACGTCAGTTTTCGCTAGTAAATACAATTAACTAACTCATTTTGAAAATAGTTTTTCAAAAATGATTTTATACATAGAGAAAACTCGTAGGTAATCATTTAATATTTTTGGGATTTTATCTTGTCTCCAGATTTACATATTTGTCATAGAATGGGAACCAGAAATCAAAGCTGATCATTTTTCAGTGCTATAATGATTAAGGCACACACCAAAGTTGAATAACATATCTTACAATCAGTATGTCTACCTCGGCACGTTATTCTGTATAGCCATAATAGTTCATAAATCGGGACGCTCAGGCACGATACCAATAACCCCCAATTGTTTAAGTTATCAAATATAACGGATTAAACCGAGTTCTTACATTTATTGATTATCATAGGCGACCCATTTATGTAATACCCACTCCAAGTGGCGTATTTGCCATAACCCAAGTTTAGAAAAAAATAAGTTAAGAGTATCTACCTTTTAGCTAGCTTCCAACAGTTACAGGTTTTCAAATACTGTGAAATCCTTAAAGACAAAGTATTAAACTCAAGTCTGATTATCTGGGGGTTCTATAGTCCGGAGTGAACAGATTTAGCTATCTTTTAGAATGTATACGGGTCATAGGTTAGTTCATTTGACACGACCCGTTACGTAAGAATAAGATTAATCGCTAGATTAAGCGTAAATTGATTTGAATGTGGTTTATACCTATTCGAGTGTAAGGACTCATTGGATAATGGTAAATCAAACCAACATTCTGATTTGGAAGGATTTAAAAAGGTTTTGTCCCGTTACGCCTAATTTATGCGAACTACGTTCGCATAACTAGTTATGCACATAAAAATGGGTTTGGAAGGTCGGATGGGCATAAGACAAGTCCAAGTAGAAAAATACATTCTTAGTTGAAGTACTTACTATTACAAAGTCAGATTATAAGGTTGGTTTAGTTTGAAATCATTCAATTAGTTCATCTGACCACATAAGGGCATTGTGGTCATTTTTAACAATATATTTGCGACTTGTCATTAAACCCATCAAACGGACTGACCATATGGTATAACTTCAGTGAGTTATACTCAACAATATTATGGTCCTAAAATAAGTTTAAAACAGGTCTAAATGTTGACCAAACGGGTCAGAATCAAAAGTCAAACTGTTTGACATTTGACATTGAATAAGACCCTAAACTGAATTGAACAAGTTGAGCATGTTATAATCAGCTTATATTAGTTATAAAACTTGTATAAATGATAAAACAACTGAGTTTTAAGTAGTAGAAGCCATTTATGCATTTTAGTCGAGAAATTCAAGGTTTACGGAAAATGCTCAACTCAACAATTCAACTAGTAAACGTGATTGTCCGAAGGTATGATCGTAGAGGGATCATACCAACATTATTACGATCACGTAGTAAAGTTCGGATCAAACTTTACTTTGACCAAAATGGTCATCAATCCGTACCAATGCTTTCGCATGGCTCTTTTGGGTTTCAACAGCCTGAGCTTCTTTCTCCTTATCTAAAGTAGAAAGGCATTGCACTTCCCAGCTCACCGCGTCCCTCACTCTCTTAACATTGATAACCTCATCACGAGCCTTCTTTAAATCATGGTTAGACCTTTCACATGCGGCAGCCCATTGTTCTTGACACTCGGTGTTCAACTTTTGCTCCTTAACAAGTTTATCTTTGGCGTCAAGAACGCGACAGTTCAAACCTTTTTTCTCAGCATTGAAAGCTTCCCGTTCTGCTGCAAACTCATGTCTTGCGATCTCCAACTCCATGATGTCCTCACCCATTGACCGCCACTCACGCACATTCTCTTGGGTGGTTGCAAAAAAAGTTCACCCCAGAGCGTACGTGGTCGTCCAATAAACGGAACCGGTCCTGATTTTTTTGATATATCCGTTCAGCAGGCGCCAAGGCCATGGAGTACAATTCATGGCAGTTATCCAGGCTATCTATACAGGACCTCTGCACAAGATTCCAATGAGGGACATACGAGAGATTATCAAAAGCAGGATTATGGGTCATCCATGACCCACCAATTTCAACCCTCTCAAACTCTGGATCTCCTTGCACATTCAAATGGCCACGCCCTTCTGCATCAGAAGGTGTGCGCCGGGTGTAGCGAGTTCCTTGTGGAAGAGTGGTTTCACTTGATTTAGCATTAGTTTCTAAGCCCTCTGTTCTCTCCTAAATAACCACCCTAGGAATAATTGGCGGTGGCACCTTCTCAGTCGAAGCATTATCAGTCACCTCTTTCGGACCCTTCCCTTTAAGATCTTGTGGGGGAAGGGAATCGCGGATAGGAGAATCCCCATAAATAGTAGTGGGGGGGGACTCCAGATGTGGGATGGTGGAGATATCAGGAGCAGTAAATTTGGAACCCCGAGAAGTCAAGTGCTTAGACTTCGAAGGGGCTGCAAAGAACAATAAAAAATTACATTCATTACATCCAAGAAGAAAAAAGAGAAAGGAAAATACACTCGGTAAATAGTTGATAAAGGTTTATACCTTTCCGCTTAGAGGACTCTTCGTATAACTCTTCAAGGATGTTGCCAGGCTTCTTCGCAAACACCCCTAGATCCACCTCACTCTCAGAGGGTGCGGCAACTTGACCCATCATTTTCCTCTCTGAGAGGTCAAGAGCAGCCTGGGCATCCAACTCCCGTTTCTCATCAGCCAACAGTTTCCTTTTCTTTTCCACAATTTGGGTTATTGTGGCTTGATGACCTTCGTCTTCAGCAGTAGCTCATTTCATTCCTACGTCTAAGCCATATAACGTGCCAGTCAATACAACATAGTCCAAAAATTTTGCCTGGGAGGAATGCTTACGTGTCTGCGCTTCAGCTTGGGTCTTCTTTTCAGGGTCTTTTTGGTCGGACCTAACTGCAGCAACCTTGGGCTCCGCAGTTGGGGGTCTGGATGCAGCATCATCCCCAGAAGCCTAAACAGACCAAGCGCGTGGATCTGCATGCGTTGAGCGATGAATAAGTTCATTTGAAGATCCAGTAGACTTCTCGCTCGAAAGGAGAATAGTCCCCTCCCGAGCAGGAGACTTACCCACTTCAGGTTTCATGGTAGCAGGAAAACGCGCACCTAGCGGAGTAGCAATGAAGGTATTCAAGCTCTATGAAGAAGGGTGAAGGAAGTTATCCTCGATTTGGTCCACCCACGGAGCTTCCTCTTCAGGCAATAACCTTGTCACCATCTCACCACTAACCTCAGGGTTTAGAGCATTCATCAAGCTATACCCTGCAAAAACAAAACCGATAAGTAACTGGGTACTTGGCTAAACAAATCCAATGGAAAACAACCAACAAGAGTTACCTTTGCCCCCGTACGCGTATATTGGTGCTGCCCTTAGGTCCTTCGGCACCCACATCAAACTCATGCCGGCAGCCACCAAGGCCTTCTCCTCAAGCTACAGCATGGCAGTATGAGTCTTGGTCAGGGTCTTGTACCAGTCCCGGTCGGCGTAAGAACCCCTATCATTATCTTGGGTACTTCTTCACTTTCAGTACAGTAGTGCATCTCTATCGGGATCTGTAACACCCCGAAATTTATAAAACTTTATAATAAATTTATAAAGTACAGAATAAACGAGAACAAGCTAACTAGGAAATAAATAACCCAGTTAGCTATAAGCCTCGTAGTAACACATGAAAGAACTAAAAAAAATGCCCAAGTTATAAACCAAACCAAAGTGGAGGGGCTTATATTGTTAGATTTGAAACTTAATTAAATAAAAACAAATTAAAAACCCACCAAACACACCCAAATGGTGTGTCTGGTCGATCAAATGGCAGGGGCGACAAGGGGGGGTTCTCCTCCAAACCCTAACTTTCACAAAAACCATAAATTGAAGGCTCAAATCAAGTTCAAATCAAAATCTGAACATAGATTAGTGATCACCTTGTTGTAGGGATCATAAGGTATGTAATTTCTATGCAAAATCTTCACCCAAATTTCTGAGTGAATCCATGGAATTCAGGATTTGATGTTGCATGTTAGTTGTTTTGAATGAAATAGTGTCTAGGGATAAACCCTAGTCAATTACTTGTTGAAATTTTTCCTAATTCTTGTGAAATCCATAATCACCATTTAAAGTGATAGATGGGTTTGTAGAAGTATGATGAACATTAGGATTATGATGTTATCTTAGTATAAATTGGGTTCCATGAAACAAGTTTAGATTGAGTAATATGAAAATTGATGTGAATTAGCCTAAATTGATATTTATCTTGGCTAAATAACAAGTGTTGAACTTCATTATAAATTGTGAAGAATTATGCCCTTAAGGTGTTTGTGAAAATGCCCAAAAGAGGATTAAAACTGAAAATTTAAGCTAAAACGCGTGTTTGTATAGTTATGGCAAATTATGCGTATTATGTAAACAAAAGAGTTCTAAACGGGTTGTGATTGAACTCTATAGGAAAAGAAACCGGAGCGTCAAGTGGACAAGCCGGTGGTGACGCGCGCTTGAAAGGGATGCTTGAAAGGTACGTGATTTTCGGTTTCGTTACATTGTGCATAAACAAAAGTCTTAGAAATATTAATGAGATAGTAGTGTCAAATGCGAGTTTGCTATGTCATAGAAGCGACGAAGTTCACTCGACAAACCAAACGAGTCAAAGTAGCTAACTAGATACGTTGATTGATAATATTGCGTAATTAGTCACGTTGGAATAAAAATAGAGTGATGTAATTCACTAGATAAAGAAACGAATTAAAATATTGGTTAGAATAAGTTTGGTGTGTTGTAAAATGGTGGTTTCCATTAAACAACCAAACGGGTCGAACAATGGTTAAATTTGTAGTGTTGAAGTAACTAAAACGTCACTCATTAAAAATTGAGTTATAAAAGCGTAAACCATGGAACGGATGTGATACGCTAAGGTTGATAAGTCCGGGAATGGGTAATTATGGTTAGAAACCAATGTTGATGAATCATGCAAGTATGTAACTTGACCCGTTACATTAAGTGAATTGTTATTAAATTATGTATGGACACAATGTAAAATAGAAGTTGCGTTGATTGTAGCGATCATGTTCGTTACTTAAATGAATAGGTTAAGATTTGGTTAAGAGTCGTTTGGTAGTCATAATAATAGTGGATCCCATAAATGAGCCAAACAGGTCGAATAATCAATTTAATGTGAGGCTATTACTTCGATATATGATTATTTAGTCTTTTGTTAATGTTAATAATAGATATATTAAAATACGAGAAACTAGCATTTTGGGTTACTTAAATGACGAACCTCATAAGGGTAAACTAAACGGGTTATTAAGAGAAGCTAGGAATTGGATAAAGGTAGTACCTTACTTGTAGATTTTGAGCCCGGGTGATGGGTAGCGACTTACTAAACACGCAAACCGGTGATGGGAGCGTAGTGTTGAAAATAAAGAACCCATGATTGGGATCTTCTTATTTAAAAATGATATCCCGTTCATGGAAGTTTGGGAGAAAACGAATAAATGAATCAAACAACAATGTTACAGAGTCTACCGTAAGTTACGGTCTCTACCGTAACTTACGGTGGAGAACAAAAGGGTTACGGTGGTTCCCTACTGTCTTACGGCAGACTAGGTTCATACAGCGTCTACCGTAACTTACGGTAGATACCGTAAGTTACGGTAGAGTCCAGAAATATTTGTTACAATTTTGCATATCTTAATTACTTGAATCCTTTTCTGAGCATAGTTCAAGTATGCAAATTATCTAGTATACTAATACAAATATTTGTCAAAATCTCCAGTTTTTAGGTATTGCAAGTACGTGGATGATGATCAAGACAATGTTTCAAGAACCGAACACACATTTTGGACGCTTCCGCACTAACATAATCTATTAAACTATGTTGTTTGTAAACACTTTTGGATGATGAATGGTTTATTTCTGTTATTTGACTATGTTAAACTCTATGACGAAGTATAACTTAGTTTACTAACTAAGTTTTTTATAATTATAAAATTTACTTTTCATATACTATATTTTTATGATAATTAACTTCAAAATATAAGACGGGTGTTACAAGTTGGTAATCAGAGCTTAAGGTTGTCAACAAAGTGTTTGGTTCAAGCTTGATCAATCATTCGGTAAGAATTAGTCATTTAGTAAATTTTAGTAGAATATTAGAAAAAGGAATTTGATTTGATGTTTACGGGAAGAGCGTGTTAACACACTTAAACCCGGAAGGTGCACTAAACATGAATGGTTTAAGCAAGTGGTGAACTTGGCTAAACCAAAGCGAATGATGCATATGCTATAAAAAGGAAATGTTTAATAATTAGCATAAACATTTCAGACTCAAGATGACTAATAAAGGCAATGATGATACGGTGCCGAAAGTCACCGAATAGATGAAAGAAATGTTCGGTGTAACCGGGGGCGAATTAGCATCTCAATTAACTAAAGAGATGGAAGCTAAAATTTATGAGGAAGTCGGAAAGGCAATAGAAGCCAGCCTACCGCAGTTCGCCGAGAGACTACAAATCACAATTTTGCTAGCAGTAGAGGATATGATAACAGAATTAAAAGATAGTCTCTCAAAAGAAAAAGATGACGGGAGTGAGTCGGATGTGGACCCAAGACCCGTAAAGAAATCAAAGCTTGATACCCCAAAAGAGAAGGCAAGGTCTTCCCACATGACAGCCGCAGAGGCTAAAGCCGAACCTGACGTCATTTCAGGTATGGTTCTTGTAAATTAAAGTATAGCACAAAGATTATTTCGGTACGAGTGCAAATAATAGTTGTATATGGGCATATATGAACAGTAAGATGAGTAAATTTTGTAAAAGAAATATACATACATACATATATATATATATAGGGGATGGATAATGAGAAAACTAGTTTAAATGAGAAAACCAAAAAACTAATAAAAAAAGCCTAAAAACATACCAAAATTTTTTTTTTTTACAATTTTTTTTTTTAAAATCGCTACTTATTATGTATGGAAAAAAATTTTCAAAAAAATTTTTTTTTTTTTGGTTGTACTGCACAGGTGCACTAATACATAAAGTTTAAACCACTTAACCCACCCCCCACCGACACCCCCCAAAAACCTAAACCCCCCACCCCCCCCCCCCCAAAAAAAAACCTAAACTCACCCTCCCACCAAAAGCCTAACCCCCCCCACCCCCCAAAAACCTAAACCCCCCCCACCCCCACCCTCCCGAAAACCTAAAACTAAACCCTAAACATAAACCCCAAAAAAACCTTAACCCCCCACCCCCACCCCCCAAAAACCTAAACCCCCTCCCCCCCACACCCAAAAACCTAATCCTAATCCTAAACCTCAAAAAAAAAAAAACTAACCCTAAAAGCTAAACTAGACTCAAAAAGCTAATTTTAAGCATGTAATGCAATTGTAGTACATGTTATATTGCACATGTGCACTACTATAATAATAGTATTGAAAACAAGACGACACCATAAATCTTTTTTTATGTCATAAAAAATATGCTCGAATATACTTGAATGAAAGATACAAAAATTTGTGATCTTATGGTGCCATTTTTGTTTTAAAATGATAACGTATGGAGAAATGAGAAATGTTTGAAAAGTTATATATTTTTTTTTCCAATTTTACCCCTCCTTCATTAAAAGTCTCCCCCCTCCTTGTTAGTGCTTTTTGGTTAGTTTTTTGGTTTTCTCATTTATATCTAGTTTTCATATGATCCTCTCCTTATATATATATAAGCATAAACAGAAGTGATCATGTAAAAAAAATCGAGGCAAAAGTAATCATGATAAATATTGCCATGGGAAGGGGTGCGCGCACACTCGAACCCGAGAACGTAATGAAAGATAAGCGTCATAATAAGGAGAAGTGTAATAACGCCTGAACCCAGGGAGTTTGCAATAGTAATAGATGACAAGGACATGGTTATAGACTAAGCTAAACCAAATGAAACATATAGAAACATCATTTATGTCCACAAACGATGTGGATAAAAGTTATGCAACAATATGAAACAATAACATGAAATGAATTGATTTGTTATTATAACATTGGGTTAAGGTCAAAAATCAAGGGATTAAGATCTAAAAAGGAATGTCCTCGAGAAAGAAACTAAATGGATAATATGTATTATTCGTTGCTGTAAATAATGAAATACCAATAGATTTGGATTTAAAAGCTCGGGTATGAATAGATACCCAGGTAACATGTCATTAATAAAAAAAATAAAAAAAAACCTTATGAGGAAGAACGATGACTACATTGATGAGTGTGGTTGAATAAAAGATTAGTAAAATAAACGTATTAGAAGCGTTAGAACAAAAACGGGTAAACCCCAATAGCCATATAACGATAGCAATGGTTTTACCAAACAAGGCCTAAGAAATGAACCTTCGGGACATTGATAAAAGAGACGCTGATGCTGACGCAGATTAAAACTCAAAAGACTCAAATTAAGAATTATGACTAAAAGACGATGAAATTCTGCAAAACAGAAATTTCGATAGTTATGTTCAACTATTCCAATGTTGGACGGGCTGAAATAAAGTATAGCACTTGATATTCCAAGTAAGCGCAAACCGAATAGTGAAAGTGCGAAATATTAGTGAATCTATGTGATAGGTCGTAAAAGATTATGGAAAGGAAAATGCAAACCAATGAAACCGAAGTGTTAAAAACATTAAGATAAAGAACCCGGGTAACGGGTTAAAAGGAAGTAGGGGCATAAACCAAATAACGGAATGAGTGGGATAAACCGACGTGAAAACGACGAAAGAAGTCATAGAGTCGGAAAGATAATCCGAAAGAAAATGAGTGTAGCCTTAGACTACGGTCAAAGTCAAACGAGTTTTAAAAGCGAAAACAAATTATTCTAAACACAAAAAGGGGTACATAGACGCCATATGTATATATATATATATATATATATATATATATAATTAAATAAAAACATGAGTAGAAGATGATCTACGGGATCGCTAGACCCTTCCGGGTTATAAGCAATATAAAGGTCTACGGGACCAAAATGACCCTCGGGTCACAAATACAAAGAAACAAACAATAGGGTCTCACCTTAAAAAAAACGAAGATCTAATAACTGGTCTATGGGGCTAAGTAAAGGAACCTACGGGTCGGCAATATAAAAGCGTGGGAACCAGTTACGATTTTCCAAGCAAAATGATAACGGAGAAGAATAATTCTTGTCGTCAAATTTTGATATGATTGATTGGTATGTAAGAAACAATGTTCTAACACATATAAATACTATGAGAGAAATTAGAAAATGGTTAATGATAAAGAATATAGGTCTTAACACCGAAAGATGTAAGGCGATCATTCGAAACAAAGATTCTTAATAATGAAAAGCCGATGTAAAACTAAACATGACGTGATATGATCACGGACACAAAAAGTAACATAGAATACAATCACATTGTAGCGTGAATGACTAGATATGAAATTATAAGCACGCAAAGTGCTAGTGACTGCAAAATAGTACGCCCGAAAGTCGAGGTAAGAGGTAAAACGATGACTAATTAGTCTAGATGGCAAAGTAATTTACAGTCAAGTAACGTTAAGCCCAAGGTTTATTGAGCCATTTAGAATTTTCGAAAGGATTGGTAAGATAGCATATCGTCTCAAAATGACCGAGAGATTGAGTGGGATACATAGCACGTTCCACATATCACATCTCCGAAAATGTTTAGCTGACGAAACTGCTTATATCCCCTACGACGATATCGAGGTGGATAACAGCCTCAATTATGCCGTAAAGCCGATTGCGATTCTAGATCGTAAGGTAAAGAAGTTGAGAAACAAAGAAATTGATCAAGTAAAGGTCAAATGGGAGCACAGAAAAAGTTTGGATACCACATGGGAATCCGAAGAGGAAATGAGACGTCTTTACCCCATACTTTACGGTACGTACTCTGGTTTCGGGGACGAAACCCTTTTTAAGGGGGGTGGACTTGTAACACCCCGAAATTTATAAAACTTTATAATAAAGTTATAAAGTACAGAATTGTAGGATCGTTTGCACGACCAAACGAGCCGTTCAGAAGAGATCTCGTCCAATACGAGAGGCGGAATCAAACGTATCGGATTTATTTCAGCTACAAACACACGAGAATCACTTTAACTATCTCTTGTATTGATTTGATGACGATTACAGACCTGGAGATACTTCGGCAGAGCTTCGCTACCAGAATCGAACAAGTTACAAATGAAAACAACAAGTCCACTATTTATACTAACTCCACTTCGTTTGAACTGGCCACTTCGTTTGAACTGGCCACTTCGTTTGAACTGACCACTTCGTTTGAACTGGCTTGTTCACCTCTGTATCCTGTT
Source organism: Helianthus tuberosus (assembly GCA_030545235.1). Lineage (NCBI taxonomy): Eukaryota > Viridiplantae > Streptophyta > Magnoliopsida > Asterales > Asteraceae > Helianthus > Helianthus tuberosus. The sequence continues at coordinate 141,538,145 of CM060359.1, read as the reverse complement.
AATCTTGAACTGTGTGACTTGTTTCATCTATTCTATTACATGACTCGATACAAGACGAAGTCGACAGACGTATGCACCAATAGACTCCCCCTCGGATGTTGACGAGTCTTCGGTATGCCTTCAGAACATCTTCAGTCTTGATCAGTCTTCAAGCTCTCTCCAAAGTATCTGACAATGTAAGCATCCTAAATCTCTATCTTCTTTTCTTCTCTTTCTTATCAGCAATAACAGCATCTGGCTTTAACCAATCAGAAACCTTGCTTTTTCATCTTCAGACTCCCCCTTTCAATCAAATAGGGATCGTAGTCTGGCTAACCTGCACATTCTCTACCTCAAAGTAAATTTCACAAATTTAAAATTTAACGAATTTAATCTCACTTGCAGGTATTAAACACTCAATAAATGATTTTTACAATGTTAATCTTTGATAAACCACTTGAAGAAATATCATTTTTCAACACCACACACACTCCCAACCTGTTCGTCATGTTCAGCACTCGGAATTTTGAAAATCAGCTTTTCAACATTAGTTGTCTAAAATCTTTTTGAATTTTCAAAAATTTATGCTAAAACACACCGAAAATCTTTTTGAATTTTGAAATAAAAAAATGCAGTAAAGAAATATTTACACACACTATTTTTGTGAGTTTGTGTAAGAGGATCATATCAGTTTTTGAGACAAATCACCAACACCGTTAAGCTTTATACATTTTAAGTTTTAAACGATTCACTTTGATTGTCGATATACTGATCCATTTTAAATCCTCACACAAATTTCAATTTACTCAGGATACAATTTAGTGTCTTATGAACTTAGCTCATTCATGTGTCCCACCTCTTGAATATACTCCCGTATCCAGAATCCTAATATTCAGTCTTACAGGTGAGTATACTACAATGATATCTGTACATAAATTAGGTAATGCGAGGGCCGAGGGATCTCAGGTCGATACTTCCGTATACGCAGAGAGATATCAGCTTCGACTTTACGGTATGTCCCCTTTAGAGGATCTTTTAGCTACAACAGCAGCGACTATCAATTTTATTGTTTCATCTGCATGCTGAGGGTTTATGCTATGTTTCAAGCATTTGCGAAAAGTATTATCCAAGGACTAGGTCAGAACTTCTATTCAGCAGAAGTCCCGGAATAATACCCCAGACATCATTGAGTATAAAAACCTAGTATATCAGAATACGAGACCTTTCAAACGAGATTTCAGGGGTTACCTATATATCCATGTAGTGTTCCCCACGAATTTCAAAAGTTTGAAATTTTAGGTTTATATCCCGAATAAATCTACTAAATGTGCGAAAACCTATCGACACATCATCAGTGAGACCGTTTATCACAATTTAACTTTCCAATTCTTTAGCATGTTGTGACAGTCCACTGATGTACTATCATTTCCTCTTTTGTACAACAAAACTCATTTTTGATTTTATCATGTTTTTGTCTTTTTCAAATTTTCTAATGTTTTTGGATTTTCTGAAAATTTTACTCCCCCTAAAATGCAAACACATTTTAGGAAATTTGAAAACAAACTATACAATAAAGTGACAACTGATATCGAATCGCTTCAATTCGCCATCCACTTGGCATAAACAATCAGAACTCCCCCTTACAACAAACTATTTTCTCATTTAGATTTCAAAACACTTAAGTTTATTTTAATCAAAATGATTTTTCCGGAAAATAAGTTTGTTTGATTTTACCACTTGTAAAATTAGGAGTTTATCACTTTGTTCATCAAATACCATTTGTAAGTATGGTCCAATCAAGTTCAACTTAATGACCTTGATTAACCACTTGTCAATGATAACCTTCTTCAACCACTTACATGTTTACTCACCAACTATAAACACTTATAAAAATATAACAATTCAAAGATATCACCTGTACTTTACCAATTGTACCATTTGTAGGATCATTTGCTAAGAAAGATGCCGATACCTGCTCCACTCTTACCAACCTGGGAGCTCCGGCAAGTCAGATTTTTAGTTTAGAAATAATTTCCCCCAAGGCTGACCATCCTTGGGAGATTCTGGAACACATCTGTCCCACCAGCACTTTGATTTGTAGAATTCTTTAGCACCTTTCACTTTTCCTGCAACCATCTTACCAAAAATATGTTTAACATTTCTATTAAACACCTTTTCGGCATCAAATTCTTTGTTACCAGCAAAAAATTGATCTGAAATCTCACCTCTACCTTTCAATTTCAAATTTTCCGCACTCAACGGTGGAAAATTTTCATCGTTCATTTCTGGAACGGAATTATCAACCTTTTTCTCAACACATGACTCCTCTGATTTTATGGAATCAGATTCATTGTCAGAACTTCTTTCAGATTTTACAACCCATTTTTGTTTGTTTAAATCAACTCTTCTTTTGTAAAAACGTTTTGAACTTTCACCAGTTTCAAAAGTTGATTTTTCAAACATAGTTTTCAGTTAATTGTTTCTTTTTAGCCACAAATTTTTCTCTCAATGTGGAGTTAACAGAAACTCCCTGTTTTGTGTTGTTGGACTGCTGGCAGTTCCAAGCGATATGTCCAACTTGTTGACATTTGAAGCACTTCCTCCTTTCAACTCTGTGCTCAAATTTCTTCATATTCTTCTTCACTTCAGCAAGAAACTCTTGATTGGACTGTTTCCAGAATGGTTTCTTCTGCTCATCTTCAGCACTTCCTCCTGCAACAAATGTTGTTTTTGGTTTATAATTTTTCTCATTTTTATAATTTTCTGAAGAATTAAAACCAAGACCTTGCTTTTTGAAATTACCGTTGTGGTTTGGTTTCTTTCGATAACCTGAACCATAACTGTAACCCTTTTTCTTGTTCAATCTCTGTTGAACTCTTGAAGTGTATTTTTTAGGTTTTTCAGCAAGATTTAAATCTTTTATTTCAAAAATATTAATTTCTGTTAATTTGAAAACCTGTTTGATCATTTCAGTTTTGACACTTCTTATTGGAAATTCCTCATCAGAATATAATTTGTCTGAATCATACAAAGTATAAGCCACTTTGATTGACCCATCATTCAAATTAGATTTTGATAACAGGAATTCTCTATTGTAAACCCTGTTAACCGGTGAACTCGGACTCTTTTCTGATGAACTCGGACTTTCAGACTTAGACTCCGACTTTGACTCTTCATCCATATCTAACACTTGATTTACAACTTTCTTTACTAACTCAGACTCATGATCAGTGTCAGACGCTGTGAATGTAACATCAATATTATCTGGCAATTCATCAATGATTTCCGACTTTAACTTGATGTTGACTGCCTTTTTAGACGCTCCTCGTTAGGATTCCTTGGAGAATAAGTTTCATGGATTGGGGGCGGACATCTGTTATACTTGACACTTGGTTTCTTACCAGTATCAGTATCTTCAGTCTTTTATCCATGAAAGCTTCCAGACCTGCAACAGTAGGATAAACACGATCAATCAAATAATCACAAGTAGTATAACTCAACAGTAATCGTTTAATCCTTTCACTTTCGATCTTTTCAAGCTCCAACTCCTTCTTCAGATTAGCACAGTCTTCGATGTAATCATTTATGACGCTCTGCTTAGTCATTAATGTTGCGCTCATTTTTTCCATTGCTTTTTCAATTTCTGTATTTGTCTTTTTCAGACGATCAACTGTGTTTTTGAGCACATCATATGACTCTTTCACATACTTCACATCGCACAACAAATCTTCTTTAATCTTCTCTAAATCAGCAATCTTCTTATCTTTCTCCTCACAAACTTTGCAAGATTCTGAACACTTCAAACATGGTTTTTCAACTTCAACCATTTTTTCAACTATCTTTTCAACCTCAACGATTTTCTCGACTTCAACAAGTTTTTCAACTTCAACTACCTTTTCTATCTCGACAATCTTTTCAACAACTTTCTCTACTTCAACAATTTTCTCCACAACTTTCTCAATCACTTGATCAACATTTGCTTCTCCAGCTTCTGTCTTTGTCTTTTCCTCAGCTTGCACTTTTTCTGCTTCCAGCTCTTTCCTCAATCTTGCAATCTTCTTTTGATACACCATTTCCATTTTATCTACAAAAAACAAATTAAAACTAGTAGGATCAATGCCTTTTCTAGCTTTGTTGAGATGTTCTTCCTCATCATCGGTATCCACATCGCTTCCAAGATCTGGAAAAATTGGAATTCTTTTCTGATTAGTCTCATTTTCACCCTGAATTCTTGCAACACAAGCTGAACCAGGTATGTATTTGTCCCAACTAAATCCTTCAGCAACAAATTCATCATCTTGATGGATAAGTAAAGCTTTCTTCTTTCCATCTTCAATAGCATGAGCATGTGCAGTTTGTGGTTGTTGAGCAATCTGATGAAAAATTGATTTCTGATAATAGTTGTTCTTTTCTTGATTCCCGGTTGCTTCTTTGCTTTTGCACTCTCTTTTAAAGTGTCCTTTTCCTTTGCAACGGAAACAGGTAACTTTTGATTTATCAAAACCCAGTTGAGAAGTAGCCATTCCTCGAAATTCATCTCTACCAGTAATTTCTTGAAACTTTTCAGCTCTTCTCCAAGCATTCGCTAAACACCATTTTATATCCATCAGCTCAAGTTCTTCAGCATCAATTTGGTCGTAATCCTCTTTGGTAAGCATCGGATTACTAATCTTCCCACCGATCAAACTTTCGTAAGATTCTAACATAGCAACCAGTGATGCCATGTGTTGCTTGGCAACTTCCGGAGACAAATTCTGACCATTTTGAATGTTTAAGGTAACATTGCACTGAAGATTTGTTGAGTTTTGTCGTTGAGAACTTGATGTTGTGCTGTTTGGATCAAAACTTGAGAATGATGAAGAATATCCACCACTTTGAGTCACATTACTACTCTTTGTTCCAGACGAACTTTCAGCACTAAAACCAGTTTGAATCTTCGGGCTAGAACTGGGAGTAGTCTCAAACTTGTTTCCTCGATAATATAAACTGACATCTTATTTTGCATTTGGATTCGCCATTATAGCAGTCTTTTGAATATCCAGCTCTTGTTCCTCAATCTTCTGGATAAACTGTGCCAAGTTCATACTCTCAGTCTTCCTTATGAGTTTCACAATCATCAGATAAGTTCCCCACTTCTGTTGGGGTAATGCCTCTGCTAACTTATCAACCCACTCATCATCATCTTTCTGAATATCCAATCTTTTCATTTCTAGAACCAGATGACAGTATCTATCTATTGTTTCCTTTGTGGTTTCATGATCAAATGCAGTAAATATGTCAAACGACTTCTTCAATAAGGCCTTTTTGTTTTTGATCATACCAGCACTCCCTCGGAATTTCTGAAGTAAAGCTTCCCAGATTGATCTAGCAGTTCCATTATGTTGAAGTAAGACAAAGATATCTTCTTTAACTGCTTGCTGTAAAATGTTGATCATCATCTTCTCACTAGTGTATTTCAACTTATCAGCTTCAGTAAAATCATTGAAACCCTTTTCCAACCCACGTTCATTCTTTGGTTTCTCGTAATCTTTCAGTAAAGAACACCAAGCATCGAATCTGTAAGCCTGAACCCAATTCTCAAAACGGTTTTTCCAACCTTGAAAATCTTCGATATACATCAACTTCGGTGGCTTTTGATGAGTTCCCGTTTCATTTTCACTGTATAAATTCTCTGCAGCTGTAACAGGAGCAACAGGCGTAGCAAACGCGTTGTAGAATTCTTCGTCCATGTTTCGAAAAATTTGAGATACTTCGGGAAACACCTGGCAAGTACCTGACAACACACAAACACAACACAATCAGTTTAAATGCTTATCAATTAACTGAATAAGACTGGTACTTGAGCTGGTGAATTTTCTGTGTGGACTGAACGTTGACCAACTGTGCAGGCTTCTAGGACTCGGATCAAAATCAAACGACCTTTGAAACTTTTGAACTCCAAACTGTACGAACTGACAGACACCACAACTCAAAACACGCGACCTGAGTACACACCGTGCGAAGTGAACATATTTGTTATCAACACATACAACTCTCACATGCAACCTGTTTCGATGGACAGTTGTATGATATTAAAGATGCTGATTGGACCAATAGACTTTGTAGACAACTGAAATTCACGTGATGTCAGTACTTTCGATTTGAAATCAACATTAAAAGGACTGAACAACTTTCATGCGACCTTTCAAACGAACTGTCTTTCAAACAAAACTGAAATCTTCATACAAACTGAGATTCAGACGAACTAGACTCTTATGCGAACTGGATTTTGTTTAAACGGACAGAAGTTTAGACGAACTGTGATTCAAACAACCTGATTACTTTCAAACGGACTGTCAACCTTAAACGAACTGACAACCTTCGTATGAACTGAGATTCTGCTGATTTCAAACGAACTAACACATTACAAACGACCTGGAAGCACTTCGTGTGACATGGATAAACAATTCATGCGAACGGAAGTTATTTTTCAAACGAACTGATGCATTATTTGTTCAAATGATCTGATGTTTTTGTCCAATTTTATCAAGTTTTTGGTTGGATTAGAGTCTGATATGTTCAAGGATTGTTCTACTATGAATTCCGAACACAATGATATGTTTATCATTCAAAATCGTCCACTGAAACGTTCTAGATCTGAGATCGAAGTTCCGGTTTGTGTAATATGGATCTGAAACGAACTGAATATTCTTTCAAACGATCTGATGAGATTTTTATGAAATTGATCACTTTTTAGTTTGTTATAAGATCTGAAACTTTCACAAAATTGTCTAAACCACAGTTTCGCACAAAATACTTGAAAATTAAGTCATTTTATCAAGAAAATCTAGGTTAATTTTGAAAAATGTGACATAATGGAGTAGAAATCAGAATTTAACGGCGAATATTGGCTGAAATAGCAAGAGCTCCTCCTCCTGAGCTCTGATACCACTTGTAGGATCGTTTGCACGACCAAACGAGCCGTTCAGAAGAGATCTCATCCAGTACGAGAGGCAGAATCAAACATATCGGATTTATTTCAGCTACAAACACACGAGAATCACTTTAACTATCTCTTGTATTGATTTGATGACGATTACAGACCTGGAGATACTTCGGCAGAGCTTCGCTACCGGAATCGAACAAGTTACAAATGAAAACAACAAGTCCACTATTTATACTAACTCCACTTCGTTTGAACAAGCATCTCCAGTTTATACGAACTGGCCACTTCGTTTGAACTGGCCACTTCGTTTGAACTGGCTTGTTCACCTCTGTATCCTGTTAATCTTGAACTGTGTGACTTGTTTCATCTATTCTATTACATGACTCGATACAAGACGAAGTCGACAGACGTATGAACCAACAAGAATAAACGAGAACAAGCTAACTAGGAGATAAATAACCCAGTTAGCTATAAGCCTCGTAGTAACACATGAAAGAACTAAAAAAAATGCCCAAGTTATAAACCAAACCAAAGTGGAGGGGCTTATATTGTTAGATTTGAAACTTAATTAAATAAAAACAAATTAAAAACCCACCAAACACACCCAAATGGTGTGTCTGGTCGATCAAATGGCAGGGGCGACAAGGGGGTTCTCCTCCAAACCCTAACTTTCACAAAAACCATAAATTGAAGGCTCAAATCAAGTTCAAATCGAAATATGAACATAGATTAGTGATCACCTTGTTGTAGGGATCATAAGGTATGTAATTTCTATGCAAAATCTTCACCCAAATTTCTGAGTGAATCCATGAAATTCAGGATTTGATGTTGCATGTTAGTTGTTTTGAATGAAATAGTGTCTAGGGATAAACCCTAGTCAATTACTTGTTGAAATTTTGCCTAATTCTTGTGAAATCCATAATCACCATTTAAAGTGATAGATGGGTTTGTAGAAGTATGATGAACATTAGGATTATGATGTTATCTTAGTATAAATTGGGTTCCATGAAACAAGTTTAGATTGAGTAATATGAAAATTGATGTGAATTAGCCTAAATTGATATTTATCTTGGCTAAATAACAAGTGTTGAACTTCATTATAAATTGTGTTGGCTACCTGGTCGGGGGTTAAGGGAACGGTTTGGTAAGAGTCTTGCCATTGTTCAGTGTATAGATCCTGCAAAGGACATGGGTCAAATTTAGTAGGACCTCCTTCAATAGTTAACGGTATTGGATGGCAGGGGTCCAAACTCTTTGATCCCCTCATAAGTTAAACTACTATTAAAACTTTAACCCGGCTACTTAGGACTGTATCCCTGCTGACTCAGACTACTTAGCCGAGGGTAACGTCGCCTTCAAAAGAGGGGCCTACCACATTATGCATTAATAACTTAATTAATTATCTTTCAATAATCCAACCCTTTAGGATTGTATCCCTGCTGACTCAAACTACTGGGTTGAGGGTAACGTCACCTCCAAAAGAGGGGCCTACTACAATAACTAAGATAATCTCTTAAATAGTGCAAAAGTGCGGAAATAATCAAAGGTTACACTAAACACGAGTCGGAGCCAAGTGATTCATCTTGTCTATCTGTTTTATTTTTATTTTTATTTTTCAGCATTTTAGTTAGTTTTTATTTTCTTAGTTTAAAACATTTTTCTAAACTTTTGATTTGATTAGACGTTGAGGATAAACCTGTACTAAAAGCTCTTGCGTCCTTGGACGACCTCGGTATCTTGCCAACACTATAATACGCTCACGATGGGTGCACTTGCCCATATGTGTGTTTAGTGTTAGTAAATATCATGTTTTATAAATTTAAAACTTGGCTAAAAAGTGTTAAAAAGGGATTAACATATACATTAAAAACTAACGACACTTCACACGCATCAAGTTTTTGGCGCCGTTGCCGGGGAACACAAGGATTTTAAGAAAGCTTAAAATCAACGGCCTAATCAGTTTTTCAAAACCTTTTTAAAACGCGCACACATTTTTCTGCATTTTAGTTTAGTTTTGCATTTACAGTAACCTGAACACGGGCCGTGCTCACTGAACACGGGGCCGTGCTGCACATTTTTTATAAAACATCCAGTAACAGAAGCTGAACACGGGGTCGTGCTCACTGAACATGCCCCGTGCTCAACGAAATCAATAACTTTAATTAAAACGCCCAGATACAGATTCTGTACACGGGGCCGTGTTCACTGAACACGGGGCCGTGTCCAGCCTCTGTTTCCGTTTTTATTTTTGTTTTCTGATCTCGAGACTTGGTTGTGGTCTGCTGAGTGATTCTTATGGATCAATACTCAGGAGGTTACAACTACACCTATGAGGAGGATGATTATAGGAATAACTATTGCACTAATTGTGGTGACCCGCACTCGGTTCAATATTGTAACTTATATCAACCGTCCACTTCATACACCTACTATGTAAAAACGTTTTGAACTTTCACCAGTTTCAAAAGTTGATTTTTCAAACATAGTTTTCAGTTAATTGTTTCTTTTTAGCCACAAATTTTTCTCTCAATGTGGAGTTAACAGAAACTCCCTGTTTTGTGTTGTTGGACTGCTGGCAGTTCCAAGCGATATGTCCAACTTGTTGACATTTGAAGCACTTCCTCCTTTCAACTCTGTGCTCAAATTTCTTCATATTCTTCTTCACTTCAGCAAGAAACTCTTGATTGGACTGTTTCCAGAATGGTTTCTTCTGCTCATCTTCAGCACTTCCTCCTGCAACAAATGTTGTTTTTGGTTTATAATTTTTCTCATTTTTATAATTTTCTGAAGAATTAAAACCAAGACCTTGCTTTTTGAAATTACCGTTGTGGTTTGGTTTCTTTCGATAACCTGAACCATAACTGTAACCCTTTTTCTTGTTCAATCTCTGTTGAACTCTTGAAGTGTATTTTTTAGGTTTTTCAGCAAGATTTAAATCTTTTATTTCAAAAATATTAATTTCTGTTAATTTGAAAACCTGTTTGATCATTTCAGTTTTGACACTTCTTATTGGAAATTCCTCATCAGAATATAATTTGTCTGAATCATACAAAGTATAAGCCACTTTGATTGACCCATCATTCAAATTAGATTTTGATAACAGGAATTCTCTATTGTAAACCCTGTTAACCGGTGAACTCGGACTCTTTTCTGATGAACTCGGACTTTCAGACTTAGACTCCGACTTTGACTCTTCATCCATATCTAACACTTGATCGACAACTTTCTTTACTAACTCAGACTCATGATCAGTGTCAGACGCTGTGAATGTAACATCAATATTATCTGGCAATTCATCAATGATTTCCGACTTTAACTTGATGTTGACTGCCTTTTTAGACGCTCCTCGTTAGGATTCCTTGGAGAATAAGTTTCATGGATTGGGGGCGGACATCTGTTATACTTGACACTTGGTTTCTTACCAGTATCAGTATCTTCAGTCTTTTTATCCATGAAAGCTTCCAGACCTGCAACAGTAGGATAAACACGATCAATCAAATAATCACAAGTAGTATAACTCAACAGTAATCGTTTAATCCTTTCACTTTCGATCTTTTCAAGCTCCAACTCCTTCTTCAGATTAGCACAGTCTTCGATGTAATCATTTATGACGCTCTGCTTAGTCATTAATGTTGCGCTCATTTTTTCCATTGCTTTTTCAATTTCTGTATTTGTCTTTTTCAGACGATCAACTGTGTTTTTGAGCACATCATATGACTCTTTCACATACTTCACATCGCACAACAAATCTTCTTTAATCTTCTCTAAATCAGCAATCTTCTTATCTTTCTCCTCACAAACTTTGCAAGATTCTGAACACTTCAAACATGGTTTTTCAACTTCAACCATTTTTTCAACTATCTTTTCAACCTCAACGATTTTCTCGACTTCAACAAGTTTTTCAACTTCAACTACCTTTTCTATCTCGACAATCTTTTCAACAACTTTCTCTACTTCAACAATTTTCTCCACAACTTTCTCAATCACTTGATCAACATTTGCTTCTCCAGCTTCTGTCTTTGTCTTTTCCTCAGCTTGCACTTTTTCTGCTTTCAGCTCTTTCCTCAATCTTGCAATCTTCTTTTGATACACCATTTCCATTTTATCTACAAAAAACAAATTAAAACTAGTAGGATCAATGCCTTTTCTAGCTTTGTTGAGATGTTCTTCCTCATCATCGGTATCCACATCGCTTCCAAGATCTGGAAAAATTGGAATTCTTTTCTGATTAGTCTCATTTTCACCCTGAATTCTTGCAACACAAGCTGAACCAGGTATGTATTTATCCCAACTAAATCCTTCAGCAACAAATTCATCATCTTGATGGATAAGTAAAGCTTTCTTCTTTCCATCTTCAATAGCATGAGCATGTGCAGTTTGTGGTTGTTGAGCAATCTGATGAAAAATTGATTTCTGATAATAGTTGTTCTTTTCTTGATTCCCGGTTGCTTCTTTGCTTTTGCACTCTCTTTTAAAGTGTCCTTTTCCTTTGCAACGGAAACAGGTAACTTTTGATTTATCAAAACCCAGTTGAGAAGTAGCCATTCCTCGAAATTCATCTCTACCAGTAATTTCTTGAAACTTTTCAGCTCTTCTCCAAGCATTCGCTAAACACCATTTTATATCCATCAGCTCAAGTTCTTCAGCATCAATTTGGTCGTAATCCTCTTTGGTAAGCATCGGATTACTAATCTTCCCACCGATCAAACTTTCGTAAGATTCTAACATAGCAACCAGTGATGCCATGTGTTGCTTGGCAACTTCCGGAGACAAATTCTGACCATTTTGAATGTTTAAGGTAACATTGCACTGAAGATTTGTTGAGTTTTGTCGTTGAGAACTTGATGTTGTGCTGTTTGGATCAAAACTTGAGAATGATGAAGAATATCCACCACTTTGAGTCACATTACTACTCTTTGTTCCAGACGAACTTTCAGCACTAAAACCAGTTTGAATCTTCGGGCTAGAACTGGGAGTAGTCTCAAACTTGTTTCCTCGATAATATAAACTGACATCTTATTTTGCATTTGGATTCGCCATTATAGCAGTCTTTTGAATATCCAGCTCTTGTTCCTCAATCTTCTGGATAAACTGTGCCAAGTTCATACTCTCAGTCTTCCTTATGAGTTTCACAATCATCAGATAAGTTCCCCACTTCTGTTGGGGTAATGCCTCTGCTAACTTATCAACCCACTCATCATCATCTTTCTGAATATCCAATCTTTTCATTTCTAGAACCAGATGACAGTATCTATCTATTGTTTCCTTTGTGGTTTCATGATCAAATGCAGTAAATATGTCAAACGACTTCTTCAATAAGGCCTTTTTGTTTTTGATCATATCAGCACTCCCTCGGAATTTCTGAAGTAAAGCTTCCCAGATTGATCTAGCAGTTCCATTATGTTGAAGTAAGACAAAGATATCTTCTTTAACTGCTTGCTGTAAAATGTTGATCATCATCTTCTCACTAGTGTATTTCAACTTATCAGCTTCAGTAAAATCATTGAAACCCTTTTCCAACCCACGTTCATTCTTTGGTTTCTCGTAATCTTTCAGTAAAGAACACCAAGCATCGAATCTGTAAGCCTGAACCCAATTCTCAAAACGGTTTTTCCAACCTTGAAAATCTTCGATATACATCAACTTTGGTGGCTTTTGATGAGTTCCCGTTTCATTTTCACTGTATAAATTCTCTGCAGCTGTAACAGGAGCAACAGGCGTAGCAAACGCGTTGTAGAATTCTTCGTCCATGTTTCGAAAAATTTGAGATACTTCGGGAAACACCTGGCAAGTACCTGACAACACAGAAACACAACACAATCAGTTTAAATGCTTATCAATTAACTGAATAAGACTGGTACTTGAACTGGTGAATTTTCTGTGTGGACTGAACGTTGACCAACTGTGCAGGCTTCTAGGACTCGGATCAAAATCAAACGACCTTTGAAACTTTTGAACTCCAAACTGTACGAACTGACAGACACCACAACTCAAAACACGCGACCTGAGTACACACCGTGCGAAGTGAACATATTTGTTATCAACACATACAACTCTCACATGCAACCTGTTTCGATGGACAGTTGTATGATATTAAAGATGCTGATTGGACCAATAGACTTTGTAGACAACTGAAATTCACGTGATGTCAGTACTTTCGATTTGAAATCAACATTAAAAGGACTGAACAACTTTCATGCGACCTTTCAAACGAACTGTCTTTCAAACAAAACTGAAATCTTCATACAAACTGAGATTCAGACGAACTAGACTCTTATGCGAACTGGATTTTGTTTAAACGGACAGAAGTTTAGACGAACTGTGATTCAAACAACCTGATTACTTTCAAACGGACTGTCAACCTTAAACGAACTGACAACCTTCGTATGAACTGAGATTCTGCTGATTTCAAACGAACTAACACATTACAAACGACCTGGAAGCACTTTGTGTGACATGGATAAACAATTCATGCGAACTGAAGTTATTTTTCAAACGAACTGATGCATTATTTGTTCAAATGATCTGATGTTTTTGTCCAATTTTATCAAGTTTTTGGTTGGATTAGAGTCTGATATGTTCAAGGATTGTTCTACTATGAATTCCGAACACAATGATATGTTTATCATTCAAAATCGTCCACTGAAACGTTCTAGATCTGAGATCGAAGTTCCGGTTTGTGTAATATGGATCTGAAACGAACTGAATATTCTTTCAAACGATCTGATGAGATTTTTATGAAATTGATCACTTTTTAGTTTGTTATAAGATCTGAAACTTTCACAAAATTGTCTAAACCACAGTTTCGCACAAAATACTTGAAAATTAAGTCATTTTATCAAGAAAATCTAGGTTAATTTTGAAAAATGTGACATAATGGAGTAGAAATCAGAATTTAACGGCGAATATTGGCTGAAATAGCAAGAGCTCCTCCTCCTGAGCTCTGATACCACTTGTAGGATCGTTTGCACGACCAAACGAGCCGTTCAGAAGAGATCTCATCCAGTACGAGAGGCAGAATCAAACGTATCGGATTTATTTCAGCTACAAACACACGAGAATCACTTTAACTATCTCTTGTATTGATTTGATGACGATTACAGACCTGGAGATACTTCGGCAGAGCTTCGCTACCGGAATCGAACAAGTTACAAATGAAAACAACAAGTCCACTATTTATACTAACTCCACTTCGTTTGAACAAGCATCTCCAGTTTATACGAACTGGCCACTTCGTTTGAACTGGCCACTTCGTTTGAACTGGCTTGTTCACCTCTGTATCCTGTTAATCTTGAACTGTGTGACTTGTTTCATCTATTCTATTACATGACTCGATACAAGACGAAGTCGACAGACGTATGAACCAACAAGAATAAACGAGAACAAGCTAACTAGGAGATAAATAACCCAATTAGCTATAAGCCTCGTAGTAACACATGAAAGAACTAAAAAAAATGCCCAAGTTATAAACCAAACCAAAGTGGAGGGGCTTATATTGTTAGATTTGAAACTTAATTAAATAAAAACAAATTAAAAACCCACCAAACACACCCAAATGGTGTGTCTGGTCGATCAAATGGCAGGGGCGACAAGGGGGTTCTCCTCCAAACCCTAACTTTCACAAAAACCATAAATTGAAGGCTCAAATCAAGTTCAAATCGAAATATGAACATAGATTAGTGATTACCTTGTTGTAGGGATCATAAGGTATGTAATTTCTATGCAAAATCTTCACCCAAATTTCTGAGTGAATCCATGAAATTCAGGATTTGATGTTGCATGTTAGTTGTTTTGAATGAAATAGTGTCTAGGGATAAACCCTAGTCAATTACTTGTTGAAATTTTGCCTAATTCTTGTGAAATCCATAATCACCATTTAAAGTGATAGATGGGTTTGTAGAAGTATGATGAACATTAGGATTATGATGTTATCTTAGTATAAATTGGGTTCCATGAAACAAGTTTAGATTGAGTAATATGAAAATTGATGTGAATTAGCCTAAATTGATATTTATCTTGGCTAAATAACAAGTGTTGAACTTCATTATAAATTGTGTTGGCTACCTGGTCGGGGGTTAAGGGAACGGTTTGGTAAGAGTCTTGCCATTGTTCAGTGTATAGATCCTGCAAAGGACATGGGTCAAATTTAGTAGGACCTCCTTCAATAGTTAACGGTATTGGATGGCAGGGGTCCAAACTCTTTGATCCCCTCATAAGTTAAACTACTATTAAAACTTTAACCCGGCTACTTAGGACTGTATCCCTGCTGACTCAGACTACTTAGCCGAGGGTAACGTCGCCTTCAAAAGAGGGGCCTACCACATTATGCATTAATAACTTAATTAATTATCTTTCAATAATCCAACCCTTTAGGATTGTATCCCTGCTGACTCAAACTACTGGGTTGAGGGTAACGTCACCTCCAAAAGAGGGGCCTACTACAATAACTAAGATAATCTCTTAAATAGTGCAAAAGTGCGGAAATAATCAAAGGTTACACTAAACACGAGTCGGAGCCAAGTGATTCATCTTGTCTATCTGTTTTATTTTTATTTTTATTTTTCAGCATTTTAGTTAGTTTTTATTTTCTTAGTTTAAAACATTTTTCTAAACTTTTGATTTGATTAGACGTTGAGGATAAACCTGTACTAAAAGCTCTTGCGTCCTTGGACGACCTCGGTATCTTGCCAACACTATAATACGCTCACGATGGGTGCACTTGCCCATATGTGTGTTTAGTGTTAGTAAATATCATGTTTTATAAATTTAAAACTTGGCTAAAAAGTGTTAAAAAGGGCTTAACATATACATTAAAAACTAACGACACTTCACACGCATCAAGTTTTTGGCGCCGTTGCCGGGGAACACAAGGATTTTAAGAAAGCTTAAAATCAACGGCCTAATCAGTTTTTCAAAACCTTTTTAAAACGCGCACACATTTTTCTGCATTTTAGTTTAGTTTTGCATTTACAGTAACCTGAACACGGGCCGTGCTCACTGAACACGGGGCCGTGCTGCACATTTTTTTATAAAACATCCAGTAACAGAAGCTGAACACGGGGTCGTGCTCACTGAACATGCCCCGCGCTCAACGAAATCAATAACTTTAATTAAAACGCCCAGATACAGATTCTGTACACGGGGCCGTGTTCACTGAACACGGGGCCGTGTCCAGCCTCTGTTTCCGTTTTTATTTTTGTTTTCTGATCTCGAGACTTGGTTGTGGTCTGCTGAGTGATTCTTATGGATCAATACTCAGGAGGTTACAACTACACCTATGAGGAGGATGATTATAGGAATAACTATTGCACTAATTGTGGTGACCCGCACTCGGTTCAATATTGTAACTTATATCAACTGTCCACTTCATACACCTACTATGTAAAAACGTTTTGAACTTTCACCAGTTTCAAAAGTTGATTTTTCAAACATAGTTTTCAGTTAATTGTTTCTTTTTAGCCACAAATTTTTCTCTCAATGTGGAGTTAACAGAAACTCCCTGTTTTGTGTTGTTGGACTGCTGGCAGTTCCAAGCGATATGTCCAACTTGTTGACATTTGAAGCACTTCCTCCTTTCAACTCTGTGCTCAAATTTCTTCATATTCTTCTTCACTTCAGCAAGAAACTCTTGATTGGACTGTTTCCAGAATGGTTTCTTCTGCTCATCTTCAGCACTTCCTCCTGCAACAAATGTTGTTTTTGGTTTATAATTTTTCTCATTTTTATAATTTTCTGAAGAATTAAAACCAAGACCTTGCTTTTTGAAATTACCGTTGTGGTTTGGTTTCTTTCGATAACCTGAACCATAACTGTAACCCTTTTTCTTGTTCAATCTCTGTTGAACTCTTGAAGTGTATTTTTTAGGTTTTTCAGCAAGATTTAAATCTTTTATTTCAAAAATATTAATTTCTGTTAATTTGAAAACCTGTTTGATCATTTCAGTTTTGACACTTCTTATTGGAAATTCCTCATCAGAATATAATTTGTCTGAATCATACAAAGTATAAGCCACTTTGATTGACCCATCATTCAAATTAGATTTTGATAACAGGAATTCTCTATTGTAAACCCTGTTAACCGGTGAACTCGGACTCTTTTCTGATGAACTCGGACTTTCAGACTTAGACTCCGACTTTGACTCTTCATCCATATCTAACACTTGATTTACAACTTTCTTTACTAACTCAGACTCATGATCAGTGTCAGACGCTGTGAATGTAACATCAATATTATCTGGCAATTCATCAATGATTTCCGACTTTAACTTGATGTTGACTGCCTTTTTAGACGCTCCTCGTTAGGATTCCTTGGAGAATAAGTTTCATGGATTGGGGGCGGACATCTGTTATACTTGACACTTGGTTTCTTACCAGTATCAGTATCTTCAGTCTTTTTATCCATGAAAGCTTCCAGACCTGCAACAGTAGGATAAACACGATCAATCAAATAATCACAAGTAGTATAACTCAACAGTAATCGTTTAATCCTTTCACTTTCGATCTTTTCAAGCTCCAACTCCTTCTTCAGATTAGCACAGTCTTCGATGTAATCATTTATGACGCTCTGCTTAGTCATTAATGTTGCGCTCATTTTTTCCATTGCTTTTTCAATTTCTGTATTTGTCTTTTTCAGACGATCAACTGTGTTTTTGAGCACATCATATGACTCTTTCACATACTTCACATCGCACAACAAATCTTCTTTAATCTTCTCTAAATCAGCAATCTTCTTATCTTTCTCCTCACAAACTTTGCAAGATTCTGAACACTTCAAACATGGTTTTTCAACTTCAACCATTTTTTCAACTATCTTTTCAACCTCAACGATTTTCTCGACTTCAACAAGTTTTTCAACTTCAACTACCTTTTCTATCTTGACAATCTTTTCAACAACTTTCTCTACTTCAACAATTTTCTCCACAACTTTCTCAATCACTTGATCAACATTTGCTTCTCCAGCTTCTGTCTTTGTCTTTTCCTCAGCTTGCACTTTTTCTGCTTCCAGCTCTTTCCTCAATCTTGCAATCTTCTTTTGATACACCATTTCCATTTTATCTACAAAAAACAAATTAAAACTAGTAGGATCAATGCCTTTTCTAGCTTTGTTGAGATGTTCTTCCTCATCATCGGTATCCACATCGCTTCCAAGATCTGGAAAAATTGGAATTCTTTTCTGATTAGTCTCATTTTCACCCTGAATTCTTGCAACACAAGCTGAACCAGGTATGTATTTGTCCCAACTAAATCCTTCAGCAACAAATTCATCATCTTGATGGATAAGTAAAGCTTTCTTCTTTCCATCTTCAATAGCATGAGCATGTGCAGTTTGTGGTTGTTGAGCAATCTGATGAAAAATTGATTTCTGATAATAGTTGTTCTTTTCTTGATTCCCGGTTGCTTCTTTGCTTTTGCACTCTCTTTTAAAGTGTCCTTTTCCTTTGCAACGGAAACAGGTAACTTTTGATTTATCAAAACCCAGTTGAGAAGTAGCCATTCCTCGAAATTCATCTCTACCAGTAATTTCTTGAAACTTTTCAGCTCTTCTCCAAGCATTCGCTAAACACCATTTTATATCCATCAGCTCAAGTTCTTCAGCATCAATTTGGTCGTAATCCTCTTTGGTAAGCATCGGATTACTAATCTTCCCACCGATCAAACTTTCGTAAGATTCTAACATAGCAACCAGTGATGCCATGTGTTGCTTGGCAACTTCCGGAGACAAATTCTGACCATTTTGAATGTTTAAGGTAACATTGCACTGAAGATTTGTTGAGTTTTGTCGTTGAGAACTTGATGTTGTGCTGTTTGGATCAAAACTTGAGAATGATGAAGAATATCCACCACTTTGAGTCACATTACTACTCTTTGTTCCAGACGAACTTTCAGCACTAAAACCAGTTTGAATCTTCGGGCTAGAACTGGGAGTAGTCTCAAACTTGTTTCCTCGATAATATAAACTGACATCTTGTTTTGCATTTGGATTCGCCATTATAGCAGTCTTTTGAATATCCAGCTCTTGTTCCTCAATCTTCTGGATAAACTGTGCCAAGTTCATACTCTCAGTCTTCCTTATGAGTTTCACAATCATCAGATAAGTTCCCCACTTCTGTTGGGGTAATGCCTCTGCTAACTTATCAACCCACTCATCATCATCTTTCTGAATATCCAATCTTTTCATTTCTAGAACCAGATGACAGTATCTATCTATTGTTTCCTTTGTGGTTTCATGATCAAATGCAGTAAATATGTCAAACGACTTCTTCAATAAGGCCTTTTTGTTTTTGATCATACCAGCACTCCCTCGGAATTTCTGAAGTAAAGCTTCCCAGATTGATCTAGCAGTTCCATTATGTTGAAGTAAGACAAAGATATCTTCTTTAACTGCTTGCTGTAAAATGTTGATCATCATCTTCTCACTAGTGTATTTCAACTTATCAGCTTCAGTAAAATCATTGAAACCCTTTTCCAACCCACGTTCATTCTTTGGTTTCTCGTAATCTTTCAGTAAAGAACACCAAGCATCGAATCTGTAAGCCTGAACCCAATTCTCAAAACGGTTTTTCCAACCTTGAAAATCTTCGATATACATCAACTTCGGTGGCTTTTGATGAGTTCCCGTTTCATTTTCACTGTATAAATTCTCTGCAGCTGTAACAGGAGCAACAAGCGTAGCAAACGCGTTGTAGAATTCTTCGTCCATGTTTCGAAAAATTTGAGATACTTCGGGAAACACCTGGCAAGTACCTGACAACACACAAACACAACACAATCAGTTTAAATGCTTATCAATTAACTGAATAAGACTGGTACTTGAGCTGGTGAATTTTCTGTGTGGACTGAACGTTGACCAACTGTGCAGGCTTCTAGGACTCGGATCAAAATCAAACGACCTTTGAAACTTTTGAACTCCAAACTGTACGAACTGACAGACACCACAACTCAAAACACGCGACCTGAGTACACACCGTGCGAAGTGAACATATTTGTTATCAACACATACAACTCTCACATGCAACCTGTTTCGATGGACAGTTGTATGATATTAAAGATGCTGATTGGACCAATAGACTTTGTAGACAACTGAAATTCACGTGATGTCAGTACTTTCGATTTGAAATCAACATTAAAAGGACTGAACAACTTTCATGCGACCTTTCAAACGAACTGTCTTTCAAACAAAACTGAAATCTTCATACAAACTGAGATTCAGACGAACTAGACTCTTATGCGAACTGGATTTTGTTTAAACGGACAGAAGTTTAGACGAACTGTGATTCAAACAACCTGATTACTTTCAAACGGACTGTCAACCTTAAACGAACTGACAACCTTCGTATGAACTGAGATTCTGCTGATTTCAAACGAACTAACACATTACAAACGACCTGGAAGCACTTCGTGTGACATGGATAAACAATTCATGCGAACGGAAGTTATTTTTCAAACGAACTGATGCATTATTTGTTCAAATGATCTGATGTTTTTGTCCAATTTTATCAAGTTTTTGGTTGGATTAGAGTCTGATATGTTCAAGGATTGTTCTACTATGAATTCCGAACACAATGATATGTTTATCATTCAAAATCATCCACTGAAACGTTCTAGATCTGAGATCGAAGTTCCGGTTTGTGTAATATGGATCTGAAACGAACTGAATATTCTTTCAAACGATCTGATGAGATTTTTATGAAATTGATCACTTTTTAGTTTGTTATAAGATCTGAAACTTTCACAAAATTGTCTAAACCACAGTTTCGCACAAAATACTTGAAAATTAAGTCATTTTATCAAGAAAATCTAGGTTAATTTTGAAAAATGTGACATAATGGAGTAGAAATCAGAATTTAACGGCGAATATTGGCTGAAATAGCAAGAGCTCCTCCTCCTGAGCTCTGATACCACTTGTAGGATCGTTTGCACGACCAAACGAGCCGTTCAGAAGAGATCTCATCCAGTACGAGAGGCAGAATCAAACATATCAGATTTATTTCAGCTACAAACACACGAGAATCACTTTAACTATCTCTTGTATTGATTTGATGACGATTACAGACCTGGAGATACTTCGGCAGAGCTTCGCTACCGGAATCGAACAAGTTACAAATGAAAACAACAAGTCCACTATTTATACTAACTCCACTTCGTTTGAACAAGCATCTCCAGTTTATACGAACTGGCCACTTCGTTTGAACTGGCTTGTTCACCTCTGTATCCTGTTAATCTTGAACTGTGTGACTTGTTTCATCTATTCTATTACATGACTCGATACAAGACGAAGTCGACAGACGTATGAACCAACAAGAATAAACGAGAACAAGCTAACTAGGAGATAAATAACCCAGTTAGCTATAAGCCTCGTAGTAACACATGAAAGAACTAAAAAAAATGCCCAAGTTATAAACCAAACCAAAGTGGAGGGGCTTATATTGTTAGATTTGAAACTTAATTAAATAAAAACAAATTAAAAACCCACCAAACACACCCAAATGGTGTGTCTGGTCGATCAAATGGCAGGGGCGACAAGGGGGTTCTCCTCCAAACCCTAACTTTCACAAAAACCATAAATTGAAGGCTCAAATCAAGTTCAAATCGAAATATGAACATAGATTAGTGATCACCTTGTTGTAGGGATCATAAGGTATGTAATTTCTATGCAAAATCTTCACCCAAATTTCTGAGTGAATCCATGAAATTCAGGATTTGATGTTGCATGTTAGTTGTTTTGAATGAAATAGTGTCTAGGGATAAACCCTAGTCAATTACTTGTTGAAATTTTGCCTAATTCTTGTGAAATCCATAATCACCATTTAAAGTGATAGATGGGTTTGTAGAAGTATGATGAACATTAGGATTATGATGTTATCTTAGTATAAATTGGGTTCCATGAAACAAGTTTAGATTGAGTAATATGAAAATTGATGTGAATTAGCCTAAATTGATATTTATCTTGGCTAAATAACAAGTGTTGAACTTCATTATAAATTGTGTTGGCTACCTGGTCGGGGGTTAAGGGAACGGTTTGGTAAGAGTCTTGCCATTGTTCAGTGTATAGATCCTGCAAAGGACATGGGTCAAATTTAGTAGGACCTCCTTCAATAGTTAACGGTATTGGATGGCAGGGGTCCAAACTCTTTGATCCCCTCATAAGTTAAACTACTATTAAAACTTTAACCCGGCTACTTAGGACTGTATCCCTGCTGACTCAGACTACTTAGCCGAGGGTAACGTCGCCTTCAAAAGAGGGGCCTACCACATTATGCATTAATAACTTAATTAATTATCTTTCAATAATCCAACCCTTTAGGATTGTATCCCTGCTGACTCAAACTACTGGGTTGAGGGTAACGTCACCTCCAAAAGAGGGGCCTACTACAATAACTAAGATAATCTCTTAAATAGTGCAAAAGTGCGGAAATAATCAAAGGTTACACTAAACACGAGTCGGAGCCAAGTGATTCATCTTGTCTATCTGTTTTATTTTTATTTTTATTTTTCAGCATTTTAGTTAGTTTTTATTTTCTTAGTTTAAAACATTTTTCTAAACTTTTGATTTGATTAGACGTTGAGGATAAACCTGTACTAAAAGCTCTTGCGTCCTTGGACGACCTCGGTATCTTGCCAACACTATAATACGCTCACGATGGGTGCACTTGCCCATATGTGTGTTTAGTGTTAGTAAATATCATGTTTTATAAATTTAAAACTTGGCTAAAAAGTGTTAAAAAGGGCTTAACATATACATTAAAAACTAACGACACTTCACACGCATCAAGTTTTTGGCGCCGTTGCCGGGGAACACAAGGATTTTAAGAAAGCTTAAAATCAACGGCCTAATCAGTTTTTCAAAACCTTTTTAAAACGCGCACACATTTTTCTGCATTTTAGTTTAGTTTTGCATTTACAGTAACCTGAACACGGGCCGTGCTCACTGAACACGGGGCCGTGCTGCACATTTTTTATAAAACATCCAGTAACAGAAGCTGAACACGGGGTCGTGCTCACTGAACATGCCCCGTGCTCAACGAAATCAATAACTTTAATTAAAACGCCCAGATACAGATTCTGTACACGGGGCCGTGTTCACTGAACACGGGGCCGTGTCCAGCCTCTGTTTCCGTTTTTATTTTTGTTTTCTGATCTCGAGACTTGGTTGTGGTCTGCTGAGTGATTCTTATGGATCAATACTCAGGAGGTTACAACTACACCTATGAGGAGGATGATTATAGGAATAACTATTGCACTAATTGTGGTGACCCGCACTCGGTTCAATATTGTAACTTATATCAACCGTCCACTTCATACACCTACTATGAGGAGCCCAGGTACGAGCCATCAACTTCATACACATCTTATGAAGACCAAAGGTATTAACCTCCTCCCTCATACTCATATTTTGATGAACCAAGGTATGAACCTTCTTATTCATACTTTGAGGAACCAAGATATGAGCCACCACCTTCGTATGCTTATTATGAGGAACCATGGCGTGAACAACCCACCTTATATGACTATTATGAAGAACAAAATTACGACCCTTATCCATCATATGCTTACAATGAAGAACAATGGTGTGAACCATCTACTTCATATGAGTATTATGAGGAACAAAGGATCGAACAACCGGATTCAAGCTTTGAAAATCCTGATCCTTTTTCTATAACCGAAGTGACCGATAGGATATTAGAACACCTTAGAGTTATCGATCGCTATATAAAAGAATCTCACGTAAGGGAAGAGGAGTCCCGCACAAGAGAACAATTGAATAAAGAAGAAATAACTGAAAGTGTAAAAATGGAAGAACAAATAAGTGAAAAACTGACACATGAGTTAAACAACGAAAAAGGTGAGTCCGACAACGTTAAAATTCAAGAAGAGTCTAATTTTGAAGAAATTAATCTCTTGTCACCTTCTTTTGAAAATCATTGTTTAGTTCCAACTCATGCTAAGTTTTTAAAAGAGTTAAACACTAACACTAAAATTGACGAAACGGTAAGTGTTAAGTTAACTAATGATCAAACCTCGTTAATAAAAGAAGACCCATTTGAAATTAACATTACACCGGTTCCATGTTTCTTTCAAAATTCATTTATTAGTAATGTCACAATCGATAAAGATATTTGTGTTAACATAATGCCTAACTACATTTTCGAAAAATTAAGTATTAGTGATTTTTCTTCACTTCAAATACCCATTTTTCTATCCAATCGGAATGTAATAAAATCAATCAGTATAGTTGAGGATGTCTTAGTTCAAACAAATCAAATGGTAATCCCAACCAACTTTGTCATCCTTGATGACGCTCCTCTAGTGTTGGGACGACCATTTGTAAAAACTCACGAAGCTTTGAAAAACCGGAAGTTCAACAATCTACCTCTTCAATTAGGGGCATTTAAAAAGAGTGTCGATCTTGAGCGGTCAATGAAATATCCATTCGGCAATAATGACCCCCTAATTGAAGATGAAGATGAACCACCCGATACAAGTGAAAAGTTTGACCACTTTGTTGAAGAAGAGGTCGCCATAGAACAAACTTTTAAGGTTCTTGATCAAAATGAGCAACCAAATAAGGAGTCTCCTAAAGACCCACCTCTTGAGCTCAAAGAACTTCCAAAGCGTTTGGAATATGCTTTTCTAGACAAAGATGGTAAATTACCTGTAATTATTTAGTCTAAATTAGATAGTTTAGAAAAAGAAAAATTAATTAGTCTTTTGAAAAAACATAAAAATGCGATCGCTTGGAAACTTGTAGACATAAAAGGAATAAGTCCTTCCATGTGCACGCACAAAATTTTAATGAATTATGATTACAAATCGGTAATACAACCACAACGTCGAGTAAATCCCAATGTTCAAGAAGTGGTTAAAAACGAAGTCATCAAATTACTTGACGCCAGACTTATTTATCCTATCTCCGATAGTCCTTGGGTAAGTCCCGTCCAAGTTGTTCCGAAGAAAGGAGGTATGACGGTAATAACTAATGAAAAGAATGAACTAATACCAACGAGAACCATCACAGGATGGAGAGTATGTATAGATTATAGACGAATAAATGAAGAAACAAGAAAATATCACTTTCCTTTACCCTTCATTGATCAAATGTTAGAAAGATTATCCGGTCATAAATTTTATTGTTTCTTGGTTGGTTTTTCAGGTTACTTTCAAATCCCGATAGCACCCGAAGACCAAGAAAAGACAACCTTCACATGCCCCTATGGAACTTTTGCTTATCGACGCATGCCGTTTGGTCTATGTAATGCCCCCACAACATTCCAACGTTGCATGGTAGCCATCTTCCACGACATGATAGAAAAAACAATGGAAGTCTTCATGGATGACTTTTCTATCTTTGGGGATTCATATGACCAATGCCTCGATAACCTTGAACGAATGCTATCCCGATGTGAGGAAACTAACCTCGCCCTTAACTGGGAAAAATGCCATTTCATGGTAACGGAGGGAATAGTACTCAGTCACAAAATCTCAAGCAAAGGGATGGAGGTAGATCGAGCCAAAATAGATACCATTTCTCGACTACCGCCCCATCCTCCGTTAGAGCTATCAGAAGTTCCTAGGGCATGCCGGATTTTATAGGCGGTTTATCAAAGACTTTTCTAAAATTTCAAGGCCTCTAACAAAATTACTTGAAAAAGATGCCCCTTTCATCTTTGACAAGGATTGCAATCAAGCATTTCTAACCTTAAAGGAAATGCTAGTCAATGCACCTATCATGATAGCGCCTGATTGGAAATTTCCTTTCGAAATCATGTGTGATGCAAGTGACTTTGCAGTTGGAGCTGTCTTGGGACAAAGAAAAGAAAAGCATTTCCACCCAATTTATTATTCTAGTAAAACACTTAACGATGCACAAGAAAACTACACAACAACTGAAAAAGAATTACTAGCTGTGGTATTTGCTTTTGATAAATTTCATTCTTATCTTGTTCTTTCTAAAACTATAGTCTATACAGATCATGCAGCCATTCGATATCTTTTCAAAAAGCAGGACGCAAAACCACGTTTGATTCGGTGGATTCTACTCCTCCAAGAATTTGATATTGAAATCAAAGACAAAAGAGGAGCAGAAAACACCGCAGCAGATCATCTTTCACGCTTAGAAGACCCAGCTTTGGAGGCAACCAGGGACGAGCAAATCAACGAAAAATTTCCAACGGAGTCCCGAGAGATGGTGGAATACAAGGAAGAACTATGGTACGCCGACTATGCTAACTACCTAGCTAGCGGTATAGTCGCTAAGGGTTGGCCACATCATCAAAGAAAAAAATTCTTTGCCAATGTGAAACATTATTTTTGGGAAGATCCATATCTTTTCAAAATGTGTGCCGACCAACTCATCCGACGATGCGTATATGGTAGTGAAGCACGAAGAATTCTCCGCCATTGTCACGAAGGTCCATATGGAGGACATCATGGTGCCGCGAGTACCGCATGAAAGGTATTTGATTCAGGATTTTATTGGCCAACCATTTACAAAGACGCCCAAAGTCTTGTCAAGACTTGCGATGCCTGCCAAAGAACAGGTAATATTTCTTCAAAAAACGAAATGCCACAAAATGGCATTCTTGTCTGTGAAATTTTTGATGTGTGGGGACTCGACTTTATGGGACCTTTCCCACTTTCGAAAGGAAACAAATATATACTTATGGCAGTAGACTACTTGTCTAAATGGGCCGAGGCCGAGGCACTTCCAACAAATGATGGAAGAGTCGTGTAGAAATTAAATCTCGGAATGGACCTCCATTCAAAGTCAATGGCCAACGGCTGAAACTCTATCAAGGATTTATTGAGGATGAAGAGGAAGAAATCTCGCTTCAAACGGTCGATGAGTAAAGGCAACAACATCATACCTGGTAAGTTACGAACGATTGGGACGACATCTAAATCGGTAAGTCTTCTAACCAAACTTTTTGGGAAACAAGGGCACTCACACGAGCACTAAAAAAAACTTTGCTCGGCACGAGGCCGTGTCCGCGCTACTGTCGGGATATATTCCCCTTTTCATAACAGTTACTTTATTCCACACGCCCCGTTTCCCCGAAAACGCTTTGCTTCCAGGCGATTTTCCGCAGATTTTCAACGTCTCCTATCATTCTAACAACATCAAGGTATGATTCTATCACCCTTAGTAGTTAGATTTAGCATTTGCATGTAGTTAAAACTTCAAAAATTTGGGGAAAAATCTAGGGTTCTTGAACTACACCCGGATCGAACCTAAAATTTTTGCTTTAATCTGTTAGCATTTAGTTAGATTAGTGTTTTAGGAAGTAAATCCACTTGTATTGTTCATAGATTCGCCCGATTTCTCACAAAAACCCCAAACCCTTGTTTTTGAACGGAAAAATATAAAATTGAATGGGTAAACGGGTTGTTTTGGGAAAAACGACACTTGGGGTTTCATTTTCGGGGGAAACCGCACCTATTGGACCAAAAATTTTCAATTTTTCGAAACCGGGTCGAAAAATGATGTTTTTGAGTAACAGACGCCTGGACACGGGGCCGTGTCCGCTGAACACGGGGTCGTGTCCAGCACGCTGTTTGTAGTTTTGTCCGAAAATTCTAAAGTTTCGTGCTAACTTTTGGTGTATTCTTTCAGATGGCAAGGAAGTTCACGAGGTTTAACGCAAATGAGCTCGATGCTAGGGCTAGATACGAAATACTTCAAACAAGACCTGAGGAATACCCGAGGCAAGCATGCATGGATTTGTTAGCATTGGTGAACCAACTCGACCGCTTCAACAACCTTGTCACCGGCCCACTAAGAGTCACTTTAACAACTCGACTTCGTTCCATCCACGAGTGCACTTTGGAATTCTATAGCACCTTCACGTTCAATTCAAGGTGCGACCCATTCGACAATGATGGGGTAGCATTCCGATGTGGTGGAACTAGGTACTCGATTTCAATGGCACTATTTGGGTCGATCGCCGGGCTGTATGCGGAAGAAGATGCAGGTAACGAGGAAAATACTGGAGGGATGCGAGAGATAGATGAGAACGATCGCCAAGCCGTGTGGGCTCATATTGGTGAAGGGCACTACAATCCGAGCAGCACTAAGAGCACTAAGTTCAGGGATCCACTCTACCGATACATCCATAGGCTCCTCGGCTACTCTCTTAGCCAAAGGCATGATAGCGGTGGCGTTGTTGGGTTAAGAGATTTGGTTGTCCTCCACTGCATCCATAAGCGCAGACACCTTGATGTTCCATTCCTCCTGCTCTGGAACATGCATTTGAACCGACTTGCTACTGCACCAACCCCTATCTTCTTTGGAGGATGGGTATACCGTCTCTTCAAGCACTTCACCAACATACCTAGGTCACTCGAAAGGAGCACATGGTCGGGAAGGGTAGACATACACATTTGCCGCTCAATGAACCTAATTTATGAGGCTGAAGACGGGATGGTTAACTTCCAAAGGATGCAGGGGCATGCATGGAACCCGCAAGAAGCACTTGTCCTTCACGCTCCACAACATCATCAGTACCAGTACCAGCCCCACGGTGATCCGGGCCAATCCTCCTCGCAAGGAGGTGGTTTTCCTAATTTCCAAAGTTTACATGATTTGTTGCAGGAAAACCTTATGTGCACCAGGAACACCTATAACATGGCGAGCAACACGTATAACCGGGTTGGAGCAATCGAGAGAAACATATCCGGTATCCAAGATGATATTGGAAATATCCGGGAGTACATTGCGGGGCATGGTGGAGATCATGATGATGATGAGGATGAGGGCATGGACTAGGCGGGAGGAGCGGAGGAGGAAAGGGTTGATTGGTGATCCCACAGGTTAACCCCCCTTTTTATCTTGAACAATTTCCGGCCTGCGTGCCGTGTGTTAAACAATTTACTTTCTTTTAACTCTTTTTATTTTCTGCATTTCTTTTTCTTTTTAACTTTGTGATGGATGGGATGTTGAATGTTGGTAATTTAGGATGATTGCTATGGTTTGGTGTAGTGTTTATTGCTAAAACAGGTACATACGAGGCTTAGAGCACTAAACTTTAGTGCTACTGAAGTCCGGACAGGATAACCAGAGCCAGAAACCTGTTTTTTCAACCCTGCAGATTGTCTACACGGGGTCGTGTACAGCCGACACGCCCCCGTGCCCACTTCCCCAGACCTGTTGTTTGTCTTAATCGGTAGACTTTTGACAGAGACGGGGTCGTGTCCAGCCGACACGCCCCCGTGTCCACCTTCTGTAAGTTTTTCGTTACTGGCACCTGAACACGGGGTCGTGTCCCACGAACACGGGGCCGTGTCCAGGCGCCCACTAACACATTTTTTTGCTTTTTCACACCTTTTACACATTTAATCAACCTAAAAACTTATTTTTGGGACACATTGAGGACAATGTGTAATTTAAGTGTGGGGGGGATGCTAAAACCTTGAATCTTGCAAGTCCTAAATACAAGCCTTACACAAAACTCTATCGGAACCGCTAATCACCCCAAATTTTCATTTTTTTACTTGTCTAGGTTTAATTTGGTAATTTCAAAATTCTAAAAAGGTTATATTTTTACAAATTTACAACCGATAGCGTCGTGATAAAAAGAATCAACATAAGAAAATTATGAAAAGGCATGACAAGCTTAGTTAAAATTTAATTATATATACTTGATCACATAAAAACCCATTCCCACAAAAGTGAGTTTTGAGTCTTTATTGAGCATACAAATACATATCTTTAAATTAAATGCTCATTTTTCGTTTCTTGTGTGAATAGCCGCTTGGTTCTTACAACTCTAGAACTTGCCACGACGATACATTCCCGGTCCTTACCAACTTAAACCCGAGTAAGTAAATGATGGAGGCATTAGGACTAACCCTTTTTATTTTCTACACCATTATTTTTCTTTTTTTTTTTACCACCTACCCAAAATCCCCCTAGTTAACCCCTTTGAGCCTAAACCTTTTCATTTCTTAACCCAAACCAAACAACCTTTCACCCACCAAAACCTTTTTATTTTTAACCCTTTGTTTTAGTAACAAGCTCGGTTTTTCGTATGACTTTGAAAAAAAAAATGTTGATGATGAAGCAAAAGAAATAAACAAGCAAGTTCATCAAAAGTAACTTTGTTTGAATTATGGCTTCATCAAAATAAAAAGTTAAAAAATAGAGAAAGTCTTACGAAAACCGACGCTTGTTGCGCTTTTCGCCCTTTTACTAACCACTAACCCAACCACCTACCTTTAACCCAAGCCTAACCCTTCACCCAAAAAGTCCTCTTGATATTTACAAAGGTATATAACTAAAAAGGAGGAGGATTGATTGCTTGGCAAGCCTATGGTAGGAGTAAGTTCCATGCCGCTCTCGAGTGATTCACTAAAATACATCTTCGGCCGAGTGTTGAGTGATCCCCCGTGAGGTATGTGAACTTGTATATAAATAGAATTTTAAGGGAGCATGTTATGCCCTAATAAGTAAGTTATCTTATGAAAAGTTTTGAAATAAATCATGACGAATAGGATTGTAAATAAATAAAAATAAAACGTAGTAAAAAATCTTGGAGATCCCGACACTCTATGACAAGCCCAAAAACCTTCTCTTCTACCCATTCCATTTGGGAGTGTAAAGCCATATTATAAAGAGTTTTGCTTAAGGACAAGCAAAGATTCAAGTGTGGGGGTATTTGATGTGTGCAAAATGCAACATATAAATTACATCAATTGTGGCATAAAACTAACCCTTTTTTAGTACTAATGTTGGAAAAAGTGTGCTTTTGTCTTCCTTTTGTATTTTCAGGATTAAATGAGCTCAAATTAACAAAAGAAGCAAAAAGGCAGCTAAATCTAACATAAATACAAGAAAAGGAACAAACGTGGCATGCCCGACCTCCCCGAAAGCATCTTCCCAAGCAAAACAAGAGAACAGAAGGCTGAACACGCCCCGTGTTCAGTGAACACGGGGGCGTGCCCAAGTGTCAACATAAAAGACAAAGTTGTAGAAGCTTCCATCGCCCACCACGGGGCCGTGCTCAGCGGACACGGGGCCGTGGTCAACTATAAGATTCGCAGAATCCAGGCAAATCTTGATAGTACAGATATGCTTCTGCACACGGGGTCGTGCCCAGCGGACACGGGGCCGTGGTCAACTAATGCAGACAAAAGCAATTAATGAAGACAGAGAAGAGGATGGACACGGGGCCGTGCCCAGCGGACACGGGGCCATGCCCGAGCTTCTGTTCAGCCTATAAATAGGAGTGCTTGGTTCAAGCTCAAACCATCCCTTGGCACACCACCTCTCTCATACTTCACCCACCACCCACCACCACCATAACACCATCATCCACCACCATCATCCATTGTCCATCATAGAGTGTGTGAGTCGTCTCGGGATCCAAGATTGATCGTAAGAGTTCTTGACAATCAAGGCCATGTTTGCCTAAGTCTCTTAAATCACTTGGTGAAGACAACATGTCTAGTGTAATACTTTTTATTTTTAATCTTTTCGCACTTTTTAATTGGTTATGTATTAATGACTTTAATAACTAGTTTCTTTTGTTGAAGGTGATTCTTCCTTATCGTTTGTCCGTGGTGTCTTGGCATTATTTTACTGTCTATATAAAATAAAAGATTTTCACCATTCATATCTCCACGGTCTATATGGAGGTATGTTGGCTACATGGTCGGGGGTTAAGGGAACGATTTGGTAAGAGTCTTGCCATTGTTCAGTGTATAGATCCTGCAAAGGACCTGGGTCAAATTTAGTAGGACCTCCTTCAATACTTAACGGTATTGGATGGCTGGGGTCCAAACTCTTTGATCCCCTCATAAGTTAAACTACTATTATAACTTTAACCCGGCTACTTAGGACTGTATCCCTGCTAACTCAAACTACTTAGCCGAGGGTAACGTCGCCTTCAAAAGAGGGGCTACCACATTATGCATTAATAACTTAATTAATTATCATTCAATAATCCAACCCTTTAGGATTGTATCCCTGCTGACTCAAACTACTGGGTTGAGGGTAACGTCACCTCCAAAAGAGGGGCCTACTACAATAACTAAGATAATCTCTTAAATAGTGCAAAAGTGCAGAAATAATCAAAGGTTACACTAAACACGAGTCGGAGCCAAGTGATTCATCTTGTCTATCTGTTTTATTTTTATTTTTATTTTTCAGCATTTTAGTTAGTTTTTATTTTCTTAGTTTAAAACATTTTTCTAAACTTTTGATTTGATTAGACGTTGAGGATAAACCGGTACTAAAAGCTCTTGTGTCTTTAGACGACCTCGGTATCTTACCAACACTATACTACGCTCACGATGGGTGCACTTGCCCATATGTGTGTTTAGTGTTAGTAAATATCGTGTTTTATAAATTTAAAACTTGGCTAAAAATTGTTAAAAAGGGCTTAACATATACATTAAAAACTAATGACACTTCACACGCATCAAGTAACTAAAACGTCACTCATTAAAAATTGAGTTATAAAAGCGTAAACCATGGAACGGATGTGATACGCTAAGGTTGACAAGTCCGGGAATGGGTAATTATGGTTAGAAACCAATGTTGATGAATCATGCAAGTATGTAACTTGACCCGTTACATTAAGTGAATTGTTATCAAATTATGTATGGACACAATGTAAAATAGAAGTTGCGTTGATTGTAGCGATCATGTTCGTTACTTAAATGAATAGGTTAAGATTTGGTTAAGAGTCGTTTGGTAGTCGTAATAATGGTGGATCCCATAAATGAGCCAAACGGGTCGAATAATCAATTTAATGTGAGGCTATTACTTCGATATATGATTATTTAGTCTTTTGTTAATGTTAATAATAGATATATTAAAATACGAGAAACTAGCATTTTTGGTTACTTAAATGACGAACCTCATAAGGGTAAACTAAAGGGGTTATTAAGAGAAGCTAGGAATTGGATAACAATAGTACCTTACTTGTAGATTTTGAGCCCGGGTGATGGGTAGCGACTTACTAAACACGCAAACCGGTGATGGGAGTGTAGTGTTGAAAATAAAGAACCCATGATTGGGATCTTCTTATTTAAAAATGATATCCCGTTCATGGAAGTTTGGGTGAAACGAATAAACGAATCAAACAACAATGTGACAGAGTCTACCGTAAGTTACGGTCTCTACTATAACTTACGGTGGAGAACAAAAGGGTTACGGTGGTTCCCTACTGTCTTACGGCAGACTAGGTTCATACAGCGTCTACCGTAACTTACGGTAGATACCGTAAGTTACGGTAGAGTCCAGAAATATTTGTTACAATTTTGCATATCTTAATTACTTGAATCCGTTTCTGAGCATAGTTCAAGTATGCAAATTATCTAGTATACTAATACAAATATTTGTCAAAATCTCCAGTTTTTAGGTATTGCAAGTACGTGGGTGATGATCAAGACAATGTTTCAAGAACCGAACACACATTTTGCACGCTTCCGCACTAATATAATCTATTAAACTATGTTGTTTGTAAACACTTTTGGATGATGAATGGTTTATTTCTGTTATTTGACTATGTTAAACTCTATGAAGAAGTATAACTTATTTTACTAACTAAGTTTTTGATAATTATAAAATTTGCTGTTTCATATACTATATTTTTATGATAATTAAATTCAAAATATAAGACGGGTGTTACAGGATCACACCACGGCGAATGTAAAAAACCTATGCTTCCAGTCATGAAGACTCTTTGGAGGATCTTTGTTGCATGGTAAAACGTTCGCTGTTCGATAATTGAACGAGTAGAAGCAACATGTATATGAAACATAATAAAAGATATTGAACATGTCAACTGTTGGAACCAACCATTGGGCTTGGCATATAAACTCAAAATACGTCACATGAGGTAGGTCCAAAGCGTTGATGTGAGAGATGTGTAATCCATACCGGGAAAGGATTTCACCAAAAAACTTCGTCATCGGAAGACGAAAGTTCCCCTCCCAAATTAAAGCGGCATACAAAGTCATGTAGCCAGGAGGGGCGTTAAGAGCAGTATTCCTGGAAGTCAGAAACTGGGCTCCCCAGTCTGACGGGAATTTAAAACGTTGGCAGAGGTTATGGAACTCCTCCTCTTTCCAGTTAATCACTGCACGATCCGGCCCCGTTGGATCTTTGGGCCTAGATTATCTCTTCTTCGAACCACCAGGCTTAGTAGAAGTCGACATCTATTAAGAACAGATGACTGATCGGAGAAATAATAAGAAGTTAGAGGAAAGATGAAAAAATCTTGAACGAGGAAGAAAGAGAGAGGGAAAACACCTCCAAGGGTTTCCTTGTATTTATACCCATCGCATTTAATGCGATGGGGGAAACAAACCAGCATGTGGGGGGGACTCCACTAATAAGAGGGTGATATGTCAGGCGGGAAAACTAAATCGCCGCCTATTAAGGGCACGTGGCCGCCACGCGCCTGATACAGACGAAAAACGTGCCTGACACACTTGACGTGTCTCTACAAAAGCAACTATTCACCCTTGATGCGACAGCCACCTCAGACGGAAGCATGACAGTGACATGTGTCAGAAGTTAAATCTCACCAAAGCACAAAAATCGACAAAGGAAACTTCTCCTTGAAGAAATCGCAACAAATCTTCCATAAGCGTGCGCCAAAATTATGCACTTTTTTGGCTGTATTCTGTACGCCGAAGTCCATGCGCATTTTTAGCTCAATTATGTACGCCAAAACCCATGCGCTTTTTTGGCTCACTCTTGTACGCCAAAGCCATGCGCTTTTTTGGCTCAATTCTGTACCCTGAAACCCATGCACTTTTTTGGCTCACGTTTGTACGCCGAAGCCCATGCACTTTTTGGCTCACTTTTGTACGCCGAAGCCCATTCGCTTTTTTGGCTCAATCATGTACGCCAACTCCCCACGTGGTTTTGGCTCAATCCTGTATGCCAAACTCACACGCCTTTTGGCTTACATAAAAATTACTCCCACACAATGTGAATTTTTCTGAGTCCAGAATCCCTCCTAACTGATAAACTCACATGGGAGCCACACTTGTGACAACCCGTGTTTCCGAGGTTAGTTACGATCAATTGTTTCCACAATCATTATTACGTTTCTTTTTGCGATACGGTTCAACATGATATGTTAAGTCAATTTAACATGTCGATACTAAATAAAATACCTAAGTTAACGTGTTTAATTAAAATATTTATAGACGTCTCTGTTTACTCGAAGCTTATGACCCGATAACGTGACTTGATCTAACCGCCACCACTACTTGTTCCTTTGCAATCTTGCGGCCCGTTTTAGCAAACCAAACACCCTCGGCCCAAACCGAACTCACCTCCCTTGCCCCATGCGACACCAGCCCAAACAAACCAACTCCCTTCATTTTTAAATGGTCTTAAGCCAAGTTCGGCCAGGATAACCCCAAGCCGCTCCACCCTCTAAACCCTTTTTATTCATGTACGATCTGCATGAAACCATATTTCCCCACACAACAAAACCCTAAAGCGATCTCTATGCTCCTGCCCTCCCTCCGCTTCTTCTTGATCAGTGACACAAGGCCATAGTCCACCGAGTCGAACTTTGATTGGTTCTACATCATTCTTAACTTGGTAATCCTTATGTTATAGTTTTGATTCTTGATTAATTGTTCTTATCCTGGAAGCGATAAGAAAATTGGGTTTTCTTGAGTTTATAACATGTTATTTCAAAATGCGCTTCTAATGGCGCTGGAATCATGATTTTTGGACATCGTTTGCTATTTTAAATAAATTATTTTGTTTCAGCGATTAAAGCTGTGTTTTTCTGCAGATTTTAGGTGTTATGTTTTAAGTCATAACTGGATGAATACTTAGAGTTAGACCATGAAATTTATACTGTAGATGTTCTTAAGTGTCCGTGCAAACCTCCAACTCGAATTTCGTCGATTGGATAAATGAGGATTGTTAAATGAACTGTTTCGTGCGCTGCAGTCAGAAAGTGAGGAATCTGATTGTAGCTTAGTAAATAAATTTTATACATTTGTGGTAAAGAGTTAAACTCTAAATATTTAACACAAGACCAACCCCACTGAGGGGCATGTCCCATAAAAAACGTAAAATTTGAAATCTCGTGAGTACGGTAAACGGACACCCCAAAACAACCCATTTTCAGTAAATTGAGTTATGCATGTTTGTAAGTTTATAAAGGGTCGAATCTGCTATATTTGTTACTTTGCTTGTACATGCCTGCTGTATAAATGGTGTATCACGCGTTGTAGTGTATCCTATGAACATGTGCCTAAAACTACTCGGTAATGTAGTTGTGACAATTTGTATGCATGTCAATTGTTAGATGTGTGTAAGATTTGCGTGAATTACATAAACGACCTCTAATGTTCTTGGTGCCCATAATTGGAAGTGGTTGACCATACTAGCTCGCATAATCTAATTTGCCGAGCTAATCTAAGGTGAGTTCACACAATTTTACTAAACCATGCATTCCTAGTGGTTGGGAACGAAACGAACAATATTATCTCCTTGTGTGGGATACGGACAGTTATTTTACTATTTATACTACATGTCTTAAGCGGACTAACACTACAAATAAAAAGCCATATAGTGGCACACACTTTTAATGTCATTTAGGTTTTGTGTCACTAATTAAGGTTTTTAGCGGCACTTTACGTATGCCATATCTGTTCAATACATACATTTAGTGGCATTTACATTTTACGCCACTAATTTAGGTTTTTAGTGACACTTTGTGTATGCCATTAAAAATGTCAAACATTTTTTTTTCTAGAAATCTAACTCGTTTCCTCATTGAAGTAATAAAATTTTCTCTTCAATCATTTCCCTCCCGTTAAAATCTATTATCTTCCAACGGCAATTAAATCATAGCGATCACGAGATCTACGTGAGGACTCAAACTTGGGTATTCATATAAAAATAACATCTGAAATACAACACTTGTAATTTTTTATTTATATTTTTTTTATTAGGAATATTCGATTTTAATAATCCCAACTATTCGTCGTTGGCCGCCAACAGTCCCAACTTAAAAAATAACCACCGACAGTCCCAACTATTGACATATTGGCCACCAATGGACCCTGACTAACAGAACCCTAACGCCGTTAGTCTCTCGTCGCTGAAAAACCGTTTTTGGCCAGAAACATGGTTTCTAAAGGTCCAATCTAATGTTACAAAGAGGTTTGGGATGAAAATGTTAAGTTTTCCGGCCAAAAAAGTTGAGTTTTCCGGCAAAAGTAAGTTTTCTGGCGAAAAAGGAGTTTTCCAACGAATTCAATGATTAGGGCTTTTACTAGAAAAAGGTTCTTAAAGGTCCGTAATAAAGTTACAAAAAGGTTTGAGATGAAAATGTTGAGTTTTCCGGCCAAAAATGAGTTTTCTGGCAAAAAAACGTTTTTCCGGCGACCGGCGATCAACGATGTTAGAGTTCTGTTAGTCAGTGATGTCAAAAGAAGTAAGTTTGCCTTTTATTAACTGCTCTTACATCTTTGATAGCTATGGTAATCAAATCTAATCAATTTAACATGAATTGTGAAATTTCAAGTTGAGTATAGTTAGTTAGCTGATGTAGCGACAGTAAGTAGTAAGTGCTGGGAACTATGAAGTGGAAGTATGACTACTAAGAAAACGTTAACACGATGATTATTTAACTCGCATTAAGATTGTGAAAGAGATTCATGAACACAATGAAGATTTGAGTTTTTATTCATACACTTGTTAGTTTATTTGGGTTATATGTTTGATCATTAGACTTTGATCGACACTTATTAGACATTTGGAATCTTTGGAAGATTGATTGAACTTTTAATTGAAGTGATTATTTTACGATTTCTACATTTTACAATTTTGTTTTATTGTTTAATGTAAATAAATGATAATTGTAATTAACTAAAATTAATATGATAAACGTCAATGGCATTTAATTTGATGTGATTTTTGTGGCAAAAAATATGTGCCACTAAAAGCTCAAAAGTTTGTACTGGCAGATGAAATAGTGACACTAAAAGCCTAAAAACTTTATGCGACACATTGAAAAAGTGCCACTAAAAGGATTTAGCCTCAGCACTTCTTGTGGCACTTTTTTTTGTGTGCCGCCCATTCTTAAAAGGTTTTTAATGGCACTTTCTTGTTTTTCTGTGGCACTTTTTGCATGCCACTAGATGGCATTTTTTTTGTAGTGTAAACAGAACTCTATCTGAAAGTCCCTACACATTTTATACTGATTAATCGCCGAGGCCAAGGGCGAACGGGATATTAGTTAGTAGCGCTATTAGGTCTAACAAACCTCACACCATGCCGCAGAGGACGGGAGTGAACTATTATGCCTGTGCACTAGTCAATGATAATAGACATTGACGTGGGGCACAAAACATGACTACAGTTAGTTTCGGTATGGCACGGGTTTAATAGCTTAAAAAGGTGGGGTAGCTCCCCATGACATGTTATAAAACAGAGTAATTTAACAACTTACGTTTTTGGAACAACACTGATAAACTGTGAACTCGCCAACTTTATGTTGACACACTACTGCATGCTTGCAGATCTACAGGTACAGCTGTAGACGAACGTTGCAAACGAATGGTGTGTGTGTTGTTTGGAAAGTGGTACGTTTTGTTCATTTGTTTAAATTGTGGTTTCTAACTGTGATAAGTTTATTTACATTTCCGTTGCAAACATTACGTACATTTTAAAAAATTTTAAACTAAATCACCAATTGTATCATTTGGAATAGTTTTACACACTTCGTAAACGGTTAAAAAAAATTAGTGTTTGGATCCTGGGCAGTCGCATGTATCGCGGTAATACTCCGCATGTGAAAATTTTGAGGGTGTGACAGATTGGTATCAGAGCTATTGGTTATAATGAACTAGGTTTAAAATATAAAATATTTATATATGGAAACCAGACTATAACTGTGACAACCCTCAAAATTTCAGGTACTGTACAAATCAATTAATCTTAATTACGTGCTTAATGACTGTGCTTGATTACAACTGATAATTTAAACTGCTCTATGATTCTATATCATATATACATGCATCATATTTTATACAGTCACTCCATTCATTACACACCTACATTAGTGACATACTTGATGCACTCAGCACAATTGACACACTGAACGGTTGATTCAGAAATAATGCCGATAATACCAGCACATAGACAGACAATGTTTTATGGCCAGTATGATCCAGGGATAGAGCACTACACTGGTTTGGAGTGTAGGGAAGTGAGGACCATAAGACTGCGTCATTAGGTGATAGATATAATGCCGGGAAGTGCCTAAAACACGCGTTAATTACAGAATTCTGCTTTCTTTTATTAAATTCAGCATTTTATTGTACCAATAGAATACACAAATATAGCAGAGTGGTCCTGTATACTTTCCTAAGTGCCAGGAATGATTTCGTTACAAAAAGTTGCATAAAAGACGCTATGCGGTACAGTTTAACACTTTAACGGAACGATACGTAACCGAACAACCGGACAGTACCCGGGACACCAAAATTTTGACAGAAACATTACTGTATTATTCTTACATAATCATGGTCACAAAAATCCCCACACACTAGAGAAACATGGCATACACCCACAACTCTAGAAAATACCCTTAACCTCTTATTTACTTACCCACTAATTACCAAAATTTTACATTTGACCCCCCCCCCCCAACCGAATTTCAGCCCCATCATTACAATATCTTTTATTCAGATTTTATTTTTATTCTCCTTAATTTTGGTTGGCCAAAAGCTTAGCTAATCATGTCCCTAGGATGTTTAGGGTGGCCATGTGAGTTCCCAATGCCTCTATATCATCACCATATTCATCCCCCCCTCTCACCTCACACCTCTCTCTCTCATTTTCGGTCCCCCCCTAGCTGAATTCACCATCACCACCACTTAAACATCACTAACTTCTTCATACTCAAGCTCCATTCAAGCCTTGATGGTGATCCATGAAGGTGCTAGTCGAAAAGCGTTCAAGGAAGCTTTGATCTGATCTTGTCACCATACTTTTCTCACCATCATCTGATTTCTACCCTAGCCTTGTGCTAATAGTAAGTCTCTACACCTTGTTCCATCTTATTTTTAGTCAAAATGGGAAGTATGACGTTTATTTGTTTAAATCACAAGAAATAGAACCCTAAAAAATGAACATGGAACTTACATAAAAATCATACATAAAAAGGGTTGCATGAAGATGAAATCGGGTGGATCTTGGGTTTGGTTAAAGCATGCATAAGGTTTGATCATTAAATCATCGATAAACCATGGTTAGGGCCCTTATTGATGCGTTTTTAGTAACTTTTACATTGCAAACAGCATGCTGATTGGAATTTCCAGCCAACTTCAACAGGCTGTAACTGGGTCATTTTAAATCAAAAAACTGAATTTCTGGAGTTAAATTATGTATTTTTGAATAACCAAACAAATGACACTAGAATCGTAATTTTTCGAGATCGTTTACTATTTTTAAAGAATTGTTTTTAGCCAGCAGCTCAAGCTGAAATATTTCTGCTGAAAAAGTGGGTCGTATTCGGAGTCAAAACTTGAAACCTGAGCAGAATCAGCTCATGGGATTTTTACTGTAGATGTTCACTGTTGTTTCCGTGACCCTCCAACTGGAATTTCGTCGATCGGACTTACGATTGATTTTTAGGGAATTTTTCCGTAAAACTGCAATCAGAAGGTAACAAATCTGATTGCAGTCGAGTAAAAGAATTTTTATATAAAATTGGTAATGAACTGGTCCCCGAAATTTTTACACAATAAATTTTGGATTATATATGACATTCTGTAAAAATTTGAGAATTTTTGGAAAAGGTTAACTATTTTATAAAAATCCTCGAAAACAGTCCAGTTTTGAGTAATGAAGCTGAAATAAAGTAAGTAATGCTTTGTATGTCTAAATGTCGGTTTGATTATTGAGAACGACCTACGGGATATATATATATATAAAAGAAAATGATATGCTTTTAAGCATGGACACCTCTATTTACAAAGGAGACTATGGCGAAATTTTCCGAAAATCCTAACACTTAGTAAATATTTTCTGGACAAGCGTTTACTAGTATATTATAGACTATGTTTTTCAAGCATAAAACTCGCCATAATTTTTATAACGAAATACAGAGTATCGGACGTTGGTTTTATACAGGAATATGGTCAAATATGTATTCTCTAAAATGGGACTTAAAAATATGATTCCAATACGAACAGACATATGTAAAATATCCCATCCTTGGGAAGGAAATACGAATACACAAGCATGAGAAGTATTATTACGAAAATATTGAAGACACTTTAAAACATAACTCAAAGGCACTAATCAATACTAAGACAAGGCACGACCCGTTCGTCTAATAGACGTTAGACCATTGTAGGTAGTCGTGTTTGCTGAGGAGATTTGGGTTACGAGTACCGAAGACGCAATACTGTGAGTTCATGTCCCCCTTTTCTCTTAACTAGTTTCAGTTTTACATTACGGGGGTGAAATACATGTTACAGACATTTACAGACTTTTATTATGGTATGGTTAGCTTAAGGAGGGTTTTTATTACGCGAACATGTGAGTGGTGGGCACAACACTTAAGGCCATCAATCCTCATTGTAGGACCGAGGGACATTAGTGATAGATCTATTTGGGTGTAGCGAGCCCCACTCCTGAGTCCGCCGAGTGGACCATGAGGTGACTAAGTGCCCGACGCACAAATCCGCTAGGTTTGAGTCTTCCTTCATCACTTCACACTTATCATTGGCTTTGCAACCCAATGGTGGTCTCTTTTTCCTTAAATTGCTACATACCAGGGATTTTCATACATACAGACATTTTTACAAAGGTTTATACCTACTCACTTACACATGAACTCGCTCAACGTTATGTTGACTTTTCAAATTACATGTATTTCAGGAAACCAACGGATCTGGCACGGTATGCACGTATTTTCAAGTTGCGTTTGAATAAAGAAGTCATTCAGGGTTTAGAA
The DNA here is from genome assembly GCA_030545235.1 of Helianthus tuberosus. Taxonomy (NCBI): domain Eukaryota; kingdom Viridiplantae; phylum Streptophyta; class Magnoliopsida; order Asterales; family Asteraceae; genus Helianthus; species Helianthus tuberosus. The sequence continues at coordinate 141,496,290 of CM060359.1, read as the reverse complement.
GGTGTAACCTCTTCCTGGACGGGTTATATATACCTAAACCTGGTTTTGTTTAAAGTTTTTTTGCTAAGTCTTTATGAACTCAAATAAATCAAGTTAAGGTTTGTAAATTATTTTGTGATTGTTGAAAATGGGATTTTTCTAACTTTATTAATGGATGAATATCTCATGTTTTTATCATATAGCATTGTTATGATTGTTGTAATGGTATTAAGAAGTCACACCAAATAAACCACGCTTCCGCAAAAGACAGGGTGTGACAATAACCGTTCTTCAAGAAGAAACCACAACATCACACTTCAGATTTGCAAGGTTCGTCAGACTCAGCTGCTTACATGGTAATTTTACCATTTGACCTTTACTTGTGTATGATATATGTATAGATGTGTATACATATGTATATTTAGTATCTAACACCATAACTCATACATAAATTGAGATTGTAAACATGATATATCATAGGAAAGCATGAATTCTCCTAACCTTGATTCGACATCACAACACGCAACGTATTAGAAACCAGTTGTTCATAACCCTCGTCCACACCTTTTCTGATCTCAGACGAACCGACGCGATGAACATTTTGGACCTTGCTACGGATCCTAGAAGGAAGTCACGAGAGTGAAACGATGAAGGAGAGTTGTTCCCATATCAAAATTATTAGCTCCCTGTCACTTCCCTATTGGACCAACTCATTTTTTTTAATTTTATTCCCAGTTTAAAATTACGCTTTCGTCCTTCGTTTAAAATTACGTTTTTGCCCACAGCTCAAAATAAAATTATACTTTTGCCCTAGCTCAAAATACGCTTTTGCCCTCGGTTCAAAAACTCCTTTTTAATTTTGTTCCCAGTTTAAAATTACGGTTTCGCACTCCGTTTAAAATTACGTTTTTGCCCCCAGTTAAAAATAAAATGTTGTTTTTTCCTCTAGCTCAAAATTACGATTATGCCCTCAGCTCAAAATTACGTTTTCTCCCACAGTTAAAAATAAAATTATGTTTTCCCCCTAGCTCAAAATTATGATTTTGCTCTCAGTTTAAAATCATGATTTCGCCTCATGTTCAAAATATAATTCCGATTTTGCCCTCTGTACAGACATACATGTTATGAGAGAGAAATATTTACCTTATTGCCCCGCAACGCGGGCGGGGCAAAAACTAGTTTATTACATACAATACCATCCAAATGAATTGTTCTTCCTTTACTAGAAGCTAACTTACAAATGGATGTAGATCACTTATTCTTTCATCTTGACGTGGAAAACATCCAACAAAAACTTTGAAAAATCATTTTCTACGATTTTCCTAGTTGGTTTTAAAAGTCGATCCTCGGTTTGAATAATATGCTTTTGACATCATAGAATTAAAATGAAAACAAACTTCTAAGTACCACCACATTTATAGGGTCAATCACCAATCCCACTAAAACCATAAACCTCAATATTCTAGTAGTAATGTGATATCTATTTACTCGAATGATTATTCACAATAAAATAATTTGAATATGGATTTAGATCATTTTTTCTTTGATCGTGACTAGAATAACACTCCAACAAAGACTTTGAAAATTCTTTTTCCACAGAAAGAGACGGGTCTCTAATTTATTATATATCATCTTTCGCTCCTCAAAGTATGATACTGATATCGCAGAACTAATATGAAAAGTATACCACTTCATCAACTTTTTCTACTTCCGATCATGAGATCTTCCATGTTCCTCACCATTGCACTAGTCTTAACCTCTTTCTCTAATCTTTCACTTGCAACTGCTGAAGATGTTTCAAATCTACGGATTACTAATGAAGCATCTTCTCTTCTGAAATGGAAATCTAGCCTTGATAAACAAAGCCAATCATTTCTTTCTTCATGGGTTGGAAGCAACCCATGCTATGATTGGATAGGAATTGGTTGTAGTAACACTACAACAGATGGAGAAAATGTTGTAACAAGCATCCGACTATCGAATTCAAGCTTAAGAGGTACACTTGGTGATCTTGATTCTTTGTCTTTACGTAATCTTGAATCCTTGGATCTTTCACTTAACTCGCTCTCGGGCATCATTCCTCAAAGAATTGGGAATCTGAATTCTGTCAAATTCCTTAATCTTTCTTCTAATCAACTTACTGGACTCATTCCTTCCTCTATAGGAAATTTAACCAATCTCCAGTATCTTTACCTGGATAACAATACTCTTTCTGGGTCCATCCCATCTGAACTTGGCCGGGCCCGGGACCTCATAGATCTCACGCTTAGCAAAAACCTATTAAATGGTACCATTCCGTTTTCGTTCATAAACTTTAGTAGGATAGAAAGGATCGAAATCAATGATAACAATATATCCGGCTCCATTCCTGAATATTTTGCAAACTATACTCATCTTGAACAGTTGGACTTGGGTAAGAACAATTTTAGTGGTGTCATACCATCTGAACTTGGAAAGAGATCAGCCCTTGTTCACTTGAAATTGTTCATGAATAATCTTATAGGTCCCATTCCTAGGGATATGAATCTAACCAAGATGGAAGTGTTTGCAGTAAGTAGAAACATGCTCTCTGGTCAGTTACCACACAACATATGTGCTTCTGGACGACTTACACAATTATGCGCGTGCTACAATCGCTTCTCAGGGTCTGTACCAAAAAGCGTAAAAAACTGTAGCAGTTTGGTCAGAGTTCGCCTTCAAAGTAACCAACTAACTGGAAACATTTCTGATGATTTTGGAATATACCAGGAGTTGGATTATATAAATTTGAGCAACAACAAATTGTATGGTGAGGTGTCTAGTAATTGGGGTTTTTGTCCTAAGTTAACTAGCTTACAGATATCAAACAACAATCTGTCAGGAAAATTACCAATAGAGCTAGGAAGAGCAACACGATTAGGTGAGCTTTATCTCTCATCAAATCATTTAGTTGGTAAAATCCCAAAAAGCCTTGAAAGATTAAGTTCATTGATGAAGTTGTACTTGGACGATAATTCGTTATCAGGTACAATTCCTTCGGAATTGGGAAGTTTGGACAACTTGGAAGTCCTTAACTTGGCAAAAAATTCTTTTACTGGCCTGATCCAAGAAAAGCTAGGAGAGTGCTTAAAGTTAAGGAGTTTGAATCTAAGCGGTAATAGATTTGAGGGAGTTATTCCTGTACATATTTCCAAGTTGGACAAGTTAGAATTTCTTGACCTTAGTGAAAATAGTTTGAGTGGGAATCTACCACCACAACTTGGAGGTCTAAAGGCACTAGAAACAATGAACCTCTCCCACAATAGCCTCATAGGCTCCATTCCAGCAACTTTTATTCAGATGTTAAGCTTAACCACAGTTGATATATCTTTCAACCAGCTAGAGGGCCCACTTCCAAGTATGCGCGCATTCGAAGAGGCTCCAATGGAGGCACTTAGGAATAACAAGCTGTTATGTGGAAACAACACAGGGTTGGACTGTCGAGTGGAACGAAGAAATCAAGATAATGGAAACAAGTTTCTGAAGGTGTTGCTTATCATAGTACTTCCATCTTTGGGATGCATGTTGCTGCTGGTTGTCATTATATCTAGCATATTCTTTTATCTCCATAAAAAAAATCCAAATGGTACTAGTAGGACACAAGAAATAGAAGCAAAGCCTTTTACAATCTGGAGCTATGATGGGAAAATGGTCTATGAGAACATCATTAATGCAATAGATGACTTTGACCCCAAGCATATTGTTGGGGTTGGTGGATTTGGAACTGTTTATAAAGCAGAATTGTTATCAGAAGTATTTGCTGTGAAAAAATTCCATGCATCAGAAGATGACAAGATGCATAATTTCAAGAGTTTTGAAGCCGAGATACGAACATTGACCGAAATACGTCATCAAAACATTGTAAAGCTATATGGATTTTGTTTACATCCACGACACTCGTTTTTGGTATATGAGTTCTTGGTAGGAGGAAGCTTAAGGATGGTACTCAATGACATGAAACGCGTTGTTGACTTTGATTGGGAAAAACGGTTGAGGGTTGTTAATGGCGTTGCAAATGCGTTATCTTATATGCACCATGATTGTTCACAACCGATTATCCACAGGGATTTGTCAAGCAACAATGTTTTACTGGATTCCGACTGGGTTGCTCATGTATCTGATTTTGGCACAGCAAGGGTATTAGATCAAGACTCATCAAACTGGACTTCATTTGCCGGAACAGTTGGTTATGTTGCTCCAGGTACTCTTAAATTACTATGAGTAACTATTTAAACATAAATTTGAAACAAATAGTAACTAATTACTGAACATTTATGTGCAGAACTAGCATATACAATGGAAGTGAGTGAGAAATGTGATGTTTACAGCTTTGGGGTACTAACACTAGAAGTTATAATGGGTAAGCATCCAGGAGATTTCCTCACTTGCTCACCTGACATGAATGGCACATGTCTTACTAAAATTCTGGACGAACGGTTACCTACACCGTTGGAACAATTAGCTAAACAACTGGAATTACTCGTTGAGGTTGCATTCTCATGCCTACAAAAGAATCCTCACTCTAGGCCATCAATGCGGGAAGTTTCTCTTGGTTTGTCAGTCTAGACTGGTGCTGCTAAAAGGACCATGATATCCTCCTGAACCGTGGAGAAGATTGTTTTCTTGAGATCTTGATAACTACATATCTACTTAAGTTTTAGATGATGATTTACAATAAACTAAATCTACTTATTGTTACTACATATATATAGTTATATTTTAGATGATGACAGTAAACTACATATCTACTTATGTTATAGATGATTTGATGCAATTTTTTTTCTAGATTTAAGGCAATTTAAGTTTCATTTTAATAAAGTCAACTTTCATGAGGCACTACTAGAAAACTACAACTATTCCTACCAAATTGCATACACATTTCCTACGAACGAAAATGCTGACACTTTTCCCACGAAATTCCTACGAACAAGAAAGGGTTTTAGTTTTGTGACCAAAAAAGCGACGAAAAAGCCACAAATTGTTATGCGTAGGAAAAGTGTCAGAGATTTCCCACGGATTTCCCACGGAATTCGTTTTCATTTTAACTATTAGTCGGCAATTCGTAGGAATCGGTGTGCGTAAGAAATGTGTCGGAAATTTTCGACGGAATTCCGACGGAATTCGTTTTTATTTTAACGATTAGTAGGAATCCAATTTATCGTAAAAAAATATTCATAATAAACAAAATTAATGATATTAAAATATAAATTTTATTATTTAATAAAAATATATGTTATTTCTAAATTGATTCCGTAGGATGTGTGTTGGAAATTCCGACAGATTACTCACGGAATGGATAATTTTTTTGTAATATACATATATATTATTTTTTAAACATATTTATATAATTGATTTAACACAAATTTTTTAAAAATAAATATTCCGTGGGAAATGCGTCGGAAAGTTAAGAAAATTAATTCCGTGAGAAATAAGTGGGAGAATTCTAACCAAACATTTGTGTGGGAAATGAGTAGGAGAATCCGTAGGAAATGCGTCAGAAAAAAATTACCCACGAGCATAATTCCCACAGCCCATTTTCGTGGGGAATCCGTGGGTAAACGCAGTTACCCACGGATTTCCCACGGAAATTGACGTAGGAATAGCAGCAGTTTTCTAGTAGTGAGGGGTATAAAACCAAGCTTTAAAACTTTGTTTTGAAGACGTAAAATAGAGTAACACACATGAATTCTAGCAACTTCAACATGTCGGTAGTACAACTATTTCTTTGGCTATTGTACCTGCAAGAGATATGAGATCTATATATGAGTAGAGAAGTAAATCTATTTCAAGAAACCATGTCGAACATGAGGCCTCAACCATTCTCCATCTTCCTCTTATTATGCTATATTATTTACTTTGTAATTTGAATCTAGTCTAGTTTTATTGTGTTTATCTCCTTCTCTTATTGTGTTTATTATATTATGAATGGTATCAACCAACAAGTTTAAAAAAATAATATCCATTCGTGAATTTTCCATACGACTAACTTTCGATTCAAACAAGTTATACGTCAAGACAGTTTCCTATGTGTAATTATGTGCGGAATCCAAATCAACACATACGCCAATCAAACACATATGCAAATAAACTTTTCAGCTTAATATCATTAATCAAAAACACATTTTCAATGTCTGGATCTAACACACATTATGAGAGGATTTGACTTTGAGAGATCTAGAAAAGTTGTGAGTGATTGTATATGATTGGGTATATATTGTTGCAAGTCCCAATCACTAAGGATTTTGCTTAACGAATGAGTCCAATCGCTAGCCCTGGACTCAATCGTTTACATCCCCAAACAATTGAGTCCCCAATCACTTTAAATCACCAAGTTAACAAATGTAACATACAACCAAACCAAGCTATTCTAGACTCGTTTTCACACCTTAACACCTAAAACCCGACTACCTACCAACGATAGACATCAAAGTGCATCTACAAACTCCCCCTTGGATATAGCCGGTAGTCAGAGTCTTCGATCTTCATTTCCATTTGCTTCTAGTGTGTATCTTGAAAGCAAAACATACACGAATCACATGCTGGAACTTCAAAGCATGATCTATATCCTTTGTCTGATCAAATATCGGCATTTTCTATAATCTTTTAATGCCCTTCTCTGATAAGTTCACCAACTACATAGGATTGAAGATCCTAACAGTTTGGTTTCCATCCTTCAAAACAATCACAGCTTCACGCATTCTAGAATCATAATACCACCACTTTAGTGATTCACAAAAGTCATGTTCTATCTTCTTGAACGATAACTTCTTCATTTCATACGGATGTTTAAACTTCAAAACCACCTGCGACTTCTTGGTTATTGGGTGAACTTTCAACTTCGATATAAATCTCTTCGGACGTTGAGGCTTGATGTTGATATACTTTGTCACACCCTCAAATTTCCACGTGCAGAGTACCACCGCGAGGCGTGTGACTGCCCAGGATCAAGCCACCAATCACATTGAACATTTAATATAAGTAAAATAAAAACCATCACCAATGCGATTAGTGACATAACGTTTAAGTCTAAAACATAATAAGTTTTAAATAAGTTCCAAAACATAGCAAGTTCAACAAAATAAAGTTTGAGCGTTTAGCGGAAGCGTTAAGTTCATAAGTAGCTTAAAAACATAAGTTCAAAAGTAAAAATCCGATAACGGATTCTAGACGGCCACCACAACGCTCCAAGAAAACTCCAGCACAACATCTACGGACCTGCAAGCATGCAGTAGCGTATCAACAAAAAGTTGGCGAGTTCACGGTTTTTCAAAAATGCTTTTCTTGTTTTTCCCAAAAACATTTGTTTTACAAGTTACCATGTTATCCAGAGTATGAAGTGGGAATCCCATCCCATAATGAATTACTAAATTGTGCAGATACCGAAACCTTGACGTAATTATTGTTTGCCCCAGATCAATGTTCTACCATCATTGACCTATGATTCCAGATAATAGTTCACTACCTGCTCCCAGCACGGTGTGAGGTTTGTCAAACCTAATAGCGCTATCAACTAATATCCTGTTCGCTCCCCGCGATTAATCGGTATATATGTAAAGGGACTTTCGTGGTAAAGTTTTCGTTTAGTATGAAGTTCCCGATCTCGGGAATACACGTTTTGAGTTATGAGTTCCGTTAATTTCCCATACCGTTACCTTGGTAAATCTATGAAGTTCCCAAATCACCGGGAATGCAAGCTTTTAGTAAAAGTTGTGAACTCACCTTAGAGTGCTCGGTAGACAATAATGTTTATCCTAAACTTGGTCAACCGCGTCCTATAACGGTTACCACTTGTTAGGACCGTATGCAAGTAGTTCACGTATAACACATAGTTCATACACGTATCAAGTAACCATGTATTTCACACATTTTCACATGTAGCGTACAAGTAATACTTATCACGTATGTTTATAAGAACACCATATGTGGAAGCAGTAGCAGTCACTCTCAGTACATAATTAAGACAAGCAGTGTGATTCGTTTCCTATACATAGATTTCCTACTACTTTTGTGCGGCCCACTAAATGGGCTTTTGTAGTCCGAAACATCCATAAGGCCCAAATGCATAAAAAATGATTTGTATTTAGTGAGTGATGGAAGGGTTTTGTGCCACCAGTGATAAAATTACATGAGGCAAGTGGTGGGGTCAGACCATATAATATGCGACTAATAATCAAGTTGTACGATTGAACCTCTTTTGTGCGATCATCAGAAGTGTGGAGAACAAAATGGTGGGGCCAGGTTTTAAATACATGCTCAGAATTAGGATATGCAAAATAAGTGGTGGGACGGTCCCTCGAGTGTGCTATTGGAATAAGAAAACAATAGTGGGGCCGGCTTTTTTATTTGTGCGATTCTCAAATTCTCAAATAAAGAAAACAAGGGGTCTGTATATTTTCAAAAAGGAATATTTGTGCGATCATAATCAATAATCAAGGGAAAAGATCAAATAAAAAGTTTATTTTGGCTAGGAAGTGTAGGAAGCAATAGGATTAGGACATATGACAACATTTAAAATAAAGAAAAAGGGTATTTTAGTCAATCCAACCCTTTCTTCTTCCTTTTCAAAACCCAGTAATTTCAAAACCCACCATTTTCAAAACCCACCATCTTCAACCATTTCTTCACTTTCTATCTCAATAATCACTACATTATAGTGCGATTTTCATCACCAATCAATGATTCAAACACCCGATCAACGTGTTCTTCAGCTTTTTTGAAGAAAACCCAGTTTAATTTCATAAAAATCTCGTTTTTCCGGTGATTTTGGAGATAATCACTCGATTCGTTCGATTCGAGCGCTGATAAGTGTTTCAATCATTCAAACTTCGTCAATTGTTGAAGAAATCACTTCGATCCATGTAAGAAATTCTTTAATTTCATTTTTACGATTCGGGTTTTTGATTTAGTCATTGCGTTTTACAATCTTGGCGGGGGTCCGGGGGCAGCGCCCCTGGTAGCGGGGTCCAAGGGGCAGAGCCCCTGGCTGGGGTTGAGAAAAATTAATTGCTGTAATAAAAATGCATCAGAAAAATTAATTTTCTGTAAATTGCCTCTGTAAAACTGCATTCGTAGACAGTTTTTTATCTCCTGCTTTCTGGTTCAGACAATTCACATACAAAACTGCATTCGTAGACAGTGTTTCTGGTTCTGTAAACAACAGGTTCTGGTCATTGCGTTTTAGTTAGATTCTGGTTCTATGAACAACAGTTTCTGGTCATTGCGTTTTAGATAGATTCTGGTTCTGTGAACAACAGTTTCTGGTCATTGCGTTTTAGACAGTTTCTGGTTCTGTGAATAACAGTTTCGGGTCATTGCGTTTTAGAAATAAAACATTTTTGAAGTGTTTTTACTCATTGTGTTTTAGGTAAACACATTTTTATGTGTATTCAGTTCATTGCGTTTTAGAGAGAACAGTTTCTTTTGTGTTTTTAGGCAATTGCGTTTTAGAAATAAGACATTTTTATGTGTTTTCTGGCCATTGCGTTTTAGAAATAAGACATTTTTAAGTGTTTTCTGGCCATTGTTTTTTAGAAATAAGACATTTTTAAGCGTTTTCTGGCTATTGCGTTTTAGAAATAAGACATTTTTAAGCATTTTCTGGCTATTGCGTTTTAGAAATAAGACATTTGTAAGCGTTTTTGGTGCGTTGCGTTTTAGAAAAAGTCATTTTTACGTTTTTTTTTCATTGCGTTTTACGCAACTGGGTTTTCAAAATTTTTTTTCGAAAATATAGCAATAGTATACTCGTTTTAAAGATAAAAAAAAACGCTCGTTTTTTTGGTGCTATTTTTATAAAAAAATAATGTCGTATGAAAAAGTTATTAACGTTTAAAAAATGGGGGGGGGGGGGGGGATTGGAGGAGAGAGAAACTGCTGGATTGACTAGAATGCCCCTAACAAACCCACGCACCTCTTTTTTTTTCTTCAATTTCATTCATTTAATCTTAGCCCTTGATTAACTAAATGGATGGTCAAGATCATTTCCTAGCCTTTCTAGCCAAATAAACTTTATAATTTATATTGTATCTCCACCCTCATAATCAATTTGTGACGACCTGAATAAAACAACAAGGTGGGACCTGGTCCTCTGAATTGTGCGATCCATTTTCAAATTATCAAACGATTAAGTGGGGCCAGTTATAATGTGCTACCATTTGTAATTTGTTTTGTGCGACCGACATACACTGTTCGAATTTCATCAAGTGGGTCAGCCTCTTAAATGTGCTACCAGCCAAAAAAAAAAAAAAAAGAGAAAGAAACATTCCTTCCATGCTTCATTATTTTTTTTGGCACTACTATACACACCCCCCCTATTACTAACTACACCCCCTCCTCTCACATAACTTACAGGTGGGGCCTGCGTGGGACCGACAGTTTCCTCTCACAAGGGGGGTGTGGTTAGTAATAGGGGGGTGTGTATAGAATGGGCCTTTTTTTTTAAGGGTGACTTTTTCATTATTTTCTATGCTTCATTATGGATCGACTAAAAAAGACAAAACATTCACACACAATTTCAAATCACAAAATATTCATGCGAGTTGTACCATACGTATGTCTGCTTGTACCCTCCATGAAACCCACATAAGACCTTCAATTTACAGTATCATCTTTTTAGTTAACCTGATTTTCTCCTATCACTACATTAAATCATCATAGTAATATCTCTATCACAAAGACTCTTCTGGTTGCACTCACTATGAGGATGCAGAATCATCATTCTAGAACTCAGCTTTCCTTCCTATTCATGTTTTTAATCACTTTCGATGATCATATAAGCAGTAAATTCGTTCATTCAACTATTACCATCATCTTTCTTAATACTATGAACCATCCTAACAATATTACAATGTGCATGACCAGGTTGTACCCTATGTTGGTTCAGTTCTGTTCTAAACATAATCAAACATGAAAACATACCTTTGATTGCATCAGCACAGGCTAGCAGAGAATCCAGATGGAGTCGCAGCAATTAAGGTTTGACATGATTGTCATCTTGGTCTGGTTCCTCCTTAGGGTGCTGACTGATGATGGTGAAGATGAGAACCGAATAGGGGATTCGGTTTAGGAGAGGAGGTCGAAAGTTGATGTTATGACTAATGGGGTGTTTCTAATGTGTAATTGTCTAACCCCTTAACCTCCACATAATTCTCCTTATATAAGCACCCAGGAGGAAACCCTAATTAGTTAATAAGGGTAATATGGTCCATCAACAATTACCAACTAATTATTTAATAGGATTGTTATATATTTTGATCTATATAATGTAAATGATTATAATGGCTACAGATTAAATATTAATACGTAATATATTTAATCTTACATTCTCCCACTTAGCCGAGTAATCATTTACTATGAGTATTAGATAAGCCTGATCAGGAGTTAACACTCATTTTAGCCTTAAACAAGTACTATAGCAGAGAAATACAGCCGTTGAATCATTATGCGACTCAGGACCCCCATTAATCATACTATAGCCTTAATTTAAAACCTAATCGTCATGATCAAAATACGCATAAGCCCTTTGTTTGATTTGTAACTTTATTTGTCTTATATGCCATTATGTCGACTTGACATATTCTTAGAGACGTACAAAATCAAACTGATGAGGAAAAATTAACTAATACTTAGTCATTCATAGTACGATATGCAGTTGCGTATGGCCATTAACTAATACCCGTCTATGAGCTCTCTTAATAAGACTTATGGGTAATAGCCCTTCAATTATAGGATCCTTAAGCATATCATGAATGTATTCGATACTAAACTTAGTTTCCTCAATTCGTTCATAAACGAATAATTAATTGCGTATCGAAACTTAATGCAGCACCTCTTGAACTGTTACTGTTCAAGGAGTCATGGTAGCTGACTTTATCACACTAAGTCTTCAAAACATTATATGGAGTTAATAAACTTATGAGTCCACTGATAAACTTCCAACAACATTTAGTGACTATATTATGTCGTTATAACTTAGGTTGTTAATATCAGTGCATTATAACTCCTCCATGAAATAGGTTTTGTCTGCTGACATAAGGATATACCCGAAATTACATTTTGTCATCTTTGAATATCTCAAAGTTAAAACAATAAACCGGTTTTAATTCTCACTTCTTCTTTAAATTATAGTCTCTCATTTCTTTAAAGATATTATAATACTCCATTAGATGCTACACATTAATCTAGACATATCTAGTGTGTTGCAATGTGAGTAATATCTAAATGAGTATAGACTTAGACTTAAACTTACATAAGGCTTCTAATTAATGAAGCATAAAGAAATAATCTCATTTATCCTATTATCCTCTAAAGGAGAGCAGTATTGTTTGTTACATATGTAAGGACCCATTTAATGTTAAACTTATGGAACGATACTATTGTCCCATTGAGTCTATCTCAGTATGTTATGATATCAATCACGTAAGAGATATCTCTGAGATTTGTTATATCAAAGTTTGTGTTAACAATGCTTTGACTTATGTAACATATACCTGTCAAAAGAATATCATCTATATAGACAAGTTTATCTTAGTTGCTCCCACTCATTTTGAGGTAGGTACATTAATCCACTTGATTTTTGATGAAAATAATTACGTTAAGATTTCATCACATTATGATGTTTGCATTAACCCATACATGGATTTTATTGACTTACAAACAAAGTGTTCTTTAACCTTCAGTTTGGAACTTTCAGGTTGTTTTATGAACATGTAAATATGTAAGCCATTTGTTAAGGAAAATTGTTTTTAATGTTCATCTAATGTAGCTTTAAACTATTATAAGCTACTAGAACAGTGATGATCCTCAAAGAAAACTTTGATAATTTATCTCTTCCTGAGTACAACCTTTGACAATCAATCAAGCTTCTTCGTGTCTTAACGCTTATATTAGGATTTGGTTTAGTTATGAACACTCTTAGGTAATTCAATCAAATCCCAAACGTTATACGAACACATAAAATCAGTTTTACTAGAAAACTATTTTATTCCATTTAGAAGATTGATTGACACTAATGGCTTAATTTGAAGAGATAGGATCAGCAAACATAGCAAACATTTCCAAAATCCATTTCAACTTCAATTTGGGAGGTTATGTAATCATCAAAGTTAGTAGGCTTTTAAACCTAGATGACCTCCTGAGTTGATTATTGGGTTCATTAGAAGTTTCAGTTTTATGGATTAGCTCTTGGTTAGGTTGCTATCATTTTCAGGATTCTAAGTTTATAAGAGTTGGTGCAGTATGGTGTACAAGAGGTGTAATCGGAATTAAATTTGGAGTGAAATTTAATGACACTCTTCCCCCCGCCTCTTGTATTCCTTGCAAATCATAATAAGGACTTTGACTACTCCCACTAACCTTAGAAATCTTTAGGAACTCAGCATGCTTAGGGTCAATATGTAACGACCAACAAATTCTAATAGAGAAACAAGTTAATGACGTCAGTCGTTGTAGTTTCTCTTGTTGAGGATTATGTTAGTTCAGGAAAGAAATCTAAGTGTGCCCACAATTAAACAACAATGAAACTTTTGTAAGAGTGGCATTAGATTTAAGGAGATAAGTTTTGATAGAACAGTGTCATAATGGAGCAGTGTCTTGTATAAGAGGTGCAAATCTAGGTAATGTAAAATTTTCACTCCTCACCTCTTGCAACTATTGCAAGTTATTATTAAGACACTTAATGCTCCCACTGATCTTTGATATCTCTAGAAATGCTACAAGAGAAGTTTCAATGAGGTACGTGACGTGGGAATCTATCACATATACGTTAGACTTTATTTGATGTCTTTAATGTCCAGATATCAAAAGAAACTTTAGGGACATATCTAATAGAAATCTTATTAAGTATACATATGAATAGATTTCTTCTAAGACTGTGGGCCATATGCGACAAAATTTAGATACAAGTTGATAGTCTTTTAAATGATAAATGAATTATGTCTGAATATTCCATTTTGAATAAGTTCCACGAATGTCAATGAATGACTTATGATGGACCCATACTTATTCCTTAAGCCAAATAATATTTAGGGCTATAACATCATGATTTAAAATCACTTAGAATGAGATTAAATGGAAAAAATCATCCTCATTAACCATGTCATGATTTCTCATGAATTTTGGTTATAATGGATGAAATTTATAAGTCTCATTTTCCTTTTGTCAAGTTCTCATTTGCATGATAACAAAAGTTGTGAAAATGTAAGGTATCATCTAGTTTCATTTTAGTAATGTTTCTATCCAGATATTTAGAACAAATAAGATGAGAGTTTAAGATAAGTGTGACTTTATGTTGACTATGCAAACCTCACAACCTTCATGACATAGCCTAAGTAATGATACTGTACTCTGATTAATAATCAGAACTTGTAATGTATCGAAAAGCTTTGTTAGAAGACTGCTTATTATGGTTCTTATAGCCTTAACAATTTATTTTGTCACTAACTCTCATGTTAATTATTTTTCAAGTTCTGGTAAGGAAACGTATGGAACTAGAGTCAACTAATCATGTGTTAATTGGAATATTGAAATTACCAGACTTAAATATCATTAATAAGTGACTATCTAATTAATTTACCCAACTGTTCTTTAGAATAATGGATAGTCTCGTTGCTTATGTCTAGCCTAATGACATAGTTATGCAGTGAGATTTTCCCTTGAAGAACCTTAAAGTTGGAATTAGCACTTGTAATTTGTCTATGGACCTTAGAACAATCCTCTTTTAAACGTTTTAGTGGTTGTAAGGTGAGTAACAACTTATTTTTCCAGCTTCAAACATTTATTTCTTTGTACATATGTTGCTTATCAACACACTCGTTATACTTTGGTATTTTGAGTGTTGTAGTTGATTTATAATGCATCAAATTGTACAAGTGAAAATCTTAGTATGTAATGTACTGGAAAAAATGTACTTATTTCCATGCGTAAGCCCTTAACTTTATGGGTCATGGTTTTGTACATTATAATGTATTCACATATACCACTTAACGTTATAGTTTAGAGTTTCAAATTAAGGCATGCATCTTAGGAGTTCTAGTGATTCTTCCATAAATAAAGATTAGTCTCAGGAAAGACTTAATCTGGAATAACTTTAGTGATAGCATTTACGTTAGAGAGTTCTTGATTATCATAATAGACATCATGGTCGATTTGTCCTATTCATCATGCTCTAATTTTTCTTCTTTATAATCTTTATCAGAAGAGAGCAATAGGATTATCGTGTTTTAAGAAATAATCAAGGATTTAATTTAAGAGCTAATTCTAATAGAAACTTTAAATAAAGCAAACATTTTAGGTTTAAAAATTAGAGTGGATGAGATATATATAGAAGAAAATTATAGTGAGTAACATTATGGGTACTAAGAATAAGGCAGACGAAATGATCATAAAAACTTAATTAAGGATCATTAATCTAAGGATCATTATGTGAAGAGATTGTGATATGTCTATTACTAACATCAAAATAATAGACTATTTAAAGTTCTACTTAGACGAAGACAAATCAGCTTTGGCCAGAAGTGTAATCATTTAAGCATGTGTGCAAAGTGTTTGTGACAAATCAGCTTTGGCCAGAATTGAAACAATCACTTTAGTTATGCACTCGTTGAGTATGCCATCTATGAATGAATTAAATCAGCTTTGGCCAGAAAATAAGACATTCATGCTTATGATGCACACACAACATAGCTTTCATAATACTTAAATGATAAGTAGATGTATCAAGTCAGCTTTGGCCAGAAATGATATATCAAAAGCTCATTCAAGTAAAGCCATTTTGGTTTTGTAAAACATTATTTGATCCTTATTAATTAACTAAGTAATTACAAAAACCAATTATTTAATAGCAAACCACCCGTTAGCGCGTGAGTTATGAGATCTCGAGTCATGAAAGACTAAAACACTTATGGTCTCGAGTCGCAACTTTATTCTCGAGTCATGAAAGACTAAAACACTTATGGTCTCGAATCGCAACTTTATTCTCGAGTCATAATCATGGTCTCGACTACTGTTTTATGAGATCTCGAGTCCTTATGAGGTCTCGAGTCGCAACCATGGTCTCGAGTTGTGACCTTGTAGTCTCTAGTTGTAGCTTTATGGTCTCGAGTCGCAACCTTATGGTCTCGAATTATGACCTTATGGTCTCGAGTTGAGACCCTTGTCTCGAGTTGTAAAGTCTGAAGCCCTTAGTGAAAACCTCAGTGGTCTCGAGTCGAGACCTTATTATCTCGAGTCGAAATCGTTGTCTCGAGTTATACACATTTGAGAACACTTATGATTTCTAGTCGAGTTCTTGTGGTCTCGAGTCGAGACCTTGGTCTCGAGTGGTTAAAAAATTATCTCGAAACTTCCTGTTAACAGCTGTGAATGTGAAGCATAACTGAAAATTCGAAATTGTTAGGGATTTTGTGATAATGTTTCCTATTTTAGTGCTGATCTGATTTTACCAAATATTTCGAAAAACATAATCTGTTTATCTAATAACAGATTTCGAAAATCTTTAGAGGACAAAATCAGATCAAAACAGGAAAAACACTTAATAATCCGAATCGTATTCCAAAACATAAAGGAAACTTCGAATTTTCTAAGAACATATTATGAACCCTAAAACCATAAAACATGATTCTGGAAACCCGAAATCTGAAAATTTAATAGTCTTATACAGATTTCGGAATATTTGTTTTACCCATATTGATTTCGAAACGAACATATGATAGATCTTTGATCCGAAAATAGTGATTTCGGTCCAAGACCCAAAACCATCAGTTATGTTTACGAATTTATTCAAAAAATTATGTTTTCATGATTTCAATTCCAGAATAATGGATACGAAAACAGAACTGACTAATCAACATATGCTCTGATACCACATGTTGGTTCAGTTCTGTTCTAAACATAATCAAACATGAAAACATACCTTTGATTGCATCAGCACAGGCTAGCAGAGAATCCAGATGGAGTCGCAGCAATTAAGGTTTGACATGATTGTCATCTTGGTCTGGTTCCTCCTTAGGGTGCTGACTGATGATGGTGAAGATGAGAACCGAATAGGGGATTCGGTTTAGGAGAGGAGGTCGAAAGTTGATGTTATGACTAATGGGGTGTTTCTAATGTGTAACTGTCTAACCCCTTAACCTCCACATAATTCTCCTTATATAAGCACCCATGAGGAAACCCTAATTAGTTAATAAGGGTAATATGGTCCATCAACAATTACCAACTAATTATTTAATAGGATTGTTATATATTTTGATCTATATAATGTAAATGATTATAATGGCTACAGATTAAATATTAATACGTAATATATTTAATCTTACACCCTAGGCTTGCGCAGTTGTACACTTAAATGAAAACCCAGCTTCAAGACATTAAAAACACAGATTTACTTATTCAAATCATGAATATCAATGTGATATAGAAGCATTTACGTGACTCATCATTATCCTTAATTGGTTAACATATATAACAGACAATTATTCTTCATTTCTACACATTCAAATATGCAAAACCCAAGTCAACACTTTTAACATGAACAGAGGCACAGAGCAAACGTCAATCATCAACTTTCACGTTATGACAAACAAGTTTTACACGGAAACAAGTTCCCGATTGTATTCTATGTATATTAAGTTGTACGTTTCCATTGAAGCACAGCTTTATAACTTCGTTAACCAGAGTTTTTTTTTTTTTTTTTTTTTTTTTTTTTTTTTTTTTTTTTTTAAACTTTATTTCACACATTATAGTACACATAAACATATTTATTTCCTATTCAAAAAGAAAAAAAAAAAGATCACGGTCACTGTATAACTCATGGAACGGACATCATTAACATCAAGCAAAACTCTTACGAGTGGTAGTGTTCTAACCTGATTTCGAAGTAGTGTGTGTGTCGGAGGAATGAATCGGAAACAGAGCTCCGGGCTGAGTAAGTGTGAGTTATCGGCGGTGCAGTCGGAGCGTCGAGAGCTGCCGGAGGTTGGACGGAGAGCACCGGCGCCGCCGGAGGTTTAACCGGAGACGAAGGAGTTGAGTATGTTAAGAAGGAGATGTTATCGGCGTCGTACAATCGGGACGGAGGTGATGATGGTTTGTTGTTCGAAATTGCCTCGGAGAAGAAGATGACCAAACAAGGAGATATTTCCAAAGGGTATACATTATTGCCTATTTGGACACCCTTCAAGACGCCTCGTATAGACCTATACGAGGCGTATAACATTTTTCAATTTCCAAGAGAATCTCTGATTATATCATATTTTGTCTTATTTGCCTCGTATACGCCTCGTATAGGCCTATACTGGGCGTCTAGACGAAAAAAGACAATTTAGCCCCTGATTTAGGCCTATACTAGGTGTATATAAAGGGTTTTTTTTTTTTTTTTTTTTAACAAACATTTTATACAATATTAATCGTTTTAGCAAACTTTTATACAAAAACAAGTTTTTTATTTTAAATAATTAATATTAGGACCCCTCGTTGGTGTTTTTTTGAGTTGAAAATGGATGTTTTGGTAGGGTAATTTGATTGATTTTTGAGGGTGATGTTTTTTTGAGTAAAAAAATGGGTGTTTTGGTGGGGGTAATTTGAGTTGTTTTTTAAGAAAATAAAACTTTTCTTAAAAAACAACTCAAATTACCCCACCAAAACACCCATTTTTTTACTCAAAAAACATCACCCTCCAAAAACAATCAAATTACCCTACCAAAACATCCATTTTTCAAAAAAAAAAAAAAAAAAAAAAAAAAAAAAAAAAAAACCAACGAGGGGTCCTAATATTAATTATTTAAAATAAAAAAAAGAGTAAACTGCTAAAATCGTCCCTGAGGTTTGACTCAAATTGCTAGATCAGTCCAAAATCAAGTATCGTATTGTATTGTATCGTATCGTATAGTGTATAGTATAAGTCTCGTATAGGTCCCATATAGGTCTATACGAGACCTATACGAGACTTATACGATACAATACAATACGATACTATAGAATATGATACAACGCCCGTATACGTCGATAGGCCTATACAAGACCTATAAGGGACCTATACGAGACCTATACTACACTATATGTTAAAAACAATGTAATATTTCTACGATCGAATATTTTTAAAGGCCGATCTTGAAAACGGTAAAATATTTTTATGAAAAAATAAAACTTTTCTTAAAAAACAACTCAAATTACCCCACCAAAACACCCATTTTTTTACTCAAAAAACATCACCCTCCAAAAACAATCAAATTACCTACCAAAACATCCATTTTTCAACTAAAAAAAAAAAACCAACGAGGGGTCCTAATATTAATTATTTAAAATAAAAAAACTTGTTTTTGTATAAAAGTTTGCTAAAACGATTAATATTGTATAAAATGTTTGTTAAAAAAAACAAAAAAACAAAAAAAAACAAAAAACAAAACCCTTCAAGACGCCCAGTATAGGCCTATACGAGGCATATAAGGGGCAAAGGGTCATATATGAGACCTATACGAGGGGTCCTATACGCCCAGTATAGGCCTATACGAGGCGTCTTGAAGCAGTCAAACCAGAAGTGACATGAGTCAGACACTGATTTTGATGTAACCCTATACGCCTCGTATAGGCCTATACGAGACGTCTAGGGCTTAAAGGTGTCCAAATAGGCAAGCAGGGTGTCCAAATAGATTGACCCTTTCCAAATGAATATGAAAAGGAGTGTGTGTGAGTTGCGGCTGACAAAGGTTTTAGGGTTTAGGGATTTGTGCAATCATGAGAATGGTTAAATGGATTCAAGTGTTACGGCTGAGAATTTATATACATCCGTAACATGCACCACCAAATAGGGTACTTTTGAATGTAAGCTGGGACTAAATTGGGCCATGTATGTGTGTGAGAGAATAAGAGAGGTTCAAGAAGTGTAGCCCAAATATATCGATAGGAAGGAATAAAGTTGTAATGTATGGTTTTGTTTGGATCAGTTTTATATATATATATATATAAGATCATGAGAAAACTAGATATAAATGAGAAAACTAGAAAACTAACTAAAAACCACTAAAAATGAGGGGGGAGACTTTTAATGAAGGAGGGGTAAAATTGAAAAAAATATATATATAACTTTTCAAACATTTCTCATTTCTCAATACGTTATCATGTTAAAACAAAAATAGCACCATAAGATCACAAATATTTGTATCTTTCATTCAAGTATATCCGAGCATATTTTTTATGACATAAAAAAAGATTTATGGTGTCGTCTTGTTTTCAATACTATTATTATAGTAGTGCACATGTGCAATATAACATGTACTACAATTGCATTACATGCTTAAAATTAGTCTTTTAAGTCTAGTTTAGCTTTTAGGCTTAGTTTTTTTTGGAGGTTTAGGATTAGGATTAGGTTTTTTGGTGTGGGGGGGAGGGGGGTTTAGGTTTTTGGGGGGTGAGGGGTTTAGGTTTTTTTCGGGTTTATGTTTAGGGTTTAGTTTTAGGTTTTTGGGAGGGTAGGGGGTGGGGGGTTTAGGTTTTTGGGGGTGCGGGGTTAGGCTTTTGGTGGGAGGGTGAATTTAGATTTTTGGGGGGTGGGGGATTTAGGTTTTTGGGGGGTGTCGGTGGGGGGTGGGTTAAGTTGTTTGAGCTTTATGTATTAGTGCACATGTGCAGTACAACCAAAAAAAAAATTTTTGAAAATTTTTTTCCATACATAAAAAGAAGCGATTTTTCTATAAAAAATTGTAAAAAAAATTGGTATGTTTTTAGGCTTTTTTGGTTAGTTTTTTGGTTTTCTCATTTAAACTAGTTTTCTCATGATCCATCCCATATATATATATATATATATATATATATATATATATATATATATATAGTGTAAGGTTCATTGGGGAACACTAAAAAAGTGGGGAACAGGAGAACACTCTTAAAAATTTAACTTAACATGTTAAAAATTAATTTTTTAAACATCTTTTTCGGCGCTTCTTCTTATATATACTTTTAGAAGCATTTTTAATAAAAAAAATCAAAAACTAAAAATATTAAAAAAATCAATTAAAAAAAGGCTAAAAATTGTTTTTTTAGAAAAAATATTTTTTTACTCGACTAGATTCTCCTCCTTTTTATAAAGAAAAGCGCTGAAAAATTAAAAAAAAAATATTTTTAACATGTTAAGTTAATTCTATAAGATATAACTGTTTTTTAAACATTTTTTTATATTTTTAGTTTTTGATTTTTTTTATCAAAAATGTTTCTACTTGTATTTATAAGAAAAAGCGCCGAAAAAAATTTATAAAAATATTTTTTTTAACATGTTAAGTATAATTTTTAAGAGTGTTCCCCCGTTCCCCACTTTTTTAGTGTTCCCCAATGAACCCTCCCCTATATATATATATATATATATATATATATATATATATATATATATATATATAAGGGAAGGCTAGATAGAAAACACTCATTTTGGTAGAAAACTCTGGAAACCCAAATCTCCCCCCATTTTTACCCAACTTCCCGACAATTTTTTTTTTTTTTGAAAAAAATAACATATGTAATATACATGTTTTAGAGTGTTTTGGGCCAAAAAAATCAAAAAAGCGCCGAAGAGATTTTTTTTTTAAAAAATAAACAAATTTCAGCAATGTCCGGTCGCCTAACATGTGTTAGGCACAAAAGACAGAAATTGCTGAATTTTTTTTTTTTTTAAATTATCCTTTCAGCGCTTTTTTGATTTTCTTGGCCCAAAACTCTTAAAAACATGTATATTACATGTGTTATTTTTTTCAAAAAAAAAAATGTCGGGAGGTTGGGTTTTCTAGGGTTTTTTATATAGATAGGGTTTTCTATATAGCCTTGCCCTATATATATATATATGTACTATATTGAATCAGTAATAATCAATAAGGATTCCATTCACACTTACACATTTAGTATTTCGAAAATTTATGTTTATCTAAAACTCATTCTACACTAACATCACTTATCAAGTAGGATTACATGCGGATTGTCACATTATCCCCACGTTAACAAAAATTTCGTCCCGAAATTTAGCGTATGGATATTGGTCACTGAGTGTTCTTGTGGGGTGTCACATCATCCCCCACTTAATTGGGAATTTCGCCCCGAAATTCCCCAGTAGCTTCATCACCGAAACCCTTGTTCTTTACATGACCGAGGTTAATGGGCTAGTTGGATGACGCGTTTAAGATTTAAAAGGGGTTTGAGTAAATTTAAGCATGCTCTAATGTAACGCCCCAAAACTCGAATATTTACATTCGTAATACGATTCCATATGATGAAACATAAAACAAAATGACTAGACTATTTAACCATTTAAATAGTTTAGTTAAAACAAATAAAGAATGAATTTGGGACAATTATGAATACATAACAAACATGAGGGGCTGAATTTGTAGATTTAGGATGAAGTTTGGATTAAATGTAAAAAAGCAGAATTTTGCTATGTGTGTGTGTGTGTGTGTCGTTTATGGAGAGGAAGAAAGAGGAGAAATCCTCTCAAGAACAAGAATGCAAATTCAGCCAAATTAAACCCAAGATCAAATGAAAAACATTGCATGGATGAAGATCTCTCATCATCTAGCTCTAATAAGCAAGTGGTAAGTTGAATTTAATGTTTTGATGATCTAGTATGAAGTGGGTTATGATCAATCCACGAATTTGTATGAGATTTAGCATGAATATGTGTTAGAATCATTATATGAAACATGGGTTGTGCATGATTTTGATTAATTTCATGTTTAGAAATAAAACCCATTTGGGATGATAAAGTGAGTGAATCACCATGTTCAATAATTGGGTAATTTGTGATGTAGTATGTTGTATGTCATGAATTTACTTTAGATAAGATGATTAGGACATGAAATAAATGGATGTTTAGTTAAATTTGATGAATGGAGATAAGAACATGGAGGATCATGCATGAATGCTAAGATAGTGGTACGCACACCAAGTGTTTGATGAAATGCCTAGGTGAGCTTAATAGATGAAAATTTTATGTAAGTAAAAGATGAATATATGTGAAAAGTGAAAATGATGTGTTTGGTAGTAAACTAACATGAGAAGTGTGTTTTGGATATAGTTCATGTGGATATCATGTTGATATGATGTTGGGTTAGTTGTGAAAATATGAGAATGCTAGTGTGGATGGAATGGATTATGTAAGTATATGTGTATGTGTGTATAAGTAAGTGATCGTGTAGTTGTATATGTCATACAATACGAGTGTGTAATATGTATAACATTAATATTATGGTCTACCCTATTAAGATGGATACATGTTCATAAGTTGAAAGTATGTAAATAGGACATTTGACTTTCTGAAAGTCAACTACGCATAGGAAGCATAATTTGAATTGTTGTCGTAAAGGTAGGATATTAGAAAGTCGTATGTACACGTTACATCTATAGGCGTTATTTGCGATTACATGATGAATTTCATGAGTTTGAAAGGATATGAATTGGGTTATATGTCATATGCTTGTAAGTTGTGATTAAAGAAAGTCAAATGGGAAATATGCATTTGATATGATCGTAACATGCATAATCATGTATGCTAATAAGAATGTGATTGTGATGATATGAAAGTATAGGGATCATATCAAGACGGATAAAAGCATAGAAGGTTAACGGATCAAAAGGAGACAAGATAACGGACACGAACCCGGACGCACGAGGTAAGTGACTTCGAATCACTTCTTAGTATACATATAGAGTGTTCTTGTTTATGGATGAATGGAGATGATTGATGTATATAAAATAGCTTTAGGGATTTTGTAAAAACCCCACTTTGAGTGCCATTCCCGGTTGTAAGGCGAAAAGCATGTTTAGTAAGCATTGCAAGCACCCCACAACAAACTTGTCCGGAGCCCATATGCACTGCCCGTCGCCGACGGCTCCCAGCCCGTCGCCGACGGGCTTCGGTTATTTCGAATGGGGCGGACGACTTAACCTTCTGGTTATGGCCTTAGTTGATTACGGGCTTTTCCCGAGCCCGTCGGGGACGGGTTCATACACATTGTCTAAGTTGCTTTCTCCAGGGCTTCTCCACATTGTCTAAGTTGCTTTCTCCAGTTTTCGCGTCTCGCACTTCCGGTTGACCCGTAACGCGTCCTGGTGATTCGGTTTTCGATCCGATGACCCGTAAAGCTCCCGAAAAGCTCCTTAACTTCGTTAAATTTGTATAAACACAAATTTAATTAAAAGTAGGCCATTCAAGATTAAAACTCATATGAAAACATAAATTTACACGATTCCGAGCACCGGTTTTCAACCATGTATCAGAAAGTGGTATGTATGAGTTAGTATGTATGTGTGAATGTAATTAGATAACTACGTAAGTATATGTACGTGTGAGCGAAGGTATGCATGTGTGTAGTTATGATTCATTTTATAAATGCATGTAAATATGTAGTTATGTATGCATATATGTATATATGTAGGTATCGGTGTATGTATGTACGCGAGTAGTTATGTATGAGCATGAGCATTATGTATTTAAGTATAAATGTACATACGTGTGTAGGTATGAACGTATATATATGTGGATGCAAGTATGTAAGTATGTATGTGAGTACGTAGTAATGTATATACGCATGTAGATGTGTATTTAAAGTATGTAGTTATGTATGCATGTATGTATATATGTAGGTATCGGTGTATATATGTACGCGAGTAGTTATGTATGAGCATGAGCATTGTGTATTTAAGTATGAATGTACATACGTGTGTAGGTATGAACGTATATATGTGGATGCAAGTATGTAAGTATGTATGTGAGTAGGTAGTAATGTATGTACGCATGTAGATATGTATTTATGTATATGTGAAGAGACGTATGTGTATATGTATGTATGTAGAGACGTAGTAATGTATGTGTATATGTAAATGTGTATTTGGTACATATGAAGGTACATATGAGTGTATGTATGTATGTAGAGATATAGGAAGGCATGTAAGTTTGTAGACGTGTATGTATGCATGTAAGAATGTATGTATGTGTGATTTAGATACGCCGTGTAATACGTTATTAATTGTGTGCCTTGAGAATGAAAAGTAATGCAGGTATATTATTGAAGCCTCACCAGGATATGAATACGCAGATGAAATGCTTAAAGCTAGAAAGATAATGAAATGGAAAGTGTACGAGATTTGAATCTTGTTTATGTATTATGTACTAATGTTATGAATGTATGTGGTGAGTGCAGGTTGTGCAAATCACGGGCGGTTATCACGAGGAATAGAGATCGAAGATCGAGTCACAAGATAGATTGTACGGGAATAATTGAGTTTGTACTATTAGTAAACAGGACTTATGTTTTATTTTGTAAGAGATACATATTAAAACGAATTTTTAAGTTAGTCAAGACGTTTGTAATGAAAGAATTTTTATGGCACAAATTTCCGCTGCGACTTTTTGTCAAACACGGATTAGGGTCTTACATCTAAAACTTAAGGGCACACAATGGCAGTGGTCTCAAAATCAAAGGTATGGAAAACAAAATTTATTAGCGAATAGAAGCTTACCAGCTACCTCGTCGGGGTCGTTCTTTGCTTTTCCAGCACCAATCACAAACACGCGTCCTCTTGCGCCATTGTCACCATCGTTGTTGTTGTTCAATTGTGGGCAGTTCCTTTTGATGTGTCCCTCATCTCCATACTGAAAACATCCTCTAACATTTCCACGTTGTTGCTGCTGGTGTCCCTGGTTCTGTCTTGCTGGGTACTGACTCCTACAATCCTTGGCTTCATGTCCCACTTTGTTGCACCGCTGACAGCGGTTCTTGTCACATTGCCCATAGTGATGCATGTTGCATTGGTTGCACTTGGGGCGATGTCCCTGGTAGCCACCTGCTTGCTGGTTAGGACCCTTGTTTCCATCGGTCTTCCTTTGCTGGGCTTGGGGCTGAGAGGAGTTGGAACCCTTGTTGTTATCCCACTTGCGCTTGTTGTCTCCAGTAGCATCGGTAGTAGCGCTGATCCTTTTGGGCAACTTGCCCTGTTCCACAGCCTGATCTGTGAGTCGGTGTGCCAGTCGAATGACTTGCTGGATAGTAGGGAGATTGGCTGTCGTTGCCAAACTCTAAATTTCAGGGACCAAACCCTTCAGATAAAGCTCAATCCTTTTGTAGGCAGGTCGCGACATGTTGGGGCAGAGGGTGGACAAGTCGTTAGATCTCTTGGTGTAAACTTCAATCTCGGATCCCACCATCTTCAGCTCATAGTACTCAACCTCCAGTTTGTGAATCTCATCACGATGGCAGTACTCTTCTTTGATCAAGTCCTTGAAGTCATTACAAGGAGTGGCATTGGCGCCCGCCAATCCAAGCATCTGTACTTGCGCATTCCACCAGGGGAGCACGTTCCCTTTGAGAGTACCAGTAGCAAACTTCACTCGAGTGTCAGTAGGGCATTCGCACATCTCGAATACCGATTCGGTCTTTTCAATCCAATACCGATTCGCACATCTCGAATACCGATTCGGTCTTCACTCGATTGTCAGTAGGATTACATGCGGATTGTCACATACTTCATCCAACATTAATATTTTAGTTGTTGCTAGAAGTATTCCTCCATTCCGTACTTTCCTTCATTGATAAGATTCTTCTTCGACAACGTACGCACATCCCATTCTGATAGACTTTTGAAATTGTGCAGCCACTTGAAATACTGAATGCCATCAACATGTTTCACTGCATAACACCATAAATCATCAAAGTATGCCCAGCTAATAATCTCACCAACCAGTAATTTCTTTGACTTCGCTGAATAGTGAGACTTTTGAACGACCAGTTTTAGCTGGCGGCTTGCAGTTTTCTCTAAACTTTTTCAACCATTTTCTTTTGAACTTCCTCAACTCTGGCATTTCTTCATTCTCTTCGACCATCTTCTCTTCTCTGGTTTTTGAGTTTTCAAAGTTTCCCCAGCTTCGGTAAACATACTTTCATTGAAGCTAGGAAAATCACCATTAGCTTAATTGGAATACATATTTGGATATTCCTCTTAAGTAATGTTATCAATTTGAACATCATCGACCTATATATCATCTTCACAACTCAGACTTTGTAACGGTTTAGTTACATGAGCATCAGTAACAACAACTTTGTTTTCATTTAACTTGAACAACTCGGTAATACGATCTTTAGACAAACATTCTATGATCTCACCTTCCTCATGATCATCCAAATGTTTAGACAAACGAACAACTCCCAGATCATTAGAGAAGAAAATCCTTGGAACATTCACCATTTGAAGCGGTGCTTCATGATTCTTTGTACCACCACCAAGAACCACAACCTATTTTCCAAAAGACTCCCCCTCAGCAGATGCTTAACCCGACGACCAACATTGGAAGCACCAGTTGACTTGGATGCTCTTTAACTTCCTCAACCCATCCTTCTTGTATCTTATCTCCCCTTCCAAGACTATATGTTAAAGGTAAGCCTTATGCTTTCACGATATCAAGTGCTTTAGTGGTTGTCTTGTTTTGTTCCTCAGAATGTTTCATAAATGCCCGAAATACTTTTTTATCATTCTTGTAAACCATTATCTGCTCTGAATTTTCAGCATCACATTTCTAAAGCTCTTTATGTTCAGCTTGTTGATTAACCAAATTGGTTAACAGAAGTAACTGAGCTTACATCTAGAGATTAGTAATCCATGCTCTACTTGGAACACCACTACCAGGAGATATGGTAAACATATATGGTGAAAGTATTTTATGAGTTGAGCTGGTAATCAATGAGTTGAATAGTGTAGAAGGTCTGGCACCTTGTGTTCCTAAAGACTAACTGTTGTAATAGTTGTTGCTACGGTTGAAACACTTGGACGAGCTGGATCACCAACTAGAGTAGACCTTAATAGAAATGGTGTTACTAGATGTACAAATGGTGCAGTAGGATCTGGATTATGAACTTGAAAAACCCTTTTTGTCCTCTTAGCCTTTGGTTTTGTTGTTGCTTTCTATTTTTACGCTAAGGCACTGGAGGAACAAAGTCTGGATCTTCCTGATCACTAGCAAATTGTCTAGAACTACCCTTGCCACGAGAAGGCATATAGGATGGTAACGCCTTACATTTATACACATTATGAAACCTAGTTAGTTCTTGCTCAGGTGCACCATCATCTTCATCATCTACAGTAGTAACTCTTGTTACCATTGCAACAAGAATGGGCATAAGAAGTCAGATTACCCAATGCGTTTTTCTTAGCTGAAGAAGAAGAAGAAGGCTTTATAAGCCAGATCTTCAGGTATGTATGTTATTGAAACATTTTCCTTTCCACCAAATCTTAGGTGTTTGACTGTGAGGACCGTTTCGGTTCTTAGAATGCTCCGGCCGATCAGATATACAATATATCATGTGCGGAACCCATAGTGTTGATAAACACAAGAATATAGTAATTAACTGTCGTTTCTATTCATAAACTTAAGTTACAATGCCAGGAAAGGAATTTGGCAGAGCTTCGCCTCAAATGCCAAAAGTTCTGAATGAGATGTCCCAAGTCCCCTATTTATAGGCAACCCCTATCGCACGAAAGCACCAGGGAAGAAAGGGACCTCACGCATGAAAGGGTCATTTGGGGTCCATTCGCACGAAAGACTCTTTCATGCGAATGGCCTTCAAACATTCATTTCCGACCTTTCGATACGATATTCTATCTAATCTATATAATACATTAGACCTAGACACCACACACGGACATAGTTTGCAGACATATGTACTCACAGACTCCCCCTTGGAGGTAGATGTAGTCACGTTTGGTCTTCCAAAATGCTCTATCTTCATTTCCTCTTTCGCTTTCTGTTAGTACAGTAATGTCTATCGCCTCCGTCAATCCAGTCCGTAGCAGAAACTGAAGAAAACAAGATATTATATTGTAATATTTAGGGAAAAGGCAAGGTGGCATTTATGTAATTCATGAGAAATCTCATTAAACCCCTTGGCCTATAAATAGAACACTTAGATGTTAGAATTAGAACTTTTGCCATTTCCACATTTGAGGATCATAGGAGCTAGAGAGAGAAAGGCAAAAAGTGATTCAAGTTTCTTTGTACTTTTCAGATATATTAATCGAATCACAGATTTAGTACGGTTCTCGTGTTCGGTCCACGCACGTGTACGGATTCCGCACGTCACACGTGTCATACGCAATCGTTACGGAATCGAAAACCGATCCTACAAGTGGTATCAAAGCAAGAGCTCGATTGCACGGATCAAGCACACAAAATTGCACAAGATTTCATCAGATTCAAATCATCATTTTATCCAGATTTGTCAAATTTCTTCATTTTTCTACTTTTTCACGTTTTTGTCTGAAATACATCAAATTAAACGAGATTTAACGGTTAAAAATCGCTGAAATTTTAATATGTTGTGCGAAAATCATTGATCTATAAGCCTACAAAATTTCAGATCAAAATTCCAAGTATTTTGAGAGAAATCAAGTTTTTTCTGTCAAATTAGATAAACATGTTCGTTGTTGTTCTTAGTGATGTTCACTGATCGGATGGCCATCCGATCGGATGGCCATCCGATCCCCAGCACATTTGTTTGTTTGATACATAGTGTCAAAGTTTCGGATTGCTAATCGAACGATTCGCCATCCGATCCACATGCATTAATTTCAGTCTTGATTAAGTTTCAAGTATCGAGTGGCAATTCGAACGGATTGCCATCCAATCCTCAACATCCTTTCACATATTAACTTGGTGCTGCAAACTCTCGAACGGCAATCCAAACGGATTGCCATCCGATCCTAAACACTCTATTTGTTTGTTTCATAGGTTCAAGTGTCGGATAGCAAACCGTCGGATCACCATCCGATACTTTGTTTGTGTCAATCATCGGATCACCATCCGATCCTCAGCACAATATTGGTCAGTCGTCGGATCACCATCCAATCCATTGCTGCTTGGTTATTGTGTTTCAAAGTTCAATCGTCGAACGGCAATCCGAACGGATTGCCATCTGACACCCAGCTGTCATTAAAACTTTGACTTGTGTTGACCATATCCGATCGAAGCGCGATTCGACCGGATTGACATCCGATCCAAGTGATCCGATCCAAAGTCATCCAATTGACATTCGTTGACCTTGTTCGATCGGATACACATCTGATCCAACTGTCCGTCCATTTTTAAACTGGTCATTTTTGTTTGCATATTTGTAGGTGATTCAAAGTGAAAAACAAGGAGCGTCATGGCTGAAGAGTTTTACAACACGTTCTACAAAGCGTTCACATCATAATCTTCGGAAACTTCAACCATTACACCAAAAACCATAACAAAAGCAATCAATGATAACATTAAACATGATAACTTCTATGGGACTTATTCGAAACCACCTAAACTTGACAACATAGAAGATTACACATGGTGGAAAGAGAGGTTTCTGAAGTGGACAAAGGCATATGCTCACGAGAGTTGGTTCTGTTTGGAGTTTGGATATAGCCGACCGATAAACGATAAGCATGAAGAGATTCATCTCAATGACCTTTTCGATGAAGACAAACGAAAATTTTCATACGAACAGAAAATGATTGCATTGATTCAGCAATCTATTAGAAATGATATTTACTCTTTGTTAACACATGATGGTTCTTCAAAATCGGTTTGGGAAGATTTGAGGGTTAAAGTTGAAGGGGGAAAACAGATTAAAAAGAATAAAATTTCTTTACTAAAAAAGGAATTTGATATGTTTGACAGCTTAAAATGAGAGTCGGTGAGACAAATGATTGAGCGATTTTGTCATTTAAAAATTGAGCTTGATAGATTTGGAATAGTAAAAGCTCGAGAGGAAGTGATTGACAAGATAATTGAAGCGTTACCACGAGCTGATCAGTGGCAAACGTTTGTTTTTATTTTGAAAAATGATGTGTTGTATGAAACAATTACTCTCGATATGTTGATTGAAAAAATTGAAACTCATGAGCTTGAATTGCAGAAACAGAACAAGATGAGTAGTTCTTCGCATCAACAGAATGTCGGTCTTTGCTACAAGGGTAGTGTATCTTCAGTGACTGTAAATGAATCACCAAAGATGGCATTCAGTGTTGAAAAGTCAAAAGAACCACAGAAAAGCTCATCAAGTTATGATCCAGGATATCATTCATCATCAACAACATCAAACTCTGAAGAACCTGAAGAGATTCTCTGCAACATCGCTTTAAAGCTGAAGAAGTCTTGAACAATGAATATCAATGCCGCTAAACAGCAAATGAACCTTCTGGGATCCATTCTGGAATCATATGAAGATCTGGTAGCTGGAAAAATTGGAAATTCCGAACTAACAAAGGAAGATTACGACCAGATCGATCCAGAAGAAATGGAACTCATTGATCTAAGATGGTGTTTGGCAAGCTGCATTCGAAGAGCTCCGCGGTTCATGGATATTACTTGCAGACAATCAATCTGTGGACCATCAACAAAGTTGGGATTCGACAAATCAAAAGTGACCTACTTTAAATGCAAGCAAAAGGTTCATTTCAAAATAGAATGCAGAAACAATGTTGTTGAAGAAACCGCCAATCCGTTTAAAGAAGATTACTATCAAAAGGAGATCTATCACAAGAACAGAGAAGAATCACCAAGGTTGAAACAAATTGAAGATAATCCTGAAAAGGAGAAATCAAGAGCTTGTGTTGTGATTCAAGATGATGAAGGGTTTGACTGGAGCGAATTCCTTCCAGAAGATGATCTTGTTGATGATCGGTTCACATCTCATGGCAGAACTACATCAAATAATAAACATCATGCATTTGTTGCCGAAATGAAGGAGAGAAGTCAAGAAGAAATTATGAAAGAAAAGACTGAAAGAGAAAGATTCTTTGCTGGTTGTCGGATTGAGAAAATGCATGAAGAGTATGAGGAAGCAAAGTACTATGGGAGATACGACAAGAAGAGAGATTGCTACATCAACAAAAATGGTGATCCTGTCGTTCGTTGAAAAGAAGTGGTTTTTGATAATGTTCTTGCAGTAATTCCTCTGTCTGGTGAATATTACTCAAACGTAAAAGATAAAACTTATCTGAAAAGGCTGGACAAGATAATTCATGATGTGATGACCGCGAGTTTGAGAAAGAGGGATGAAGAAAGAATGAAGAAGAATGTTGATGAATTGGTTGTTGAGTTGAAGAAGGTAGCTGAGGAAGAGAAAGAAAAAGAAGTTGTTACTGAAGAACAACAAAATGAAGATGATCCGAAGAAGAAAGAAGATGATGATGTGAAGCAAGAAAATTCGATTGAAGTGGATAGTGCTGGTGTTGATGAGAAACAGCAGAAGAGAGAAGGTGATCAAACACAGACGGAAGCGAAAGCCAAAGTGCTAATCACTGAGGTAAATACTTTAACTGATTCTGAACAGTGCAAGAAATGCATGGAAACATGCAGTGCTTGTACTGAAAAAGATGAAAAATTCAGAACAAGAGACTTAGAATTCACTAAATTCGAAAAAGTTTTCAAAGAAAAATGCAAAGAAATGCTAGAAAATGAAAAGGTTTTGAAAGATAATGATGAAAAATAAACACAAAAATGCAAGCTTTTGGAAAAAGAAAATGAAATGTTGAAAGAAAAAGTTTCGAAAATGACAGAAGAGTGTTTGCAAAAAGAAAATGCATTTCAAGAAATGAAAAAGGAATACGATTCAATAAAATTGGCCCATCACATTACAAAAGAGTCATATGAAGATGTGAAAAGTCAAATGAAACTTGTTCAATCAAGATTGAAATGTTGTTCTGAAACAACTGATACGCTTAAGTGTCAGTATTCAATTAAGCAACAAGTTGTAAACTCTTATATTGAGGATGTTGCTAAGCTAAAGTGTCAAATAGCTGATTTAGAATAAGATAACAAGTTACATAGCTATCACGCTTCATCATATGTGCTTGAACGTATTTTCAATCTAAAACCGGATGGTAAAGATTCTGAGCAAAACAAGAAATGTATTGGTGTGACAAATGTGTTCTATAATCGATGTACGATGTAAAACAATGATGTTTATTAATAAAATAATGTGCTTTGGTGTTATTATATGTGTTTTGGTGTTTCTATGTGTGTATTTGTGTTTGGTGATTTTTCAATTCGATGCGATTCCGATTTCAAGCTCTAAATCGCTTTCTGGAAGGTTATACGCAAACTAGTGCTTAAACGCAGTCAGTATAACGCAAAAACCACTCCGTAATAGTGACATAGGCTTAACATACCTTAAATAACCTCCACATAACTTATAAATAAGTTTTGAATGGTTTGGTGTGTCGAAATCAACTTTGTTCGATCGTAGGGACTATTTGTGTCAAACTGCGAAACTACGCCGATTTGTATAGTAACGAACATTCCGGAACTTGATCATAAGTTAAACATACCCTAAATAACCTTTACATAGCTTAGAAATAGGCTTTTAGGGGTTTGGAATGCTAAAATAAACTTTATGCTCATTCAGGGATTAAAAGCATCAAAAAGTACATAAGTTTGCATTTTCGCGCATAACTTACGTCCCGAATACATCCGGACATCCAAAAATTTATGTAAGCATTAAAATATTTTATTTTAGTGTTTGGCATTATAAAATTCCATTCGTCGCTTAATTTGGATCGTTTTTGCGTTCGTTACGACTTCCGTCGTAATTAAGCGAATAACGCAACCGTACGACCAAACGAACCGACATCCGAGATGTTTTTGAGCATATTTTAAGTTCCCTATACTTTAACTTTATTTTAGAGCCTTGAAATGGGGTTAACGGGGCTTAAAAGTGCCAAAAAAATCAAGTTTTACAAGTGTAGGGACCATTTTTGAAATTTCTGGCAGATTCAATGAACCTAGTCCATTTTGAAGTGTTGATGGTTTTTAAACCATGGTTTTACAAAACCATGGTCTGGTATTAAATGAACATAGTCCATATTAGAGGCTCCCATGGTTTTAGAAAACCATGGGCACACATGTAAGGTCCAGATCAAAGCTCAGTTTTCGAGGAACGATCTTAACGGTTCTAGAAATCCTATATAGACCCCATCCATTTCACTTCAAAACCCACAATTTGAAATCTGATTTATGCTCTCTAAGTGGAAGTATATGCTTCCTACCTGAGAGAAAAATCGGAATCAAATCTTGCGGGGACCTTCTGTAAGTGTTCTTTCGTTCTTTTCATTCGTTTTAGCGTTAAAGTCAAACTGCGTTTGACTTTCTGCATTGACCAGTTTATGGTCAATGTGAAGTTCGTTTGAACTTCATAATGTGAGTGTAATCACGATGGTTATAGTCCCTAGTGACTATACCTACTGATTACCACGTTATCTAGGCTCAGTGACGAGTCGTAGTTTTGGCCAAAATACGCATTTACGCATATTTTGTAACCAAACTACTTGTGGGTATCAAAACCGTTTGTTTTGATACGAAACCTGTTTTCAAACCTTGTTAAACATGTTCTAACATGTTTAGCTCATCACTTTTATTTTAGTGCTTGTGTAGAGTCGTAAGTCAAGCGGACTAAACACCCGCTTAGACTTTCGAACACGACCCGTTTGGTCGATCATTAGGATCCGACCAAACACATTAGGTGACCATAGTTGTATAGGGAATAACCTTCCGAGGTTATACCTTATGGTCACCTAGTTTAGGTAGTTGTATGATAAGTAGATTATATGCCATAGGTAAATTACCAGAATACCCTTTTCATGCATAATTGGTAATTTAGCATATATAACACAAACTTTTGTCACTTAATTGATTATGCAACATATTTAATCATGTATTGGAATATAATACTTGTCATAGGACTAGTTAGACGTTTCGATCGCGTTTCACGTGAACAACGCGTTAAAGTAGCGTAAGCTACCTTAATGGGTCGCGATGGGTCGAGAGCACTTAGGTTAGGTTTCATTTGGGATGTAGGCTTTGTTAAACCATATCACATGAGTTCCAACACTCATTTGGTTTACAAGACCTCATTCTGTCCGATTTTCCGATTTAGGCGTCTATTGTTTGACTAGTGGTTCGATTACTAGGTGCTGCTTGATTTCTCTGGTTTACTCGAGTTTGTTGAAGTACTATTGATTGAGGATACCTTGCACTACATGTGAGTACATAGTTCCCCTATTTTACTGTTTTCAATTGTTTTGGGTTGATTCATATGTACAAAATGTTTTCATGGTTTAAACGATGATTTTAGAAACGAATAGAACGATTTATACTAAACTATTAACGATTTCGATAATGTGAACGAACTTGTTGGTTGTAGTTACATAACGAACGACATTCATTAGCATTGATCAAGCCGACCAGTATTAGGTTATGGTACCATAGGATATGACAAATCCCGTTATTGCACTATACTCATGGTTATGTGTGGGTGTTGTGGGTAATGACTGAATCTGATGATTGTTAACTTACCCTTTGGAGGTTTGTTAATGCAAGAACGAGTTGAACGATGAACGAGTCACAAAGGTTTGAATGTTATTAACGAGACGACCATATATAAGTTTTCACAATTAAAACGAGGACGATTTAAACGATCTAAACGAGTAAACAATTTGGGAACGATTTGGAAATGATTTGGAAACGATGTTAAATGATTTGGGTAAACGATTGGCTTCTGGGCTAGTGTTTAGATAACGGGACGGGTGTAATGTGGTGAAAACATGGTAGATACGCCGCTGGTATTTCTTATATATAAGTGTTTTCAACATATTACATACCGTGGCGTTATTTAGTTCACTTGGGTAAACGATACTGAAACGATGTCACTCAACGATGTTTTCGAGATAATATACGAGTTTTATTCACAAGTTTATACGAGATGTTTTACAAGATGGTTTTCTAAAACAAAAGCTTTTGGGTTAAGAATCATGGCTACGAGGTTTTATAAATTATAACCCGCTTGATTTGAGTTGGTTAATTAAGTTGCATTGTTATACTATTTTCAAAACAAGGTTTTCAAGGTATTGCAATATATGTAAACAAGCCATGATTCCGATACTCTTATAAAACCTATGTACTCGCCAGCATTTCTTTGCTGACTTTGTTTTTACATATGTTTCAGGTGTTATTGCTTGATTGACATTCTAGGCCTTAGTGACATAATAACAATATTAGTCGATATGTAACTTGTTTGTTTTGTGTTAAAATGATGTAAATTACTTAATGAATCAATAAAACGAAACTTTTTGTATCCATGGTTGTGAAACGATAATTCTGTAACAACACTCCCCGACGTTTCCGCCACGCTTTGTTGTTTTACGTGGTCGGGGTGTGACAATTGGCTCGGAATATCATCAGGTTCCACCACCGTTTGAGGAAAAATTCACATTCTATGATGACGAGAAGGTGGAAAAAGCTTTCAACATAGTTGATCAATTGCCAGAACACATTGACATAACCTATTCCAAATCTGATGATTCTAGTGATTTAGAGGTGGTAGGTAAGGTCGTTGAAAGTGTCTTGAAAGAAGAGTCGGTTGATACAGGTAAATCTGAATTACAGGATGAAAATGAAGGTAGTTTTCGTGAAGGTTATCTGAAAAACTCAAAATCTGAGAAAAATATGAATGACGATTCAAAAGGATTGGTGTATACCATGATTGGATCAGACAAATTATTCTCAAATCTTGAAGTCCTGATTCAGAATGTGATTTCAGAAAAGATTGACAAAGTTTTCAAAATGATTGAGATTGAAAAATCTGAGATTGCAAAATTTGCTGGAAAGAGTCACAAAACTTTTTATAACAAACCTGGTTACAAAAAGAAAAACATGAAGGCTGGCTTGGGTTATAAAAAGAAACAAAATTGGAAAAGAAATGAAACACCAAATTATCAGACAAAGATGAATTTTGTTCACGGAACAAGTTCAGAAGAAGAGAAAGAACTCCAATTTAGGCAACAATCTAATGAAGAGTTCTATGCTCAAAAGAAAAGGCAACAACAACAGGTGAAAGATGTTTCAAAGAGAACATATTTCAAATGTGATCACACAGGACATCTTGCATGCAAGTGTCCAAATTGTTGGTGCATTTACTGTCTGTTAACTATGTCTTAATCGAGTCTTATGTCTAGAATAGATAAACGAATGCACAACTGAGATCAAATTAGGGTTTGTTTAGTTATAAGCATGTAATTTCGTTTGAGGATGGCATGTACATGTTCAAACGAAACCACAAAAAGTAGCTTCATTTGAACATGGTTGTGACACCTTCAAACGGAATAGCTACTAGTATATATATAGGGGTTGTGTAGGTTCATTTCAAACGGATCTAAGTGTGTGTGAGCTGAGGTGCTGCTGAATTTTTGTCAAGATTTGATTGTAAAAGATCTACAAATCAGTAATAAAGAAAGATTAGAAAGGAAACAAGCTGTGTGACGTTGTTTACTTTGATTCCGCCTTAGTAAATGATGATGAACTACCTTTACTGACTGTTTAGGGTCACGGAACCAATCCAACAAGTGGTATCAGAGCTCAGGACGAGGAGTTCATACCATTGCAGCTTGAAATCATCGGATTCTCTTACTTCTACTCATTCTTTTCTGTTTTGGACAAGATTCTACGGTTGAAATGGCCTAAAACTCTCACATAACAAGCGAAACATAGTGTTAACTAATCCCTGAAAGTTTTGTACTAAAATTCGGCCTAAAACTGATACAAAACTGTAATACCGTTTGAAACTGTTCGAAAAATGCTGACATCATAGGTTGTTCCATTTGAATTAACCTAATCCCGTTTGAAATTTGCTCATAATCTCGTTTGAAAAACACAACTTACATAATACCGTTTGAAGAATATGGATTATATCGTTTGAGGCATGTATCTCGTTTGAAAATTTCGTTTGAAAGTGGTTCGTTTGAAAGTGTCTAAGTAGTTCACGTTTGAGAGTGGATCGTTTGAAAATTGATTAGTGTTGTCTCAAACGAAATAACAGATTTCGTTTGAGAAAAGCCATTTCGTTTGAATTCAACAATTTCGTTTGAACAGATTCCATTTGAATCTGTCATTTTTCAAAACCAAGAACTTTCTAAGTGTTTGTTGATTTTTCAGGTACATGCAAGATGGATGATTTCAATCCGTTTTATGATGCCTTTGCATTTGCTGGAAATTCTGGAGACGATACTTCTCCTAGCAACACCAATGAGAATACGTCGAGTGCAAAGAAAAGTTTATCAGATGCTTTGGGAGTTGAAAGTGCTTTCGGAACTTATAACAAACCCCCGACGTTGATGGCTATCGAAGAGTACAGTCGTTGGGCAAAGAAGTTTGAAGAATGGTTGAAAGCCTTTGCTTATCCCAGCTGGAAGAGTTTAAAGAACAGATATATTGATGGAGGCAAAACTGGTGAAAGCTTGACATCATCTGATGAAATAGAATCGTTTGTTGCTGAGCAAAAATGCATCGCACTGCTGTTTCAGTCTGTCCGAGAAGATATAATATCCTTGATCGAGTACAAGAATTCTACAGATCTCTGGAACAAGTTGAAAGTTAAATGTTTGGGAAGTGCAGAAATTGTGAAAAATAAAAAGAAATTGCTAAGAAAAGAATTTGATTTATTTGGTTGCTTAAAAAATGAATCAGTTTGTAAAATGATTGAGAGGTTTGGGCACCTAAAACTAGAGCTGGCGAGACATGAAATTTTCTATTCTCAAGAAGAGCTAGTCGACAAATTGTTTGATTCATTGCCAGATGAAATGGATTGGCAATATTATGCTTTAATGTTGAAGAATACTATCAAGCCGCCAGAAATGTTGACTGTAGATTTGCTGATTGAAAGACTAGAGAGTCACGAGCTGGAGTTAAGGAAAACACACAAAGTCAATCACTCGTCTTATCAACAGAACTTGGATTTGTATTATCCAAAAAGCATGATGCCAAAGAATACATCTCCCAAGACAGCTTTTTCTGCTGAAAACTCCAATACATATAGCAAAGAAAGTCAAAGCAGTGGATTTCACAGTGGTTCTTCGTCACATTCAAGTCAATCAGATGCAAAGAACCTAGTCCAATGCAATATCGCTGTAGATTTAAAGAACGCTCAAAACTTCAGCGAGGAGTCGGCAAAGCAACAGATGGTTTTCCTAGCTTCTGTGCTAGAATCGTATGAAAGTCTAGTGGCAGGGAAGATTGGCAACACCAACCTGAAAAAAGAAGATTATGATCAGATAGATCCTGAGGAGATGGAATTGATTGACATAAGGTGGTGCATGGCCAGTGCAGTTCGTCGGGCACAGCGTTTCATGGAGATAACTGAAGAAAGTCTATTGGTGGACCATCTACCAAGTTGGGATTTGAAAAGTCTAAAGTGACGTGTTTCAAGTGTAAACAGAAAGGTCACTTTAAGCGTGAATGCCGAAATGCTTATGCTGATGAGTCTGAAAACCCGTTCAGAGAAGACTACTACAAGAAAGCGATCTATCATCAAAATAAATCGGAGCCGCCAAGAATGAAGCAGCTTGAGGATAACAAAGAGAAATCTAGAGCTCTTGCTGTGATTCATGACGATGAAGGTTTCGACTGGAGCGAGTTGTTACCTGAGGAGGATGCGGTTGGATATGCTTTCATGGCAAAATCATCTAAACCTGTTCCTTGGAAAGATAATAGAACTGAAGAACAAAAGTATGCTTACAGGAAGATGATAGCTCAACAAAGAATGATCAGAATATCTGGTATCTATCTTGAAGCAAAAAAGAGCAAGAAGATGGGATCCAGACAGAGAATTTTATCTTGACCCAGAGGGAAACATTGCTATTGATCATAACACTCTTGATCTTGAAACCATAATTAAAGAAATGGCTGATGAAGATGAGTATTGGCAAAGGAAATGGTGGGGAAGTGGAGAAGAGAAAGAGAAAGAGAAAAAAGAGAAGTCAAAGAAGGTTGATAATGGGATCATTGACACGACTCAAGAATTGAATGCTGAAAACATGGGAAAGATGGTTGACAAGGTGCTGGCTGCTAAGGAACTTGAGGTAGAGTCTAAATCCGTCTCTGAGTCTAAAAGCCATGTCAGTTCAAACACGTCAACGACTGAGTCAGGTAAGAAAGTCAATGGTGATGTTGACTGCAAAAATTGCATCAAAGAATGCAAAGTTTGTAGTACAATCACCTATCTCAATGGTAAGAAAGTGGATGATCTGACTGCTAAAGTCCGAAGTGTTGAGGATCAGATCTTGAACCGTGATAAAATGCTGAAAGCTTCAAACGACAGATTAAAAGAATTGAATGATAAAATTGAAACTGATAAAATTGATCAAGAAAAGGTTAGGAAAGAAAATGAGAGGTTAGTTCTTGAAAATCGTCAGATTACTGAAAAATTTGAGAAGCTTAAAAGCACGGTTAAAGATAATGATGATAGAAACGGTAAAAACATATAAAGAAAATTGTCAATTGCAAAGTGTTTTGAGAATTAAAGAAGAATTAATCAATCAACAATTGGATGAGATTGCTAAATTGAAACTTCAATTTGAAGAAGCTAAGATTGAGAATGAGCGTATCAATTTGAAATTGAACAGTTACAGCTCTGCAAGCTTTGTTTTGCAACACATTGTTCCCAAACCCATCGGGAAAAACAAAGCAGGTGAAGATGTATACTGTGATGGAACCGGGGTGGGTTTTCATCAAGTTCCACCACCAGTTTTAGACAATTATTCGAAAAAGCAATCTGGGATGGTTAATCTTGAAGATGAAAATGAAGTGAAACTTCCTGATTCAATTGATGTTACATTTTCTTCTTCATCATCTGATGATAGTGTTCAGACAGAGATTGTTAAAAGCACAGCTGAAAGTGTTTTGATGTCTGAAAATGATTTAGCTGAAGATGATGGATGTTTCTTGGACAAATACATTCCGAAACAAAAGTCCAAAAATAACTTAAATGATGAATCTAATCTTGTCATGTACAAGATGTCGGGATCGGATAAGTTGTATTCGGATTCTGAGTTTCCACTAGAGAATGTAAATGTTTCAAAATTGACAAATGTGTTCAAAATGGTTGAAATCGATTTGTCTGAAGTAAAAAGTTTAAAACAAAAAAAAGGCAAATGAATTTTGAAAAAGATAAAGCTTACTACAAGAAACCTGTTGTTCCACCGCGTTTTTGTAACAACAATCGAAACAGATGGTTGGGTGGTTATCAGGGTGGTAAAATTTATCAAAGAAAGAATTTTCAGAACAAAAAGTTTGTTGAGAAGAAAATGTTTGTGAACAACTCAAGTTCACTTTCTGATGAAGAGTCTAAAATATTTTCAAAATCGAATGAAGAGTTCTTTGAGGAAAAGGCATCACAACCTCAGTCTGAAGGCACGAGTCGGGTAGTTGATACTCGTACATGCTTTAGA
This sequence comes from Helianthus tuberosus, assembly GCA_030545235.1. NCBI lineage: Eukaryota > Viridiplantae > Streptophyta > Magnoliopsida > Asterales > Asteraceae > Helianthus > Helianthus tuberosus. Next base: position 141,455,022 of record CM060359.1, on the reverse strand, counting down.
TGCAACAAAGTTGGTCACATTGCAAGAAATTGCACCAACTTCAAGCCTAAGACTGAAGTTGTTGAGAGTCAAAACAAGAAGGTTGATGCAAATGGAAAAGTTCCAATGGTTGTTGAGAAAATTTTGAAAAATGAGAAAACAAAAATCAAAATTGAACCTGTTAAGAAATTGGTAACTAAAAATGACAAATTCTATAAACGGGTTGCTTCATCTCAACAAACATGGAAGCCAAAAGTTGTTGAAAAACCAAAGGTTTCAAAGTTGGAAAAACAATCGTCTTCTACCACACCGGTAAAGATGGATGTTCCTTTGGATTATTATGAAAAGTTGGAGAAACAATCTTCTACTCAATCAGAGAAGAAGAATTTTCAAAAGAAAGATCAACCAACCGGTCAACTTAAGATAGATAAGTTTTTCTTATACAAAAGGTTGAGGTTGGATCAGAAGAAAGCTTAAAGATGAATGATAAAAATTTTCTGCCACTTTACACTACAAAATCTCACATTAAAGTCCAGTTACCTGAGTCAAAAGAGGCTTGGGTAGCATCAAAATCTCACTAAAAATTTTGGACTTGCCGGAGCTTCCTAGTTGGTAATTCTGAAGCATGAATCGGCATCTTTATTGAAATGTGTTTTAAAATTAATTTGGGATATGTGCAGGAACTTCCGAGAGCTGTTTCACGATGGATTATGGATAGTGGAGCGTCTCGGCACATGACGGGGAAGACAGCGTTGCTGTACGATGTTAGGAATTTTAATGGAGTTTATGTAGGGTTCGCTGGAAACCAAGGTGGTAGAATTGTTGGTGAAGGAATGTTATCCAATGGGATTGTTACGTTTGAAAGAGTTAACTACATTGCTGAGCTGGAGAATAATCTGCTGAGTATCTCGCAGATTTGTGACAGAATGTATACCACTCACTTCACAGACAAAGAATGTTTGATCTTGAAGCCAGAATTTGTTATCCCTGAAGAATGGATTATCATGAGGGCACCTAGAGTGAACGATCTGTACGTCTTGGACATGAGCGTAGCTACTACAACCACTGGTCAGGCTCATTGTTTTGTGTCTAGAGCAACGGAGAAAGAATCGCAGTTGTGGCATCGTAAGATGGGTCATATTCACTTGAGAAAAATGAATCACTTGGTGCACAATGATTTGGTTATAGGTGTTCATGTCAAAGGTTTTCATCTGGAAGGGGAGTGCATTAGTTGCATCAAAGGCAAGCAGAAGAAAAAGTCACACCCTAAAAAGCAAGTCAATTCAGTTTCCAGACCGTTAGAGAGACTACATATGGATCTGTTTGGTCCAGTAAACGTCAAAAGTATTACAGGAGATCTCTACTGTCTTGTGGTTACTTATGATTATTCCAGATTTTCGTGGGTATCATTCTTGAAGTCGAAAGATGAAACGTTTGACAGTTTGATGGCGTTGTTCAGAAAGATTGAAAATCTGTACCAAAGGCGTATCAAAAGAATTAGAAGTGATAATGGTACTGAATTCAAGAATAACAAGATGGAAGAATATTGTGATGAAAGAGGTATATTGCATGAGTTTAGTGCTCCGTACACTCCGCAGCAGAATGGAGTTGCAGAACGTAAAAACAGGACGCTAATCGAAACGGCCAGAACAATGCTTGCTAATTCAAAGCTACCGATAAATTTTTGGGTAGAAGCAGTTTCCGCCGCATGCTATACGCTCAACAGAGTCCTCACTATCAAGAAATTCAACAAAACATGCTTTGAGTTGATCAATAACCGCAAACCGAATCTGAAGTATCTTGAACCGTTTGGGTCACCCTGCACTGTTCTAGAGCCTTTTGGAAAGTTTGGTCCGAAGAGTATTGAAGGGATATTCATAGGTTATGCAAGTCCGTTACGACGAGTCTTCGTTCCAAGTCTGAAGCGGATTATTGAAGCTCCCAATGTTGAATGTCAAGGTTATACTATGTCGCCGCAGAATCCTGGAGATTCATCGCGTTATCATTACGACAAGTTGTGGGATTCGTTTGACATGATGGAAGAACAAGAAGAAGAAGAAGAAGAAGAAGAAGAAGATTTTTTTGATGAGTTGGATATTCTAAGAGAGTATGAAGAATCGCAGGAAAGGTTTCCAGCTGAGTATTCAAGAAGACCGAGACAAACTTCGAATGATGATGAAGCAGGTCCAAGCAATGCTAGAGAACAAAATGATATTCAACAAAATGAAGTTGCTCATGATAATCAGACAGTATAGAATGATAATCAAGAATCTGAGAACATGCCAGTATTTGATCGTGGTGATTCAGATTCTAAGGGGGAGCAAATTCAGATTTCAAGTCAATCAAACCGAGTCAGTGAACAAGGTGCAAATCAGAATATTACTAATCTGGAAGGCGATGTAGATGTTTCAGGCGAAGTGATGCCACGAACTCTTTCATACCATGCAGAGGAATTGATCATTGGAGAATTGCAAACAGGCGTCCGCACTCGAAGACAACTTGATCAAGGGCTTACATGTTTTTATACAAAAGTTGCTCCTTTACAAACTGAATTTTCACTAAGTTGTTTTATCTCGCAGGTTGAACCAAGGACTTATAAAGAGGCGCTTACTGAAGATTCTTGGGTCAATGCGATGCAGGAGGAACTGAGCCAATTTGAGAAGTTAGGTGTGTGGAGGTTAGTGGATTTTCCTGATGGTCAAAGGAAGATCAACACCAAGTGGGTGTTCAAATGAAAGAGGGATGATAGAGGAGTTGTTGTTCGTAACAAAGCTCGACTCGTAGTCCAGGGTTTCAGTCAGCAGGAGGGTATAGATTTTACTGAAGTATATGCTCCAGTTGCTAGACTAGAAGCGATCAGAATCTTCCTAGCATTTGCATCTTGGAAAAATTTCAAAGTATATCAGTTAGATATGAAATCGGCGTTTCTTTACGGGAAGGTAAAAGAGGAGGTATATGTCGGTCAGCCACCGAGCTTCACCGATCCATTCCACAAAGACAAGGTCTACTTGCTAGATAAAGCGCTGTATGGTTTACACCAGGCCCCGAGAGCTTGGTATGAGAAATTGTCTCAACACTTATTAGCCAACAGGTTTATTCGTGGAAAAGTGGATGCCACTCTCTACACCAAAGAGGTCGACGGACATCTTCTGATTGTTCAGATATACGTGGACGACATCATATTTGGGTCAACAAATGAAAATTTGTGCAAAGATTTTGAAAGTGTTATGAAGCAGAGATTCGAAATGCCATCAATGGGTGAGATGAAATTCTTTTTGGGACTGCAGGTTGATCAACTACCCAAAGGAATTTTCATACATCAAACGAAGTACGTTCATGATATCTTAGAGAAATTTGGGATGTCAGGTTCTACTCCAGCCTCCACCCCATTAGCAACGAATCATGGGATAAACCCTGATCTCACCGGAGAAAAGGTAGATGAAATGATGTATCGTTCCATGATCGGATCGCTGATGTATTTGACAGCTTCAAGACCCTATATTATGTACCCAACCTGCCTCGCAGCAAGATTTCAATCTAACCCGAGAGCTTCGCATATGGTGATTATGAAAAGGATATTACGCTACCTGAAAGGAACTCCATCGTTGGGGTTGTGGTATCCAAAAGATGGCGAATTTACGCTCGAAGGGTATTCCGATTCAGATTTCGGATGCTGCAAAGTTAACGCTAAATCAACTACAGCGGGTGCCAGTTTTTCGGACCACGTTTGGTCACCTGGAAATGCAAAAAGCAGACCTTTGTGGCTTTATCCACATATGAAGCGGAGTACGTATTTGCTTGCAGCTGCTGCTCATAGATCTTGTGGATCCAGCAACAGATGCGCGACTACGGTTTGCAATTTCTAAACACCCCTATCTTTGTTGATAATGAGGCAGCGATTAACATTACGAAAAATCCAGTTCATCACGCTAAAACCAAACACATTGAAATTCGTCATCACTTCATTCGCGATTGTTTCGAGAAGAAGTTGATACGAATTGAGAAAATCCACACTGACGAACAAAAAGCTGATTTACATACCAAAGCATTTGACAAAAATCGTTTTCAATATTTGCTAAAACTGAATGGTATGAAGCTTTTATCGGTGTTGGAGGAGATTCTTGGTGTTGATGAAGGAGACATTGTAGTTGATGTTGAGAAGCAATCTGCAATGGTTTGTCGATTTTTTACCTGTTTTGGTATTTAGGGGGAGGTATAGGGTAATATTTTCAGAAAATACAAAAACATTAAAAAATGAAAAAAACTACAAAAACATGAGATATTTTCAAAATTCAAAAACATTAGAAAACCAGAAAAGAGCTTGTGTAAAAAGGGAAAATGATAGTACATCAGCTTGACAGTTACAGTATGCTAAAGAAATGGAATGTTTTAATGCGTTAAACAGTCTCGCTGATGATGTGCCGATAGGTTTTTACACATTTAGTAGGTTTGTTCGGGATATAAACTTAAATCTTTACTTACTTATTTCGTGGGGAACTCTACTTGGATATATAGGTAACCCCTGAAATCTTGTTTGAAAGATCCCTCTTTCTGAGATACTAGGTCTTTATACTCAGTGATATCTGGGGTATTATCCCGGGACTTCTTATTTTGCGGAAGCAATGGCCTAGTCCCCGGAGAATACTTTACCGCATGCTTGAAATATAGCGCCGCCCTCAGCATATATGATAAGCACAATAAAATTGCTAATCAATGCTGTTGTAACAAAAGATCCTCTAAAGGGGACACACCAAAGTCGAACCGTCATCTCTCTGCTAAACGGTAGTTCTGACCTGAGCTCTCACGGTTTCGTACTATTACTTAATTTATTCCCCTTACAGATATCATGTGTGGTATACTCACCTGTAAGACTGAATATTGGGATCTGGATACGGGAGTATATTCAAGAGGTGGGACACACGTATAAGTTTAAGTCTCTAAAACACTAAATCCGTATCCTGGACAGATTGAAAATTGTGTGAGAATTTAAAGTGGATCAGTATATCGACAATCTAAGCGAATTGTTTAATTCTGAATATGTAATCAAAGCTTAACGATACTTGTGATTTGTCGAATAGCTGATATGATTCCCTAACACGCTCAACCAAAAATATGTTTGTAAATAGTTTACTTTTACTGCATTTTAGTTCTGCATTTCATTTCTAGTTTAGAAGCTTTATTAAAAATCCAAAAAGATTTTACATTTCTGCTTTATTTTTGACAAACCAAAGTGGAAAGCTGATCTTCAGATTTGTAGTGGAGCAGATGCAAGAAGTTTCTGGACTGAAGGATGAGTCGTGAGCTTAATATGATAAGTTTGTGAAAATTGGAAAGTTAAAGCAAGTTCATTAATTTGAAGCTTGTAAATTTTCAGAAAAACAAAGTGAACTGAATATCAATGTGAATTATCTCTGAACAACCAAGGTCATTAAGTTGGACTTGGTAGATAAATTGAGTAGTCAGGGTCATTAACTTGGATCTGAATACTTAAGTGGATTTCTAAACACTGGTAAGACTATCAATTGTAGTTGAATGGTAAGTATGGATTGATACTGTTATTGTCATATATCTTATATTTGGGTAGAGTATTTGCAGGTAACAGGAATCCCCATGGCAACAAAATGTCAAAGTTTGAACTAGAATTCAAGCCCTAGCTTATTGAGAGGGGGAGTCTGCGAAAGGGGGAGTCAAGATTTTGAATCAACATTCAAAGGGGAGATTGAAGATTAAAGTTTGAAGATAAAAGATTGAAGGGAGCTTTACAATGTCAAGACAAATTTGGAAAGAAACAAAGACTAAGACTCGACGCCGAAGACTTCGTCAACATCCAAGGGGGAGTCTGTTGGTGCATTTACTGTCTGTTAACTATGTCTTAATCGAGTCTTATGTCTAGAATAGATAAACGAATGCACAACTGAGATCAAATTAGGGTTTGTTTAGTTATAAGCATGTAATTTTGTTTGAGGATGGCATGTACATGTTCAAACGAAACCACAGCAAGTAGCTTCGTTTGAACATGGTTGTGACACCTTCAAACGGAATAGCTACTAGTATATATAGGGGTTGTGTAGGTTCATTTCAAACGGATCTAAGTGTGTGTGAGCTGAGGTGTTGCTGAATTTTTGTCAAGATTTGATTGTAAAAGCTCTACAAATCAGTAATAAAGAAAGATTAGAAAGGAAACAAGCTGTGTGACGTTGTTTACTTTGATTCCGCCTTAGTAAATGATGATGAACTACCTTTACTGACTGTTTAGGGTCACGGAACCGATCCAACACAAATCCTAAACCTGTTGATGTTAAGAAGAAAAAGAAGTCTGATGTTGTGAATCAGAAGTCAACCAAGTTTGATTCAAAGCAAACTTGTAAGCCGAAAATGTCAAAGGCTGACTCACAACAAACATGGAAACCAGTGACACCCAGATTTAGAACAACACAAAGTTGGAAAACAACTGTTGATGCTACAAAACCAAATCAGTTTTGGAAACCAAAAGTTGTTCAAAATCAAAATGTTAAAAAAGAATCACATTTTTACAAAAGAAGTGCGTCTAAAGGAGAAACTTAGGTGGAAAAGAAACAAAAGATTTCTGTGAGTGGTAATCGGAATGAAAATACATTTGTGAAAAATGATAAAGATTTTCCAAGAGTGAATGAAACTTATTGTGTAGAAATGCCTAAGGTCAAACAGACCTGGGCTAACTTGTTTAAGTAATTAAATAGTGTGAATGTGCAGGTGATTCAGAAAGAAGATGAAAGTCAAATCAACGAATGAAGTAGCTTGGCACAAGAGGAAGAGGTTGCTGATCCCTGCGACTGTTAAACAGGGAGTTTGTTTGATTTCTATACATAAATAAACCATATTTCTAAAACCCTAAAAACTGAAAAATTTAAAAACCAAAAATATGTTTTTATTTTGTCAAAAATTTTGAAAAATCAAAAAAATATGTTTTTTTTTTTTTAATTTTGTCAAAATTCAAAAATTACAAAAATATGTTAAGTGAATACGCCGAAACCCTCACGGCTGAACAAACATGATTAATTTCACAAGATTGAAAAACGGTTTTCAAACTGTAAAATATCAATGTGTTGTAAATCATGGGGGTAATTACTGCTTTACATGTTATATTTTTTGCAAAACAGAGCATGAGATGCAGAAAATGGATGGCGAGACAAAGCTATCTACATCGGTTATCAAAATTTCTTTAAAATGTTTTGAAATTTAGGGGGAGTAAGAAATTGTCAGAAAATCCAAAAACATTTGAAAATTTGAAAAAGCCAAAAACATGATAAAATTCAAAAAGAGTTTTTGTGTAAAAAGAGGAAATGATAGTACATCAGTTAGACAATCACAGTACGCTAAAGAAATGGAATGTTAATTGTGATAAACGGTCTCACTGATGATAAGCCAGTAGGTTTTTACACGCTTAGTATATTGTTTTCGAGATATAAACCTAAATATCAAATACTTACTTATCTCGTGGGGAACATCTCTCGGATACATGGGTAACCCCCAAAATCGTGGTTGAGAGATTGCCTGATTATGAGATACTAGGTCTTTATATTGTTTGATATCTGGGGTATTATACCTGGTCTTTTGATATTGCGGAAGCAATGGCCTAGACCTCGTATAATACTTTACGCGCTTTAAAAGCTTACCCTCTGCACAAAAATTGAAAAAATATCAAAAGATATGAATCAATTGCAGTTGAAGAAAAGATTCTCTAAAGGGAACACACCTAAAGTCGAGCCTTCATCTCTTTGACTGAACGGAAGTTCAAAGCTGACCTCTCAAGGTCTCGTACTAACCCAGATACAGATGTCAGATTGGTATACTTACCTGTAAGACTGAATCTAGGGAATTTTGATACGGGAGTATATTCTGAGGTGGGACACGCGAATAAGTTTAAGTCCTTAAAATACTAATCTCGTATCTCGAATCGATTGAACTTTGTGTGAAAAATTAAGTGGATCAGTATACTGACAATCTAAGTGAATCGTTTAGAACTTAAAGTGTTTAAAGCTCAATGGTGCTAGTGATTTGTCATAAACTGATATGATCCTCTGACGCGAACTCAAACAAAAATATTGTCTGTAAATATGTTTGTAAATATTTCTTTACTGCTTTACGTTTCAAAAAAATACAAAAAGATTTTGATTTCACTTTATTTTCGACAACCGATGTCTGAGTGCTGAGTTTCAAAATCTAAGTATGCTGATCGTCTTTCTGAAAATAAACCAGTTCATTAATTTGAAACTTGAAGTTTTTAAAATCAAAAATCAAAAACAGTTTGTGATATCTCCAAGGTCATTAATTTCGACTTGGATGATTAACTGTGGGGGAGTTAGATTCTTAAATTGTGAAAATCTGTTGTAAAGAGCTAAGTTTCGATTTTGGATACTTAATCGTCAAATCTATAAAGTTTGTTGATAAGGGAAGCGGAGTCAAATTAATCCTGGATATATTCATATTATTATATTTTAGAGCCAGGTTCTTGATTAAAGGTTTTTAAGAGCCAGGTTACGATTCCTGGACAACCGAAAATGCTTTTATTGTCGAAATATTTTAGCTTATGTTGAGAGAGCCAGGTTTTCAATCCTGGAAGTTCAAAATGTTTTTACTTATAAATGTTTGAGAATTGCAGATGTTGTTCCAGACTACGATCCCGATAGCCTAGTCTAAGGGGGAGTCTGAAGACGAGCTCAATACAAAGGGGAGCTTGTATCCGGAAAGCCAGGTGACGATCCAAAAGCACGGAAGCTTGACGAAAGGGGGAGCCTAAAGAAAGAGTCTTTCAAAAGGGGGAGCTGAAGCAAAAGACAGATCCACGGGGATTCTGTTCGAGCAAGAGGGAGTCTATGTTGCTGAAAATGTGATAAAGCTTCAAGAAGACTCAAGAGAGAGAGAAAGACAAGACGCTACGAGATTGATTGCAGCAATATCCAAGGGGGAGTCTGTTAGTGCAGTAATGTCTATCGCCTCCGTCAATCCAGTCTGTAGCAGAAACTGAAGAAAACAAGATATTATATTGTAATATTTAGGGAAAAGGCAAGGTGGCATTTATGTAATTAATGAGAAATCTCATTAAACCCCGTGGCCTATAAATAGAACACTTAGGTGTTAGAATTAGAACTTTTGCCATTTCCACATTTGAGGAGCATAGGAGCTAGAGAGAGAAAGTAGAGAGAGAAAGGCAGAAGGTGATTCAAGTTTCTTTGTACTTTTCAGATCTATTAATCGAATCACAGATTTAGTACGGTTCTCGTGTTCGGTCCACGCACGTGTACGGATTCCGCACGTCACACGTGTCATACGCAATCGTTACGGAGTCGAAAACCGATCCTACACTTTCCCTGCTTGAATCTTCCTTTTGTTAACCACCATTCTCTTCTATTCAAGCTGGCATCGAAGAACTTTGTAATTCTTACTTTCTTCTTTTATTCGCTTGGAATAGGAGTTTGATCAGTCTCGAACGGTTTTCTTTGAAGCCTCAATCTTCTCAGAATTGCAGCTTTCTCCATCTTTTCATTGATCCGCTCTAGTCTTTTCTGCTTTTTCACAAACTCTATTCTTTCCAGCTCCCTCCAGCTTGTTTTCCAATAATTCCCAGAATGGATGTCGTTTTCGTAGCAGACATTGATAACCTTCTGGTATTGCATTGCTTGGACTTTATCTTCTTCCAAGTACCAAATCTTAGTAAAGAATAAGCACTCAATGTCTTTCTTCGAGCAGTTTACTAGCCACATCGGGTCTAGTAATCTAATACCTTTCAACAAGCTATTCTCCTTTAGCCTTAAACAAATCACCGCTTCTGCCGTTTCAGGATCATAATACCATCCTTTGAACTCATTATAAAAATCTTGGTCCATCTCTCTCAGCGGCATGTTTCTCATTACGAGCGGTCACTTTACATGGAGAGTAACATCCTTTTCACCCGCAACTTCATCAATTTTTACTGTCTTCTTGGGATAATGAGGTTTCCAATAAGGAAAATTGTTCATCGCCTGATGCTTAATCAACGTCCATAGTCTATGTTCGAGAAACCTTACCCCATAGTGTAATATGTATTTTTGGCACAACTCGTCCACGTCCCACCATGGCAGAGTTTTTATATTTATCACATGCTTGAAATATTGAACGCCAAACTCTCTCTTTACTGCATACACTTTCAGATCATCAATCTATCCCCAAGATAATATATCACCCAACGATGCGTATGGATGTCTCATGAAGAATGCCAGTGTTCTTTTAAACTTTCTTTCTTTAGGCATTATCCTGAACCATTTCTTCCGAGCTTCACGTAGATATTCTTTAGACATTGTTGAGGGTTCACCTTCTTCACAAACCCTTTCTTCAACTTTCATACGCAACAAATCTTCACTATGCACAGAGAACAATTCTTCGAATGTTGGGAAGTCCTCTGATCCTTCACCTGAGTATCTGTAAGGTTCATTGTTGTCAGAATCAGAATTATCCTCCACGACAACACTATCAAGATCATTCGCCTCAGGAATATATTTGAAGACATAACTTTCTGGTTCATCAGGATTGATCACATCTAACTCCTTCTCAAAATCAAACTTAAAGGATTCATCATTGATACCCATCATCTCCATAATCTCTTCACGAGTATAATTGTGAATAAATTCTCCTTCCTCAACATCGTGCAGAGATACAAAGTCATTGGTTTATCTCCCGGAACAGAGGTTAGTGGGATAGCCTCTGTGAAGATTATGGTAGGTTCTTCATCTTTTTGAGCTCCTGGTCCACTCTCCCCCTTAGAGCGATTATCTTCTCTATCTTCGTTCTGATTATCGTTCATGTAACCCATTAAATGATTATCACTTGAATGACTAACTATCTGAAAATCATTACGACCACCCCGATTATCATCATCATCATTGTCATCTTTTGATGGTTGGTTGGATCATCTAAGTCTTTAAATTCATCGTTATCTTCGTCGTCGTCGTCATCTTTCCTACGACGCTTTGCGATCTCCGCAAGCCTTAGATTTTCTTCTTCACTGTATTGAACAATCACTGGATCACCAATTAGCTTGAACTGAGAAATGTCAGGCACATTATCAACTTTGTCTTTGCCTTTGTCTTTTGATGATGTTGCCCCTTCTTCAGCTACTACTCATTCACGTTCAATCCTTCGAGCTTCAGCTCTTTGGATTTCAGTCTGATCGAACTCTGCTTGAACGCTTATACCCATTCTGCTCCCGAAGACAACGAACAACATATCCATTTGCTTTGTGTTTAACTTCTTATCGGCTTCATGATCATCGACCATTCTTTTTAGCTGCTTGTTCTCAGACAATAGCATACTGTTAGAAGTAATAAGCTGATCATTTGATGATACAATACCTTGAACTATATCATTTAGCACCACATTCTCTGCTTCAAGGCTCTTGACTTTGTCGTTCAACACCACATTCTCTGCTTCCAAATTCTTAACTTGATCTTTCAACACCACATTTTGTGCTTCAAGATTCTTCACCTTGTCAACTGTCGCAGCTTTCTCATTCTCAAGCTTCGCAACCCTGTCTTCCACAACTTTCGTTCTATTTTCATCAAAAAATGGCATATTTGGGATATCTTCTAATCTAGTTGGATTTGGTCCTAAACCAAAATCAGGAATCTCAAGAAAAGTATCACCAGATCGTTGTGGTTGCCTTGGAGTCGATGCTTTCTTCGTTGTCGATCCTTGTTGTTGAGTTGTTGATTGTTGCTGGGTGGTGTTTGTTGTACTTCTTGTTGAATTGGAGTTGTTTGTTGTACGGGGGACGTTGGCGGTGCTTGAACTGGAACAACAAACGGTTCATCCGTAATGGCTTCAGCAATCTCTGGTTCTCTCTGAATCGGTGCACCAGCAATTGTGACTTTAATAGCTTTCACTATACTCTTGCGTGCCCGTTTCAGTGGAGAAACTCTCTTTACAACATGCTTTATTCTCTTTGACATTTTACAAACTTCTTGATTAGAAGGTTTGTATGTTGCATCCCCGTCATCACTGTTCTTTCGTTTCTTTGACAGCTTCTGTTTCTTTTTATCGAACTTCGCTCTAGGATCGCCGGTTGTTGGTGTCATTTCTGTTAATGCAATCTCGCTAGGACTTGACGAGCTTTCTTCACCTTCAACGTTTTCATCACCACCTTGAACATTCTCAGTACCCCCAAAAGCTTGTGCTTCAATATCTTGGGCGATCTCTTGAGTAGACGTACCAGCTTCGCCCATCTCAACATTCTGTTCATTCTGTGCCTCGTCTTCACTCGGCTCATCAATTAATGTTCTTTGAACAATCTTCTTAGCAGCGGCTTTCTTTGGAGTACCTTTCTTTTTCTTCTTCTTGCCCTCTTCTTTAATGAACCATTTACATCGTTTTGGCTTAAAATCCTCCATTTTCTTATCTTCGTTGCCCAAGTCACTATCATCGTGACGCCATTTACCCTCTGGAGGTGCCACATAATCTGGATTTTGAATACATGCAAACTTTCTTCTTGCAGGCAGAACTTCTTTCTTTTTGTAAACTTGAAGACGATCAAGAGTAGCATTGGTCATGTGTTCCAATACCAACTCGTCTTTCTCATCTTTCACCAGATTCTTTATCTTGTCGTCCAAAATCATTTGAATAAAGCAAGGACACTGTAAAAACTTTTCACCGGTACAATTCGCCTTCATGTGCTCCAAGATTATTTTGGTGAAATTGTAAGGCCGATTAAGAACAAGCGATGTCACCATGCACATGATGTAATCAATCGCGACATCATAACTGCCTTTGTGATGTCCCATCGCGTGTATCACAGAATGAACTAAAAACTTGTATGGCGGTGATAGATTGGCCTTGTTGCAGTTTCCTTCGTTAACCAGCCTAGTGTATCCCATCCTGAACCAAAACCCTTTAAACAATCTTTCAGTGAAACCAATGGGATTGGCATCTTTACTATTGAATTCCAGAACACGGTGGATGTCGACTTGTGTAATTACAACTCCAATATCTTCATTACCGACACGAGCATAAGAATGAATCGCTTTATCTGCTTCCTCGTACTTAGCCCCAGTCCAAAATCTTTCTATATGAGATATGTACGCCTTATGTTTATAAGTTAAAGCTTTCTTTAAGCGGCGTCACTCGTAAATTCCAAGATCTCTTCAAATGGTTTCATTTTGGTAACGTCTTGTCTAGAACACAATAGATGTTATGTTTGCTGCAAAAGTTCGACGATTTTCCCTACGAAACACATTCAAACACTTAGAACCTATGCACACATTTCAAGAAAAAAATAACTTTCAAAAATCACAAACTTTCAAACACAATTTCATTCAAGTGAGGGGAACTTTGGGATGAAAGGCATTTACAAGCGGATGGCCACTTTGGAACTAAAAGCCCTTTCATGAAAAAGGTTCTAGTCAAACATATCAATGAAGTAAATCACCTTTCGCGCAGAAGGCCCTTTTGCTTGAAAGATTCATCTTCTTCACTTGAACGACTGCTATGAACAGTGAAATTACAGGTTTAAAATCTTGGTGTTGGGATGAAACTAAAGGTTGTATTAGTTCAATCAAGTGCCGATAAACACGATTATGGCTTCAATTTTAAGTTTTACCGGTTAGATTTTCTTAAATCTAATTTTTTATAACATGTTTTGCGAGAATCAATCTATCTATCCAAAATCAAACAAATTATGGTCTCATTCCTTTCCCATTGTGTGTGTTGTACCTATCAACACCACAATCTATTGAAAAATTGGCAGCAATTCGGGATTATTTGACAAGTTTTTTGAGAGAAAAACTTTTTGTTCTCTGAAACCGTTTAGAGCGAATGGCAGTGATTCAGAACGAGAGGCCCTCATATACCCCTTCACCCTTCGTGTGTAGGGTGTTGGGCTTCACTTTTTGAACAAGGCCCATTAAACATATTAGAACATGCAGCCTTTTATGCAAAAGGTTTTATTTATTTTCCAAAAATTTCTGTTTTCAATTTTAAACATTTTTAAATCAATTTTAAACACCCACTCGAATAACCAAGTCCAAGTTAATGACTTTGGTTACCCGATTCGTCTACCAAGTCCAAGTTAATGACCTTGGTTGACCCAATTGAGATCCAACTGACGTTTTTCAATCATTTTTCAAACAATTTTAAACAATTTCAAGTTTCAACTTAATGAACTTGTCAAATTTTCAAACTTTTTCTCATTTTCAGATTAGCTCCCACCCAGTAGCTTCAGGTTTGTTCTGCATCAGATTCTAAAGATCCGCTTTCCAACATCGGTTGTTTAAAATAAAGCAGAAATAAAATCTTTTTGTATTTTACAAACTTTATACTAAAACACACCCAAAATCTTTTTGTGGTTTATCTGTAATGAATAACAACAGTTATGTACAACATATTTACATACATATTTTTGTGAGTTCGTGTTAGAGGATCATATCAGTTTTTGACAAATCACAACCACCGTTGATCTATTTATACTTTAAGCTTTAAACAATTCACCTAGATTGTCAGCATACTGGTCCACTTAAATTTCTACTCAGACTTCGATTGTTTCAAGATACGAGATTAGATGTTTTAAGGAACTAACTTAACAATGTGTCCCACCTCAGAATATACTCTCGTATCAAGACTCTCTGGATTCAGTCTTACAGGTGAATATACCTAATTGATATCTGTCTCTGGGTTAGTGCAAGACCTTAAGAGCTCAGATTAGGACCAGTGTACCGACAAAGAGATGAAGGCTCGACTTAGAGTGGTGTTCCACTTAGGAATCTTTTTACTGCAATTGTAATATCTTTCAACATTTTCGATTTTATGCAGTTTTTCAGGGTTAAATGCGAAAGTATTCTACAAGATCTGGGCCATTGCTGACGCAAAATCAGAAGATCTTGTATAATACCTCCAGATATCAATTCTGTATAAAGACCTAATATCTTAGAATCAAGCAATCTCCCAAACAAAATTTCAGAGTACTAAGTCCATATATCCGAGAGATGTTACCCAATATTAAGAAAGTTTTTTATTTAGGTTTATATCTCGAAAACAATCTACTAATTGTGCAAAAACCTACTGGCATATCATCAGTGAGACCGTTTATCACTTTTTAGCTATTCATTTCTCTAGTGTGTCGTGATTGTCTACTGATATACTATCATTTACTCTTTTTACACTAAACTTTTTTTTGTCTTTTTCTATGTTTTTGTACATTTTTTAATTTTTAAATGTTTTTGTATTTTGTACCACATTTTCTCCCCCTAAAATTAAAAACACTTTTAGAAGAAGAAAATGAAAATCGATGCAGATTACGTCTCAATGTCCTCCGCCTTGGAATCACCCTCGACAATTTCTCCCCCTGATGACAAAAGTCGCATACCGTTAAGTTTCAAAAGATATTGAAATTTAGATCTGTCAAACGGTTTTGTATAAAAGTCAGCTTGGGACTTGGACATCCGGTCCATACTATCGAAATTTAGAAATCAGGACTGCTTCTGGCGTGATACACATCTGATGTTCCTCCTGACAATGTGGGGAAAAAACCCTGAAAGTTCTCCGGGTGGCGCACCGGTAATCAATGATTGGGTAACAGGGTAGGTGAAATACTTCTGGGCTCCCACCGCCGAAGTGATGCTGACAATCGGTGAATCTCCACCATAAAGAGATATACATGCGATTTCCCTCTTACATAAGATTTCCGCTTGGGACTTGGACATCCGGTCCATACTATCGACTACACCAAAGCTTCTAACAACAGCAGGGGGGAGGTCAATGTCGAACTCGTGACCTACAAGATTGAGTTGCACCTTAGGTGAACATGTGAGACTTTAATTGGCTTGCCATCAGCCACTAATACAATGTGTCTGTCATCAAGAGGCATCAAGGTTATACAGAACACAAACGAAGTGGTTAGCTACCCAAAAACATACAAGCTACCATGTTACCATTACACCTGGCATCTCCTACACCAATCCTAAATGCCATTCCATGAGCACCACTTCCAGTGTTGTTGTTACAGTAATGAGGATTCACAATACTGTCATTGTTCCCTGGGTTGTTGATGTCTTGACTTAACAACGGCCAATCCTTGTCAAAGTCACTTTCATTTCCACACTGAAAGTTATGATTTGCGAGTACCTTGTTGTCACCGTGACCATTGCCTCTAATGTTGTTGCTTTGCAGACAGATCTCTACGGCCTTTTGTCAGTTGGGTCCTCCTTCTCGTTGTTCTTGTCACATCCTAGGGTACTGCCCATGGCGCTAGTAATTACACATCCCATATTCCAGTCGGTTTCTAGCGTTTAAGCCCCGATTGATTCGTAAGTGTTGACTCCCAGACGTTGCTTACTAGGGTTAGGGACTCGATTGAAGTCATCCTACTGATGTTTTTTGTCAGAGAGCAGGGTCACCCTAACACTAGGGTTGGTAATGCATCACGTTCATCTTCTTGTCCATCGGTCTTGCGAGTCGATTGAATAGCGCACGACAAATTGTTAGAGAATCACAGAGGTGTCCTTACTGCTGAGTTTGAGGCGTCAATTTGTTGCGTCAAAGTAAACGAGAAAAGTGAGAAAGTATAGACCAAACATTTAACGTTTCGACATCTGTCTCAAAGACATTCGCACTAACATCTAACATTTCTACTCGGCTCGCTAGGCGTTCAGTTACGTGTTCAGGTATCAATCAATATCATCGAGACTCGTAAGGGTTCAGAGGGAAGTGAAAAGACCACATTCAAATAGGAGACAGCCATTGCTATGACCCCTATGGATTGTTGTGTCTCACGTTTGGTCGAACAATGGAATGGAACCCCTATCACACTTGCTAGGCCTCGTTGGGACTCACATGCACCCCATATTATTATTATGTGTGCACCCACAATAATAACATGATTTGCATGCTCATCTCAGCTCCTCCTAACTCGTGTTAAATAGTTCCTCAGACTCGAGTAACAAACAAAGAACATCACAAAACATGGGTCATGAATGTCTAGGGTAGACGCCACACTATCAATCACAAACACAGGCATGTAACACGGGAATTCATATTGTTGTGCTAAACGTGCAATCACATGCAATATTGTATATAAGTGTTCACTAGTTATGCAGTACAATGAGTAAACGAGAGACGAACCTTGCAATCTGGAGTTGAGTGTCATGGTCATATTCACGTATTCAGAACTATTCGGTTATAGTCTGGTTTTATAAAAATCGCTTTTAAAACCAAGTTCACTATAACCAGTGGCTCTGATACCAAACTGTCACACCCCTAAAATACCACATGTGGAACCCCTACGAGGCGTGTGACGTTCCAGGATCTAGCCACTAATCACATTGAACTCATAACAAGATTTCAAATAAAAGCTTTCATTCATTAAGATTAAGTGTTACAAAACATTGTATATAACTCGTTGTGTTCAGCAGAAGCATAATACAAAGTTTAATCCAAAACCCAAGTGTATGTAACCATCTAGTCTTGTTTCAAGTTTCCATGTATCTTGACCCATGACCACTCCAGCATCCCAGACAGCAAGTTCCACGTCCACACATACCTATAACCTGCGAGCATGCACACAAGTGTATCAGACAACGCTGGTGAGTTCACAGTTTTTATGAAAACGTTTGGTTACCAAGTTTTTAATCTAGTTCAATAACAATTCCGAAAGTAATGTTGATAATAACTCGATACCGTACAAGATGGCTCCAGATTTTTTTGCCCTTTCCCCAATGCCCCTATCAAAGCATTGGGCATGACTGGGTCATTAGTTCACACCCGTCCTCTCAGGTACGGGGTGAGGGTGCCAAACCTAGATAGCGCTACCAACTAATACCCTGTTACCTCTCAGGTAACAAACAATATGGGACTTAATGGTGATAGGAGTGAGTGTATCATCCAACATTCCAATTTTACCCAAAAGACTTATTCCTCTCAGGAATACCCACTGATTTACCCAAAGACCTATTCCTCTCAGGAATACCCATTTGACTGTCCCACCCACCGGGACGCATGCTCAAGAGAAGTGAACTCACCTTAAATTGCTCGGATTGTTAAGTTACTTTACCCGTTCCAAGTTGGTCAACCAAACCCTACCGTGGTTACCAAAGATGATCAGTTTCGTAAACACATACCCAAATCACGTATTCAACAAGTCACATGTAATACCATTGTCACATAACACATAGCAACCGTTTAGATTTCATACACATTTATATCACAAGTTCATGTTCCCAATAGTAGTTACTAATAACACCAGTTTCATAATATTCAAATCACGTTTTGTCACAGATTACATTCATTACAAAGATCACTGTATATCACATAGCAAGTATTCGATCGCATACAAGTCCACATCCCAAGTGTATAATATATAATAATATTTGACACGAAAGTTTTCTATTCACACTAATCAGATCAGATTTCTCATTCTTAATCATCATGGTTACCAGGCAACAATTAGTATTTTATAAACACAAGTATCCATTATCATATTCATTTTAAACTGTTACTGTTTACTATTCAGTCCAGTTGCACGGTGAAGAATCCTCTCGACGAAGTACTATGCTTCGTCGAGGATGGCCATGACGAAGAACCTAAATGGTTCGTCGAGATCGTGCCAACGAAGAATCATTCTTCGTCGTCCAAGGGTTTGATGAAGAATCTTTTGACGAAGGACTATCCTTCGTTAGGCCGTGTTCTTCGTCGCCAGTTACAATCTTCCTTTAATCTCGCAACAACAGTTTACACATCTTTGGCATGAATATCAGATCAAACGACAGTTATTTTCCAAGTTCAATAAACCCTAATTGTTGTTCATCATCAAACCAATAACACCATAATTATTAACATCAAAATACATGTCCTAAACCATATAATCACCATAAGCAATTAGAACTATTATCATCTATACTCAACAATCAAATCTAACCACCACAAGATCCGGCTAATCGGCCTGTTTCGTGAGCATTCACTAACGATCATTACTTTAGATTAGATTCAAGTGATTGCATTGAAAATTCATATGAGCATACAACCCTAGATGTGATCTTATGCAAGAACACCATTTATCAAAACATCATGCATCGAAATCATTTAATTCCAGACAAAAAGTACAGTAAAACACAACTAAATTAGTCAATAACTCACTAACCGTGACACCGAAGTGATTCGTTCAATCGAGATAGAAAGGTTTCGAGTCCCACAAATGTCGTCGCACAGGAAGAGGGAAAAGGAGGAGAGAGTTTAGGGTTTCACGTGATCACAGTTTAGCATTATGAAGGTTTAAACGAACAGAAAACAGTCAGGCCCAACTGGTCCGCGAATCAACCTGGGCCGAAGGCCCTTTTTGGCGAAGTATATCCCTCGACGAAGGACATTCTTCGTCCTGGGGTGTTTTGGGGTGAAGAATGGCGAACAACTCGACGAAGATCATTCTTCGTCGTGAAGTGCTTGGGGCGAAGAACCCTATTCTTCGTCGACTTCCCTGAAATCTCGGGTTGTAATATGAATACAACTTGTCAGATCCACACATCTTGTACATGGCCAAGGTAGGATCATCATTCGAGTTTTTTTCCAGATTTTGGAATGTAATTGCTGTGATAACATTCGTGATCTTCAAAATGATCTTTTGGACTTTGATAGTTCGTGGATTCACTATCTGTTTCATTTTCATTCTCAAAAACATTTTCAACCACGTATTTCACAACCTCAGATTCAACAACATCATAGTTTTATCTGTTTTCGAATATGTGACATCAATATTTTCAGGTAATTTTTCAGTTTTAAGATTAGTTTCATTTGTTTT
Organism: Helianthus tuberosus; assembly: GCA_030545235.1. Lineage (NCBI taxonomy): Eukaryota > Viridiplantae > Streptophyta > Magnoliopsida > Asterales > Asteraceae > Helianthus > Helianthus tuberosus. The sequence goes on along the minus strand of CM060359.1, from coordinate 141,435,254 downwards.
ATCAGTTTTTAACATGATGTTTAATGCTTTTTCCAACTTTGGTGGTTTCTTCCTGGCATAACGATCATGAAAAGGAGGTGGAACGTGGTGATACCCCACACCACTATTCTCCCCATGACCATAAACATCCTCCCCATTCTCATCTTTCCCGGTAGGTTTCGAAGGATGTGATCTAAGACGTATTGAGTAGTAGAATAACTAGTCAGCTTTTTATATACTCTCCCAGTTTCAATGCGTGCTTTCTCGAGTTCTTGTTTAAGTTCAGCAATTTTATCAATATGAGCATTAATAGCAGATTGTTTATCTAAAAGAATTTCTTTTAACATCATAATGGTTGCATCGTTTTCTCGAGAAAGATTAATGAACTCATTGATTTTCCTGCTCATTTTGTCGTGCGTCTCTTTCATCTGTTTATAATCATAAGCTAACACATTATTATGGTCTTTGATCTCTTTAATCTGTTTTTTATGAAAAAATTCATAATATTTTCAGAAATTTTTGCGGAAGCAATCTTTTGATTTAAAGCATTTTCTTTTTGAACAAGCTCAGCGCATTTTTCTTTCAAAATGTTATCTTTTGCAGCCAATTCTGCACATTTTTGTTTCAAAACTTTGTTGTTTTCAGCGAGCTCTGCTAATTTTAGTTTTAAAACCTCTTCTTTGTCAGTACAGGCCTTGCATGTTTCCATGCATTTCCTGTACTAAGTTTTAGTTTTAGACTCTGCTTTTAACTCAGTTTTAATCACATCGTTTTCTTTACACTCACTCTCTCTTCTCACACTATTCGACTCACCCTTCTGCGCTGATTCGGCTGACTCTGCTTTGTTAGCTACCTCTTTGAGATCTGCCATCAAAGCTTGGTCGGCAATCTCGGCTAAGTATTCAGCTATCATTTCCTTGTTCACATCTATTATCTCCTCGACTTGTTTCTTCTCAGGTTCATCCTCCTCTATTTTGCAATATCTTCTTTGCATCTCAAACAAACCTGCAAAAGAACTAATTAGTTCAGGAGGAATAATAGATTTAAAGCCATAGAACATATCGTCATTCACAACAGATTCAGGTTATTCATCATAGTTAGCAGTAAAAAGAACTTCTTCCTGTTCTTCAACAACAGATTCTAATTCTTTAACTGATTCCTCGACCACCTCTCCTCCCACTGACTCGGGTTCTTCAATTATCTCTGCCAACATAGCCACACTATCACCTTTTGGGATATACTTGTCCTAATTGAATCCCTCTTCATCTTGTGTAACCACCAATGCTCAACTCTTTTCTTTCGCAGACCCGTCTTCAATTTGTGGTCTGTTGAAATTTCGCGGTTGTTGCTTGTTTTTGTGATAGACGGCTTTGCGATAATAGCTATCATGAAACGGGTTCACATTATCGTCAACTTCATGATTTGGACATTCGCGTTTGAAGTGTCCTTTTTGTTTACACTTAAAACGGGTCACTTTGGATTTGTTAAATCCAAGTTTTGTATCAGGACCTCCTACACATTGACGACCCATTATTTCCATGAATCGTTGAGCTCTTCGGAACCCTCGCCATACACCATCTTATATCAATCAATTCCATTTCCTTTGGATCATTTTGGTCGTAATCTTCCTATGTCATGTTGAGGTTACCAATCTTTCCTACAACAAAACTCTTGTATGATTCTAAGATCGATGCCAAAAAGACCATTTGCTGTTTAGCAATATCCGCATTCATGCCTTGTGAATTTTAGAGATTCACAGCTATGTTGCATTGAATGATATGGGGATTGGAATTCTTTTGGTTTGTGTAATTGTTCGAAGCTTGGGATGACTGAGTGTTGGAGTCGAAGGATTTGTGTCAGAACTAGAAAACCCGAACCTACTGCTAGAGGAACTACTTTGTGGTGACCCAGATTTGTTATCAGCACTGAATGTTTTTTGTATTTTCGGACTTTGCACATTCGATGGTAAATTGCCTCGGTAGTTTAAGTTCACGTCCTGCTGAATGTTCGCATTGTTCATCTTGGTCAACTTTCTCTGCTCTAGCTCATCACTTTCGAGTTTTTGAATCAACATATTCAAACTCATAGTTTCATACTCTCGACTGTTCTTAATGATCATCACATATGTAGACCAGTCACTTTCATTTGGAAGTGCATTTATGAGTTTATCAACCAATTCTTCTCGATCTTTTTCAATACCAAACCTTCGTAACTCTATGATCAAGTGACAATAATGCTCTATCAGTTATTTTAACATTTCACCCTTTAAGTGGTTAAAAATGTCGAACTCCTTTTTCAGCAGTGCTTTCTTGCTCTTCATCATTTCCATACCGCCCTCGTATTTATTCTTCAATGCGATGCACATTGAGTGCGCGGTACCGGTGTGTTGAAGCAATGAAAAGATATCGTCTTTGATTGATTGCTGAAAGAAGTTGATCATTTTCTTCTCCCTAATGAAAGCTTCTTTGTTGCTGAGTTAAGTTCATAAGCGACGTCTTTACATTCTGTTCGTTCACTTGTTCAGCATATTCCTCGAGTATCGAAAACTAACATTCCATCGTGTTGGCCTGAACCAAGTTACAAAAATGCTCACACACCCATTATAATCTTCCATACTAAGTAGCTTTGGTGGTTTCACATTCGTTCCGAGAGCATTATCGAGGTTCAAACTCTTAGCCATCATTGTCGTCGATTAAGTTGCGAACGCGTTATAAGACTCCGAATCCATTGTCAAACACTTGAATTATGTGAAAAACACATGAAAAGTCAAACAAATGGTCAAACAGATTCTTCAAGTGAATGGAACTAATGCCTTTCATGCGAGTGGGATTGCCACTCGTGCGGAAGGTTCAAAATTTGGAAATCAAATGAAATTCAGTGTCTTTCACGCGAAAGGTGTTGCCTTTCATGAGAAGGGTAAATTTTTCAAGAATATATCTAAATATCAAGATCCTTTCGTGCGAAACGATGAGCGATTCGTGCGAAAGGTTATCTTCTCGTGCGACTGGTTCCTTCCTCTCGAAGATCAAGTTACGTTTTTTGACATTTCCACAAATTTTTCATTGATTTTGATTGAATTATGGTACAATTTGTTCAAGGGTTTGTTATTATGTGAATTCGCACAATATAGTCAATTTTTAGCTAATTTTGTCCATGAATTCGTTGTTAATTTGAAGTTTAAAAAGAAAGTGTAGAATAAAGAAGTGAAATGATTTGAAATAGTCTTCAATTCTGCTCAATTCGGCTGAATTCTTGTGCTCTTTGTCACTTAAACTGGCCCTCCAAGCTCTGATACCACTTGTGAGGACCATTTTGGTTTTTCGAAATGCTCCGGCCGATCAGATATGCATTATATCATGTGCGGAATCCATGTATAGTGTTGACAAACACAAGAATATACTGACTAACTGTCGTTTCCATTGATAAACTGAATTTACAATGCAAGGAATGAATTTTGCAGAGCTTTGCCTCAAATGCCAAAAGTTCTGAATGAGATATCCCAAGTCCCATATTTATAAGCAAGCCCTATCGCACGAAAGCACCAGGGACAAAAGGGACCTCACGCATGAAAGGGTCATTTGGGGTCCATTCGCATGAAAGACTCTTTCGTGCGGATGGCCTTCAGTCATTCATTTCTGACCTTTCGATACGATATTCTATCTAATCTATACAATACAATAAATTAGGCCTAGAGACGGCATGTGGACGTAGGCTGTAGACATATGTACTCACATTGACACCGGATATGGTTCTCACATATGTAATGATTTACAAGGACTAAGGAAGGCTAAGAAGCCGAAAGAGTGAGACTTGGAACTTCATGCGGGCAATGGTCAAAGAGTTGGCATGAAGGTTATGGGAGAATATGTTCTTTTCTTCTAAGTGGTCTTGAAATTGTTTTGAACAATGTTTGATTTATTCCTAGTGTTACTAGAAATCTTATTTGAGCTTCTGCATTAAGACAACAAGGATTTAAGTATGCTTTTAATGGTGATTATATTTCTGCATATTTTAATACTTTTTTTATCAATGCTAAGCCACATAATGGAATCTATGAGATAAAGCTCCAACCCAATAACGTATTGTACAAAATTTTCAAACGTAAGAAACTAGATTTAAACGATTCATGTTTATGGCATTGTAGATTTGGGCATATAAACAAGAATTGTGTTAAGAAACACCAAGCTGATGGAATTCTGGATTCCACTAGTGAAGATTCTTTTGACATGTGTGAATCATGTTTTAGTGGGAAGTTAACCAAGGCACCTTTCATGAATGTCGGAGAAGGAGCTGAAGATCAACTCGGGTTGGTACATACTGATGTATATGGTCCTTTTAGAACAATGGGTATAAATGGGGAGAGATACTTCATTACATTTACTCATGATTTCAGTAAGGACGATTATGTTTTTCTTATGAAGTATAAACATGAGACTTTTGAAAAGTTCAAAGAGTACCATAATGAAGTACATAATTAGCTGTCTAGAGCCACTAAGATTTTGATCAGATCGAGGAGATGAATATCTTAGTGATGATTGACGAACATCTTAAGAAATGTGGGACCATTTCAACGCCTCAAAAACCACAACTTAGTGATGTGTTGAAAAGGAGAAATCGAGCTTTGTTGGTTATGATTCGATCAATGACGTATCATACAAACGTCCCACGCTTCTTCTAGAATTTTGCTCTTGAAACTACCACAAGATTAGGGATGGCAATGGGTCGGGTTCGGGTTCGGATCGGGTATTGGTAATCCCATACCCATACCCGGTTGTAAAATCGTGTCCCATACCCGACCCAATACCCGTCGGGTATATGTCGGGTAATTACCCGTCGGGTTCCGGGTATACCCATTAGTTTGTTAAAAGATATAAATTTGGATTTCCAAATACAATTTTTACTATTATAATTATTATATAATTTTATTTATGCAACAACTATTATAAATTAAAATATACATTACATAGATATAAGTTTTATCATATATTAATAATAACTTTATAATATTTACACACTTATATGTATATACTTCACAATATACAAAAAAAAGGGTGGGGTTCGGCTACAAAGTCCATTTTTCCTACAAAGTGTACAAAGTCATAAAACACAACAATTTCAGCCATAAAACACACTCAAAACCCACAAATAACATAGTGAATATCACTAAAACACAATATCCACACCCTAACAGCCCATAAAAAACTTCAAACAGATCATTATAGAACTATGAATATAAAACACAACATGATAATCAACATAAAACACACTAATATTAGTCATTCAATAATTAAAGTCTTATCATCCAAAACACAACACAAAACCCACAAATATGACGTTTTAGTAATCTTCACTTTGTTATTTGTGGATTTTGAGTGTGTTTTAAGATTGACATAATGGTGTTTTATGATTTTTTACACTTTGTAGGAAAAAATGATTTTGTAGCCAACTCTCACCCTACAAAATAAAATACTATCATCAAATACATATGCTAAAAGAAATTATTTTTTTTCACATTATATGAACATACTAAAATAAATCACTTCGGGTATATAGTTCGGGTAAACCGGTATGTGGTTTTGGGTAATCGGGTCGGGTATCACCTAATCCCATACCCGACCCATACCCGCGAAAATTTTTAAAACTAATCCCATACCCGGCCCAATAACCGTCGGGTATCGGGTATACTCGTCCCATTTGTGCCGGGTTTCTGGTATACCCGTCGGGCTCGGGTATTTTTGTCATCCCTACACAAGATTTCTAAATTTTGCTCCAACAAAGAAGTTGGACAAAACACCATATGAGATTTAGCATATGGGAAGAAACCCAAAGTGTCCTACCTTACGGTATAGGGTTGTAACACTTACTTTACGAGTGAGTATACGGACAAACTTAATCCCCGCGGCGAAAAGGTTGTTTTTTGCCGGATACTATAGACTGATTGGTTACTATTTCTACAATCTAACTAACAATCTGGTTTTCACAAAGCATAGAGGTGAGTTCTTGGAGGACGAAATTCTCTCACGGGGGATTGGAGAAAATCTTGTAGATTTGGATGAGATCCTGACACCACCAGTAACCGAACCACGAGCTGAAACAACCGGTCCATAAACATTGTTGAACTTGAACATGAGAGGATTTAAGAGACAGTTGCGACGCCAAGTGTTCGTAGAAGTACTAGGGATCGTCATGAACCCGATAAGTATATCGGACTTCACAAGACTCAAGTCATCATGATAGTTGATCAGGCTGAGCCTAGCACTTCCAAAGCTTCAATCGAAGATTCAGAATCTGAGAAATGACTTGAGGCTATGAACACTGAGATGCAATCCATAAAATACAACCAAGTATGTGACTTAGTTGATATTCCTCTCAAAAATCAGACAATATGAAACAAATTGGTTTTCAAGAAGAAACTGATATGGATGGTAATGTGCAAACCTTTAAAGGAAAGTTAGTGGTGAAGGGCTTTACTCAGACTCAGGGGCTGTTTGGCAACATCTGAATGGTTAAGTGCTGGACCAGTAAGAGATCTGAACCATTAAGTGCTGAACCTGTAAGAGTAAGAGGTCTGAACCATTAAGAGCCTGTATAATGCTTAACCGTTCAGAGACAAATTTCTGATCAATTCAGATTAGAGGTCTTAACCATTCAGACCCTGTATAAATCTTAACCATTCAGAAGCAAATGTCTGAACCATTCAGACATTTGCTCGTGAAACAAACAGTCTGAACCATTAAGAGTTGAACCAGTAAGAGGTCTGAACCATTAAGAGCCTCATTAAGAGGTAAACAAACAGCCCCTCAAGGAATTTATTATAAGGAAACCTTTTCACCAGTAGCCATGCTTAAGTCGGTTAGGATACTTCTTGTCATCGCCAAATATCATGACTAAGTGATATGGCGATGGATGTCAAAACTGTGTTCCTTAATGGACTTCTTACTTAAGATGTTTATATGGTTCAACCTGAAGGTTGTGTAAATCCAAAGCATCCTAATAAGGTATGCAAGTTACATAAATCAAATTATGGATCGAAGCAATCATCTCCATACTATATGTAGATAACATACTACTCACTGCTGGCCGACCATCGTCGCTCGCCTCACACCACCACCCAGCTCCGGCCGGTTAGCCCCCTAGTTGCTGTTTCCGGTGAGACCGGAAAATCGGGTTTCAAGTGTGTGTTTCGTTAAAGCAGTTACAACTGGTTTTGACCTTGAAGAGTCCTCGGGTTCGTGTGTTCGGGTTTCAAGCTAAGGGTTCAAGAGGTTTGTGTCAAGAGTTAATTCAAGTGCCTTAGGTTTTGTGAAGTCTCAACTAGCGTAACGTTCGTTTCTTCCATCATGTGTGTTATTCGGTATTCATCAAAAGGTACATCAAAAGGTAGGATTTTCTCGAACACCCTATGGTTGTGTTAATAGTTTATACCAATCGCAATTAGATCACTGACATGATATTTAATTGGATTAAATTATGTATAACCTTCTGCCGCTATTAATATGAGATATTAATAAATAAATAAAATATGATTTTATTTAAAAGAATAAAAATTGTACACTATAAATCCCAACATAAAATCCAAATAACGTTTTATGCCTTAGTGATGGAAGGTTAGAAACGTAGATGTGTTAGCTCTGTATAAACTTTTAGCTTAAATAGATGTTTTGCTAATGATTTATATGTTAACATTTATCCAATGATTTTTTACCAAATTTGACTTAGGAGTCCAAGTGTTAGCATCCTATGGATTACAGTCATTTATAGCATAAGGGTGTAAGGGGTGCATATCTAAGGGGATTGGACAAAGTTTCCCCTCATCGAATTATGTTGTGCCATGTAATTTACCTCTCATTCTTGCCTATTGCCTAAAAAACATAAGGGGTGCATGCCTAAATTGAGATTAAGCAAACTAATTTAAAAAAAAAAAACATGTGATTGGTTGATTTTGGTATGAGCCACACCACTTACCCTCTCCCTCTCTTTGCCGCATGCGGCAACTGCTCGCCGAAATCTCCTCCCCTTCATCTTTGCCGATCGGCACAATTATGTTGGCAGTGGACATGCCTCTCGACATGTGGGTTGCCGAAGGCACCCCGCACACCCTAACATCACAAGTGAGTTATAGACCCCTTTTTAGACAGTTTTTTTAGGGAATGCACACTTGGTAAAGCATTATAAGGCAAAGCATGAAAGTTAAAAGTATATAAGTTAATGAAAAAGAAAGTTTTAGGAAACGGAACAATTTTGGCTTTTAGCCTTCATGACTATCAGAAAATGTTTTTAATTAATTAATGTAACGTTTGGCATCCCGATTATCTATGTTATGTTTTGAATTGAAACATTTAGACTATGCTTTGTATTTGACTTGAGTTTGGATTGTATGAATTTCCACTACGTGTGTTTTAAATTATCAGTTTAAGAACCATTTGCTAAAGAGTAAACCCAACATACGAGACCCAGTTTTGGGGCATTTCAAGTTGGTATCAGAGCAATAATTTAAGAAATCTAGGCGATCCGTAGATCTCTAGACTTAAATTGTGAATGCGACTAAGTTAAGGATGCAAGTATTGGTAGCCTGAATGCTAATGTTGTTATCGAAATGAAACGTTTAGAACTCGAAAGGTAAGGTGAAATGTTAATGGCAACCGGCCATTGTTATTAGTTGCTTACATTACTCGTAGCACTCTGAATCATTACCTAGCATGATTACATTGGTCTTCCACCCTTCACAGAACTTACTAAATGGTAGGATAAAGAAGTGGTAAGTGCAGTGGTGCACTCTGAAGGCAGCCAAGAAAGAAACCAGTAGCAATAGCCACTCCAAAGAAGTCAACGGTGACGAAAGCGGGCGCGAAGGAGAAAATCCACCCACTGAAACCTGCTCATGGTTGCAGTCCTTTACGGCTTGCAACCCACCTTCGTGGGATGGTAAGAAAGATGCTACCACCACTTTGCAATAGATGTCTGGGATGGAAGTTGTAGTTGAAATCAGCGAGTGTCACAAACAAGAGCGTAGCTTACAAGGAGCCGGGGTGCCCCGGCCCCTGCCGACGTTTCGGTTAGTAGTGTTAATTTTTCAATTTTTCGTCCAGAATTTTTATAAACATGGAGGTAGGTCCCCACCAATTATTTTGCCTAAAAATTCCCGGTCCATACCAATTTTCTTGTCAAAAATTTTCATAGGTATTGTCGTATTGAGTTTTAATAAGACGTGAAGAACGGGGCTATTAGTAAAGTTTTATACTTGATTTTAAACTTAAAGTGGATTTTTAATAAAGTTTGAAACTAGGTCTTTGTTTGTTAAACTTGAAGTGGTTTTTAACATGAAGAACGGGGCTATTAGTAAAGCCTTCCAAGTGCTTACCATTTCTCTCGCATCATAATAAATATTTTAGTTGTTTATTTGTTAAACAATATTTAGTTTTATTATGTGTAAGAACGGTCCTCTGAAATTTGAATGAAGATTAATTAGAGATATAGAGTTATTATTGTTTGACTTAACCCGAACCGAATCGTCTACCTGAACATATAACTCGAAACATAGCGACAGGAAAAAAATTGGGTCCTCTAACTTTCAGCCTCCACGGAACTTTTGGTCGAACTCCGCCACTGGTCACAAAGATCAAGCTTTTAAGTTCGTTGCACATGCATTTGTGTCTTTGGCTTTGTTCTGGCGGGGAACCAAGATCTTAAGAAGATTACTTGGGAAGAACCATAGAAGTTAATGATCAAGAAGTTTTGTGCCTGAAATGAGGTGGTTCATGTGGAAACTCAATTCCTGAGGCTGAAGGCTTGCACCGTGACCCATCACAAGTACACGTCAAGGTTTAATGAGATGGCCAGACTTGTATTCCTCTATAAGTAGCGAAAGTTTTAGTCCTATGGTAGTGGATAAAAGTGTAGATTTAGAAATAGTCTAGTCCATCACTGGCGGACAGATCACTGGAGTATCATCTTGTTTTAGTTCTCAAAGAATTAACATTTAGCATATTAACTTATCTCAACAATCAAGCCAACTTTAGGTGTTTCATATAAACATATTTGAACCTTCAGCAGCCAACTTTAGGTGTTTCATATAAACATATTTGGACCTTCAGCAGCAACAATCAGCAGGGATGCACCTTCAATAGCCACTCCAAAATCCCGTGATACATTTTCCAAGTAGTTATGTCACTTGTTCAGACCACCCTTTTTCTAAATTTTCACTGCTTATATCTTTAACTTTTTTCTAAAAAAATATATATAAAAATAACAAATGTATTTACAGATGCATCTGTATCTGTATATATGTTGTATCTCAGTCTACCCTTGACATAACAAACCTGCATAAACACAAAAGAGATGATTCAGATGAACGAACAACCACGATAGATGCACTTAATCGGCTTCTAGAAAGTCTGGTAAAAAAATCCCAGAATCATCGTTGACAACACACTTTATTCGGTTTCAATTTCCTAACATTACACACGCGAAACATATCCTTGAATAATGGTTTGCTTTGTGTTTTCAAACTGTACACCAAACGGGTACTAAATTATCATTTTTCAGGGCCTATCAATCTTCTTTCTGACGCAACCTACCATTGAGGGCCGCATGGTATACTCGCTTTTCCGCCAAACCAATGTCTGATATTATTAGCTTCCCCTGAACAACCAACAATAATTATTAGATAATAAAACATATGTGTGCTAAAGTGTAAACAAGCCGAGCCGCTCGTGAGCAACTCGAGATTGGCTTGCTAACAGCTTAGCTCCAGTCGAGATTAAACCAGCTCGAGCCTAGACTGGAGCTAGAGTCAAGCTTCACTAACCAGCACGACCTTTTTATTTGCATAAATATAACAAAAAAATATAAAAATTACATGACAAATATAATAAATATAAAATTATGATAACGAAACTAAAGAATATATATTTTGTTATATTAAAAATTATGATTATCAATATAAAAATATATATATTATTATATGTTTATAAATAAAACATTTAAGTAATTTATAAATAAAAGACAAGCCAAGCTCTAGCTCTAGCTTGAGAAAACTATAAATAAGCTGAGCTCAGCCTTATACATAGAGCTCGAAACAAGACGCTGACGCTAAAAAATCAAATACTTAAGTTAAAACAAAATCTGTTTATTTATACATTAAAAACTTTATTATTGTGATTTGAAGTCATAATAATTAAATATATAGGGTTAAAATGCAATTATTTGTTCTCGTTATATAAACAAGTAAAATTCATTTTTTAATACAACTTTGTTTTCAATGAAGCTTATATCACAAAGAAACTGAACACATATTGAACATTACAAAATGTTAAATGAAAACTAGAAAAAAAAAAAAAAAAAATACCTCACGGGCCATCAATCTCCGTACATTTTCGGCATATAGTTTTGGGTTATCTTTCTCTTCTTGTGACGGGTAATAAACTGGTAACCTTGTTACTGTCATATAATTTACAAATTGACACAGCAGCAATATCACATGGCGTGCCTGAAAATTGAAGAATACATGAATATTCGGGAAAATATGAGAGAATTCTGTTTCAAAAAACTCACCCCTGATATTGATTCCCATGCAGGGCTAAATCGTTCATACGGATATTTCAAAATAACCGGAAGAACAGGAGCTTTTGCCAGAAATGCACCGGTTTTAAATGGAAGTATGTAATCGCCATTTGTAGTTGTCCCTTCTATACAAAATAAACAAATAAAATTAAATAATTGTGTGCCAAAAATAACTACATGAGTAAAGTACACAGATAGTCCCTCTGGTTGACCAAAATTTTGGACTTGGTCCCTAGTTTTCCAAAAGCACACGGATGGTCCTTGTGGTTTGCACTTTGTAACGTATTTAATCCCCAACTTTTACCAAAAGTACACAGATGGTCCTTGTAGTTTTGCACTTTGTAACACATTTAGTCCCTAACTTAGACATGCTGAAACATTTAGATTTGTTAGCTAGGGACTAAATGCGTTACAAATTGCAAACCACAGAGACTATTTGTGTACTTTTGAAAAGCTAGAAACTAAATCCAAAATTTTAGTTAACCACAGGGACCATTCGTGTACTTTTAACTATTTTTCAAATGTGTCCCATACCTGGAAAGAGCATCATCATTGGTGCAGACTTGTCTTTGTGAGCTTCCTGAATTCTCTCGTTAACGACCGCTGCATTCATCAAGTAAAACAATGAAACCAAATTACATTAATAAAATACCTTCTAAAATTTAAAACTACAGAAAGGTAGACCGAGATATGCGTATATTTTCCATAAAATATCACTGTATTCATGTATAAAAACAGTATCCCACAATGTTTTTTAAAAGATAATGTAAAAAAAACAAAAGACACAATATCTGCATTTGATAAATGATACCAAAATATACGATCTGGTCAGTGAAGTAACATCAAAAACATATAAATAATTAAATACCTGAGACACCCTTTGTACTCGACGATTTTGACTCCCGCTGAACATAAACACAACCAAGGCATTTGCTGAAAAACGAAAACGGTAATTTAAAATAAAACAACTCCACATATTATAAAAACCGAAGAAAAAGGTACACAAATAGAACTAAAAGATGGTGTAATCCAAATTTCAAACCAACCTTATAAGGCCAACCAGAGGAAGCTTGCCCACCGATCTCTTCAAAATTGTAATAAAATAATAACATAAGAAAACAAGTCACTAATAATCCGAACAGGTAAAAACAACACAACCTTGAATGAAATTATCTTTTTTGTTCCGTCGATAGACATACCTTGGCAACAAAACTTGGAAACGATGAAGACATGTGATACAAAATATCCATATGTGAAACATGGTTTGATACTATTACTCCAGGCCTTTCAAGTTCCTCTGATTGCTCGTTGCAATCCACCTGAAGAACGAAAGATACCAAGATAATCCAATTACCAAATATACCAAGAACCAAAACGAATTGAACGTAGTCAAGCCCTAAAAAACTGTTACTTTCTTTCACTAAGCAATTACAGTTTACAAATTAGATTATGATTTCTAAAAGGCACAAAATCACACAATTCCAACAGAAAATTCGACAGATTGACAGCTGAGGAAGTTGCAATCAGAGTAAGAATCAACTACAATTCAGATCCCATCAACTCTTTTCAAATGAAACAATTCCGAACTTTTAATAAGCAATCACAAACAAACTAACGTAAACTCATAAACCCCAAAAAAATGTTAACTTTGTTACTAAACAATCACAAACATCCCGTAACTAAAACCCAATTTCTAAAAGGCACAAAATCACACAATTCCACCAAAAAAACTCCAAAGCTTAACACCTAACGAAAACACGATCCAACACAACAATCGAATGCGAATCAAACGCTAAAAAAACATCACTTTCTTCAACAAAACAATCCCAAAACCCCTAATTAGTGATTAAACCAACAAGACACAAGAACCCTAATATACTGTTTCCCAAACACCCCTAATTAGTGATTAAACCAACAAGACACAAGAACCCTGATATACTGTTTCCCAAACACCCCTAATTAGACTAACAAAACACAACAATTACAAACAAACTAACATAATCTCAACAAACCCACCTGATCTAACCCCCTGCAACTCTCCTGAATCCAATAAAACCCAAACACAAAGAGCATAACTCTCGAAAGAACCCGACCCGACCAATACAAAACACTCCTCCTCCACCCACCCAAATGCGCATAATCTTCCTGACCATCTTCCTCCTCTCTATTGGGCACCACAAACAGAGTACAAACCCGACAAATCAAGTAGTACAAGACCACCACAGTTGTCGCTAAAACCACCCGCAACGGCAGCAGTGTCACAACAGCAAAACCCAACAGAAGTTTCTCTGTCCACGGCAATTCTCCGCACCCCATGGTCCCGTACACATCGTGTCTAACGTACGCCGCGTACTTCTTCTCAAGTTCTTCGATTGTGGGGAGAGGTGGGGGTGGGGTGGGGGTGGTGGGGGTTGTGGGGCTGAGAAGAGGGTGGTCGTCTTGATCGTGGGGATCGGGGTGAGATTGGGGTTTTGAGGATAAATCTTGGAGTTCTGAAGCCATTTATGATGGGTGATTGGGGTTCATATGATGATGGGGGAGAGTGGTGGATCGCGGTGGTGGGAAGCGGTGGAGTGAGATTAGTTTGAGAGATGATAGGGGAAGTACCCACCGTGAGTCCGTGATCTCAACCATTACGGTTTTAATATTCTTATTTTTATTATTAATAAAGATAATAAATTTAAAACCATAGTTTTCACTCATAATTCAAGTTATCCAAAGAGTTTAGGGATAACTATATGAGAAAAAAATCAAATACAAATACATTTATCATAAACGTAAGAATAGAGTAAAAATATAAAAAAAAAATACGGTGGCATTTTCATAATTATTTACTCATAGAGTAATTATCAAAATTACCCTATAAATGATCTTGTAGGGTAATTTTAATTTTTGTAGAGTAATTTTATAAAATGTTCTTGTATGGGTAATTTTATAAAACTAGCGGTAAGACCCGTGTGCAAACACGGGTCGTTAGAAAACCATGTATAACACATATTGACAGAGAGTAAAAAAATAATTACTGCAGACTTACAAAATTGATATAAATTAATGATCAATAGGTTTATTCAACAGCAATTCCATTATGTCGATAGGAAACCACTGTTGTCTATTAACTGTTAAAAACTTCTGTTGCTTTCCAACGGACTTTATTAAGAACTGTCATCCATTATCTCCAACAGAGCTTGCCAGATGGATAGATAGTAACTATCAGATATTAGTCAACCCATGTTAAAAAGGTTAGTCAACAGAAATTACAAAGGTTAGTAAACAGATGTTAAGAGAATAATGTTATTAACAACATGTGTTCTCAGGATAGGCTTAATGCAGATCAAGTATCAGATGCTTTCAAAAAGTTGTATTGCTTTCCAACAAACATTTCCTAACAACAGTTCCTCCATTATACCCAACAGACGTTGCCAGGTTGACAGATGTTTAGTATCATCATAGATTTTGTAAAACTTCTTTGTAAAACACATTAGTAGTGGTTGTACAGACTCGTTTCTCTTTATCACAAATCAAAATTTTCAACCCCTTCCTACTTTTTACTCTAGATACAGCAACATAGAGCTGATCCTGATGTATACCCCTTACAATTCGTATGGTACTGCAGTAAACATTTTGTAAGTTTATTATGTTAATATATTATTCCTCATTCTTTGGATGTTAAATGTTTGTTACAATTAAGCTGTTTTTTTTTTTTTTTTTTTTTTTTGTTACTTTACTTAAATACATTATGTATTTCTTATTAATTATTGGTATTTTATATTTATTTTTAAGCGTCTGAATGTGAAAGTAGCGTCTTTATCAAGGATTCATAGAACATTGAAGATGACACTTGAAAATCTGAATGGAGTTGACACTGTAATTGACTTTCGACGGGAGAAGCATGGCAAGAGATTTAGATACGCGGCTTGTCAATTCACAAAGAAGTTCATGAAGCCCAATGGTATCTACAGAAATATGAGATGCAAATTTGTCTACTCTGAAGAAAAAGCACAGATAGTTGTGGTTGTTGGTATTATCTCATTTGAGATAAATTATGGGATGGTGATGTATCAAACTTCTATATTTTGAAAACTTACGACTTACGAATATTTAAATTATAATCATGTATGCTTATCTTGTTATTTATATTAACTTAAACCTTTGTTTTACATTCTCCATATATTTTAATCGGCTCTTCATGATACATTACAACTTGAATTATACTATGTAAATTTACGGGCAATCATGGATACTTAAAAGGCTTCAACAAATTTATGGACAGTCATCGACACTTAAAAGGCTTTTCTTAAAAGGCTTCAACAAATTTATGGTGTAACACCCTTAATATTTGAACGGAATATAATTGATAATTATATTAATTAAGATACAAATCAGAGTTTACAACAAATTTTACATGTTTTAAGGACCATACATACTTGTTGTAATACCAAAACATTGTTTAAAACCATACACACTTGTGATAGTACCAAACACATCCAAGATTGTGCATAACAAGTTAAAAGTCAACCCCTACTAGTCAACTAACAACTAGTTTAAAGGATTCAAAACACGATTAACAAAAGTATTTACGACATGTATAAAGTTTAGACAAGATTATATTTAGTGCGGAAGCTTCAAAATGCGTGTTCGGTTCTTGACAAATTGCTTGATCACCATCCGGGAGAAATTCATCCATACCTAGGGTCAAACACTAAAACCATTAGTTTTGACATTAATACATTATGTATAAACGAATTCTAACAACACAAAGTAACAAACAAAATATGAGTTTGTTTCTGGGTTCCACCGTAAATTACGGTATCATCGTAAGTTACGGTGGGCCTGGAATGTTCCTGGTTCTGCCGTAAGACAGGGGCATCATACCGTAACACTTTTGATGTCCACCGTAAATTACGGTGGTACCGTAATTTACGGTGGGCTCTGCATATTCGCCCTTTGACCATTTTTCAACTTTAGAATATCATAACTTTTTACCCATTAGTCCGATTTAACCGATTCTTTTTCCTACGAGTCCGTAATAAAATTACGGATTCAACCATGTAAATTTCACATTGCGGAAACCGAGATACCGACAATTGGATCACAATTTCCTTATTTCCATTATTCAACCCATTAGTGTAAGTGCGTAGCACCTCTTTTCCATTCTTAAAACCTTTTAGACATAATTACCCAATTACCCGGGCTCACATACTTGGTGTATGCGCGCCAATTCCATGGCTTTGCAATTCCTTTAGGGCTAATACTTGTTTCTTCGGAATTCAAGCATTCCGTTTCGAACAACCCTTTTTCATTTAACACTTATTGTTTGACCCATATTCCGGGTTCTTATACTTAGATTAATATCACCAATCATTGGTATGGTACAATTTATCATTTAACAAGGTATAAGACTTTCAAGTCTCTACTCTCCTGATTCTTTTGAAAACATCATTTTGACCCGTTTGGCTATTTAGTGAAAACCATCACTTCCTTGACTAACCAAACTGAATACCAAGTCTTTATTTTGACCCGTTTGATGGTCGAGTGTACTTCGCCACTTTAACAACGCATCAAACGCATCCAATTCACTACAACACCGTTCACACAACAAAACTAATTATTTACACATAATTTTAACGGGGCTAAAGCCACGTACCTTTAAAGCACACCTTTTCCGCGAGTATCGCCTCCGGCGTGTCCACTTGACGTTCCGGATTCCTTGCCTAAAGAGTTCAATTCATAACAAGATTAGAACTCTTTTCATAAGCTTTAACGCATTAATTCATAACATATGCAAATCTGCGTTTTTTAGCAATCTTTAACATTTTAACCCTCATTTAGGCGTTTTATCAAACACCTTGCGGGTCAGATTTCTACGTGGTCTAAACCAAGTTCATAACTTGAATTTATCACTCAAATTAACTTCAATTAGACAATATACACATATTTAACATCAACAATTTCAGAGATTATCCCAAAATTTCAGTTTTCACTAGAACAAGAGTCTTAATCCTAGTGTTTATCGAGTTTTACTATCTTACTAATCACCCACTATAGTGACTTTGATCCTTACAGCTAACATGCAAGATTTTTGACAAGAAATCATCTAGGGTTTGTCCCTAGACTTCACATTACTTCCAATTTCATGTTTTACAACACATAATCAAGCTAAACCTTCGATTTCAATCACATGCAAGAATTTGGGTTATATCAAAACAACCTAATTTGACATACCTTATGACCTCCTTGACGAGGAGATCACGATTCTATGCTCAAATTTCGATTATGACATGATTTGAGCCTTCAAT
Source organism: Helianthus tuberosus (assembly GCA_030545235.1). NCBI lineage: Eukaryota > Viridiplantae > Streptophyta > Magnoliopsida > Asterales > Asteraceae > Helianthus > Helianthus tuberosus. The sequence goes on along the minus strand of CM060359.1, from coordinate 141,417,417 downwards.
TTGAGATTTTAGTAGAATTTAGGGTTGTGAAGGAGTGGGTGTCGCCCCCTGTGCTTTCTTGATCGACCAGGAACTCCAAATGGAGTGTTTGGTTCTTATTTTACTAATTATTAGTAAATAAAGTTTCAATTTTGACAACCTAGGCCTCTCCACTCTTATTTAGTTTATATCTTTGACTTTTTAACTCATTCCTGTGTTACTACAAAACTTCTAACTAACTGGGTTATTTATCCTAGTTAGTTTATTCTTGTTTATTATACACTTTATAATTATAGTATAAAGTTTTGAAATTTCGGGATGTTACATATGGGCAGTCATCGACACTTAAAGGGCTTCAACAAATTTATGGGTGATCATTGTCATAACGTCACTTGAATTAACCTCTAACTACAAATAAATTTATGCACTCAACCTCTATTTAGATAAAGTCTGACAAACCAAAAGCTCTGTTAAACAGAAAATCTGTTCAAGCAAAGTCTGTTGTTCCAAACAACCTCTGCTGATAAACACAAAGACTATTATAGCAAATAACCTCTGCTGATAAACACAACCTTTGCTGCTGAATATGAATACAAAAGCATCATAAAGCTAACATCTGTTGTTACTTAAAAGGCTTTTCTTAAAAGGCTTTAACAAATTTATGGGCAGTCATCGACACTTAAAAGGCTTCAACAAATTTATGGGTGATCATTGTCATAATCTCTCTGATACAAACCTCTGACTACAAACAAATTTATGCACTCAACCTCTATTTAGCTAAAGTCTGCTGATAAACACAAAGACTGTTATAGCAAATAACATCTGCTGATAAAACAACCTCTGTTGATAAACACAAAGACTGTTATAGCAAATAACCTCTGCTGATAAAACAACCTCTGCTGCTGAATATGAATACAAAAGCATCATAAAGCTAACATATGCTGTTGAAACAAAGGTCTGCCAAACATAACATTTGCTGATCATTCCACTGTATAGATTGCTAACATCTGCTGTGACTTAACAGATGATGCAGTTCAACAGAGGATTTCAAACATCTGTTTACACATGCCTCATGATGAACATCTGCTGATAAACACCGAGACGGTTCAAGCAAAGGTCTGCCAAAGAGAACCTCTGCTATGGACTAACAGATGATACAGTTCAACAAATAATGTTTAAGAGCAGTGCTTTAACAGGCCATGATCAACAGATGATAATATAATAACAATAATATTCAAACTGTAGCAATTACATAACATACCATTAATCGAATCAACATACCATTAATCGAATCAACATGGGGAGATTGTATATACATAAACTCTAGGGTTTGTCTCGAGAGATTGTATATACATAACATACCATTAATCGAATCAACATGGGGACCAGTCAATCATGGAATCAACATAATTTTCATTATAGACACTGAAGTATCATAAAACTGTGAACGAATATACCCAATCCGAAATTGTTAGACATTTTCATAAATCTAACAACCATCATCGAAGTTGTAACAAAATCTAAACACCGATACACTAAACACTGTTACATAAGAAAAACTGATACATAAATACTGATGTTGACTCCGCTGTATATACTGAACCATTGCTGTTACTGAGCAGTGGTTTTCCTTTGGTTGATCAGGCCTTAGGTACATAAGTGCCTGTCTTTAACAGCTTTGTCTTCAACAGTGGATAGGTCTAATCAGTCTTTAAGTCCATCAGTCTTTATAAGGAGCAGTGGTTAGTTATAACGGTCCTTAGCATGATCAGCTGTTATAACCACTCCATAACCCTTTGAGAGGAAGCAAGTGTCCGTCTATTCAATTGAGAGGAATCATTACCTTACATCCCTGTTGAAAAACATAATCAATAAATTTAGGGAAAATGGGTTTGAAAGATGATAACCCAACAGTAGAGGATCTCATTCGACAGCTCCGATAAATTCAATGGTATTCTTAAATAATGCTTCCTAGATTTTTGAATACCGACAAAGACCGACAAATGTCCACAGTGATGCTTCTTTAAACATTTGTCGGTCTTCAAATATCTAGGAAGCATTATTTGAGAATACCATTGAATTTATCGAAGATGTAGAATGAGATCCTCAACTGTTGGGTTATCATCTTTCAACCCCATTTTCCCTAAATTTATCAATTCTGTTTTTCAGACCTCCCAAAGCCACCTATCCGCCTCCAAAGAGATCGAGACAGCTTGAAGCATAACCTGGACTTGCTGTCATTCCACCAGTTGAGTATTTAATCCCAATATACCAACTGAAAATCAATCTACTCGTAATCACATGGTACACCAATGCAAGCATCTGAAAAAACAATAACAAATCAAAGACAAAAACAAAAACAAAAGCTACAAACATATCAAACAAATTTCATAGAATCATGATTTATTTTAAACACATATACATCTATTTTTAAACACAAACATACATTACCTCTTCATCAATAAATTTGACATTCATTTTATAACCTTGATTACATTCGGAAGTTCGGCCAACGAACTCAAGACTTCCACACCAAATAACAAATCCAGCAAGATCTACCTGAAGAACATTTAGCATACAAACCTTCAGTTTGTGATAAAAAGAAAAAATCAAGCAATATCTATTTTTAAACTACCGTTGGTCTGCATAATATTCAAATCGATATCAAACATGATGAATAAACAGACATCACCAGCTTTTCTTATGTCATTGGGATTTCTCCTTTTACAAACATATCAAAATCAATCTACTCGTAATCACATGGTACACCAATGCAAGCATCTGAATAAACAATAACAAATCAAAGACAAAATCAAAAGCTACAAACATATCAATCAAATTTCATAGAATCATGAAAGAAATTAGGTCACAGATTATTACCAAATTTAGCGAGAGAAGAATCGATGAAAGCATTGGAGAAGATGATGATTTCAAGAAACTTCAATCTGGAAAACATATCACATGGTACACCAATGCAAGCATCTGAATAAACAATAACAAATCAAAGACAAAATCAAAAGCTACAAACATATCAATCAAATTTCATAAAATCATGAAAGAAATTAGGTCACGGATTGTTACCAGATTTAGCGAGCGATGGAAGCATTGGAGAAGATGGCGATTTGAAGAAACTTCAATCTGGAAAACAAGTAAAAAAAGCTCAAGAAACCACGAAGAAGAAGAAGAACTGATTAAAAAGTGTATTAACAATTACCAAAAAAATAACAATAACCTAATTTATTTTAAACACATATACATCTATTTTTAAACACAAACAGACATTACCTCTTCATCAATAAAGTTGAGATCCATTTTATAACCTTGATCACATTCAGAAGCTCGGCCAACGAACTCAAGACTTCAACACCAAATAACAAATCCAGCAAGATCTACCTGAAGAACATTTAGCATACAAACCTTCAGTTTGTGATAAAAAAATCAAAAAATATCTATTTTTAAACTACCGTTGGTCTGCATAATATTCAAATCGATGTTAAATGCAACGCCTCTGTCATCTTCATCCTCTTCTCTGTATCTACAGTTTTAGAGATAGAGAGTTGAGAGAGAGTAGACAGAGAGATTGAAATGGGTTTTTGAAATTATGATTGAGTTTGGATTTGGGTTTGAATTTATATTTGAGAGAGAGAAGAACTGAAGCTCTGATGGCATTAAATGCAAATTACATATCCCTATAAAGTTTTAAATTTCAAATTTCCCTCCCATTTTAATGAAACATCAGTGGTTTGAATTTTGAATGAACATCAGTGGTTTCATAATTGAATGTGGGCCCGACCTTTGAAATAGGAAAGTGGGGCAGTGGTTTGATGGCAGATCTTTGAATTATGATGTCACTATACTCACTCTATGGCTGCCACCTCATCAGGGATGACATAAGAAAAACCTTGTTGGACAGCCTCTTCTGCTGACACATCAACTTTTCTTATGTCATTGGGATTTCTCCTTTTATAGAAAGTATAGATGTTCTTGTAAGGTAATTTTGATCTTGCAGAGTATCATAATTACTGTACAAATGATCTTGTATGGTAATTTTGATCTTGTAAGATAATTGTGATCTTGTAGGGTAATTTTGTAGAGTATCATAATTACTCTACAAGTGTATCAAAATTACCCTGCAAGTTTCAAAATTACCCAACAAGAACATTTTAGTCTAATATTTAGTTGTAAAGTTTGTATAGTAATTAGCATTTATCGGTTATTGGACATACTTATTGGTTTTGTTAAAAACTATAGGGAGTATTTCACATAATAATCGCCAAGTTTTAGAGGTTTTTAAGAGGTACTTTATAATTTTTTTTTTGTTTCAATCAGATCAATCAAGTTTATTTTAATGTTCTAATCCTGTAATAGTAGGGTGTTCGCGCGTTGCGTCGGAAACACAACACTTAGACAACGTTTTCATAACCGGAGGGGAGATCTAACCAGTTTCGAAGGTTCACTTGACTCGTAACGTTGTCATTAGCCTTACATGTATCAATTAGATAATAATTTGACAGAAAAAGTATCTAGTATGTATGAAAATCATAGTTGCATCACAATAAACATACACATAAATACGAAAATAGCAGTCATAAACACAACAGTTTAAAATAAACATCCAGTTGATAGCCACTTATATCATAATGCGTTGTTATTTGACAAAAAGCTCCAACGTCTCTAAAAAAAATTATAACAACCTAATTACGAATGTACCCAAGATAATGTCATAAAATCGTTGTCGTGATGGTTTACGTGTCTCCGCAAAAATTCGGTGTCGCTTACCACTTTTCTTGAAAAAGATCTCTTCCATGACATATATATTTATTTTCTTAAGTGTGTATATTTATTTTTAGAGTAAAGTTCTTTTTGAGTCCCTGTGGTTTGTGTATTTTAACCATTTGAATCCAAAAACCAAACTTGTCTTGATTTGAGTCCCTGTGGTTTCTAATTTTAACCATTTGAATCCAAAATGTAAACAACATTCAAATTAGAAACATTTAGTTTTTGAATTCAAATGGTTAAAATTAGAGACAACATGGACTCAAATGGTTAAAATTAGAGAGCACAGGGACTCAAATCAAAACAAGTTTGCTTTTTGGATTCAAATGGTTAAAATACACAAACCACAGGGACTCAAAAAGGACTTTACTCTTATTTTTATTTTTTTGGTCATTAGAAACAAATCGGAACTCATAATCATACCCAAGAGAAAGTACGAGACAGACATGTAAGAAGGAGTTTAGAGCTATTACCTCCTCAATAGCTAGCAGAGCCATAACAAAACACAAGATGAGGGACAACGAATGTGTGATGGTGGCTGGCGGACCTACCTTTACGGGTGGGTGGCGGGCGCACCCCTTGAAAAAAATAATTTAGTGTATTTTTAGGCAAAAAAACCCAATCGCCCCCCTTGAAAATATGGTTAAACCTTTCATCCGCACCCCTAGAAAAAAATTCCTGGGTCCCTTGAATTGTCGATCAGCGATCGCAAATGCCACAACTGATTGCGGCCGGCCACTGCTTGAGGTAGTACATATTGACTGCCAATAAGTGAAGGTGGTGTGCCAAAGCACCGGCTTGATTTCGATCACAGTGCTGCTGATTGTGTGCACCGGGTGGTTGCGAGAGCTGGGAGAAAGAAGCGTTAGCAAGGGAAATGATTGTAAACAATTGCTTTCGATTTCCATAAATTGTTAGCAATTAAAGCCTTTAATTAATTCACTTCAATATTCATAAACCAAGTCGGTTTTTGGAATTCCATGGTCTCCCTTCAGTTACACAAAGGAGAAGCAAGCAAAGCTTTGAAATGAATTTCCCGACTTTCAAGTAGTCCACTATAATCCACTTAGGAATAGGAATAGCCTATAGTGCTGTCGATGAATTAAATAAAGTTTACTAGTTTAGAATTCCTCAATTTCTTCAAAGATCCCGGCTTCGAAACCTATGTTTTCAAAGTTCCTGGCTTCGAATTCCTCAATTTCTTCTTCCTCGGAATCTTCTTCGACGTCACCATCGTGTCGAATTGGGCGAATCGCCCAAGCATGCTCGACCAAATCCGCCATTAACGCATTATGTATATTCTTTAGATCGCAACAGTTGAGCATTTACGAGTCTTTCTTCCATTGTTGCTTGGATTCCTTCAACTACAACTTCTGGAAAATAGTTTTGGCATATCGCATTTCATCATCCTCTATGATCATATTATGCATAATGATGCAAGCATACATGGTCATTCGTATTCTATCCTTATGCCACATACGACAAGGATTTCTGATAAAATGCCATCGTTGTTGTAGAACCCCAAAACACCTCTCGATGTCCTTTCACGAAGACTCTTGTAGTTTTTTAAAATATTGTCTTTTCGCATCGAACGTTTCAGAAAACGTTTTAACAATAGTCGAATACTCCGGTTATATACCATCGGCCAGATAGTAGCCATGCTCATAGTCGTTCCCGTTTGCATGAAAACCTGTCTTTGGTATCGTTCCAGAAATGTAGCTCTCTAACAATGGTGAACACTCGAATGTATTAATGTCCTTCATACACTCGGCTACACCAAAGAAAGCCGATCAAACCCAAAGGTCGTATGACGCAACCGCTTGTAAAACAAAAGTTGGCCCTTTCTGGTCACCTCGTGTATGTTGACCATGTAGGGGTCTTCCCACTTGGGTCTAGTTTTGTCACACCCCAACCGATGGCGGAATCATCGGGGCACGGCACTGAGCGAAACAGATTGTTCGAGAGAAATTCCATAACAACTATATTACCAGATAGTTATTAATACGTCCCATACCATATCCCATCAAGCAAATTATGTTATTACAGACTGCGATATCTCAAAAACAATAACATGTCTCTACAACTCATATTTCAAATAAAATAAATTGTTTGTTTGTTTCTAGACTCCATCCTAACTCAATTCCAGCAAATAGCAAGCATAGCATCCTAAGCACCTGTCACCAGTGTTGTAAGAATCGCTAGGCGCTAGTCGGGCGGTGGGGTACCGACTAGCGATTAATCGGGATTAATAGGGATTAATCGGATTGAGATTTTTATATGAAATTTTTAGTTACATATATACATACGCATTTTTATGTGTAGTTTTCTAAAATAGACATGTTTTAACCCCTCATTAACCCATTTTTTTAAGTAATTGGAATGAATTTATATGGTTTGGTCAAAATTTGGCCGGCATCTAGCCAAAATTTGACCAGAATAGGACCGACATTGACTGCCTAGCTATTAATTGGCCATTAATCGGTGAACCTCCGATTAGTGATTAATCGGCGACTAATCGGAGACTAGTCGGGATTTTTACAACCATGCCTGTCACATATGTTAAATTACGGTTCAATACACATTGTGTAAAGGTGAGCATACAAGTTTGATATAGCATATAGAGTTCGAAATAGTTTACGCATAATCAGCATGTAATATGTACAAAGTGAAGGCAAGTAGTTTATCGATAGAGAAATATGCACAGACGCGACTGCGAGTTGTAGAATGCGCAACACATATCCCCACTAGGACACGTGAAGTAAAGCCCTTAACAACCCCTGTCCACGACAGGTGCTGAGTCCAAACTATAGTACTATCGTTGCTAAGGTGTCAGCCAACAATCACTATGTTAACATAACATACAAGCATTCATCGAATAACACATAACATGCGAGAGCGATTAGCGTATAAATAGTGTTGCGTTGTGTGTGTAGATTGTGATTTAGAATAAGTAACGTATGTAACACCCAAAAGTGCTAAAAGCAAAAAGGGTTCGAGTATACTCACTGACTGTGTTTAACAAATAAACACAGCCTTGGATTGAAGGGAGCGCTGAGAGAGATTAGCCTGAATAGTTAACGATAGCATAAATGATAAGCGGCGTGTAAAACGGTGCAAGATGTCGAGGTGTCGGACGGTAATCCGATCGGATGGCAATCCGATCAGATGGCCGGTCGATCGGATGACAATCCGTTCGGATGGTCATCCGATCGGATGACCATTCGACTGTATTGTTATCTCGTTTGGGAAGGATGTGTTTGTGTATGATGGTTTGTCGACTAATGACTAAGTTAAAACATTTTAACTTAGTCGACTAATGACTAAGTTAAAACATTTTAAAAGTTGTTTAACAGGTGTTTACAACCCATACACAAAAATACTAAAGGTTTAAAACGTTGCGGAAGCTTCAAAATGTAGTGTTCGGTTCTTCATCATATGCTTGATCGCCATCCGTAAGTTCCCCAACATGACCTAATTTCAAAACCACATCAAAGGTTAGTTTTGACAATATTAGAACATGTATAATTGAAATCTATGGTCAAAATTATTGAAAACAATTGAAAAATTCGGATTCTGGTCGCTCGCGCCCCGCGAGAGGTTTTACGCGGGCCGCGAGGACCTCCCGCGTGTCACGGAGTGTTTCGGGTGGCCTTCCGCGTGGCGCGGGGGGTCACGTTTTCCAGCAGCTCATGTTTTGTGAGCTACATTTGCTGCCAGCTCCGGAAAATCCAGTTTTTAACTTCGTTTGGCCATATCTTTTGACTCGTAAGTCCGTTTTAAGTGATTTTTCTTCCTATATGTCTGTAAATTCATTACTGACATAACTATTATAAATTTGATACCCAAAATTTAATTTACGGACCGAAAGGCCATATGTCACTATGTAATTATTCGACCCATTCTAACCTTACACATTTTACTACCATTTAACTAATAAACCTATGGCGCCTTATGCCCAACATCCGGGGCTTATTATCACCCTCATTTCTTACCAGTTTCATGGTTTAATGCCTTTGTGATTATTATCGCCATTATCGACTACTAGAACGTTTAAAACTACAATTTTTCACACTAATAGATCCGTTGGCTCATCTTGTGGAACCATCCACTAATGATGACTACCAATTTGGTCCGTTGACTATACTACGTCTATCAATTCACATTCCAACCATAATCAATACAAATTCTATCAATAACGCATAGTTTATTCATAATTCAACGAATGTAACGGATCAAGTTACATACCTTAGTGTACGCCCTTCAACCGCAAATCACCACCGGCTTGTCCACTCGACGTTCCGGTATCCTTTCCTATAGAGTTCAATTCAAGACATGTTTAGAACTCTCTTTAAACCTTACATCGCATACTACACCGAAACATCATAATTATGCGTTTAATCTTTAAATTTCTACTTTAAGCCTTCTTTGAGGCATTTTCACAAACACCTTAAGGGCAGATTTTTCACATGATTATATGACAAGTTTCTAGCTTATCATTTAGCCCTAATTTCACCTTAATCAACATTTTACATGATTGTTAGCTTCTAGATTTCTGAAATCACTTCCAAATTGTCAATTTACACAAGATTAACACCCAATATCCTAGTGTTCATCAATTTACACATAACCCTTTAATCACCTACAATGGTTGTAACACCTGTGCCTCCACGGCCATCAAACAAATACCAAATCAATGAAATATTGTATTTCATACTTGGGATTTGTAAAAATATGTGTATCATTTGCACATATCAATTTTTGTTCAATTCCAAACTCTAAATCGCTTTCTGGAAGGTTATACGCGCACCGAAGCGTAAATATAACCAGTTTAATGCAACAAACACTCCAGAATAGTGACATAGGCTTAACATACCTTAAATAGCCCTTACATAACTTAGAAATAAGTTTTGAAGGCTTTGGTATGGCAAAAACAAGCTAATTCGCTTATAGGGACTAAATTTGACAAACTGCGAAAGTATGCCAATTTGAACTGTAACAGACATTCCGGAACATGACCATAAGTTAAACATACCATAAATATCCTTTACATAGCTTAGAAATAGGCTTTGAGGGGTTAGGTGTGCTAAAATAAACTTTTGGGTCATTCAGGGACTAAAAGTGTCAAAAAGTGCACAAGTTTGCATTTTCGCGCATAACTTACGTTCTGAATACATCCGGACATCCAAAAATTTATGTAAGCATGACTATATTATATTTTAGTGTTCTCCATAAGAAAAATCCATTCGTCGCGTCATTTGGATCGTTTTTCGCGCTTGTGCGCATTCCGTCGTAATTAAGCGAACATCTCGTTCGTACGACCAAACGAACCATCATCCGAGATATTTTTGAGCACATTTTAAGTACCCTATACTTTAACTTCATTTTAGAGCTTTGAAATGGGGTTAACGGGCCTTAAACGTGTCAGAAATGGGCTTATTGCACTGCAGGGACCAAAAGTGTAAATCTGCCAAACTACGGCCTAGCGGTGCGCTACACTTATAATGTAGCGGTGCGCTAGCCTGTCTGCAGACCAGATGCAGTGTATTAACAGCCTGTTTGCAGCTGTTTGATCCTCCACCACATGTTCTAAGTTGCTTAGTCACTAGATAAGGATCATATTTAGCTTCCATAACCTTTCAACAAGTGTACGGGTTGGATTCATGGCACGTTTTCCATGAAACGATCCTAACGGTTCGGGTATTCCTATAAATACCCAACCCACACAACCTCATTTCTTACAAGAATTCTGATTTGAGAGCTCTAAGTTGAAACCATTGTTTCATACCTGAGTTCTTGGATCGGGATTAGCATTCGGGGACCCTTCGTAAGTATTCTTTCGTTCTTTTATTGCTTTTCGAGTCTTTCGAGTCTGAAAGTCAAACTTTGTTTGACTTTCTACATTGACCAGTTATGGTCAATGCGAAGTTCGTTTGAACTTCGCAACGTGAGTGTAATCACGTTGGTTATAGTCCCTTGGGACTATGCCCACTGATTACCACGTTGACTAGGGTCGTAGGGTAGGCGATCTAATAAATCGCCTATACCTTCGAACCCGACCCAGTTTGGTCGATCATTAGGATCCGACCAAATACATTAGGTGACCCTAGTATAGGGCATAACCTTCCGAGGTTATACCCTATGGTCACATCGTTTAAGTAGTTGTATGATAGGTAGTTTATATGCCTTAGGTAAATTACCAGAATACCCTTTTCATGTATAATTGGTAATTAAGCATATGTAACCTAAACTTTTGTCACATAACTGATTATGTAACATGTTTAGGCATATAACACTTGTCATAGGACTAGTTAGGCGGTCCGAACGCGTTTCACGCGAACGACGCGTTAAAGTAGCATAAGCTACCTAAACGGGTCGTAATGGGTCGTAAACACTTAGGTTAAGTTTCATTTAGTATGTAGGCTTTGTTAAACCAAATGACACGAGTCTCTACACTCGTTTGGTTTACAAACCCTAATGCTACCCGATCTTCCGATTTAGGTCCGGTTTATTAATGTAGTTACCTATAGTAGGTGCCGTTTGATTCCGTGATCTCTAGCTTTGCTTGGTGGTTATCCTAGGACTACTGAGCATTCTCAAGTGAGTACATAGACCCCTCTTTTACTGTTTTCCAAACTGTTTTGGGGTGAAACACATGTGCCTACTTGTTACTTTCGTGCTTTCCTGTTTTCACATCATATACCTGCTATGTTCGTTAGTACAATATAGTACATGATTTCATGACATTTCATGCTAGGTGTGCCCATTATGTGCATTACTTAGTACATTGTTTTACATGACATTTCCTGCTAGGTGTGCCCATTATGTGCATTACTTAGTACATCGTTTTACATGACATTTCACGCTATGTATGTTCATTTGATTACATACTTAGTGCATTGTTTTCACATGCTTACATTTTGGTATGACATTTGGTTTGTTTACATGGGACAATACATTCATTAACACCGATCATGCTGTTCGTTAGTAGGTAGTGGTACCATAGGAATTGACAACTCCCGTTCCGGACATCCCAGGGAAAGGGGATGAAAGGAATGACCGAATTCAATGATATAAGACAGGTAGACCTTTAATTTGTTTAAAGGGTTTATCACCACAGTCGCAAGGCTTGGATGTATGCATTTTCACAATACCGCATAAATGTTTATATTAAATATTTGCATGCATTTACACAAAACATAGCTTTGATTTAAACCAAGTTTTACTTCAATACTTTGTTTTTGTGCATATGGTTTAGTTTGAGACATTTCACTTGCCATACATGACATTTTGACATAGACATTTGACATGGATATTTGACATAGATATTTGACATGGATATTTGACCTAGACATTTGACATGGATATTTGACATAGACATTTGACATGGATATTTGACATAGACATTTTGACATGATTTACATCTTGACATGAACACTTTGACATATTATTTAATACATTTGACAATTGATTTAAACATAGACTTCTTACATTGGTTGGTTTGGTTTGATTAAGTGATTAAGTAACGATGCGTGTGTAATATGATACAAGCATGGTGGATACGCCGCTGGTACTTCCTATATATAAGTGTTTGTATGGTATTACATGTTGTAACGTTATTTGAATCATTTCAGTTTGAGACATAGAACATTTCATACAAATAACATACTTTTCACAAGACATTGATTTATAAACAACTTATCTTATGCAAACATATTTTACTTGGTTATTCATTTAACCTTACATTTATTTATACTTATCATCTGATCTTATCGTTTTTTTCAAATGATTTAAAAGACAAAGCAAATAACAAGGTTCATGACTAAACATTTTCTCAAACATAAGTCATGAATCTTATTTTCACAAAACCTATGTATCCTACAGGCATTTTTATGCTGACGTACCTATTTTCACATGTGTTTTTCAGGAGCTGTTGCATAAGATGATCAAGATACACATAGGCAGACTTGGGCTTTAGTGACAATAAAAGATGCAAGACTAGTTAATTATGTTGTATTTCCTTGTTTGTTAAGACGTTGTAACACTTTTAATCAATAAAACGAAACTTCAATTGCCATGGATTTGAAACAATTAATTCTGTTACAACACTCCCCGATGTTTCCGCCACGTTTTGTATGTTCCACGTGGTCGGGGTGTGACAGAAAAGATGGTATCAGAGTCAATGGTTATAGGGAATTAGGTTATTAGTAATGCTTTGACCTAGTCTATAACCTTCTTAGGACCCTAACGCGAGTTTACTTGCGTTTAGTCATAAAACAATACTGTCGCCTATCCTTAGGCGACAACCGCAACAAGAACATGAATTTCAAAACCACTTTGAAAACTAATCATCTGTTCTAGGATGATTAATTACTAGGTTTTGAACCCTCAGTTATAAGGTTTTGAACCTCTTTGAGTTTTCAAAACTTCGTCAAGGTTTTGGGTTTTAAATAATGTGAACACGTGCAAACTGGAAGGGTGAATGCCTGTATTCTGGGTTTTCTGTCTAGGCAAGCACTTCGTATACATCTCATCAGACGCGAGACCAGTTGTGCTTACCTGGGAATTCTTGGGATGAGTGTTCACTTATAGGCGAGCATGTCTTCGCGATACATTATTTTTGACCCATTTACTTTGATTAGTCACCATCTCATTTGTTTGCCTTAGGTAACAAACAAATGATCACAATTTTCATTCGTTACCATTCTGTATTGATTACCCAATAACCTTTCACTTGCTTCTTCCTCTGTCCTTCACCTTCTTCTAGAATGTCTCTTCATCACGATGACGCCCAGATATCCAAGCAGACTGCCAAATTCGCTCAGCGAATAGGCGAAGTAGTCCTGAAGACTGTGGAATTAGCTACTGCCATGTATCGTCTCCAGGATGAAGCCACTCAAGAGTCACCAAGACAGGCAGGACCTAGTCAGGTGATAGCACCACCAGACAAGAAACCAATCGAGGAATCAAAGACCATGGATGAACGATTCCCTAAGAAGTCAAAGAAGCGAAAGGCTTCTCAGAACTTCGCCGTGGTCGCTCACAATGGTCAAGCCTTCCCCAACCAACCAGCTCAACCCCCTGCTAGGAAGCCATACAATGGAACTGCACCCTTGTGCAACCAATGTAACCTTCATCATCACCCTAATGTGAAGTGCCGCAAATGTCAGATTTGTGGACTTATAGGTCATACAGCAAGGGTTTGCCCAACTGCAGCTGTACCAAATCAAGCTGGCGACACTCCTGCTCAAGCTCGTTTCTCACGAGGGCCTTGCTATAACTGTGGCAAGATGGGCCATTTCCTAAGGGATTGCCCAAAGCTTGCTAATGCAAATTTGACCCACGGATGAGCAGTTGGCTGACTAGAAGATGTTGCTGTCTTATGCTTTTGTTCTTTTGTTTCCTTGTAATGTGAAACAATCTGTTTTGTTTATAAATAAATCGTTGTTCACAAATTCTGATATACAAGTATAATTACATGTGTGTATGTTTTTCCTATGATACCTGCATTAAGGAACTATGTTCCTTACAAACTACTCTTGTGATTCTCTCTTACAAGAAATCGCTCATAATTTCCTCGAAAGTTCTAAGTACTCGTTTCATTCTAAGAAACGAAGTACATGAAATAAAGTGAAACTATGAGTAATCGTGCTTTTTGCACATCAGTACCTTTAAATCCTTGGTTGGATAACTAAGGATATTTTCAAATCTCATACCCATTACGTTTTGATTTTTCAACATACACGGTACCAGTATTTCAAAACAATCTTCATGATCTCAAAACATTTCATATAGTTTGAAAACAATTTTTCTAGATGTATTGTCTATGTTATTTCAAAAACATTGGCCATGTTATCAAAACCAACCTTTCTAATTTCAAAATATTTCATATAGTCTGAAGACAATATTAACACAATACATTTTCTTATCAAGTGCATGATTTCGAAAAGCATCATTCATGTCTTTCAAAAACCTTATACATAATTTCAAAATTTATCTCTCATGATTTTAAAACATTTTTGTAAATATATCTATCTAATACACCTACTTTATGATTTCAAAAGTATTATATATAAGGTTTCAAAAACGTTAAACACACTTTTCTTAAAAGAACCCCATGCATAGTTTTCAAAAATATCTTCCTCATACAGTGATTTAACCTTCAAATTCTGCTTCATATGTCGCCTTGGCATATCTGGCATCTCAACTTCGTAAAGCATTTTACTTGATGTTTTGACATAAGCACGTCCAGTGCAAGGTTTCAAAACATCTTCAACTTCTAAAATCCATATGGGATCTTTTTATCTTCATATTGAGACCCTTGTGGATGATCATCATTCAAATCAGAGTCCTTAATTGGATTCCTTATATACCTAAATTCGAACATTTCGGTTCCTTATAATCGAAATCGAATTTTTTTTCTTTTAAAGATCTTTCTATCTTTATAGTTAGATTCTTGATAATGTTTAAAGTACCAAATGAAATCCACGAGATGGATTCCTAGTGTGCTTTAAATACATGTACTCTGTTAGCAGAACAAACTTCTAGTTAAACAATTTTGTGGTTATGTGACTATGTGTTTATTCATCTCATGTTTTCTTTTATGCATTTTTGTGTTTTTAATACTCTGGATATTCGTTATCCAAATCCTCGCAGGATCTTTCATATCTTCATATGAGAGATTCGTAGCAGGATATTCAAAAGGTACTACCTTCAATCCTTAATGGGCTTCTATGTAATAGTTAAGACCCTTGGATTATATAGTACTACTCCATAATTCATAAGAGACCCTTTAGTGGTCTAGTCAAAAAGATTGATTCACAATTTGGTTAAAGAACGACATCTAGTGATGTAGCTGAACAGACTCCTTGATAGTCTATTTAGATCATTTATTGATTTAATAAAAAGGACTCTATGGTGGTCTAGTCACACTCATCACAGGTTTGCTCATTTGGTTTTCCCCTACACATTATAAAATAGACTGAGTGAACTATGCAAGGAATTGTCTAATTATGGACGCGTACATAATTATGAAATTTAGTGCACAGAAACCCAGTAAGATTTGTTATGTGTAAGAACCGATAGTGACAACAATAACGAAATGAGAACGATGTAATAGAGGTACGGTGGACGCACCAATGACGCTTCATATACTTGTATATAAGTATCCCTCTTACATTGCAAGCATAATGTTATTAAGGTTACTAGAAGTTCAGAACCCTAACCAAATATTGTTCGATCTTTTCAACTTCATGTTTTAAACTCTCACAAGTTTCCTCTAAATAAATTTCGGGACGAAATTTCCTAAAGTAGGGGAGACTGTAACACCTGTGCCTCCACGGCCATCAAACAAATACCAAATCAATGAAATATTGTATTTCATACTTGGGATTTGTAAAAATATGTGTATCATTTGCACATATCAATTTTTGTTCAATTCCAAACTCTAAATCGCTTTCTGGAAGGTTATACGCGCACCGAAGCGTAAATATAACCAGTTTAATGCAACAAACACTCCGGAATAGTGACATAGGCTTAACATACCTTAAATATCCCTTACATAACTTAGAAATAAGTTTTGAAGGCTTTGGTATGGCAAAAACAAGCTAATTCGCTTACAGGGACTAAATTTGACAAACTGCGAAAGTATGCCAATTTGAACTGTAACAGACATTCCGGAACATGACCATAAGTTAAACATACCATAAATATCCTTTACATAGCTTAGAAATAGGCTTTGAGGGGTTAGGTGTGCTAAAATAAACTTTTGGGTCATTCAGGGACTAAAAGTGTCAAAAAGTGCACAAGTTTGCATTTTCGCGCATAACTTACGTTCTGAATACATCCGGACATCCAAAAATTTATGTAAGCATGACTATATTATATTTTAGTGTTCGCCATAAGAAAAATCCATTCGTCGCGTCATTTGGATCGTTTTTCGCGCTTGTGCGCATTCCGTCGTAATTAAGCGAACATCGCGTTCGTACGACCAAACGAACCATCATCCGAGATATTTTTGAGCACATTTTAAGTACCCTATACTTTAACTTCATTTTAGAGCTTTGAAATGGGGTTAACGGTCCTTAAACGTGTCAGAAATGGGCTTATTGCACTGCAGGGACCAAAAGTGTAAATCTGCCAAACTACGGCCTAGCGGTGCGCTACACTTATAATGTAGCGGTGCGCTAGCCTGTCTGCAGACCAGATGCAGTGTATTAACAGCCTGTTTGCAGCTGTTTGATCCTCCACCACATGTTCTAAGTTGCTTAGTCACTAGATAAGGATCATATTTAGCTTCCATAACCTTTCAACAAGTGTACGGGTTGGATTCATGGCACGTTTTCCATGAAACGATCCTAACGGTTCGGGTATTCCTATAAATACCCAACCCACACAACCTCATTTCTTACAAGAATTCTGATTTGAGAGCTCTAAGTTGAAACCATTGTTTCATACCTGAGTTCTTGGATCGGGATTAGCATTCGGGGACCCTTCGTAAGTATTCTTTCGTTCTTTTATTGCTTTTCGAGTCTTTCGAGTCTGAAAGTCAAACTTTGTTTGACTTTCTACATTGACCAGTTATGGTCAATGCGAAGTTCGTTTGAACTTCGCAACGTGAGTGTAATCACGTTGGTTATAGTCCCTTGGGACTATGCCCACTGATTACCACGTTGACTAGGGTCGTAGGGTAGGCGATCTAATAAATCGCCTATACCTTCGAACCCGACCCAGTTTGGTCGATCATTAGGATCCGACCAAATACATTAGGTGACCCTAGTATAGGGCATAACCTTCCGAGGTTATACCCTATGGTCACATCGTTTAAGTAGTTGTATGATAGGTAGTTTATATGCCTTAGGTAAATTACCAGAATACCCTTTTCATGTATAATTGGTAATTAAGCATATGTAACCTAAACTTTTGTCACATAACTGATTATGTAACATGTTTAGGCATATAACACTTGTCATAGGACTAGTTAGGCGGTCCGAACGCGTTTCACGCGAACGACGCGTTAAAGTAGCATAAGCTACCTAAACGGGTCGTAATGGGTCGTAAACACTTAGGTTAAGTTTCATTTAGTATGTAGGCTTTGTTAAACCAAATGACACGAGTCTCTACACTCGTTTGGTTTACAAACCCTAATGCTACCCGATCTTCCGATTTAGGTCCGGTTTATTAATGTAGTTACCTATAGTAGGTGCCGTTTGATTCCGTGATCTCTAGCTTTGCTTGGTGGTTATCCTAGGACTACTGAGCATTCTCAAGTGAGTACATAGACCCCTCTTTTACTGTTTTCCAAACTGTTTTGGGGTGAAACACATGTGCCTACTTGTTACTTTCGTGCTTTCCTGTTTTCACATCATATACCTGCTATGTTCGTTAGTACAATATAGTACATGATTTCATGACATTTCATGCTAGGTGTGCCCATTATGTGCATTACTTAGTACATTGTTTTACATGACATTTCCTGCTAGGTGTGCCCATTATGTGCATTACTTAGTACATCGTTTTACATGACATTTCACGCTATGTATGTTCATTTGATTACATACTTAGTGCATTGTTTTCACATGCTTACATTTTGGTATGACATTTGGTTTGTTTACATGGGACAATACATTCATTAACACCGATCATGCCGTTCGTTAGTAGGTAGTGGTACCATAGGAATTGACAACTCCCGTTCCGGACATCCCAGGGAAAGGGGATGAAAGGAATGACCGAATTCAATGATATAAGACAGGTAGACCTTTAATTTGTTTAAAGGGTTTATCACCACAGTCGCAAGGCTTGGATGTATGCATTTTCACAATACCGCATAAATGTTCATATTAAATATTTGCATGCATTTACACAAAACATAGCTTTGATTTAAACCAAGTTTTACTTCAATACTTTGTTTTTGTGCATATGGTTTAGTTTGAGACATTTCACTTGCCATACATGACATTTTGACATAGACATTTGACATGGATATTTGACATAGATATTTGACATGGATATTTGACCTAGACATTTGACATGGATATTTGACATAGACATTTGACATGGATATTTGACATAGACATTTTGACATGATTTACATCTTGACATGAACACTTTGACATATTATTTAATACATTTGACAATTGATTTAAACATAGACTTCTTACATTGGTTGGTTTGGTTTGATTAAGTGATTAAGTAACGATGCGTGTGTAATATGATACAAGCATGGTGGATACGCCGCTGGTACTTCCTATATATAAGTGTTTGTATGGTATTACATGTTGTAACGTTATTTGAATCATTTCAGTTTGAGACATAGAACATTTCATACAAATAACATACTTTTCACAAGACATTGATTTATAAACAACTTATCTTATGCAAACATATTTTACTTGGTTATTCATTTAACCTTACATTTATTTATACTTATCATCTGATCTTATCGTTTTTTTCAAATGATTTAAAAGACAAAGCAAATAACAAGGTTCATGACTAAACATTTTCTCAAACATAAGTCATGAATCTTATTTTCACAAAACCTATGTATCTCACAGGCATTTTTATGCTGACGTACCTATTTTCACATGTGTTTTTCAGGAGCTGTTGCATAAGATGATCAAGATACACATAGGCAGACTTGGGCTTTAGTGACAATAAAAGATGCAAGACTAGTTAATTATGTTGTATTTCCTTGTTTGTTAAGACATTGTAACACTTTTAATCAATAAAACGAAACTTCAATTGCCATGGATTTGAAACAATTAATTCTGTTACAACACTCCCCGATGTTTCCGCCACGTTTTGTATGTTCCACGTGGTCGGGGTGTGACAATGGTGATCATAGTTTCCACTAAAATTTTACATGATTTCAGCTTGTGTTTGTCTAGGGTTTGTCCCTAGACACTATAGTTGTTCTTAAATCATCATAACATATACATGCAACCCTAATTTCAGATTTTCCTAATTTCATGAGAATTTCAAGTTAAGAGTTTTCACTAAATTTTACATACCTTGTAATCCTCTTGCGATGAGGATCACGATTCTAAGCTCGGATTTTCGTTTGGACCAGATTTGCACCTCCAATTTGAGAGTTCAAGCAGAATTTTTAGAGTTTGAAAGTGGGGATGTCGCCCCTGCTTGTTCTAATCGACCAGACATCCCATTTAGGGGTGTTTGGTTTGTTTTTATTTGTTTTAATTAAACTCAAGTTTCATTTCTTACAACTTAAGCCCCTCAACTTTGTTCAACATAATGTTTAGTAGCTTTTAACCCTATCATAGGCTATTTCTAGTCTTTTAACTAACTAGGTTAAAAATTTCTAGTTAGTAAATTCTCGTTTATTTATACTTTATAATTCTAATATAAAGTTTTATATTTTTCGGGGTGTTACATCGGGTAGTCGTTCGATCGGATGGCAGTCTGATCGGACGGTGGTTCGTTCAACATCCAGATCTTAATAATTTGAAAATAGTTTAAGTGTGGTACCAAGTACAAGACGATCGGACGGCTGTCCGATCGGATGGCAATCCGATCGGATGGTAATCCGATCGGACAACAATCCGTCCCAACTGTCTGATCGTCTTGACACTTGATTGTTTTGAAAGTTTTTGCAGTTTTGATCGAGACGGTGTGATAACGTGCTAAACAACAGAAACCCCATCTTGACCCAAGTGACCCGATCGACCAGGAACCACCCTAGTCTGACCAGTTAACCGTTTCGAGACGGCCGTTCATGTTTAACCTTAAATCGGTGGTCTCGTGGATAGAATCCAGATCTTGAACCGACACATCACTAAGAAGGAGTATAATATCAGAAAAAGCTCCGATTCTATCGGTTTTGAGTGCATTGAGTGTAAAAGAGTTGAAAGAAAGTTAGAAACCATCTTTCAATCCTTTTTCACCATCAATATATTCAGACCTATGCAAGATCATTGTTTATTCATGTGGAATCGTCCAGATCTGAGTTGTTCTTGGTGGATTGAAGCCAAAACATGAAGTTCATAAGAATATCATGATGACATCACCCTAGAACACCTCAAATCCGCTGATTTCACAGTTAAAAGTTAAGATTCAAAAGATAGAAAGATGAAGGAGTGTGTATAGATCATAGAAGTACAAGATTTAGGTTGAAAACTTACAAGAATCGCGAGAAATCGAGAAAAATAAGCTTGAGAGTGCGGCTCGGTCGAGTGGGAGCTGTCACTTCACAAATGATGTGACAGGTTGTTATTTATAGGGTTTCCCAAAAAGGAAAGTGTGAAGGATTGAGTGGGTCACCGATCGGATGGTTGTCCAATTGGGTGGCAATTCGATCGGATGGCAATCCGATCGGTTGACCATCCGTTCGAGCAGTCACTCGATCGAGTGGCTCCGATGATTTGAGTTTCGGCGTTTCAATTCGTGCGTTGGGTTTTGCGATGCGTTTCGAGTGAGCGAGGTGATAGAATTTCCCGTTAGTTACACTTTTAATCCCAACTACTATATCTAACATATAATCACTAAAATTAACTTGCGTTTAGCGTTTGCGATTCGGTTGCGATAGAGTTTTGATTGCGTTTCGATTAATCACCACAAAACTTTAAAGTAAACATGCACAAGTAACAAGTAAGTAACACACACACGTAAAACAATATTCAGAATCTATAATTCGAGGCGCGAAAACGATTGCGGTGCGATAAGCGATAAAGCGATAAAGCAAGCGATAAATAGCGATAAATCTCGATTATTAACAAGTACTCCACATAATACAACTAACGCGATAAAATAAATAGATTATTTACAAGTCAAAGAAGGAAAAAACAAGAGTTAAGCAAGGAGTGACAAATCGCATTTAGCGATCTTTTCTTCCTTTGACTTCAATCTTGACTTTGACTTTCGAAACACGGGGTGTTACTGCCTCTCTTACTTAAGGGAATTTCGTCCCGAAATTAGGATTTAGCTGTAGCAAACAATTGCAGGTACTTCGCCTTCATATCGCTTTCGAGTTCCCAAGTGAACTCTGCGCCTCGATTGCCTTCCCATCGGACCTTCACAATGGGTATGCATGAGTGCCTGAGCTGCTTGGTTTCTCGGTCCATGATCTCGACAGGCTTCTCCACGAAGTGTAGCGTTTCGTTTATTTGAAGATCCTCTAAAGGAACTTGTAAATCATGCTCAGCCAGGCACTTTCTAAGGTTCGATACATGGAAAGTCGGGTGGACGTTGTTAAGTTCCTCCGGTAGTTCGAGTCTGTAGGCCACTTTTCCGATCCTCTCCAGAATTTTAAAGGGTCCCACATATCGAGGCACGAGCTTTCCTCTCTTTCCGAATCTGACCACACCCTTCCAAGGTGATACCTTTGGGAGTACATGGTCGCCAACGTCAAATTCAATGGGCTTGCATCGTCTATCGGCGTAACTTTTCTGACGACTCCGAGCTTTCAGCAGGTTGTCTCGAATTTGGAGGATTTTGTCAGTCGTCTCTTGCAGTAGCTCAGGACCGGTTAGCTGCGCATCTCCGATCTCATGCCACACAATCGGCGATCGACATTTTCTTCCGTACAATGCCTCGAAAGGTGCCATTTGTATACTAGAATGATAACTATTATTGTAAGAGCATTTGACTAAAGGTAGGTAAGCGTCCCAATTGACGGGTGGTCCGTAGGACAACCCTTAAGACCTTTAAATAGATTAAAATCCCATACTTTATCCGGTTATTAGCTTGAATTTGGTAATCACAAGATGTTTGATGATACAGGTGCTATAATGCTTAAAATGCGGGTTTTAGGAAGCTTGGATGGATACTACAAGTTGGTGGAATCAAAGGTTTGATGGAGTGAAGATTTGATCAAGAAACAATGAAAAAACCTCACTCAGCACCGTAACCTACGGCATCTGGCCGTAGGTTACGGCCTCCACATATGAACAAAACTTCTGCCATAGCTCAGAAGACAAGGACCGTATGACTATTCTGCTCGCCGTAAGCTACGGTGAAGTGCCGTAGCTTACGACACTATATTGACTTTCTGAATATACTGACCGCCGTAACCTATGGTGATCTGCCGTAGTTTACGGCGCCGACTGATGCAAAATTGTAACTTATGCATTAAATTGTCATTTCATGGGGTTTTATGGTGGATCATCATATGTTTTCGGTTACTACTTGTCTTGGGGACGAATTTGGAGTATCTTGGAGAGACATGGAGCTGGAAGAACACTTGTTTTTTCATTAGTTTTGGTGCTTCGATCTTTATGAACAATAGAA
Organism: Helianthus tuberosus; assembly: GCA_030545235.1. NCBI lineage: Eukaryota > Viridiplantae > Streptophyta > Magnoliopsida > Asterales > Asteraceae > Helianthus > Helianthus tuberosus. The sequence goes on along the minus strand of CM060359.1, from coordinate 141,394,425 downwards.
CTTTTGTTATGATGTTGCTTCAAGCCATGAGTGGCTAAACACTTGATGATTGTCCTGGATTGAAGGTTTGGTTGAGACATTTCATGTTTGATTTTTCTAATTTCTAGAATAACAATCTTGATCTTTATGATTTGTTGTTATGGTGTGTGATTATTTGTTAGTAACTTGTTAATCCTTATATTGAACTAATTAGAAACCATACGTTCTTGGTGCCGTTGGCAATCGAGATATCATGGGTATAGTTAGGCTTGGGTAAGGGTTGATTGATCATCGGGTAACAACCTCACGTTCTAGGAATTTGAGTACTTAGTTCCCTTTCATCACTGCAAGTAATCACACATAAGCTATGTCTATGTAGTTCTTTCTAGTGAAATGATAAATATGAATGTCGAAACAAACCGGAAATCTAGGATGATCATTTGTCTCTAATTTGTTTACAACTAAATCTTTTCTCTTGCAATTTAATTAGTTAAATTTAGTTCTAAAACCAATTCACTTAAATCAACTCTTGAATTTACTATTATTGCAATTTAGTTTACCTTAGCTAATTTAGAGAAACAATCTAAATAGCACATATTCCACAAACTCCCCGTGTTCGATACCCACTTACCGCTATCTATTTAGTTGTATTTGGATTAAATTTGATTGTGACCACGGCATCACGTCAAATTTTGGCGCCGTTGCCGGGGAGTAGTGCCCAACGTGTGTTATTTTTGATCCTTTTTAGTTTGTTATTTTTCTTGTTTACGCTGGGTGTGTTAGTGTGCAGGTACTTACAGGTGCATGCGTACTAGGAGCTCTCACAAGCTATCACCATTGTCATTTGATCCGGAAATTGAGCGAACATTAAGAGGAAACATAATTTTGCTAAGAGAGAACAAAATCCGCGGTTCACCAACAACACCAATCACACTAATTCTATACATGGATCCACAACCACCACCACCCACTACGGGTGAAATTACACCACCTTTCATACCATCCTCCACTCAACCTTCACCAAACACTACCATGCCAAACACCACCCAACCCACTACCACTCAAGTTGAACCCATACATACCTTTAACCCTTCTACTACAATTCCACCACTCACACATTTCTTCCCAGTTTCAGGGCAATCATCCTCCACCTATACATTACCACAAGGCTCAACTGTTGTTCATGCTACTTCATCATTTAGACCACCAAACCAGTCGGGCTTTCAATACTCATCTTTTCCATTTGAGCAACCATCGGGTATAGGAGGAGATGGATATGAATAGGGATATGAGGATTTTGAGGGTTATGATGAAGACGGTTATGCTTACGCTTATGGGGTTGATGGTGATCAAGGAGAGTTTGGTTATGTGCAAGGCCAATCTCAAGGAATGGCAAGTGTTGGTGGAATTCCACAACAACAACAACTCATACCACAACATATTCGGCCAAGACCACAAGGGCTACAAGTGCAACGCCCTACACCATTGCAACAAGTTCGCCCACAAAATGTACAACCACAATTCCAAAGGCCGATTCAATACCAACCGATGCCACAACAGCAATTTCAACAACCATTCGCACCACAAGGGCATATACCAAGGCCAATGGGTCCTGTTCGACCAAGGGTTAGGTTGGGGGTGCCAAGAAGGCATCTTAGAGAACATGCGAGAGGAATTGAAGCGCATTTTAGACCGGTAATCACTCAAAATCCCTCACCGGTAGTTATTCCTCATAATGATCAAGGGAGGACCTTTGAAGTGAGAAAAAATTCTTTGCAAAGTTTGCCGAAATATAAAGGGCTAGCAACAAAGGAACCGTATTTCCAGTTAGAGGCCTATGACTCAATTTGCAATACTCTTGGGAGTCAAGGTTTTTCGGCTGATGATGTCAAGTTAGTCTTGTTTCAATTTTCTCTAGAGGATAAAGCAAAGAAGTGGTTCTATACTTTGCCTTCAGCATCCATTTACACTTGGGCGGAAATGCAACAAATATTTCTAGATGAATTTTACACCGCTCAAAAGACTAACGATGCTAGGAAGGGGTTGAGGAGTTTTCAACAACAACAAGGCGAAATGTTTCATGAAGCCTTTGAGCGTTTTAACATGATGATCAAGAATTGTACTCATCATGGAATTGAACTTTGGGAGTTAATGAATGCCTTTCATGAGGGGTTGAGTGCCGAAGATGCTCGCGACTTAATGTCTATTACCGGTGGGACCTTTGGCACAAATTATGAGAATGACGATTGGGAGTTTTTGGAGCAAATGGCAATTACTTCAAAGAGGAAAGCTCAAGCATCGAGGAGAGCACGACCGGCTGTTACCCGAACACAAGTGCATGCGGTTGATGATGGTAATGTTCAAACCTCTAATCAAATTTATGATGTTTGTGCTATTTGCAATGAAATAGGTCATGCGGCTGAGAATTGCCAAGGAATGGTGGAAGGGCAATATGAAGAAGTTAATGCGGTACAAGGTCAATGAGGGGGTGGTAGAAACTATAATATGAATTCTAACATTTACCACCCCGGGTTGAGAAACCACCCAAACTTTCGGTATGGGAACCCTTCAAATCAAGCTAACCCGAATTTCCCAGGAAACCAAGGATTTCAAAGGCAATATCAAACGGGTCAAAGCTCTTCGGGTGGAAACGAAGTAATGGAGATGTTGAAGGCGATGCAAGTTGAAATGCAACGAATGAATCAACGTGATGAGGTTCGGATGCAAAAGGACGAGGCCCGTGATAAAGTGATTCAAACTTTGACCACCCAAATGGGTCAACTTGCAAGTGAAGTGGCGATATTGAAGAAAGCAAAAGGCCAGTTACCAAGTGACACGGTGATAAATCCCAAAAACATTAAAAGTGTTAATATCAATGTGGTAAGCACCGTTCCTAGTACTAAATTTAATGAAACATTGCTAACTTCTTCGTATCAAGTGAATGCAGGTTTGGAAAAAGATGCCGAAATCGAGAATGATAAAGAGTATGGAGCGCCAATCGTGCCTATCCGAGTGGGGAAACTAAAAATTCCTCATGCATTGTTGGATTATGGGGCGAGCATGAGTGTGTTACCAGGTGAGCTATATGACATGTACGATTTCGGTCCGCTTCAAGATGCAAACACCATGGTGAGTTTGGCAGATGAAAGTTGGAGGCGTCCATGGGGAATAGTTAAGAATGTTATGATTCGGTTGGGAGAATTCGAATACCCGGTGGATTTTCTGGTTTTAGATTATGCTACTACCATGATGGCGTCACAACAAAGGGTGATTTTGGGTCGACCATTTCTCTATACGGCAAATGCTCAAATCAATTGTAGAGAAGAAATCATTACCATGACCGAAAAGAACCGTAAATTATCATTTGATGTTCAGACTAAGATGATTAGTTACGATTTTGTTGAGGCGAAGGATAACAGATTTAGTGAAAAGGTGTTTCAAAGAATGAGAAGAAATCACCCACCGGATCGTGAAGAAAAGCATATGGATTCAAGCGAGAGTGTATTTGATTACCCACAGAGTCGAAACGAGATGGATGCATTCTACGCAATGGCACGATGTAGTGATGGAAGTGGCAGTAACCGATTCTTTGAGCCACCATAAATGGGGGTGGCTTGGTCTGGCTGAAGACTTGAAACTTAGCGATGTTCGGGAGGCAACCCGGGGTTTTATATTGATCTTGCTGTTTTTATCTTTCTATGTTTCAGGGCCATGGCGACATTCAAGTGTGGGGAAGATGTACGGATATTTGGGTGAAGGTGGTGATAGGAAATCGGATTATCTACAACATCTGTTGTGGCAAACTTCACCAGGTCAATGTACTCTTTCCTTAGTCTTGTTGTGTTCTTTAGCTTTGAAATATTGGTAGTTAGTTGTTTGCTTTTGTTTATGGTTGGGTGGTTTGGGGGTGTATTAGTTTGATGTTTTGTGTTGGGTTGTGCTAGTTGGTGGTGTTGATGTTTTTAAGAATATAAGAAAAATATTAAAAAAATATAAAATGAAAAATACCAAAAATAAATTTGTGGTTTGAGTGTATAAGCTTTTAGTTGGTGTTAGGGCTGTAAACGAACCGAACGAACACGAACAAGGTCTTGTTCGTGTTCGTTCATTAAGGAAATAAATGTGTTCACGAACGGTTCATGAACACTTACCGAACGAGATTTTATGTTCGTGTTCGTTCATTAAGGAAATGAGTGTGTTCGCGAACGGTTCACGAACACAAATAAATTTGGCGAATGCGACGAAGGATAAAGATAGATGGCCCAGAGAGTAGCACTCGAACTTGAATCCTTGTTCGTGTTCGTTCATTAAGGAAATAAATGTGTTCACGAACGGTTCATGAACACTTACCGAACGAGATTTTATGTTCGTGTTCGTTCATTAAGGAAATGAGTGTGTTCGCGAACGGTTCACGAACACAAATAAATTTGGCGAATGCGACGAAGGATAAAGATAGATGGCCCAGAGAGTAGCACTCGAACTTGAATCCCTTATTGTATAACGGAGGTCGATCGTATTCGCCGATGTAAATAATGAGAAATGAAAGGGAAATGATGCATAAACAAGGTGAAAGTAGGTTTCCTTGTTTAATTGTTAGGGTAATAAAATAAATAAAAGTTTAATAATATAAAAAGTACAAATAAAATATAAGAAAGTACAAAGATCTTCAATTAAAACACAAACATTCGAACATAAACGAACGCAAATCAACGAATGTTCATGAACACATTCACGAACACCTTACCGAACGTTCATGAACACAATCGAACGAACGAGACCTCTGTTCATGTTCGTTCATTTAACTAATCGAACGAAATTTCTTGTTCATGTTCGTTCGTTTATTAAACGAACGAACATAAACGAACTTCCCGCCGAACGGTTCACGATCTGTTCGTTGAACGTTCGGTTCGTTTACAGCCCTATGTTTAAGAGTTTAAGCGATCAAATCCTCTTAAAACCATACATTGGGGTCAATGTATCCCAAGTGTGCGGATGGGGGAAATTTTGAAGTTTTTGAAAAATTTTAAATCAAGAAAAACGTTGTGAGAATTTGAACACCTTGGACTAACCCCAAATGATGCACCGGCAACCCTTAATACCTTTTTGTTCTTGGTGAGAGTTAAAGCCACACATGTAAATAAATAATACTTGTCTTTGATGAGAGTGGCAACGGGTGGGGGTGCATTAGAACTTGTGCCTTAATACGGTTTTAGTCCTTACTTGAATGTGAATGTAAAAAGGATAAGGGTAATTAGGTAGCCTCGTCTTGTTGAGTGCGAGTGTGGGATTTGGGGGGTTGGACCTCATTAATTATATATATGAGCATGGTTGCGAGAGGGGCGGGGGTTTGGACATTTAGTTGCCCAATTTTGTGCCTAAAAGCCTATCGTTTGTTACCCCTTAGCTAGTTACCTAAAAATTTACCCGACTTGACCCGGTCTTATTGTGTTAGTGGTTGTTTAGTAGTATGTAATCTTGTTTGATGTTATGTGGAATGTTTACTAGTCTAAAAAAAAATCAGAAAAAAAAAGATAAGAAAAAAAAAACAATGAAAAAAAAATGATGTTTAGTTGTCTTGTACATAGTAGTTTAAGTTTGGTATTTGTTAGTTTGTATCATTGTGTAATAAAAGACCGGGTTAAGTTTTCGCTACTTCATATATATTCCATTTCCTACCCATGCGCCTAGCCTCGTTACAACCTTAAAAGCCCCTTTGATTTGCATTCATGTTTGGCAGTTGTAGGAGGATGATCGATTTAGGTACAAGCCTATAATTGTGCAAACACCCGTTTGCCTTTGTGTGTCTAGCTTACAAATGCTAGTGCTTACTTGTTGCCGAGAGGAGAGATATAGCGAGGGGTGTGTTGTTTGGGTGTTAAGAAGGGTTGGTAAAAGGACAACATGTTTTTGCTTGGTTTATGTTGATCGCGTATTTTTGAAAATAGTTTTTGAAGAGGTTGCTTGGGACAAGCAACGGGTAAGTGTGGGGATGTGACGAGTGGTCCGTAGGACAACCCTTAAGACCTTTAAATAGATTAAAATCCCATACTTTATCCAGTTATTAGCTTGAATTTGGTAATCACAAGATGTTTGATGATACAGGTGCTATAATGCTTAAAATGCGGGTTTTAGGAAGCTTGGATGGATACTAGAAGTTGGTGGAGTCAAAGGTTTGATGGAGTGAAGATTTAATCAAGAAACAATGAAAAAACCTCACTCAGCACCGTAACCTACGGCATCTGGCCGTAGGTTACGGCCTCCACATATGAACAAAACTTCTGCCGTAGCTCAGAAGACAAGGACCGTATGACTATTCTGCTCGCCGTAAGCTACGGTGAAGTGCCGTAGCTTACGGCACTATATTGACTTTCTGAATATGCTGACCGCCGTAACATATGGTGATCTGACGTAGGTTACGGCGCTGACTGATGCAAAAATGTAACTTATGCATTAAATTGTCATTTCATGGGTTTTTATGGTGGCTCATCATATGTTTTCGGTTACTACTTGTCTTGGGGACGAATTTGGAGTATCTTGGAGAGACATGGAGCTGGAAGAACACTTATTTTTTCATTAGTTTTGGTGCTTCGATCTTTATGAACAATAGAACTTTTGTTATGATGTTGTTTCAAGCCATGAGTGGCTAAACACTTGATGATTGTCCTGGATTGAAGGTTTGGTTGAGACATTTCATGTTTGATTTTTCTAATTTCTAGAATAACAATCTTGATCTTTATGATTTGTTGTTATGGTGTGTGATTGTTTGTTAGTAACTTGTTAATCCTTATATTGAACTAATTAGAAACCATACGTTCTTGGTGCCGTTGGCAATCGAGATATCATGGGTATAGTTAGGCTTGGGTAAGGGTTGATTGATCATCGGGTAACAACCTCACGTTCTAGGAATCGGAGTACTTAGTTCCCTTTCATCACTGCAAGTAATCACACATGAGCTATGTCTATGTAGTTCTTTCTAGTGAAATGATAAATATGAATGTCGAAACAAACCGGAAATCTAGGATGATCATTTGTCTCTAATTTGTTTACAACTAAATCTTTTCTCTTGCAATATAATTAGTTAAATTTAGTTCTAAAACCAATTCACTTAAATCAACTCTTGAATTTACTTTTATTGCAATTTAGTTTACCTTAGCTAATTTAGAGAAACAATTTAAATAGCACATATTCCACAAACTCCCTGTGTTCGATACCCACTTACCGCTATCTATTTAGTTGTATTTGGATTAAATTTGATTGTGACCACGACATCACGTCACCAATTACCACCGAAATCTATGACATAGGAAAGGAGCATGTCTTCAAGGGTACGAATCGTTCTTTCAGTCAGACCGTCGGTTTGGGGATGGAATGCGGTACTTAGATTAAGCATAGTACCGAGAGCGGCTTGAAACGTTTCCCACAGATGCGAGGTAAACCGAGCATCGCGGTCATAGATGATGTCGCGAGGCTTCCCATGTCGACAAATGATCTCGTTAGTGTAGATTCGGGCTAATTTTTCTACCTTGTAGTCTTCTCGAATTGGCAGAAAATGAGCAGATTTAGTCAAACGGTCAACGACAACCCAGATGCTGTCGTGACCTGAAATTATACACGGAAGTTTCGTAATAAAGTCCATGACGATACTCTCCCATTTCCACATGGGAATCTCGGGTTGGACGAGTAAGCCAGAGGGTCTTTGGTGTTCGGCCTTGACTTTCGAGCAAGTCAGGCACTTCGAAACATAAAGAGCGATATCTTTCTTCATGCCTGGCCACCAGTACTTGTAGCGAAGGTCCTGGTACATTTTATCGGCACCAGGATGAATAGAATATCGATACTTGTGGGCTTCGTCCATCAAGATCTGTCGTAAATCAGTCCGTTTAGGGATCAAGATTCGGTCCAGATAATGGAATATCCCATTCGCCTTATTTACTAGTTGGGCTCCATCGTTGAGAATCCTTTACTTCTTCTAAGTGCGATCGGTAAAGCAAGCATGTTGGGCTTAACGGATGAGAGTTTCGAGAAGATGATAAGCAGGAACATTGTGAGCGCTATGCAAATAGCTTCGCCTGCTGAGGGCGTCGGCAACGACATTTGCTTTGCCTGGATGATAACGAATCTCATAGTCGTAATCGTTGAGAAGTTCCACCCATCGGTGTTGACGCATATTAAGTTCTTTCTGGCTGAAAATGTGTTGTAGGCTCCTATGGTCCGTGAAGACCATGCACTTTGTACCATAAAGGTAGTGTCGCCAAATCTTCAACGCAAAAACAACTGCGCCTAGCTCGAGGTCGTGGGTTGTGTGGTTCTTCTCGTGGATCTTGAGCTGACGAGATGCGTAAGCGATAACCTTGTCTCGTTGCATGAGAACACAGCCAAGACTAAGGTTCGAGGCATCACAATAGACAACGAAGTCATCGTTTCCGTCGGGTAAAGCGAGGACGGGAGCATTGTAAAGCATGCACCCGAGGGTTTGAAAAGCAGTCTCTTGTCCAATTCCCCAGACAAAAGGCTTGTCTTTATGAGTGAGAGAAGTAAGCGTCACGACGATTTTAGAGAATCCTTCGATGAATCGGCGATAATAGCCAGCTAGTCCGAGAAAAGAGCGGACTTCAGATGGGTTCTTAGGCATAACCCAACTCTTAACAGCTTCAATCTTCGCGGGATCAACATGGATACCTTGACTATTGACAATATGACCGAGGAATTAAACCTCCTCTATCCAAAATTCACACTTGGAGAACTTGGCATAGAGTTGATTCCCTTGGAGTAGCTCGAGAACCAAACATAGATGTTGCGCGTGTTCGGTTTTCGATTTGGAATAGATCAGGATATCGTCGATGAACATGATGACGAAGCGGTCTAGAAATGGTTTACACACGTGATTCATCAGATCCATGAAAACCGTGGGTGCGTTAGTTAAACCAAAAGGCATAACAACGAACTCATAATGGTCGTAACGAGTGCGAAAAGCGGTTTTGGGTATATCCTCCTCTTGAATGCGTAATTGGTGATAGCCTGAGCGTAGATCGATCTTCGAGAAACACATAGCACCTAGTAATTGATCAAACAAGTCATCGATTCGAGGCAGGGGATAGCGATTCTTGATGGTCAGCTTATTCAATTCCCTGTAGTCGATGCACATCCGGAACGACCCGTCCTTCTTTTTGACGAAAAGGACTGGCGCGCCCCAAGGAGAGGTGCTAGGGCGAATGAAGCCTTTATCAAGCAATTCCTGGAGTTGACTCGAGAGTTCTCTCTTTTCGTACGGAGTGAGTCGATATGGAGCTCTAGCAACGGGATTAGCTCCAGGAATGAGGTCGATGCGAAAGTCGATATCACGACTTGGAGGCAGTCCGGGTAACTCATCGAGAAAGACATTAGGGAATTCACAAACAACGGGGACATCTTTCATCCTAGGAGTACCTTTCTTTTCCTTCTCCGCTACTACAATGTTAGCCAAGAAAGCTCTGTATTCCTTGCGGAGATACTTGCTAGCTTGGACACACGACATAAGCTGGAGTTTCTTCGACGCGACTTCACCATAAACACATAATAAATCACCATTAGCGAGCGAAAAGCGAATCATCTTATCGAAACAGACAACTTTAGCACGATTTTCCCGTAGGAAATCCATGCCTACTATGACATCAAAACTACCGAGCTGCATTGGAATAAGGTTGATAGGAAAGATGTGATTGTTGAGTTCGAGAGTACAATCACTAAGAACAGAATTGACGGCAACGGTTCTTCCGGTGGCAACTTCGACATCGAATGACGAAGGGAGATGGGCACGCTTACGATTAAGGAGCTTTTCGAATTCTAACGACACAAAACAGTTATCGGCTCCAGTATCAAATAAACACGAAGCATATATACCATTCACAAGGAATGTACCATTGACCACATTGTTGTCGGCTTGAGCTTGGCGGACATTGATGTTGAAGGTTCGTCCGCGTGCTTGCTGATGCTGCTGCTGCTGTGGCTCCTACTTGACTACCCTATTGGGACACATATTTGCGAAGTGGTTGGGATCACCACACGCAAAACAAGCTCGACCATGAGCAGCGATTGCAGGAGCTGGTTGTTGTTGACCCTGAGGGGCAGTAAGAAGAGCTTGTTGAGCAGGAGCAGGAGCTGGAGCTTGTCGAGGGCCAGTACGGCAGTTAGCAGTAAAGTGACCGTACATGTTGCAGTGGGCGCAGTATTGGCAAGCGATACCCACCGGGTGATGATAGGTGCAGGTAGGGCAAACAGGGTGAGGACCCGTGTAAGCCCATTTCGCTGGCGGTGCACTGGTGATGGGAGCTGCGGCTTGACGGTGATGGGGCTGCGATTGAACAGGTATAGCTTGCAGAGGAGCGGCGGTTGCTGCAGCACATTGTTTGTTGGCATTCTTCCTCTTACGGCGAGAGAACTTTGACGATTGCGGTGCGGCGGTGGCGTTCTCAGCAGTTGGAGCAGTGGTAGCTTGGTGCAGATTCTTGGAAGACTTATCAAAGTACCCAGAGATAACTCGCTTATCATTCAGCTCAGCAGCGAGTAGGAAGGTCTCTTCGATAGTCGTCGTTTTCGCAGCTTGGACAAAATCGGCAACGCAGTCTGGGAGAGCTCGAATGTACTTCTTGATTGTCATGTCAGGTGTTGCCACCTGGCCAGGACAGATAATACTAAGCTACTTGAAACGAGCGGTCAACCCAGCGTTGTCACCCTCGTTTTGTTTGATGTCCCAGAAGTCATCTTCTAGCTTCTGGAGCTCGTACGGTGGGCAAAATTCCTTTTTCATCAGGTCTTTCAACTCCTCCCATGAGAGACCAAAATCTACGTCGTTCCCACGCTTGTTTCGTTCGTCCGTCCACCATTCCAGTGCCCTAGACTGGAAGACGCCGGTAGAATTGACTGTGCGCAGGTGGTCTGGACATCCACTTTGACGGAGCGTGAACTCGATTGAATCAAACATGGCTGTAGGGCTATCTTTGCCAGTAAATTATTTCGGTCCACAGGCTTTGAACTGCTTAAGGCTGAAAGTAGCCTTAGGCGAGTCTGTCCGAGACTCTTCAGACGATTTGCTAGCGTTCTCGTTTAATTCACAGACGATCTGGGGAATGACTTTCGCTATCTGGTTAGCAACCAGTGAGGCGATGCGTTTGTCATCATGCTTGCGGCGAGCAGCGCGTGAGTGAATTGATCCAAAGGAAGACATTGTCTGTAATAGACAGCGTCATGGATTTAAAACGCTATTTCGATTAAGCCTATTATAGACTAGCGAAACGCTATTTCGATTCGCACAAGTCGGTCTGTTGGTACTTAGACTATAGACTAGGTCGTTTCTAAGACATCGACCCGGACTAGGTCGAGTCTTGCCTAATTCCCTATAGTTATGGCTCTGATACCAATCTGCCACACCCCAACCGATGGCGGAATCATCGGGGTGCGACACTGAGCGAAACAGATTGTTCGAGAGAAATTCCACAACAACTATATTACCAGATAGTTATTAATACGTCCCATACCATATTCCATAAAGCAAATTAAGTTATTACAGACTGCGATATCTTAAAAACAATAACATGTCTCAACAACTCAGATTTCAAATAAAATAAATTGTTTGATTGTTTCTAGACTCCATCCTAACTCAATTCCAGCAAATAGCAAGCATAGCATCCTAAGCACATGTCACATACGTTAAAATACGGGTCAATACACATTGTGTAAAGGTGAGCATACAAGTTTGATATAGCATATAGAGTTCGAAATAGTTTACGCATAATCAGCATGTAATATGTACAAAGTGAAGGCAAGTAGGTTATCGACAGAGAAATATGCACAGACGCGACTGCGATTTGAAGAATGCGCAACACATATCCCCACTGGGACACGTGAAGTAAAGCCCTTAACAACCCATGTCCACGACAGGTGCTGAGTCCAAACTATAGTACTATCATTGCTAAGGTGTCAGGCAACAATCACTGTGTTAACATAACATACAAGCATTCATCGAATAACACAAAACATGCGAGAGCGATTAGCGTATAAATAGTGTTGCGTTGTGTGTGTAGATTGTGATTTAGAATAAGTAACGAATGTAACACCCAAAAGTGCTAAAAGCAAAAAGGGTTTGAGTATACTCACTGATTGCGTTTAACAAATAAACACAGCCTTGGATTGAAGGGAGCGCTGAGAGAGATTAGCCTGAACAGTTAACGGTAGCATAAACTATAAGCGGTGCGTAAAACGGTGCAAGGTGTCGAGGTGTCGGACGGTAATCTGATCGGATGGCAATCCGATTGGATGGCCGGTCGATCGGATGACAATCCATTCGGATGGTCATCCGATCGGATGACCATTCGACTTGATTGTTATCTCGTTTGGGAAGGATGTGTTTGTGTATGATGGTTTGTCCTTTGCAGTTTTCGTTGTAGCATTTTGATAACAGAGAAGTATCTCTACCCTTCAGGTCGATCGATCGAACGACGGTTCGATCGGGTAACGATTCGATGGGTGGGACACTTAGTGAGAACAAGTTCACAACAGTTTGTCACTCGATCGGATAGCAATCCGATCGGGTGGCAATCCGCTGGTGTTTGTTCTAGTATTGAACATGTTGAAAATTGTTTTAAGAGTTTGAAGTTCCAAATGTCACATAGTCGGGTAGTCGTTCGATCGGATGGCAGTCTGATCGGACGGCGGTTCGTTCAACATCCAGATCTTAATAATTTGAAAATAGTTTAAGTGTGGTACCAAGTACAAGCCGATCGGACGGCAATCCGTCCCAACTGTCTGATCGTCTTGACACTTGATTGTTTTGAAAGTTTTTGCAGTTTTGATCGAGACGGTGTGATAACGTGCTAAACAACAGAAACCCCATCTTGACCCAAGTGACCCGATCGACCAGGAACCACCCTAGTCTGACCAGTTAACTGTTTCGAGACGGTCGTTCATGTTTAACCCAAAATCGGTGGTCTCGTGGATAGAATCCAGATCTTGAACCGACACATCACTAAGAAGGAGTAGAAGATCAGAACGAGCTCTGATTCTATCGGTTTTGAGTGCATTGAGTGTAAAAGAGTTGAAAGAAAGTTAGAAACCATCTTTCAATCCTTTTTCACCATGAATATATTCAGATCTATGCAAGATCTTTGTTTATTCATGTGGAATCGTCTAGATCTGAGTTGTTCTTGGTGGATTGAAGCCAAAACATGAAGTTCATAAGAATACCATGATGGCATCACCCTAGAACACCTCAAATCCGCTGATTTCACGGTTAAAAGTTAAGATTCAAAAGATAGAAAGATGAAGGAGTGCGCGTAGATCATAGAAGTACAAGATTTAGGTTGAAAACTTACAAGAATCGCGAGAAATCGAGAGAAATAAGCTTGAGAGTGCGGCTGGGTCGAGTGGGAGCTGTCACATCACAAATGATGTGACAGGTTGGTATTTATAGGGTTTCCCAAAAAGGAAAGTGTGAAGGATCGAGTGGGTCACCGATCGGATGGCTGTCCGATCGAGCAGTCACTCGATCGAGTGACTCCGACGATTTGAGTTTCGGTGTTTCGATTCGTGCGTTGGGTTTTGCGATGCGTTTCGAGTGAGCGAGGCGATAGAATTTCCCGTTAGTTACACTTTTAATCCCAACTACTATATCTAACATACAATCACTATAATTAACTTGCGTTTAGCGTTTGCGATTAGGTTGCGATAGAGTTTCGATTGCGTTTCGATTAATCACCACAAAACTTTATAGTAAACATGCACAAGTAACAAGTAAGTAACACACACACGTAAAACAATATTCAGAATCTATAATTCAAGGCGCGAAAATGATTGCGGTGCGATAAGCGATAAAGCGATAAAACAAGCGATAAATCTCGATTATTAACAAGTACTCCACATAATACAACTAATGCGATAAAATAAATAGATTATCTACAAGTCAAAGAAGTCAAAAACAGGAGTTGAGCAAGGAGTGACAGATCGCAATTAGCGATCTTTTCTTCCTTTGACTTCAATCTTGACTTTGACTTTGACTTTGACTTTCGAAACATAGGGTGTTACAAGTTTTCCTGTATTCTCCTGCAAGCTGGCTTCATTGTCCTGAGCACCAAATCCCCAAGAATGAGACTTAGCCCCTTTCACCCTAGAGTTATAGTACTTCTCCATTTGTTTCTTGTATTTGGCCTCCTGTACCATAGCAATTTCCCTTCTCTTATCGAGCATGTCGAGGACGTCCTCGAGTCCTTCTCATTCTCCTCTCTTCTTAGTTTCATTCGTGCGGTTGGGGATCTGGTCTCTGCTGGGATCATTGCTTTCGTTCCATAAGTAAGGCTAAAAGGGGTTTCCCCGTTTGATGTCTTTGGTGTTGTGCGGTAAGCCCACAAGACGTATGGTAATTCTTCAAGCCATCCATTTTGCCTTCTTCCCAATCTTGCCTTGATCCCCATCACCACGCTTTAGTTCACCCTCTCTACCAGGCCATTGCTATGGGGATGTGCCACCGAAGTAAATATCTGTTGTATGTGCATTTGCTAGCACCAGCGTTTGAAAGGTTTTCCTACAAATTGTACCCCCATTGTCGCTCATGATGGTTTGAGGGATTCTAAACCTGCACACGATATTGTCCAACACAAATTATTTCATCTGTTCTTCGGTGATCTTGGCCAACGACTTCACTTCCACCCACTTGATAAAATAATCAATAGCAACCACCACGTAGTCATAGGTTCGTGTCCCATGGATGGAACCAATGTCGAATCCCTGTTAAATGGAGAACAACCCATTGATGGAGATCCACTGATGTTCGCTCCTTCACTGGAATAAGCCTACAAAGGAGAACACCGTTAGCCTCGTCACGGAGGGCCCGAGGGGGAGATCTGTGACCAAGCTCCAGCGTGAGAATCAGTCTCGTGCCTTGACAAAGTATAATAAATGAGAAAAAATAATTGGTCTGAATGTTAGTGTGGATCCTTAGATTGAATGTTCGAATTCAATGCTTTGAGAGTTCGTTCTCAGTATCTGATACGTGGTTGAAAACCGGTGCTTCATCGTGTTTCAGTTTATTTTTTTAAATAACTTTTAGTTTCGAATGGACTACTTTTGATTAAAATTGTATTTTGCAGGTCTAACGGAGTTTAAGGAGCTATTCGGGAGCTATATAGAGCATCAGGAGAGAACGAGATCAATCGGAGACGCGAAACGGGCAAAACAGGAAATGACACCCTACAAGGGGTGTTGGCGACGCACCTGCGTTGATGGAATTCGCGTACACAGCAGGTTATAGCGTCTGTAGAAAAATCAAAATTCTAGGGGGTGTTGGTGATGCCAGGGGGCGTAGGCTATGCCCTCCAGATTTCGTAAAACACTGAATTTCGCCCAAATGTTGTTTTGACCGGGTTTTGACCAAATATTTGGGTTTCTATGGGGGGGGGGGTTACAAACTTTTGAATACCATCTATCAATCTTGGAGCCAAGATCATCATTTCCTTCACCTGTAACCTCCCTCTAACCTCTCTAACCCCTAACTCATTATCAATCACATTGCTAACCCTAATCCACCATCACCATCATCGTCATCACCACCCTTTTCACCATCATCTTCATCCATCCACACTCACCATCCAAACCCTAAACCCTAACCTTCATCATTCCTCCAAGACTCAAGGTCATGGCTCGGTGTTCGTGTTCGTCAACTGGTGTTCATAAGCATCAACCATGAGCGACTAGCCTCTCCGGGTTTCACCCCGGTGTAGATTTTTGTAAGAATTTTAGGGTTTCAACATTTTGTATTTGATCTGATTTTGTGATAAGTTGTTTAGTATTTGAAACCTTTGATAATTGTCTTTCATTTGTTACAAATTCGTAAATTGTCGAGTGATGATAAAATTTGACTTTACGAAATGTTTATGTGAAATTATGCCTTATCTTCGGTTAGGATTTACATGTTCTTGGTAAACAAATGCAATGCGGTCCGTTGTCTATGACGTTGATAGCTTTTGGCACCTAAGCCACGTGACACTAAATTCGTTAATCACTATATGCAACTGAATCAAGTTAAAACATGTAGGAACCCTAGGTCTTACAATTATCGAACCGGGTGTGGAATTTGTTTCTAGATTATTGTTTTCAACCACTTAGTTAAGTTTTACAATCTTAGTTAATAAACCATTGTTTTAGATAATAGAAATTTGTCGGTTCACTCCGACTTCTTTTTAAGTCAACCAAACAAAGAAAATTAGCAAGCTTCATAACTACTTTGTACATTTTAGTAAATAGTCTAACTAATCAAACAAGTCGTGCAATACTGACCACATGCTCTTCGTGGATACGATACTCGACTTACGCTATCTAGGTTAATTGGGTTTTTGACTGATCAGGATGACACAGTTTGTCAGTATCTTATATTGGTGGTTTTTGTGATAACTTACCTTTTCTTGATCATCCCCTTTGCTTATAACGTAGGGATCAACCTATCGAGGTGGAGCCCCTTTTCTGTCAAGGGCCGTTGGGTATTCACTGGACAACGGGAATGTACAGATACTCGTCAGAGATTGGTTCTCTTTTCAGGCATGACGAGATCTTCTCCATTTAATGCAAGCTTCCTCATCAAGTAAGCTCGCCGCCTATCAAATCCTCTTCTCTTCTTTCTCTCTTAAACGTCGCTTAGACATTAAATACGTCTGAGAGGTCATTATGCTTGCTCTTCTACCGGGACCATGACCCAAGCACGTTGGACATGGTCATGATCGCTGGCAGCTTTGATCGGGTTTTTGTTTTACGAGGAAGAAAATGATCTTGGCCCTGGGCCCAACTCTTTTGGTATGGGAGGTGGGTTGTTATTAGTGAAGATGGAATAGCCCGGATGAAGGGCCCATTACATGTCCCTCGTCGTCAAGTTTGTTAGATACAAGACACATCAAGCACACGTTACAAGTTATATCAAACACAAGTATGAGAAATAAGAAAGACTCTTGTTTCTTAATAAACACTTGTGACAAATTAAACAAACACATTTCAAGTGTTATTTCTGAAATACCAGGTTTATCTCTAAAAAGACAAAAAAACAAAAAGTATTTTAAGAAAATACTTATCACATCACATATCAATTTGAGTTCTTTTATATTATTTTTTTAAACAAAAGGAATATATTTATTATTTAAAAAACAAAATACAAAATTCCCTTTTGTTTTATTTACAGTTATATTTAGATTATGAAGGGGGGTCTGGGTCTCCTTACTGCCACTCTCTCTTACACACACTTGTGTGTGTAAACTCCCTCAAAAGCTTCGGGATTCTAAAAAACTTCATCCAATTTTCGCTTCTGAATCACAAAGTCCCCTCTGTTTGTTCATAAATCTCTGCATTCTCCAATGCCGATTCTTCTTCCACTCTGTAAGTTTCACAATTTCGCCTCCTTAATCGCTGAATCGATGTTATTTTCAGTTTCAATTTTTCAACTTTTGTTCATTAGTTTAATTTATTTGATCTGTTCATTGTTGGGTATCCTTGATTTGTATCGTTTCTGTATGTTTGATATGAGATCTGGTGTAATTTGATAGTTTTTTTCGCTTGTTTATACCGAATTGTTCTAAATTTAGTAAATTTTTGTTCTAATTATAGACGTTTTAATTTTGAAAATTAGAATTTGTGAGTAGATAATGTAGGATGCTAGAAGGTGTGTAGTTTAAGTTTGATGATTGTTTTTTTTACTGTATGTTGATAAAAGTTTGTGTGTAGGAATAAAGTAGACATGTGTATTTTGTTTCCATTTTTGACCTTTACAAGCAATGTGTGTGTTATTTTTTCTTGTTTACTTTTGAGATTGTAATTTAGGGAACTAAATGATGCAGAAAATAGTTGTTGATTGTCAGTTTTTTTTTTTTTTTTTTTTATAAACACGAATACCCTGTTTGAGTCGTTAATACAATAACCATTAGAAATTTATAGTAGAGTGGCAGGTAAACGTGCAACTAGCTGCGCCGCAGCTCCTTTTGATTAGCAAACCCGATCCTGATTTTTGGCTCTTGTCATGTGCTTTTTAGTTTTTACGGTTGCGAGGGGGTTGTAGTTTAGTTTGTGTTTCGTGATAATGTAAAAAAGTTGTCAAAAGTCAAATACAAGAAGTCAAGAATTCGGTGTGATTGCTTAAACTGCACTTTACCTAGTCTTAACCGTTAGCAGGGTATCGATGTGGCCATGAGTTTTCCCTAAAGGGTATTTATCACTAAAAATGTAAAAAAACAAACGGTTATTAATTGTATTTTCAAAGAAAGAGTAAGTTTGAACGAAAACATAATCCTCGTTCATTTGTAACGGAAAGAGAGAAACCGATGTTTTTAAATCACATGGTGTGGTTAAGTGATGAAGAGAAGATCTTTTCAATGTGTAATTAGTTATGTCAGTTTGGTTCCCTCCATTTAGCAGAGCCTTTACAGATTGTTTTCTCTTGGTACAATAGTACATCTGCATTTACTCATTTTTATAGCCTGTAACCATCAACAAAGAGTCCATTAATATATAGTCCTCTTCAGTCTTCACTGACTTATATCAATCAATAGATACATCCTTAGATTAAAAGAATTAAATACTTATTTCAATCCAGAAGTAAATTAAGATGTTAGAGTTGCTATACTTTATGGTCATAATGCACATGCCACATGTGGAGCTTTATGTTAACTTGGTAACATAATTGAAATGTTCTGAAAAGTAGGGGTGTGAATTTTCTGACACGACTTGAACCTAACACGAAATTAACAGGTTTTGGTTTTGGGTCTAAACGGGTTTGGGTCTGTTTCAGGCAGAACCCGCTAACCCATTTAGCTAAACGGGTTGCGTTCGTGTCAACCCGGTTGGTTGGCGGGTTGACCCGTTTAACCCAGTTATATTATATTATATTTTTTTACATATGTTTATGTCATAAATTAAATTGGGTGTGTATTTTATGTCATAATTATAAATTTATAACTTAAAAAGAGAATATGACATTAATTGTACTATATATATTTGTGTTTTTTTATAGTAACATTTTAATTTTAATATATTAATTTGAGAAAAAAAATAAAAAAAATAAAAAAATTCGGGTTTATGACTTGACACAATTTTCGGGTTCAGTCGGGTTCGGGTCAGGTTGAACCCGCCAACCCGCGAACACGGCCCGTTTTGCACCTCTACTGAAAAGTGAAAATAAGAAATCAAACTGGAGGAGTTTCAAGTTTGGGTATTTCTGACAGTAGCTTATTCTGCTGACTAATTGTAAGCAGGTGCAGTCGGTTAACGCGGTTGTATAATTGATTCTTTTCATGGGCTCCCACTCATGCCTTTTGACCTTAGTATCATTCTAATGCATTTTCTGGTGGAAGTTCATGATATGTATTATAATATCATAAAGAGTCTATGTGTGTGTAGTTGTGTACCATCAAGATATCAAAGTCAACACAAAGAGGTTATACATATATTATGTTTCGAGCATCTTAATGGAATATAAGTAGCTGGAAAATTGAAAGATATATATTTTGTCAGATTGTCAACTGATCCTTTTGGTTTGGTGGAAAAATACAAAATAAATATTTAATACGTTTTAATTTCTTATAGTTTCTAAGGCTGGAGGGTGTGGTTGGAGCCCCCTAGGGGCTTTATCAGGCCACGTCAGCACCACCTAGGATCCACCTCAGCCATGGAGCCCCCTTTAATTTGCATGGTGTGGATGGAGCCCCCTATTAAACAAAATTAAAAAAAAAAGATTTCATTGGTTTAAATCAAGTGGGCCCCTCCTATAGCGCCCCTTCTCCATCGTTACCATGATGGAGCCCCTCCTATAGCGTCCCCCTTTATATCCGAGGGTGTGGAGGTATAGCGCCCCGGGGCGCTATAGATGATGAGTTGGCGGGGGTGGCGCCCCCACACCCTCCAATCTAAGTTGTAGTAGAGTCACTATTGCTGATCGTGCGGAATAATATTACTAACCGGTAGCATGAATGACTTCCTTTTTTTAACGAAAAGTTAAAGTATTTAAACCGAAAGTAATATTGTTATTGATGTCACTTTCTTGGTGATTGTTCTTTCTTAACAAAAATGTTGAAGTTGGATGTTTATGTAGGACGGTGTTTAGGTGTTGACCGGCTTTTGACCGCAACCCGCTAGAAGCACCATGAAATTTGTAACAAAGAAAGGACTCAAGGCAATAGTGCCACTCCGTTTAAAAGGAAAATCAGGCACTCGTTTTTGTTTTTTCCCAAAAATAAAAGCTGAATTCGAGCCAGGAAACACGCCGGTTTATCTCAATGTTTATGACTTGACACCCATGAATGGCTATGCTTATTGGGCTGGATTCGGCATCTTTCATTCTGGCGTAGAAGGTTTGTTGCTCCTTCTGTTTGTTTAAAATTTAAATTGACCTTGCCTGCACATATCTCTTCTTTTTGGATTATTAGAGGTAGTAATTTCGACTATTTGAGTTGTACATTATATAACAAACTGCTCAAAAGGAATAGGCCAAGTGAGTAGAACAGGTTGAAAGTTGTTAAGAGATATTTTTTAATGCGTAAAACCGCCTAAATATTTTTTATTTATAGATTCACATTATTGTAGTGATAATATTATTTTCATAATCACAATTAGCTGTAGTAGAAAACTAAGAAAATGGTCAACCCAACTGTAGTTATAAATATGCGAATATGTATATATATTATAATTGTAATTATAGTTATAATTATATTTATTGTTTTTTATTTAAAGGTAAAAAATAAATTAAAAACATTAAAAAACAGAAAAATAAATGGGTAAATTGCCAAAATTGTCCATGAGTTAACGATACATTTTAACTGGGTTTGTGATTTGGATGGCAACAAAATCAAAACGTTAGGTGTTCAAATACAAAAAAAAAAGTTATTTTGGATGTAACATGCAAATCAGCCCAAACCTCGGGGATGATTTTGGCATTTTACTCAAAAAACTAAGACAATGGTCAACCGAACTTTGCTTAAATAAGAACCATTTCATTCTAAACGTTTTGACCCATTGCCCACCCACACATATTGCCACAGCTACTATTAATACGATGTTATGCTTTTCCATGATGAAGACTACGTGTGGCAATATCATGATATTGCTTGTTAATTGACGTGTACTTGTACCAAATTTAATAAATAAGTTTTAAATTTGCGCTAAATACGATCATGATTATAAACTTGTGATTATTGGCTCTTATGAAATAACAACTTTTTGTTGCATTATATTTGCACATGACAGTTCATGGTGTGGAATATGCATTTGGAGCTCACGACTATCCAAGTAGTGGTGTGTTTGAGGTCGAGCCACGACAATGCCCAGGGTTCAAGTTTAGGAGGTCAATATTAATTGGGACAACACGTCTAAACCGAGCTCAGGTCCGCGAATTCATGGAGCATCATGCCGCAAACTATAATGGTGACACATATCACCTAATTGTCAAGAACTGTAACCATTTCTGCAACGACATTTGCTACAAGTTGACTGGCAAGCAAATCCCTAAATGGGTTAATCGACTCGCTAAACTCGGTAACATTTTCAGTTACCTCCCGTTGTGGATAATAACACATTTTGGATAATTGATATAAAAAGAACTAATTTTGATGTGTAAAATGAGCCCATTCAAGGATGTGATAATCATTTATAACTGTTAGGGCTGTAAACGAACCGAACGAACAAGGCCTTGTTCGTGTTCGTTTATTAAGGAATGAACATGTTCACGAACGGTTCATGAACGCTTACCAAACGTGATTTCCTGTTCGTGTTCGTTCATTAAGGAAATGAACATGTTCATAAACTGTTCATCAACACTTATCGAACGTAAACGAACACTAACAGACGTTCACGAGCATAAATTATTAAAAAACTAAAACTAATGAACTAAAAATATAACATAAAATAACTTATAAATGAACATAAATGAGCGAACATAAATGAACACATTACCGAACGTTCACGGACATAAACGAACGAAGCCTTTGTTCATGTTCGTTTGTTTAATTTATCAATCGAAATTTCTTGTTCGTGTTTGTTCATTTATTAAACGAACAATCATAAACGAACGTCCCGCCGAACTGTTCATGAATTGTTTGCTGAACGTTCGGTTCGTTTACAGCCCTAATTTGTTACTATTAGATAATTTTCTTAGTAATTAACTGAGTAAATTTAAGCTAACTTTAAATAATTTGTTGTGCAGTGTTATTATTTACGTACATTTAATTTAAATTATTTTTTTGTGTGTGCATGTAAATTTATAACTAAAACAATATGTACGGAATAAAATACCATGTAATATAAATTACTATTTGGCTCTTAAAAAGCTAGTTTGTTGATTGATTTTGGAAAATGCAGGTTCGGCATTTAGCTGTGTGTTGCCAGAAGCCCTAAAAGTGTCGGCTGTACAACATGATCCGCGTTGCTTACCGTATGAGAGTGAGAAGAAAATGCTAAGAAGCACTAGTTTTAGTTGCTTAGCGTCGGTTTCATCAAGGCAGAAACACTTGTCAACATCGTCACTGTTTCTTCAGTCACCTTTAAAGGGTTGTCTACCACTGAGACCTCGTGTGCACAACGACTGAAACCTCACAGCTTAGAGCTTGTTTTATTTTAAATTATTATTGTTTGAGAAATATCCTAAAACGCGGGTTCGGTTTGGTTTGGTTTGATTGTTAATTAGTTGTAATCAAAGCTTAGGAGAGTGAATGTGTTTGTTAACCAACGTGGGTACAAAAGTTGTTTATAATACTGGTTGGTTTTCATGCATCTGTAACACCATTTTTATTTTTATTTTTTGATAACCTGCGAACGTGTCATTGGAAAGCTCATGGGGCCCCCGATACCCTGTAAACTGGGACACACAAGGTTGATCAAGGTCATTTTCACTTCATCACTTGGATTTAGGAAAACGGGCTCTATTTATTTACTCGCATAGTTGCATACATCATCATCATCATACTCAGTAAATCTCATCAATAGTAAAGCTAAGGTAGAGTCTGAGGAGGGTAAGATGTAGACAACCTTACCTCTGCTCGCATAGTTGCATACAAATAGTTGAATAGAAATGAAGTTTGATAGTTTACGTAACTGAATAAATTAACTAAGATAAATATATAAATAGACAAGTTTTCTTGGTTGTGTCGGTTTGTTAAGAATGTAAGTTTGTTGGCATATGCTTATGTGATGTTCGTTAAGATGCTAAATGTGAACATTCGAACACAATGAACATAAAACAACAAATACATACCTTCTCACACAAAAATGCATGTGCACGTGTGTTTGGGCACGCTCAATGCTGAAACAACTATAGATAGAGAATTGTGAAAAATGTGAGAACCGTATAATCACTTGTATATTGTTTAATTGTGGTACTGAAACTAATGTTTTTCTATATAAAATAAAAAGGGTATGAACGGAACGATTTTTGTTTCTTCCATTTTCTTTGTCATCTTTTTTGGCTATAAAAGTGACATGACATTTGGAGTTTTAAAGTCAGTTGCCAAATTGGCATAAACAAAAGGAAAAGGAATGATGAATAAATAACAATATGACATACATTTCGACTTCCAGAACGTTGCGTGTTTGCAGTAGTGGATAAAACATAATAGTAATAGTTTGTTCATTGATTTGTATATTGTTTATTACTCTGATTTTTTCAGGTTTATGAAGAAAGGGAGGGAGGAAGAAGCGTCTAAGTTTTAAAGACAACCCATCAAGTTTGTTTTTTAAGTTTCAAACCTTTCAAGTTTGTTATAATTTTAAATAATACACCTTAGAATTTGGTTTTAATTTTAAAAAGACCCATCAAATTTGTTTTTAGTTATATATGTTATTATTTTTATTTTAAAAAAACTCCTCAAATTTGTTTTTTAAATCATGTCTTTTTCCTTAAAAAAGTATGACTTTTTTTAAATATGTCATTTATTATAGTTTATGTACTTTTTTAATTGTAATAAAAAGTTTTTATATTTTTGCATTTAAGTATTTAAAAAAAGAAATTAAAAAATGAAAGGTGGAGGGGGAAGAAAG
The DNA here is from genome assembly GCA_030545235.1 of Helianthus tuberosus. Classification (NCBI taxonomy): domain Eukaryota; kingdom Viridiplantae; phylum Streptophyta; class Magnoliopsida; order Asterales; family Asteraceae; genus Helianthus; species Helianthus tuberosus. The sequence goes on along the minus strand of CM060359.1, from coordinate 141,370,422 downwards.
GAAACCATATCCCAACTTGGGAGAAAGATGCAGAGATATAAGGGAAGGGTCATGTGGCGTTGAGATGAACAATGGGGAGAAGGGAGAATAGGGAATTACACCCCATAACCTAAGAACAACAACATCAGTCAATTGCCACAATAGCATAAACAAAAGGAATGATAAATAAATGACATACATTTCATCTCCCAAGATATAAAGGCGTGTTTGAAGTAGTGGGTAAAGCACAATAATAGTAATACTAATAACAATAGTAATACTACTACTAATAATAATAACAAAAATAATAATAATAATAATAATAATAATAATAATAATAATAATAATAATAATAATAATAATAATAATAATAATAACAATTTGAACGGCCAACAAAAAGATTTTATTTAACAACAAAGATAAACAAATGACATACGATTCGTCTCCCACAACGTGAAGGCGTGTTTGCAGTAATGGCTAAAACATAGTAATAGTAATAGTAATAGTAATAGTAATAGTAATAATAATAACAATTTTTTTAACGGCTAACAAAAAAATCAATAAGAAATTTAGTTATATTTTTAATAGTGTGGTTGTGATCTTGTAGACTCGCTTATTTATTGTTTTTTTAAGGGTTAACTCACATCCTTACTAAAACTATTTTCGTCTCTCGATCGGTCTTCCTCTTCCACGTCACAGATTCCAAAATTTGGTTCTTTTCGTAAATAAAAAAATGGTTAAGATCCTAACACATGGAAATATGGTGTCACACTAAAAGAAATAATCTTACAGGTATATTGATTCTTGTTCATCTTGTGAAGGATAAAATTAACCTTAAATCATCTATTCAACTCCAATTTGTGAAATGTAAAAAATAATCACAAAGATAAAATATTTTTTGTATCCCAGACACTTTCTAATATGTTGACAAAACTAAAACTTGCAAAATCATATTCAAATAATCGAAAAATGATGCACGATTTTAGGATATAATCAAGAAAATCGGTGCCCCAAAGCTTAAGTGACAACTACCATTAGAAGTTAGGAACAACTTTACTACACTCCTTAGTATCCCAGGCTACACGCTCATTGTTGTAGAAAAAGACAAAGTATATAGTTTTAAGAAACTAAAAGGTATAATAGTAATAAAAGTATAATGTTGTTCGATTTCTGTCTACAGATTTAGTTGTTTCTTTATCCTTGTCTCTTTGATGTTTCTTCATATATGATTTTTTAATGAGAGTATGTTGGTGAGGACAAGACTTCATCTTTTTGGTTTTAAACTTCAAAAGTCGTGTATCTTGATGACACATCTTTTCTTTGTTCGGTATTGGGTGTATCAAACTGTACTGAGATTTATAGGATTTCTTCAGGAATATTTTCCTTTCGATGTTGTTTAATTTGATTATATAAACATAAGAACGTACGTTTCCTTTTAATGTTGTTTAATTTGATTATATAAACATAAGAACGTACATTGATGGATAAGAGGGATAAAATATTTAACCTTCCAAGACTATGACAAGTTTTATTTGCACTTTCTTCGTTGAAATATCTAGGTTTTGTGATCATAGATCCATGTAAGTCAATCAATCAATCATGCCCAGTAAAATCCTACAAATAGCAAAGCTATTGGTAGGGTCTGGGGAGGGTGGGATGTAGGCACACCTTACCTCTACCCCTAAGGATAGAGAGACTGCTTCCAGTGAGACCCTCGGCTCCAAAACACCCAGGAAAGAAAGAAATAAATAGAAAATGAGGTGTGTGTGTATGAAACTACCAATATAACATAAGTCGTGAAATAGTGTATGGTAAACAAGACAAGTATAACAACAAAGACAACCTATACACATATTTACATATCTACGACCATACAATACACCTAAAAAGACAAGTATAACAACACAAACAGCCTATACCAAGTATTATTAAGTGATTTATGTAATATGAGTTTATTTAATAGTTTTCTTTTGGACAAAAAAAAAACTGGGACATCATAGCAGTAGTAAGCAGATCTATCGCATTTCAGGTACACCTACGCTGCGACGGGACGTCGTTGCAACCTGTACACCTATTGCATTTTAAATTGATTCTTAGGAACCTCGGCTCTACTTCTTTTCCATGTTCACAGCGCCGATCAAAATTTTTAACGTCCATGTAGGAATTAGAAGGAGATTCCTTTTGGGGAGGAAACTCGTTAAATAAAAAATTTCACTGGATATCGATTACTTGGGACAAGGTTGTAGAGCCTAAAGCTAGGGGTAGGGGCTCATGGTCGGTAGTGTAAAATATCTCAAATCTAGCCCTCCTTTCCAAATGGAAATCGAGATCTTTAACAAATCCTTCAAGCCATTGTACAACTTGTATTCGGCACATTCATAAAGTCACTCTCTACTCCTTTGTAGAAATGACTAAGAAATCTTTGGCTGATCCCGAGTGGAATATCATTTCTAATGATAACGAGTTTGAAGATGTGGGGCTATTAATTAATCAGGAAAAGAATATGTAATACACTCGTTTCTAGGATTAGGGCGGGTTTGGTCTCTGTTGGTATTAGAGACACAATAAAGTAAACAAAACAAACAAGAGAGTGGGAGCTCAACGAGATATTTTTTTTATTAGATGCAAAAGGTACATAAAGCTGTTTACATGAAGACTTTAAATAGGAAAACAAAGCCATAAAAGGCTCAACAAACTACCAGCTACATGGTCTAACGGAAACCCACTTAGACCTATTATTCAGGATAACTCCTTTGACAAAATTCAAAAACAATAATGAAAATATGCACGTGAGGCTTATTCCAAAAACAACTTTATGTGACCGTTGAGCACCATGCAGCAGTTGAATCATTCTTCATCATGCCCCCTTGATTCAAACTGCATCACTCCCAGCTGCCAACGAAAAAACACAAACTTTTCTCTGGTTACTGACTTGGTAAGAACATCTGCAATCTGATCATGAGTGTTGCAAAATTCCAGAGACACCTGCTTCTGTTCAACCATCTCTCTTATGAAACGAAACCTTAGCTCAATATGCTTTGATCTACTATGATGCACATGATTTTTAGACAGATTGATACTTGACTTATTATCACAATAAATCATTGTGGGCTCTTCTTGTTTTAAGCCAAGGTCTTCCAGAATCCTCCGGAGCCAAATTGCTTGACACGTAGCACCTGTAGCTGCAATGTATTCGGCTTCAGTACTTGACAGGGCAACTGTTGGCTGCTTCTTGGAGCTCCATGAGACAGCCCCACTGCCTAGGGAAAACACATAGGCAGATAAGCTGTCGCAACCCCCGCCCCCTTATCTGTCCCGGGAACGGGCGTTCGCGAACATTCGTTTGTGGTGGTATCAGTTATTTAATTATTAATTTGGCAGCGAAAATTACATTAGGACCGTAGTTAGGAAATGTTTATCAGAGTAAAACCACCATATTTTATATTAATAACCCCATGTGTAAAACCCAAGTTTCTTTATTACAACATGTTTATAGGGATAAACCCAATTTTATTGAATTTAAAACATCGTCTTTTTGGTAACTTTTATAGCCACATTTTTCCAAGCCTTCAGTGCTCTCCAGCTGGCTTTTTACTAATTGGCTGTCACATTTTGTTACCTGAAACGCGTTTTAAAAACATTTGTCAGTGGGAAATACTGGTGAGTGAATCCCAGTTTAATCAAGAAATATTTTATCAATTAATACAGTATTGAGAGCGATCACATTGTTTATTTCTACACAATTACTCATTCAGTACTGTCAATCCTGACTGGTGGGTCATATTATGTTGGTGCACTGGATGTCTGTTGACTACGTTTTATTCAAGTCTTGAGTCTAGATAGGTTAAATTAGGGTTTGTATAGGTTAAGTTTGGTTGGTCGCTTGAACTTACATGTGTCACATTCAAGCGAACACAACATCTAAGTCTTGATCGCTTGAAGCAGGCATGTTCGCTTGAACATGTTCGCTTGAACAGCCATGTCACTTTCAAGCGAACAGGCCACATCTATATATATGTAGTGGTATGTCATTTGAAGCGAGGGGTGATCATTACATGTGAGACGAGGTGCTGTTGAATTTTTGTTATAAACATTGTAAAGTCTCGGAAATCGTTAATAGAAAGAAGATTAAAAGGATATATGCTGTTATGACTTTGTATACGTTGATTCCGCCTTCGTATTCAGAGATGAACTACTTTTACTGACATTTAGGGTCACGCAATCGGTCCAACATATTACACATTGGCTAACTCGTCGTCCAATGGTAACGTGTTCCACATTTTGTATACAAAACCCTAACATACCGGCAGTAATTGAAGAACTACAAAGACTCAATCACTGCTTAATCATATTGTAAAGCATTTAAGGTTTTGTAAAACAGTTCACAAAAAGGTTAACAAAAAGCGGATAAACTCACATTGCTATTTTAGACTTCTTCTAGGGTTTCCTGGTGTTAATCTATAATTTACACAAATGTACATATGTTAGTATAATAACCCTTTAATTATATTAACGATACCCTCCCCGAGACGGTATTCCAACAACTACGTCGGGCAAAACCACGACAGTTGTTACGGAATCCTAGATCAATCGGGCAGCGTATCTAATACGAAACTGGGGTTATAATACATACAACGGAGCAGAACCTCGCTAATTAGGGGGATATAATACCCAAGTATTATGCCTATTACTCAGAGATTCGTTGAGAGAGAAAGAAAATGAACGATTTGAATTGAAAGCCCGAGCTCCCACTTTATAGGGCCTGAAATTGAGTTCTACGCGGCCCGCGTAAGGTTTGGCTTAGGTCTACGAGGCCCGCCAGGGACTACGTGTCCCGTTATAGGCTTGCTGAGTCAGCCCTAGACCCCACACGCGTCGGACACATGGCGTGCTCTGGTGCGGTCTGGCCTCCTTGCTGTCGTGGCCCGCGTATGACCAAGGGGGTGGCTTACGCGCCCCGCGAGAGACTTATATCTTTTGTTTCATTTGATTTTTATTAATATAAAAGGTATACGGGCTCGTTTATCGCATATGGGGTATATTTTAGGAAATGTGGGGGTGTCAGGGGTGTTTTAGGAGGGTTGTTAGATTTTGGGTATAATCCCTGAATTTAATAAAATATATATAGTGTACTCGCATTAAGTACAGTAACCTAATTCAACTTTATCCCTACGTCACGAGACAGAACCCCAACAAACTTAGTCAGACAGAGCCTTGTCATTTGTTACGGGGCCCTACATCAGTCGGACATGGTATCAGTGATCAGGGGTTACCACACTTAAAACGGAGCATGGCTTTTGAAATATTTTGGGGAAATTTTACTAAATTGAAATATATTTTAGAAAGAGAGAAAGAAAGTTCGCGGGATAGATATAGTAGGCAAATGAATAGAGAATGTCTTCTATTTATAGTAAAAAGGCAAAGCTTGGAGGCTACGCCATGTTAGCCACGTACACACACATTTAATTCAATAGGCCACCTACAAGAATTCAATTCATATGTAAATTGTAATATTATTTTATTATTATATATATTATAATTAATTTAACTGCTTCACTTATTTGGCGCTTATAACTTCTAAAATATGACTTTTTATAAAACAATGAATATGCCATTAGAACGAGAATATTTGTATCTACATTTTGAACCAAGTTTCATTAAAAACGAAGTAGGGTTAATTATAACTTATTCTCATTATTATAGTTATTAAACGGTTCCTACGTTTGCCAAAATACCTCATATTTTTATCGGTCAATTTACCCATGATGCATCCTTTTAGTAACGTAAATTTTTTATATACTTTATTTAATTTTTATAAATAAAAATTTTGGGAATGTTACATAAGCTCTTCCGGTCATCAACATTGCTGGCCCAAGAACTGTCACTGTACCCGGTTAACACAATTTTCTTTCCCTTTGCATACCGTATTCCATAGTCAATAGTGCCAGCTACATAGTTGAGGATTCTTCTGGATGATCCCAAGTGCACCTTTGACGGCTTTTGCATGAACCTTAAGACCACACTTACTGCATGAGCCAAGTCTGGTCGTGAATGAGTCAGATAGATAAGGCCGTCCACCATACTCCTAAATGTTTCTTCATTAGCTTTCTCAGCACCATCTTACATTGACAACTTCTCATTGTAATTCATAGGTGTTGGCTCTACCTTACCTGTAATACCAAACTTGAGAAGTAGATTCTTAGCATACTTTTGCTGATGCAGAAAAATTCCATCTTGAGTCTGCTTAACCTCCAGACCCAAGAACAGTTGGAGCAGACCCATATCTGTCATCTCGAAAGCTTGTTGCATCCCTTGTTTAAACTCCTTGATCAGATCATTACACGAAGAAGTACAGATAATATCATCAACGTATAGGCAAACATAAATGATATCACCTGTTTGTGTTTTCTTCACGTATAGGGTAGACTCATTTTGACTTCTTTGATACCCTTGCTCACCAAAATAATGATCTATTTTTGAATACCAGGCCCTGGGTGCCTGCTTCAACCCATATAGAGCCTTGTTTAGTTTATACACTTTGTCAGGATGTTCTTCAGATACAAAGCATTCTGGCTGCTCCACATAGATCTCCTCATTCAGATTGCCATTCAAAAACACGGATTTAACATCAAGCTGATGAACATACCATCCCATATGTGCTGCAACAGCAAGAATCAACCTGATAGTTTCAAAACAGGAAACTGGAGCAAAAGTCTCTTGAAAATCGATACCAGGCAATTGTGAATACCCCTTGGCCACCAACCGAGCCTTATGTTTCAATACATTCCCATATGGACCAACTTTGTTTTTGAACAACCATTTTACTCCAACTACATTCTTCCCAGGAGGCAAAGTCACCAACTGCCATGTATTGTTCTTTTCGATTGCTTCAAGTTCACAGTGTATGGCCTTAACCCATTCATCATATTGAGCTGGTTGAGAATAGTGAATGGGGTCTGTGATACTTAGAGCAAATTGGCATGTGGTGAGATCATTGTCACTATCAGAGAGACCTTCTCCACTATGGCAGTCTTTTAACCAGGCTGGAGGTTTTGAGATTCTTTTGGTAGTATTGATTGTAGGAATTAATGGGGGAGTGATGTTGATCACGGTTTCAGAATTTGATGTATATGGGACATTATTGGAGTTTTGTGAATTTTGGGAGTGAGAAAAGTTGGTGTCAAGGTTTGAGTCATGCACAGTACTAGAGGTACTAGGTGCATGGGTTGAGGATAAAGTATTGCTATTGGTATTTGTAGGCATAGTACTAGTATCTCCATTATTTAATGTGTTGTCATTGTCACTAGGAAAAGGGTCAACAAAAGAAGAAATATTTGAGTCACTGTTGTGTTCAGTTGCTTTCCAGACCCATTTTTTATTTTCGAAAACCTCAACCTCTTCATACCGTTTAATACTAAACTTTCTTGTATCTGGGTTATATAATCTATACCCATGGCTCGGAGTAGAGTACCCAATGAGTATGTAGCGATTTGCTCTACTATCTAGTTTCCTCGTTAATTGGAAGGGAACCAGACCATAGGCAATGCTGCCAAATGTTTTCATACGAGACACAGAAGGTTTTGTACCTGACCATGCATGCAATGGGGTTTGATTCATGAGTGCCTTAGTTGGTGACCTGTTGATGGTGTAGATGGCAGTTGAGACAGGTTCTGCCCAAAGAAAATTAGGCAATTCCTTTTCTTTTAACATGCTTCGTGTAAGATTCATGATCTTTCTATTTTTCCTCTCCACAACTCCATTGTGTTGAGGAGTATATGGAAACGTAACCTCCCTTCGAATACCTGCTTCATCACAGAAAGTGTTGAATTCCTTTGAACAAAACTCGCCACCCCGGTCCGAACGCAACACCTTAATAGAACACTGGCTTTCATTTTCGATCATGCTTTTAAAGTGCTTAAACTTTGCAAAGGCTTCACTCTTATGATGTAAGAAATAAACCCAACACATACGGGTTAGATCATCAACAAAAAGCAAATAGTACAAGCTGTTACCTAGACTGGGAGTTTGCATTGGCCCGCATAAATCCGTATGTACCAATCCCACTTTAGTTGTTGCTCGCCATGAGGTTGATTGAAATGGTTTTCTGGTTTGCTTTGCAACTATACATGTCTCACATCGAAGAGATGTACGGATCCTAGGAAGGCCGGTTACCATGTCTTTATCATACAAGTGTTTGAGTGCATCAAAGTGGAGATGGCCATACCTGCGATGCCATTTGAGAGCTTCTTCATCTTGCTTGTTGGAACAACTGTCTTGGACAGTAATGAGACTTGTAGCATCAAAAACAAACATGTTGTTTGTTGCAACACTTATCTTCATAAGGAGCTTCCCCGTTGTCTTATTCTTGATCAAACATTTGCCATCATCAAAGTACAATGAGTATCCTTTTTTCTTTAACTGACCAACACTCAGTAGATTATACTCAAGCTTTGGTGCATAGTACACGTTCTCAAGCAACTTGAACGTGCCATGACCCGTGTGTATTTTGACCGTGCCTTTTCCTTCAACTGACATTCGTTTCTTATCACCCAGTTGCACTCCCAGCTTGAATGTTTCATCCAGAGAAGTAAAGCTGGCCTTCGAACCCGTCATATGGTTTGAACAGCCAAAATCAATGAACCATAAATGAGAATGCGAACCTGAGCCTCCTTTGGTCGCAACTAGCACAAACTCATCATGAGTTTGTTCATATATTGGCGCATGAAAGGCCAATAATAGGTGTTGTGTTTTTGTCTCCTCAGCGTCATTCTAATCTTCATTTTCAGCAACATTGACTCGAGCCTCATCGTTGTACCAGCAATCCTTTTTTAAGTGACCGTATTTTTTACAAACGTAGCATTGTGGTACTTTACTTCGATCAAAAGTAGTATCCATGCCATGACCAGCTCTTCTACCGCGAAAGGCTCCTCGACCATGACCTCGGCCACGGGTGACTTTGGATGGGTCTTGAAAAACCTGAAGAGCTTGTTCATCTTGATGATCCGACATCTTGTTCACTTTCTCAGTCGGTGCCCGGCTATTAATGCGTTCTTCTTGTGACTGGAGTAAACCCATCAGTTTAACGGGTGTTACTTCAGATAGGTTAACACTACTTCAATTGATGGTATCACATAGTCATATTTTAGTGATAGGCTCCTGAGTATTTTTTTCAACAATCTTTTGATCAGTAAGTTCTTCGCCATAGGACCGTTGTCGTCCCACATTGTCCATGACCCGGGAGAAGTAATCGCCTATAGCTTCATCTTCTTTCATGGTTAGATTCTCAAAGTCTCGTCTCAGACCTTGTAGTTTCACCGATTGTACCTGTGAGTCACCCTGAAACTCCAATTGCAAGATCTCCCAAGTCTGTTTGGCCGAGTCAGCAGCAGCAATACGAGAGAACAGGTGATCATGCACCCCTTGTTGGATCAGTGACATGGCCAAGGCATCTTTTTTCCGTGCTTCCCTGCGATCTTGGGAGCCATCATGAACAGCAGTGACACCAAGGAAGACGACATCCCATAGTTCTCGAGATCGCAGGATGGTTTTCATTCGAAGGCTCCAATGTTCGTAGCCTTCCCCCTTAAACACAGGGATAACAGGGTTAGGGTTTGAAGTAGGAAGGAGTGTGTTTTCAGCCATGGTGAAAGTGAGGGGTGATGAGAGGGATCGTAAAGAGCTGATGGCTCTGATACCACAACTGTTGGTATTAGAGACACAATAAAGTAAACAAAACAAACAAGAGAGTGGGAGCTCAACGAGATATTTTTTTTATCAAATGCAAAAGGTACATAAAGCTGTTTACATGAAGACTTTAAATAGGAAAACAAAGCCATAAAAGGCTCAACAAACTACCAGCTACATGGTCTAACGGAAACCCACTTAGACCTATTATTCAGGATAACTCCTTTGACAAAATTCAAAAACAATAATGAAAATATGCACGTGAGGCTTATTCCAAAAACAACTTTATGTGACCTTGAGCACCATGCAGCAGTTGAATCATTCTTCATCAGTCTCCTCCCCTTAAGACACTTGTTCCCTGACCTCTATGCTTTAGAGAGGGAGAAAAAATGCTTAATTTCCTAAGGAGTCATCTTTAACGGGTTGCTCTTTATCGTTTTCCATTTGAACTAGATTCTTAGATCGGTCCCCCTTTTTTTGAGAATGTGAGTTTTCGTATATGGATGATTTGGTCAAAAGTTATAACTTCGGTTTTGGGTTGGATACCTAGACTTCGATCGGTGATTCCAGCAACGACTTCTTTCCTTCTAGTTCTTGTAGGCAGTGGCATGTTGGTACTTTATCGGGTGATTCAGGGCTGGAGTCGAATTGGATTTCTTGGACCCTGGTGGCAGCTTTGTTAGTGGCCCATGGGGTTACTATTAACAACTCCGCTTGCCCGTTATATTCCTTAGAAATGGAAGACATTGACCACCTTCTCATTCGTGGCTAAAGGTGTTTGGTTGAGGGTCTCTAACTTGCTTGGGTTAGACCTGATGTCATCCCCCTCGGTTTGGACTTTGGAATCTACTTCGGGAAGTGAATAAGATGGAGATACGTCGATGGATAAGAAGACTTTCCTCCTCTATACGACCATGTGGTTTTTGTGGAAAAATAGAAATGAGTGGATCTTCTCACATAAAAGGAACTTGGTGGACAAGGGATTATTTTTTTTTAATTACATTTTGACAATCCTTTACTAGAAGCCCCTTCAATCCTACACTCTCACGTCATTTTTACCCTAAACTACCCTTTTTTTAACAACCAATTTTCCCTCAAAAATACTTACACATCCCAAGTACTGAATCCTGGTCTCCCCAAAAGAGATAATTTCTCTTTAGCTTAAACTACCATAACACAACAGAATCACTGCTATTACTCCTTTCAACTACCTTAGAATTTTTATTTTTAAAAAAAAAAAAAAAAATAAACAATTAAACACAATTAAACAAATTAATATATTAACAAACAATTAATTCAACATAAAGAAAAGTTTATAAATGGAATTAGCTTTGGGAAATTCACCATTTTAGCCATTGACCAACCAAATTTGCGAATTTAGCTATTGGAGGCGGCTATGGGGAGGGTGAAGATAATGTCCCATCTTTGGGTATTATCCGTCATGTGACGGCCCAGTCAGCATGTGAGCATTATGGGACATTATCTTAAAACGGGTGTAGTAGTTTAATTCCCCAACCAATGATTACCTTATTATTATATTTTTTTGTTTTTTTTTTCAAATTAAAACTAATAATATTCCATTAAATAAAACAATTACATTGCTAAAAATAAAAATAAAAACCAAAAAATGCAAGGAAAACACATAAAATCTAAAGTCCGTATTTGTCACGGATTTGTTGCCGACACATTTCCATTAGAATCAATGCGTCTCCTATGATGTGATCAATCGGTTTAGACAAAAATTCTATGTCTTTCTCCATTTGCCTCGATTCTTGTGGCGCAACAATTTTTTTGTTTTCGGCGTTTCTTTCTTGCATTGTCTCCGAACGCCTATGACCAAGGTCTCGAATGTCATGTAAGCGGCGATTCATCTTTTCGAAATCTTGCTTCATTTCGAAATTAGCCGAAGACGATTCCGCCTTCCCCCCTTTTCCCACTTCTTCTACCGAACGGTCGGGCCAACTCCTCATCCTCGTCGTCGTCCAAATTAATGTTTAAGTCGACGTTTCGAGCATCAGAAGTGGGTGTTTCCGGATCAACCGAGGATGATGTTTTGGACCGTTTTGCTTTACGTCTACCATTAGACGTCATGCTCGGTATGTTAGACCATTTAGGACTTCCGCGTAAAAGCTCCCAACAATTCAAGTATATGAAAACGCCTCTCGTTTGGTTGTACTCTTCCAATGCTCTTGTTAATATACCCACATCGTTTTGTTTGCTACCCCTGTTATCCCTCGTGGATTAGAAAACTTCTTGAAACTCGTGACATTTCTGGTTTATATCGGTCTATTTGCTAGATATCAAATCTTTGTCCTGATACTCACCTTTACCCCTCGCTTTAAAAAAAGTTTCACGAATTTTGTTCCAAAAAATTGGTGAAGTTTGATAGTTTGCTATGAAAAATATAAAAAACATAATGTTATATTCTTAAAATATAAAAAATTACATTGCTAAAAAGATTAAACAAATATATTTTATAACGCTTATCAATTTCGGGGTCCTCCGAGATGTCGAGCCACGCCCGTGCTAACGCGTACTCCTCGACTTTTATCCAAGCTAGGTAGGTTCGATTCCGGCGTGGAGTGTTTGGGTCATTTTTTTAATGAGACGGTTTAGCACGTTGAGATGCCTCAGGAATGGGCTCAGGTTGTGTCTCCGGTACCGTTACAACGTCGGGCTCGGTTTCTTCTTGAGACGGTTGCGAACCACCCATGGATACAAAGCCGTGTGGACCGTGAAAGAACAGCTGCGAACCGCCAATGCCTAATATTTGTGCATATGCCAACATACTCGGGTCCATCTCTTGGAAATTGAATTTGGTTGCAGTTGGGTGGTGTTCGGGCGATATGTAGTTTAGTTACCGGGTCTAGACGAAACACCGAAAGGGGGTCAGAAGAGATTCATGATGTAATTTTTAATAAACTTTGAATTAGTATACAAGAGAGGAGGGTAAAGTTTATAAAAATGAGTGAAAAGTGGAGTTTTTATAGGTTAAAAAGTGGAATTAAATTAAAAAAAATTAATTACTTTTTGTTTGTTACCGTTGAAAGCAACAGTCCTTTTTTTATTCTTGTGCGATTTTTGGCGTTTTAAACAAAACGATCAAGCAAAATTTTGAAAAAAAACGCCCCGGGGGCGGTCCTTCGGGCGTGGGAGGGCGTTTTTTGAGGGAAAAAACGCCAAAAACCCGCCCACTACGGATGGTCTGACCAAAATATTCGTTGGGTAGAGGAAATCATTAATCCAACCCGCCTGGCCTACCCGAGAGGATGGCGATGGTGTCCTAAAAAATAACCTGTTCAGCCCACCCCTGAGGCGCCCCCTCCACCCTATTATGGATGGCAAAAATACCCGAGCCCGACAGGTATACCAGAAACGTGACACAAATGTGACGGGTATACCCGACACCCGACGGGTATTGGGCCGGGTATGGGATTAGTTTTAGAAATTTTTGCGGGTATGCGTTGGGTTTGGGATTAGGAGATACCCGATCCGATTACCCGAAACAACATACCCGTTTACCCGAACTATATACCCGAATTATTTAATTTTTATTTTTATTTTTCATTAACCCTTTTATATTAGTGATTTATTTTAGTAAGTTCATAATGTAAAAAAGTAAAATTTCTTTTAGTATATGTATTTGATAATAGTATTTATATATTGTATGTTGTGAAGTATATAAATATTAGTGTATAAGTATTATAAAATTATTATTAATTTATAATAAAACTTATATATATGTAATGTACATTTTTAATTTATAATAATTGTTGTATAAATAAAATTATAATAGAAGAAAATGTATTTGTAAATCTCAATGTATATTCTTTAACAAACTAATGGGTATACCCGATATCCATGGGTATACTCGAAACCCGACCGGTAATTACCCGACGGGTATTTGATCGGGTATGAGAGACAATTTTACAACCGAGTATAACTATGGGATTACCAATAACCCCTCCCCCCCTCCGAACCTGACCCTTTGCCAGCCCTACACCCTAATTGGGCTACTAAGGTTTTAGTCGTTTCAGACAAATGTCAAGTTAATCCTTTCTTTGATAAATTTTAATTTTGGCAAAGTTTTGTAATTGGTTTGGGTGTTTGTATGGCTCGGGTTTTGGTCGCTTCCGTCACATTGTTTTAGGGCTTTTTGCTAGTTTCCCGCTATCCATTTTTATATGATATTACATTATTGCAGTTATAAACTACTATTTTGGTCTCTGAAGTTTGCTCAGTTTTGCCACTTTAGTCCAAAACTCAAAACTTTTAAATCTGAGTCCTTGTGGTTTCACTTTTATTGCCATTTTGGTCCAAAAATAAAATCACCTGATATTTGGCTAATAAAATCATGTTATTTTGTCTTTTTACTCAAAGGCAAAATGGTCAATATAAATTTAATATATAAATTTAATATATAGGGTAAGCTTCATTTGAGAACCACCTTTATTATGAGAAACATGAGAATCAATGTGAACACACCAAAAAAACCTAACCCCCCTCCCCCCCCCCCCCAAAAAAAAAACCTAACCCCCCATCCCCCACCCAAGCTAAAATGCTAAAAACTAAACCCCTAAAAAAACTAAAAAAATCTAAAAAACACATAATTTTTTTTAATATTTTTTATGTAAAAATCGCTACTTTTAGTAGCCAAATTTTGTTAATAACGAAATATAGCGATTTTAGTTTAAAAAATATTAAAAAAATTTGTGTGTTTTTTTAGCTATTTTTAGGTATTTTTGGTTGTGTTTACATTGGTTATCGCGGTCCTATATATATATATTAATCAAATGAACATGAACATCTTGAAAAAAATATTAACTTCTTCAATTGAACAATATGAACATCTTCAAATAATGAACATCTGCAATTGAAAATATGAACATGAGATCTTCAAAATAAAGAATATAAATTCTGGAACATGAACATCATCATAAATTTGATCTTAAAGTCCATCTTCAAACCTTATCTTCGAATTCCATCTTCATAACCACCACCAAGATCATCTCATCATTTGTTTCAGATCTATACAACCACCAAAAACTGAAGAACTTAAATCAACCTAAATCATCTCATCCACCAACATTATCTCATCCAACTTCAATCTAAATCTCTGATTCAAGAACAGCACCAAACATTAACTCACCTAACTCTCTGATTCAAGAACACCACCAAACATCAACTCACCTAAATCTTAGATTCAAGAACACCACCAACATCAACTCATCCACCACCCGAACACCGCTGTCACCACTATAAACACTGCCGCCGCTGCCCCTAACTCTGTCGCCCCTAACTCTGCTACCGCCCCTTTGCTCAGATTCAAGAACAACCGCCACCAACATCATCTCACGGCTCTCTCTCTATGGAACTTTTCTCTCTCTAGAATCTAAAGGTGTAAGGGTGGCTAGGGTTTAACACCACTGTCACCACCATAAACACCGCCGCTACCCCTAAATCGGCTGACGTGGTGCTCAGGCACACTTGCCGGTTGTTTGATGTTGTTGGTCGAAAGCTAGATTTGCGGTGGTGTAGATGAATGAAAGATCTTCTCTGGTAAAGTACCAGTTGATTCCCAACCGCCATATCTTCTTCTCAATCGATGGTGGTGGTGGCTATGTTTAGGAGTGAAGATCCAAAAATAGTCGTATACTGATAGGCCACAATTAGACCCTGAAAGAGCTCGAATATCTAAACCTGCACACTGAACAAACCGTTAGGCTCGTCGCAGAGGTGGGAGGGCCACTCTGCGACCACCCTCCGGTGTGAGGATAAGTATTTGATAGAGATAAAAAGTAGAGAGAGAAAATAGGGACGAAGGTTCATAAAATCGTACTTGTGGTGTACTTGGTGGAGGTTTTTATACTAGTTGAATTTGATGACGTAATTCGGTGGGACACATTTTTGGATGTGTGTCCCTTAATTGTGGCTTGAAGAATGGACTTTTAAGATGTGCGTTCCTTTTGTTGCGGTCCGGCCTCTTGAGGGAGGTCCGGACTTGGTTATGCATCTACAAGTCCCCCAGTTTATCAAGTTCGAGTCTTGACTTGATAAAGTTTTGTTCTGTCGTCCGAAGCCGATGACATGGCGTCTGTGAGATTGGTGATGTGGAGTGTGTCGGTTAGTCACTGCCTTGTTTCCGTATCGGTCCCTTATTGGGAATCGTGATAGGCGCCAGAAGCGACGTTTGATTGGATGGGCCATCTGTGTCCCATCATATTTTTCTATATAAAGGTTGAAGATTTTTTACTCTCTTTCTTCTCATATCTATGTTTTTCTTGCCCTCTTTCATCTGTGAAACTCTTGCTTTAGGCGATCTTCTTATCATCTCAGGTGCGTACCATTACCTTCCCTCTTTAGACGTATGGCTCCAGGGAAGGATAATCTATCAGAGAGTTTCAGCGTTTTAACGCAGAAACAGTTCGATAAGTTCCTCAATGATTACCAGATTCCGGCCTTTTTAAATCCGAAACTTCCGGCACGAAATAAACCTATCTACCTTTTTTTAGCCGGAAAGTTCCCTTTGTATACGCGAGTTTGTAATTTTGCAAACTATCGCATTTCGTTTACAATTTTTTTTGATAAAAGTCCTCCGGTTCTCCCGAATCCACCTTTCTCAGGTCAACCCTTTTGGACTTAGCCGAATAAATCATTTTGAACTTTCCTGTAGGGTTTTAGGCCGTAAGCCGAACCTAAACGTCTTCCGGTAATTTTATGAATTTATTACGGCCGGGGAATGGTATACTTTTGCACATAGGAAGTCTGTCCCTAGTCCTGCCTCGGAAGAAAATTCGAGTCTAAAGAATTGGAAGGACCATTGTTTCTGGCTGGACAATCCATGTCTTCCAGTCGATATGGCATGGAGGTTTAAAGACCAATCTATGGACTTTGAACTTAAAGAAGATTTCGTATTTGACCTAGGTTGGCCCGGGATTTGGTCGATAACCGGAGCCCTATCCGTCCCCTTCCGGAGCATCTTTTATTGTTGGGCCGAGTGAGCCAAATCTGGGACCGAGGGGATAGGGAGTGGCCGGTGATATGCAGGAAGGGTGAGGGTAACTGATCCTGCCTACTTTCTGCCCTTCGGTAAAATTTACTTTTAATATTTTCTGATATTTCACTTTCTTGTAACAGATAACACTATGCCATTAAGGGATGCTCTGAAGGTTCCTCGTTTTACGGATCTGGATTTTGATTTTGTAGAGAACGACGGAGCTGGAGAGTCGTTTATTAAGCAAATTACCCCGACTGCTTTTCCCATCAGACCACCGGTTGATTCGGAAGTGCCTTTGGAAAATCCTGTTGCACCCGAGTTTCGTGCTGAGACGGTGGGGTCTTCCAGTGCTCAAGTTACTGCAGACGCTTCGATGATTAATGAAGACAGCGATCTAGAAATTCGTTTGCTGGATTACGAATTAAAAAATCCGTCCTCATTAACGGTTGTTTCTCCTGGCAAAGGCAAAGGTGTTTCTTCCGCCTCAGAAGTTAAAGGTTTGATTCATCGAAAGAGGAAAGCTGGAACTAATCAAGTGAACCCTAAGAAGGATAGCCTGCCTCTTCTAAACGTGACCAAGAAAGCCAAGAAGGACCTTTCTATTTCTTTCGACCATGAGCTGAAGAATTTTTCTGAACATCTGTCTGGTGGGAGGTCATATAGGGATGAAGCTCCCAAAGACATGTCTGGCCCGGCAATGCTTTACTCCGGATTTATTCCCGATGATGATGCTGAAGAAATGGAGACAAACGATGTTGGAGTGTTAAGTAAGGGGGAAAAGAAGTCTGTGAGTTTTTCAGGTACTATTTTGGGTTCTTCCTTGGGTCCGGATTGTTTTTTAGGGGACGAGGATGATCAAGTTTCCTCCCTTCCCTCATCTTGGTTCAGACCCGAGGTAATGACCTTTTTCTGGTATGCAGATGTTTTCTCGGATGAGATGGAAGTTGATCCGGCGGTGGTAGAAGATAAGTTTGTTCCCGACTGGGAGATTATAAAACAAGGACTCTGTTATGGATGCTTTAACCGCCAAGATGTTTCTGTTTGGGATCAATACTCTGGTTGATCATACCCGGAGTCGGAGGATGAAAAGTCAGGACTTGGGGCTTGCGGTTTTAGCCAACCAGGCTTAGTCGAGCGTTTTTGTGGTAGAGCTATACCACAGGTGGGTTGAAGCAGAGTTGTTGAGGGAGAACTTGGAACGTGAGGTTTTGTCAGTGAAAGATAAGTTGCAACGGACTCCTGACAGCGAGAAGAAGATTGCTCAACTTAACCAAGACTTGGCTGCCCAAAAGGAGAAAATCAAGGCTTTGTCCGCTCAAAATCAATCAGCACAAGCCGCGGCTGCTTCAGCTTCAGAAGAAAGGGACAAAGCTGCGGCGGAGCTGACGAGATTTGCAGCACTTATGAAGGAAAATGATAAGGCTCATAAGGATCTCTTGGTCAAGATGGAGGAAACACTAACTCAAGCTCGCGGTGCTTATGATCCGATTATTAAAGGTTTGGCACCTTATTTATTTTATTACTTTGTGTTTTTATGTTTGAGTTTTTCCTAACATGTTTTTATAGAGAGGGATTGTAACATCCCGAAAATGCGAGTTCATGAATTTGCAATTAGGTTGCAAATAAAATAGTAAAATAAACTAACTAGGAATGACACTAACCTAGTTAGTGTCTTTACTTATGAGTAGTAAGAGTTAAAACAAGTAAGAAACGAAACTTAAGGGGCCAAATGTGTTTAAGCTAAAACTTAAATTCATAAAACAAATTAAAAACAAACCAAACACCCCAAAAGAGGGGTCTGGTCGATCAAGAGCAGGAGAAGGGCGACCCCCATGCTCCAAACCCTAAAAATTCACTAAACTCTCAAATTGAAGGCTCAAACTAAGCTAAAATCGAAAATCGGGCATAGATTACTGATCCCCATTGCGAGGAGATCATAAGGTATGTAAAACTTGATAAAAATCCTCTACTTGAAATTCTCATGAAATTGGAAAATCTGAAATTAGATGTTGCATGTATGTTATTTGGATTGAATAGGAATGATGTAGTGTCTAGGAGCAAAACCTAGACAAAAACATGTGAAATCATGCCTAAATTCTGGAAATTTCGTGAATACATTGAAGGTCATTCATGGGTTTTGTGTGAAGTTGATGAACACTAGGGTTTTGAGCAATTTCCTAGGGTAATGTGGTCCTTAGGAAGAGATTTCTGAAATCTGAATGTTAAACCTTATATATATGAAAGCTTGATTGATAAAAATTCAGGCTAAATGATAAGTTAGGGATTGGTTATATAATCATGTAAAATCTGCCCTTGAAATGTTTGTTGAAATGCCTCAAAGAAGGCTTGAAACTGAAATGTTTAAGTTAAAAACGCATAATTATGATGTATGGAAAAATGTGCGTTATATATGTGAAACAAAGAGTTCTAAACATAAAGTGATTGACCTCTATAGGAAAGGAAGCGGGGCATCGAGCGGGCAAACCGGTGTGGACGCACGTTTGAAGGGCTTGCTTTAAAGGTATGTAACTTAACTCGTTACATTGGGTAATTTAATAATTAGCATATGTGTAGTCGAATTTTAGAATAGAAGTTGAGCTGAATTAAAGCGATAATGTTCGCTATGTTGAATAATAGATAAAGAATTGGTTAGATCACGTTGGTAGTCATCAAAATGGAGGATTCCATAGATGAGCCAAATGGGTCGAATAATCAAATGATGCGAGGTTAATGCATCGTAGTATGATCAGTCGGTCATTGTTATTGTTCGTGAAAGACTCATTAGAATACGAGAAATCTGTGTGTTGGTTGTTAGAATGAGAAATCTTAGAATCGGGTTTGGGCAAAATAACCAAATCAAACAAAACAAGGAATTGCAGTGGCTACCGTAAATTACGGTATCCACTGTAATTTACGGTAGTGATCAAATGTTTACGGTGGTTTACCCCTGTGTTACGGTGGACCAGAATGATAAAATGACTACCGTAACTTACGGTATATACCATAAGTTACGGTAGAGCCTGGAAATCTTGGATAACTTTTGTATATCATAGCTAATTGAATCCGTTTCTAAACGTAGTTTCGATTAAGCAATAATTCCAAGAATTCTAATACTAATAATTGTCAAGTTTCAGTTTGTAGGTGTTGCACGTATGTGGACGATGATCTAGCATGTTTTGAAGATCCGAACACGAACTTTTGAAGCTTCCGCTTAAATTAACTTGGTTTAGACAATGTTTATGATGTAAATGATCTATTAATCATGTTTTGAATGTTTAAACTAATTAGTAGTCAACTAGTATGTGATCCTCACAAAACTTTGATTTTGTTAAATACATTATGAAGTAAGGTACTGTTTATATATAATCTCGCGTATTTACATTAAATTCTTATAAAATTAAGATGGGTGTTACAAGTTGGTATCAGAGCTTAAGGTTGTTAACAAAGTGTTCGGTTCAAGCTTGATCGATCGTCTGGTAAGAATTAATTTATTATGTTAGTAGATTATACATTGTGTAAGAAATGAGATGTGAATCGATGTGCATGGGAAGAGTGTGTTAATTCACTCAAACCTGGAAAGTGCACTAAAAGTGAATGGTTAAAGCAAGTTGGGAACTTGGCTAAACCAAAACAAATGAAGCAATGTTATAAATGAAATGTTTAACGTTTAAATGTAAACATTTCAGTTTCAAGATGTCTGATGGAAACGATGATAATCCGGTGCAAACAAGCACCGAACAAATGAAAGAGATAATTGCCGAAGAAGTAGGGAAGGCAATTGAAGGTAGTCTATCCGGGTTTATAGACAAAATTCAAAGCACGGTGTTGTCGCTTGTGGAAGAGCGAGTTAAAAGGTTGGAGGATAGTGTCAACCTTATGAAGGAGAAAACGGGAAATCGTAAAGGTTGCTCATATAAAGAATTTATGGCTTGCAAACCGCCAATCTATAACGGGGAAGTTGACCCGATAATCTACCAAAGATGGATAAGTGACGTCGAAGGAGTGTTTGAACGGACCCACTATGACGTAGGTGACTTTGTTGCTTACGGAACGGGTCAATTGAGGGGTCAAGCCAAGGATTGGTGGGACAATAAAAAGAAGGAAATAGGAGCCGAAGCAGCGAGGGTTATGACTTGGGATGAGTTTAAGGTGCCGTTCCTTAAACACCATAGTCCCAAAGCGGTTATCAACAGGATTAAGGAAGAATTCATTCAGTTAAGGCAAAAGGGTGAAACAATTGATAAGATCACGGGCATCTTCATGGATAAGCTGAGATTTTGTGACGAGTTAGTCACCACTGAAGAGCAAAAGATATACTACTATTACAACATGCTGAGTGCTGAATACCGGGAGTTTATGACTCCCTCAAAAACTCTCACAGAAATCATCAAAACTGCCCGAGAGCGGGAAATCGAGTTAAAGAAACAAGTTGAAACGGGTGAGAGAAGGGCACAGGATGTGAATCCAAGCCCTACAAAGAAAGCTAGAACTGCTGAACCAGGGAAGAAAGTGGAGGCTAAAGGCGGGTCGCCAAGTTGCAAAGTATGTGGAAAGGGGCACAAAGGCGAGTGCCGCTTCAAAGACAAGCCGTGTCCGGTATGTGGGAAGACGGGGCACACTGCATCGTTATGTCCCGGAAAGGTTTCCGTTTGTTACAAATGTTATCAACCCGGCCACAAAAAGTCTGAATGCCCCGGGTTGGTTGGAAAGAGAGACACAAAAGAGTCTCCAACGGAAGCTCCTAAGGCAAAGGCTAGATCCTTCCAACTTACTGCGGCTGAAGCAAAGACAGAACCCGATGTGGTCTCAGGTATATTCACAATTAACTCAATTCCAACACGTGTACTGTTTGATACGGGTGCGAATAAATCCTTCATTTCGCATGGATTTATTCGACATCCTTCATTTGTATTGACAAAATTATCTGTGCCCTTAGAAGTTGAAATAGGGGACAACAAAAGTTTTATAGTTTGTGATGTTTGTCGAGGCTGCAAATTAAGCATTGACGATGAAGAATACTTGATAGACCTAATCCCAATGTCAATGGGGGAATTTCAAGTAGTCGTTGGGATGGATTGGCTATCTCAACACCACGCGAAGGTCGTGTGTTTTCGTAAGGAGATAAAGCTAATATCTCTGAGCGGGAAACACGTCACTATCTATGGCGAAAAGGGAGGTAACCCCATAATATGCTCAACGTTGAAAGCTCACAAGCTTATAAAGCGAGGATGCAAGGCGTTTATGATATACGCAAATGAGCCCGAGAAAGAATCACTGAAGATTGAAGATGTACCGGTAGTACGGGACTACAAAGATGTGTTTCCAGAAGATTTACCGGGGATACCGCCTGAACGGGAAGTAGAGTTTGGGATCAAATTGATTCTGGGTGCAAAACCCGTAGCTAAAGCACCGTACCGACTCGCACCGTCGGAGTTACAAGAGTTGATGTCCCAAATTCAAGATCTGCTTGACAAAGGATTCATAAGGCTGAGTGTGTCTCCTTGGGGCGCACCGGTACTGTTCGTGAAAAAGAAAGACGGAAGCATGCGCATGTGTATCGATTACCGGGAGTTAAACAAACTCACGATAATGAACCGATACCCGCTTCCGAGGATAGATGATCTATTCGACCAACTACAAGGTGCGAACTGGTTTTCAAAAATTGACCTTAGATCGGGATACCACCAATTAAAGGTCAAGGAGGAAGATGTGCCGAAGACGGCTTTCCGCACGCGATACGGACATTACGAATTCCTCGTGATGTCATTTAGGCTAACAAATGAACCCGCGGCTTTCATGGACCTCATGAACCGGGTTTGCAAGCCAATGCAATATAAGTCAGTCATCGTGTTTATCGATGATATTTTGGTGTATTCAAAAAGTGAAGCTGAACATGCACACCACTTACAGGAGGTGTTAGAGACACTTAGACGAGAGAGGTTGTATGCGAAATTCTCTAAGTGTGCCTTTTGGCTACAAGAAGTGCAATTTCTCGGCCACATTATAAGTGCTGAAGGAGTATTGGTAGATCCGTCAAAGATCGAGGCTGTGTCAAAATGGAATCCCCCGAAGAACCCTTCGGAAATTAGAAGATTTTTGGGGCTTGCGGGATACTATAGGAGATTCATCCAAGATTTCTCCAAGATTGCGTCACCGCTAACAAAGCTGACCCGGAAGGAAGAAAAGTTCATTTGGGGTGTCGATCAAGAAAGAGCGTTTCAAACGCTAAAAGAGAAACTAACTCAAGCTCCGGTACTAACCTTGCCGGACGGGGTCGAAGACTTGGTGGTTTATTCGGATGCTTCACTATCGGGGCTCGGATGTGTTTTGATGCAACGGGGCAAAGTTATAGCTTATGCCTCGAGGCAATTGAAGATACACGAGAAGAATTATCCCACACACGATCTCGAGTTGGCAGAGGTGGTATTTGCATTAAAAATATGGAGGCACTATTTATATGGAGTAAAGTTCACCATATTCACCGATCACAAAAGCTTAAAATACTTCTTCGATCAGAAGGAGTTAAATATGCGACAAAGGCGATGGTTAGAAACGGTGAAAGATTTCGACTGTGAAATACACTATCACCCCGGAAGGGCAAACGTGGTGGCAGATGCCCTAAGCAGAAAGGCAGATTATGTCCTGATATGAGTACGATCATTACAACTCATTGTGACCTCAGGCTTACTCGAACGAATCCGAGAAGCACAAGATGAAGCAGTAAAGACGGAAAACTGGAGAAAGGAAAGGATTGTTGGCCAAGTTAAAGATCTCGAAGCAGGCAACCACAGTTTGAAAACACGTTTCAACAGAATATGGGTGCCTAACACATGTGGAGTTAAAAAGCTTCTACTCAATGAAGCTCATAAGTCCCGTTATTCCATCCATCCGGGAGCGACCAAAATGTATAACGACTTAAAGCAAAACTATTGGTGGCCTAGAATGAAAAGAGATGTGGTGAAGTACGTGGAAAAATGCTTGACATGTTTACAAGTCAAGGCGGAGCACCAAAAACCATACGGTAAACTTCAACCGTTGGAAATTCCGGTTTGGAAATGGGAACATATTACGATGGACCTATTAACCAAACTACCAAAGACAAACCACGGTTTCGATGCCATATGGGTAGTGGTGGATAGATTGACGGAAAGTGCTCACTTCATTCCGATTCGTGAGACTTATACGTCAGAAAAGATGTCAGAAGTTTACACTAATGAGATAATAGCACATCATGGAGTACCGGTATCCATCGTGTCTGATAGGGATACCCGGTTCACTTCGAATTTCTGGCGAGATTTCCAAGAGCAAATGGGAACCAAATTGTTCATTAGCACTGCATACCATCCTCAAACAGATGGACAGAGTGAAAGAACAATACAAACATTGGAGGACATGCTACGGGCGTGTATAATCGACTTTGGAGGAAGTTGGGATGTTCACCTACCATTGGTTGAGTTTTCGTATAACAACAGCTACCATGCTAGTATTAAGATGGCACCGTACGAAATGCTCTATGGTAGGAAATGCCGAACCCCGGTATGTTGGGGTGAAGTGGGCCCACGTGAACTTGCCCACCAAGATATAGTACGAGCCACTAATGAAAAGATCGATGTGGTCCGGGCACACTTGAAGGTGGCTCAAGATAGACAAAAGGCGTATGCTGACAAAAGGAAGAGGCCAATCGAATTCCAAGTTGGTGACAAAGTCATGCTCAAAGTATCTCCATGGAAGGGTGTTATCAGGTTTAGAAAAAGAGGAAAATTAAGCCCGAGGTTTATCGGGCCGTTTGCGATTATAGAACAGGTAGGAAAGGTAGCTTACCGCCTTGAACTACCGGAGGAACTAAGCGGAATTCATAGCACATTTCATGTGTCACATCTTCGGAAGTGTCTAGCGGATGAGACAACTTATATTCACTACAATGATATCGAAGTGGATGATCGCTTGAATTATATCGTAAGGCCCATAGAAGTTTTAGATCGAAAGACTAAGCACTTATGAAACAAACAAATCGATCAAGTCAAGATCAAGTGGGAGCACAGGAAAGGCTCGGACACTACGTGGGAGTCCGAAGAGGAGATGCGACGTCTCTACCCTACTTTATTTGGTACGTACTTTGGTTTCGGGGACGAAACCCCTTTTAAGGGGGATAGACTTGTAACATCCCGAAAATGCGAGTTCATGAATTTGCAATTAGGTTGCAAATAAAATAGTAAAATAAACTAACTAGGAATGACACTAACCTAGTTAGTGTCTTTACTTATGAGTAGTAAGAGATAAAACAAGTAAGAAACGAAACTTGAGGGGCCAAATGTGTTTAAGCTAAAACTTAAATTCATAAAACAAATTAAAAACAAACCAAACACCCCAAAAGAGGGGTCTGGTCGATCAAGAGCAGGAGAAGGGCGACCCCCATGCTCCAAACCCTAAAAATTCACTAAACTCTCAAATTGAAGGCTCAAACTAAGCTAAAATCGAAAATCGGGCATAGATTACTGATCCCCATTGCGAGGAGATCATAAGGTATGCAAAACTTGATAAAAATCCTCTACTTGAAATTCTCATGAAATTGGAAAATCTGAAATTAGATGTTGCATGTATGTTATTTGGATTGAATAGGAATGATGTAGTGTCTAGGAGCAAAACCTAGACAAAAACATGTGAAATCATGCCTAAATTCTGGAAATTTCATGAATACATTGAAGGTCATTCATGGGTTTTGTGTGAAGTTGATGAACACTAGGGTTTTGAGCAATTTCCTAGGGTAATGTGGTCCTTAGGAAGAGATTTCTGAAATCTGAATGTTAAACCTTATATATATGAAAGCTTGATTGATAAAAATTCGGGCTAAATGATAAGTTAGGGATTGGTTATATAATCATGTAAAATCTGCCCTTGAAATGTTTGTTGAAATGCCTCAAAGAAGGCTTGAAACTGAAATGTTTAAGTTAAAAACGCATAATTATGATGTATGGCAAAATGTGCGTTATATATGTGAAACAAAGATTTATAAACATAAAGTGATTGAACTCTATAGGAAAGGAAGCCGGGGCATCGAGCGGGCAAACCGGTGTGGACGCACGTTTGAAGGGCTTGCTTTAAAGGTATGTAACTTAACTCGTTACATTGGGTAATTTAATAATTAGCATATGTGTAGTCAAATTTTAGAATAGAAGTTGAGCTGAATTAAAGCGATAATGTTCGCTATGTTGAATAATAGATAAAGAATTGGTTAGATCACGTTGGTAGTCATCAAAATGGAGGATTCCATAGATGAGCCAAAGGGGTCGAATAATCAAATGATGCGAGGTTAATGCATCGTAGTATGATCACTCGGTCATTGTTATTGTTTGTGAAAGACTCATTAGAATACGAGAAATCTGTGTGTTGGTTGTTAGAATGAGAAATCTTAGAATCGGGTTTGGGCAAAATAACCAAATCAAACAAAACAAGGAATTGCGGTGGCTACCGTAAATTACGGTATCCGCCGTAATTTACGGTAGTGATCAAATGTTTACGGTGGTTTACCCCTGTGTTACGGTGGACCAGATGATAAAATGACTACCGTAACTTACGGTATATACCGTAAGTTACGGTAGAGCCTGGAAATCTTGGATAACTTTTGTATATCATAGCTAATTGAATCCGTTTCTAAACGTAGTTTCGATTAAGCAATAATTCCAAGAATTCTAATACTAATAATTGTCAAGTTTCAGTTTGTAGGTGTTGCACGTATGTGGACGTTGATCAAGCATGTTTTGAAGAACCGAACACGAACTTTTGAAGCTTCCGCTTAAATTAACTTGGTTTAGACAATGTTTATGATGTAAATGATCTATTAATCATGTTTTGAATGTTTAAACTAATTAGTAGTCAACTAGTATGTGATCCTCACAAAACTTCGATTTTGTTAAATACATTGTGAAGTAAGGTACTGTTTATATATAATCTCGCGTATTTACATTAAATTCTTATAAAATTAAGATGGGTGTTACAGGGATTTGCACAAATTAGGTGAAGCTGATTTGAAGGAGAAGATGGAGGTTATGGAAAAGAGCTATGGTGCCAAGGTTAAGGACCTGAGGTTGGAGATTGCCGATCCAAGCAGAAGGATGGAAGAACTGCAGATGACAAAAGCTTGGTTTTTGACCTAAGGTGCTCGTCATCTTGCCAAGTATATTCATAAGGGACCGGAGATGATGCAGGTCATTGCTGCTGTGAACAACGCTATGAGCGTCGTTGGTGTGAATGCCGGAGTGCATGGGGCTATGTTCATGCCTTAAAAAAGAAGACTCCCTACGGTGATGTGCCATTATTGAACAAAAATGCAGAGGCCGGGCTGAACGCTGTCGTGTCAATGAGCCTCTTCCCCGGATCCTGGAAGCCTTAGGTTTTAAAGAAGAGACTTCAAGTGAATGAAAGTAATATAGGTGGACATGTCCGGTTCTTTGGGGCATGCACCTTTGTGTTGATGATTTCCGAATGTTTCTAATTTTTTTTGTATTACCGATTGTAAGTAGTATTATCCTTTTGACAATTGATGTAATATTCCGGTCTTTTGGGCCGGGCTTTTGATGCAATCTTAGTTTATGAAAAACATGCGTCCATGCTTTGTTCTGATTGCATTTATTTTACTTTTTAAAAACGTTCATTTTAGTGCGGAATTCCGTCCTTATTTATTAGGGTTTGAATCCCTGACTTTTTATTATGATAAAGAAATTAAACTGCAGTTTTAACCGAGTTACTAGCATACTTCACTAATATGAAAAAGTGTCGGGGCAAGCTCATTCTGGGAATACATGAATCGGTAAAATAGAAGTGCGGTCATAAACCATCGGTAGTACATGGAAAGTAAAAAAAAAGTCTTTATTGAAATCAAAGAAACTTTGGAGCACTTACATGTAGCATTTCTTTAGATGCATCCCATTCCAGGATCTGGGGATGGGGATTCGGTTGATCTTGGTCAAAGTATAGGCTCCATTCTTTCCTACCATCTTGACTATGCATGGTCCCTCCCATTTAGGAGCAATCTTTCCCACGCCTTCAGCAAGGCTGGCGTCATTTTGCCGCATGACGTAGTCGCCTTCTTTGAAACGAACCTCTTTGACCTTGGAGTTATAATGCTTCTCTAACTCCCTTTTGTATTTGGTCTCCCGGATGGCGGCTAGTTCTCTTCTTTCTTCGGCTAGGTCAAGGTTCAGGCATAACTCATGCACATTTTCATCTTGATTTTGTATCATTCGGCGCATCGGCATGCCAACTTCGGCCGGAATCACTGCTTCTGTACGATAGGTTAAACTGAAGGGTGTTTCTCTTGTGCTTTTCTTTGGCATTGTACGATGTGCCCAAAGTATGTGTGGGAGCTCATCGGCCCAGGAAACTCCTTCCCTTTTCCAGACATTTCTTAATGCCGTTGACGATGCTTCGATTGGCCTATTCGACCTGCCCATTTGCCTGGGGATGTGCGACAGACGCGAAACTCTGTTCTATGTGCATCCTTTCACACCATGTTTTGAATGGTTTTTCAGAAAACTGTTTTCCGTTATCACTTACTATGCACAAAAGCATCCCGTATGGGCACACAATATTTTCCCAGACAAACCGCAGGATTTGATCTCCGGTTATTGTTCAGAGAGGCTTTGCTTCTATCCACTTGGTGAAATAGTCTATGGCAACTACCAAAAACCTTACACCACCGGTCGAGGTGGGAAAAGGTCCGACTATATCTATCCCCCACTTCTGAAATGACTAGGCTGACATCACCGGAATCAAATGATTTTTGGTGCGGTGACTGACCGGAGCATGGCACTGACAATCTTCGCAAGCCTGCAATTCAGCAATGACACTCTGATACATGCCCAACGTTCATGGCTTTCGTGATCACCATTCTTGGCCTTGCTTGAATACCGCAGATACCCCAATGAATTTCTCAAACCACATAACTTGCCTCCTCCGGTGTTAGACATCTCAAAAGTGACCCTAGAAATGTCTTCCTATACAACCTTCCATCGTGAACTTGGTACTGAAGGGCTTTTACTTTTAACTTTCTTGCCTGACCTCTGTCTTCTGGGAGCTTGCCATTTGTTAGATAATCTAAGATCGGAGTCATCCAAGATTTGTTATGTATGGAGATAGCCATGATTGCTTCTCCCTGGCTAATAGCCGGTGCTTCCAGAATTTCTACCAGAACTTCCTTGGATAAATGGCAGAATGAGACTGAGGCCAGCTTGCTCAAAGCATCGGCCTTTTTGTTTTTACTCCTTGGGATGTGAATCACTTTACATGCATCAAACGTTGTTATTAAGTCGTTTACTTTATTCAAGTACCGAGTCAAGTTTTCTTCTCGGGCTTCGTACTCCCCATTGACTTGGTTTGCAACTAACAATGAATCCACATGAGCCAGGACGAAGTTTGCCCCTACTTTTGCTGCTGTTTGAAGGCCTGCTAAAAGGGCTTCATATTCGGCCTCGTTTTTTGATGTTTTAAAATCAAAACGTAAGGCGTAGGTGTATTCAATTCCTTCAGGATGGATCAAATTAATCTGGCCCCACGCCTTTCTTACTGGAAGCTCCGTCCGTATACAGATTCCACACTTTAGGGATGACCGACCTTTCATTCGTGCTTTCCCCCATAGGGACTTCTGTTAGAAAATCAACTATTTCTTGGCCTTTCACCGGACCTCTTGTTCGGTAAGTGATGTCAAAGGCACTGAGCTCAATGAGCCATTTGGTGAGTCGGCCAGAGATTTCTGGCTTCCGTAAAACTTGCTGAATTTGGAGATCAGTTTGCACTTCTATGTTGAAGGCTTGAAAGTATCTTCTGAGCCTTCTGGAGGCGTGGACCAGGGCCAAAGCTAGCTTTTCAATCATGGGGTACGTCGTCTCATAATATTTTAAGACGCGGCTTACATAGTACACCGGAAGTTGAGCCATATTCCGATGGACTACGAGTACCGCGCTTATAGCGAAGTGGGAAGCAGATAGATAAGCCGTAACTGTTTCACCCATTATTGGATCGGTTAGAGTGGGAAGAGATCCCAAACAATTTTTTTACACTGAAAAGCCACGTCTGCTTCTGAACTCCATTCAATCTGCCCTTTTCCAAGGCTTCTTTTCAAAACATTCATGAACGGTATGATGCGATCTGCAGGTTTAGAGATGAAACAATGCAATGCGACCAACTTACTGTTTAGCGACTTAATTTCTTTCACGGTCCTCGAAGGTTGCATTTTAATTACGGCTTATACTTTGTCTGGGTGAGCTTGAATTCCGGACTGCGTCACCCACACTGCCAGGAATTTTCCTTCCTCTAAACCGAATGAACATTTTTTAGGGTTCAACTTTAGGTTAATACTCCGGAGTCCAATAAAGGTTTCGAGAATATCAACATATCATCTTCGGCCGCACTTTTAATGACTAAATCATCCATGTAGAACTCCAAATTTCGGCCGATTTGGCTTTTAAAGCCTTTATCCACCAATCTCTGATATGTAGCCCCGACATTTTTCAGACCGAAAGGCATCTTGGTGTAGAAGAACAACCCTTCATTCGTAACAAAAGTTGTCTTATCCTCATCCTCAATGGCCATCTGTATTTGATGGTAGCCTTTGTATGCGTCTAGAAAGCATTTCAGACGAAAGCTTGCCAAGGAGTCGATCTTGAGATCGATTTCTGGGAGTGGATAACAGTTTTTTGGGCATGCCTTGTTGAGGTTGGAGAAGTTTACGCACATCCTCCAAGTGTTATCTTTCTTAGTAACCATCATTGGGTTCGAAACCCACGTTTGGTACCACACCACTCTGATTATACCTGCTTCCAGTAACTTTCGTACGTCTTCGACAATGGGTCTATTTCTTACCAGAGCCATGTTTCTCTTCCTTTGGGCCACTGGCTTGAAAGCATGTGAAACTATCAACTTGTGCTCGGCAAGTATCATCGGAACTCCGATCATGTCTGAATGTTGGCAGGCGAATAGATCCATAGAACTTGATAATAATTTCCATAATTGGCGTTTGGTTCGGTCAGGAAGCTCCGCACCAATGGTGATTTTCTGTTCTGGGAAGTCGGGGTGAATTGCTCATTCCTCTGTGAGTATTGCTGGGGGCTGAGAGCTGCCTCCCTCACTTTGCCTTACTTCGGCAACACACATTGCCTATTCAGAATATAAGGTAGCCACCCCGGCTTCGGTTGGGAATTTCAGCGAACCATGAATTGTGGAGCTAATGATGCCGAAGTCGCACATTCCCGGCCTTCCTAAGATTACATTATGTACTAATCTTGCCCCAACGACCAAGAAGGTTAGATTCACATTTCGCATTAGGTTCCCGGTACCCAAAGTAGTGGGTAAGGTGATCTGCCCAATGGGCTAAACAACTTCACCAGAGAAACTTACTAAAGGCATGGAAACTTGGATTAATTTTGCCTTAATTTGTGGCGCCAACTGTTGAAAACATTGCTGGTACATGATTTCTGAAGCACTTCCACTGTCAACATAAATCATTTGGACCTTATGTCCCGCAATTACTGCGGCATAATGATTGGTCCGTCCTTAACATCTCTGAAGGTAATGGGAGGAAAAGTAATCGGTTACTGCATCCATGAAGCCAAATTCTGATTAGAACGCTTAATACCCTGATTATTTGCTTTTCGAATCATGCAGATGCCAGACTGGTTATTGGGGTTGTCGATGGAAGCCGTATCAGACTTGCTTTCTTTTACTTCTTTTACTAGGCGAGACAACTGACTAGACCGGACAGCCTTTTCAATTCCTTGTTTTAGAGACCAACAGTCATATGTATTTTGACCCTTTGCCCGATGATAATCACAGTACTTTTTGGTGTTCTTATCGCCCGTAGACCGGGGCTTGGGCGGTATAGGAAAATTCGCTTCGTCGGTGACAAGGATTTTACTAGGGGTCTTTGAAAGATCTGATAGGTTATAGAATCGAGGATTATCGCCCCTACCCTGTGGGGCTTGATGTGCGTGAGTGTTATTAGTTTTTAATGTATATGTTAAGCCCTTTTTAACACTTTTTAGCCAAGTTTTAAATTTATAAAACACGATATTTACTAACACTAAACACACATATGGGCAAGTGCACCCATCGTGAGCGTAGTATAGTGTTGGCAAGATACCGAGGTCGTCCAAGGACACAAGAGCTTTTAGTACCGGTTTATCCTCAACGTCTAATCAAATCAAATCAAAAGTTTAGAAAAAAAAGGTTTTAAACTAAGAAAAATAAAAACTAACTAAAATGCTGAAAATAAAAATAAAAATAAAAATAGATAGACAAGATGAATCACTTGGCTCCGACTCGTGTTTAGTGTAACCTTTGATTATTTCCGCACTTTTGCACTATTTAAGAGATTATCTTAGTTATTGTAGTAGGCCCCTCTTTTGGAGGTGACGTTACCCTCAACCCAGTAGTTTGAGTCAGCAAGGATATAATCCTAAAGGGTCGGATTATTGAAAGATAGTTAATTAAGTTATTAATGCATAATGTGGTAGGCCCCTCTTTTGAAGGCGATGTTACCCTCGGCTAAGTAGTCTGAGTCAGCAGGGATACACTCCTAAGTAGCCGGGTTAAAGTTTTAATAGTAGTTTAACTTATGAGGGGATCAAAGAGTTTGGACCCCCGCCATCCAATACCGTTAAGTATTGAAGGAGGTCCTACTAAATTTGACCCAGGTCCTTTGCAGGATCTATACACTGAACAATGGCAAGACTCTTACCAAACTGTTCCCTTAACCCCGACCAGGTAGCCAACATACCTCCATATTGAACGTGGAGATATGAATGGTGAAAATCTTTTATTTTATATAGACAGTAAAATAATGCTAAGACACCACGGACAAACGATAAGGAAGAATCACCTTCAACATAAGAAACTAGTTATTAAAGGAATTAATACATAACCAATTAAAAAGTGCGAAAATATTAAAAATAAAAAGTATTACACTAGACACTTTGTCTTCACCAAGTGATGTAAGAGACTTAGGCAAACATGGCCTTGATTGTCAAGAACTATTACGATCAATCTTGGATCCCGAGACGACTCACACTGTAACAACCCTCGGTAAAACCAACACCCTCATAATATTTTCGACACCCTATTATAACCTAAAATACCCTTACATGTCTTATAATACACCCCGTATGTGAAAACCGAGCCCGAAAAATGTTATAACATATAAAAAAATTAAAAAAAAAATTATTAAGTTGAGGCGGGCCACGTAGACCCACCCCAACCATTTACGCGGGCGGTATCAAGGCTGGAACCTGACTTCGCTGATTTCTTTAGTTCAAGCGGGCCGCGTAAGCTTAAGCTTACATTGACGCGGGCCGCGAGAGATCATTAAACGCGGAGACATCCTGAGATGACACGTGTCGACATCGTGGCGGACCTACACATCGAATCAGCTAAGCTATATGTTGACCGGACATTGACGCGGGCCACGTAAGGCTTCGCCTTACCTTACGTGGGCCGCCTGAAAGTCGTATATCAGCACTATATATAGAACGCATGAGTTTTCGTTTTCCGACGCTCACATTTCATTCTCAAATCTCACTTTCTGAATTAGAGGCATTATAGACGGGTATTATACCCCTAATTAGCGAGGTTCTGCTCCGTTGTAAGTATTATAACCCCCGTTTCGTAATAGTTACGCTGCCCGATTGATTTAGGATTCCGTAACAACTGTCGTGGTTCTGCCTGACGTAGTTGTTGGAATGCCGTCTCGGGGAGGGTATCATTAATATTTTCAAAGAGTTATGATACTAACCAATGTACATTTGTATAAATTATAGATTATATCCAGGAAACCCTTACGCGAAGTCTAAGATAGCAATGTGAGTTTATCCTATTTTTGTTAACGTTTTTGGAATGTTTTACAAAACCTTAATTATTTTACAATGTGATTAAGCGGTGATTGAGTCTTTGTAGTTCTTCAATTACTGCCGGTATGTTGGGGTTTTGTATACAAAATTTACTACACTGTGAGTAGTAAGTCAAGGTTGACAGTACGTTACCATTGGACAATGAGTTAGCCAATGTGTAATATGACCCACAAGTCAGTGGATTGATAGTACCAAATGGAGTAATTGTGTAGACATAAACAATGTGATCGCTCTCAATACTGTTTAATTTGATAAAATGTTTCCTGATTAAACTGGGATTCACTCACCAGTATTTCCGACTGACAAATGTTTTTAAAACGCGTTTCAGGTAACTCAATGTGACAGCCAATTAGTAAAAAGCCAGCTGGAGAGCACTGAAGGCTTAGGAAAATGTGGCTATAAAAGTTACCAAATAAACGATGTTTTAAATTCAATAAAATAGGGTTTGTCCCTATAAATGTATTGTAATAAGAAACTTGGGTTTTACCCATGTGATTATTAATATTAAATGAGGTGGTTTTACTCTGATAAATATTTCCTAACTACGGCCCTGATGTAAATTCCGCTGCGAGATTAAACAACTGATACCACCAAAACTCTGAGATCGCGTCCGCTTGTTCCCGGGAATAAGGGATCGGCGGTTGCGACAGAAGGTGGTATCAGAGCCTAGCCACTGGTCTGAGCCAAAGAAGTGTTCTGCTGACACTTAAGTTCTAAATTTTGTGTTAGGAAATAAAGAAAATATGTGCATAACTGTAATTATTTGTTATGTGTTATTTGACTATTTGTTAGTTTACAGTATGAGTGATCAAGAACCCTCAGACATGAATCGTCAGTTGTCTGATTCACCTAGGAGTGAAGGTACTTCTTCACAGCCTGCCCTCTCTGGGTATACTGCTGATCAGGAAGAAGGAGTGTTTGCCTTTCGAGCTCAATCTGAAGAACCATTTCCTACTAAGAAACGAGGATGGTTCAGTAAAGAAGCTTTTGCTCGTAGGAAAAGAATGCAAAAATTGCAACAGCAAAGAGCCTTAGCAGCTATTAAGCGAGAGACAGATGCCCATACACAGGATATGCTTAATAGAAGCCTAGCTAATTTCCATATCCTAGCTACAACTGCTACTGACCCAAGTCTGGAACAACTAGTAGCCCCACAACCACAAAACCCAGAACAACCCATGGAGATAGAAATTCCTGAAAACCAGGTAGAGATGCATGATTTTAACCCAGAAGAAATCCCTAGGGTACCTGCACCAAACCCCCTTGACCCAAATTACGACCCTGGTGGGACGACAATAGGGACTTTGTGCAACGTTACCCTATCCAGGAATACCCACCTATACAGAACATAGAAGCCTACCCAGGTATGGACCCTTTAGATCCCTATTACCATGATAACTACATTAGGAAAATTTTAGAGGATCCTTACCGATTTCAGGAACTTTCACCCCCATATCAGGAACCCGCACCCCAGATTCCAAACCCAGTCCTAGAACCTGAACCCCCAATGAGTGCAGAAAACGTCCAAGAACTTAGGACTTTTGGGGAGGAAATTTTAGAAAGCAGTGAGAGAATGCGTCAGGTGGGAGAACGTCTCGTATGGAAATACGATGAATGTAATATGGATTTTTGGATAAATCCATATCCGTGAATGTGAGAATGGTGAAACGATAGTA
Source organism: Helianthus tuberosus (assembly GCA_030545235.1). Classification (NCBI taxonomy): domain Eukaryota; kingdom Viridiplantae; phylum Streptophyta; class Magnoliopsida; order Asterales; family Asteraceae; genus Helianthus; species Helianthus tuberosus. The sequence goes on along the minus strand of CM060359.1, from coordinate 141,335,191 downwards.
GTAATAATATTATAATAATAATAAAATAAAATATGTGTGTACGGATGCATAGTATTATTAGTGTAATTTTCTTTCTACTAGTATTGTAATCTTTATTTCAGTACTAGTGTGTAATAGGCGCATAGTATATGAAAATAGAGTACACGTCGCAATGATCGACGTTTTTGGCTAGATTGCGTGTCATGGGAATTACGATATTATCTATTATCTTGTGATATTAATATGGGGTAAATGTTTAAAATTCAGATGGCCGATGAAGGAAATCAAGGAAATCTGAATAACGATAACCAGAGTAACATTAACGTGGTTAATGAGAATCCAAGCATCAATAACAATGGAAATCAAGTGGATAATAGTGCTATCCAACACATAGTAGCACAGGGAATTATAGATGCAATGCCATTTATTCTTCAAACTGTTAAGGATGCTAATAATAAAAGTAAGCATAGCAGTAAGCGACCAAGTGAACCAGAAAACAGCGTGAACAATGGACCTGTACTTCAAATGCCCATTCCCAAAAGAAGAAGAACCATGCCTTATGGTTGTTCTTATAAAGAATTTTGGTCCTGTAAACCAATAAAATTCTCGGGCAATGAATAACCCATTGCAGCTCTACGCTGGATAGAAAAGACTAAGGCTGTTCTGAAAATAAGTAAATGTGCGGAAGAGGACAAAATAATGTTTGCTTCCAATATATTTAAGAATGCAGCCTTAGAATGGTGGAACACTATCCTTCAGTCTAGAGGAAGTGATAAGATTTATAGTATGGATTGGGAAGAATTTAGGAATATGGTAGAAAGGAAATTATGCCCTCCTAATGAAAAGGAAAAGATAGCAAACAAATTTCTAAATCTTAGGATGACTGGTGTGGATAGTAAGGGGTACACGAAGTTATTCTTTGAATATGCTAGAATAGTACCAACTCTTGCTTCACCAGAACCAGTGTTAATCTCCCGTTATATCTGGGGATTAATTGGAGAGATTAGACATGTAGTCAAGGCAGCTAGACCTCAAACTATAGAAGAAGCTGTAGAACTAGCAAATACCTTGACAGATGAATTAATCCGTACTAGAGAAGAAGATCAGAGGAGGAACCTAACCCAAAGGCTTACTCAAGAATTTCGTTCTGGAAATTATAGTGGTAGAAATATGGGTTCTACTTCTGCACCTTTCTGCAAGGTCTGCAAGAAAAAGCATTCGGGAAAATGCTCCACTCTTTGCAATTATTGCAAGATGCCAGGACACAAGGAAGAAAATTGCAAGAGGAAATCCAGTAATGGATTATGCTACAACTGTGGAGAAAAAGGTCATATCAGGCCAAACTGTCCTAAATTAGCTCCAGCTACAAACAACAAGAATACTAAAAATGCTAGAGCATTTGTTCTGACTGCAGAGGAAGCCAAAATGATTCCAGATGTCATAGCTGGTACGTTTTTAGTTAATGATATCTTTGCTAAAGTATTATTTGACTCTGGTGCAAACCAAAGTTTTATTAATACATCTTTTTTGCAAAATTCTAAATCAGTCATTAACTAAACTACCACAAGAATGTCTAGTAGAAACGGCTAACGGAGAAACTATTAGGATTTCTGAAATCTTGCAGGGAGCAAGAATAGAAATTTTAAATCAGAAATTTATAGCAAACCTATATCCCATGAATCTGGTAGGATTTGATGTTGTTTTAGGAATGGATTGGTTAATAGCTAATAAAGCCAATATTTTATGTGATCAAAAGTCAATACAACTAAATTCACCAAAAGGTAAAACGATCACAATTAAAGGAGATAAACCATCTAGATCCACAAAATTCATCTCTGTGATGAAAACTGCAAGTTCTATAAGAAAAGGTTCTATAGTGTATTTGATTTCTATAATCACTAACACTAAAGGAAAAAAACTACAAAATATTCCAGTAGTATCTCAGTTTTCAGATGTCTTTCCAGAAGAATTACCAGGACTACCTCCAGATAGAGAAGTTGAATTCAGAATTCACCTACTACCAGGAACAACACTAATTGCCAAAACACCCTACCGTTTGGCACCTGCAGAAATGCAAGAATTGAAGAAACAATTAGATGAATTGTTGGAAAAAGGATTCATACAACCAAGTTCGTCGCCATGGGGAGCGCCGATATTGTTTGTTAAAAAGAAGGACGGATCAATGCGCGTGTGCATTGACTACCGTGAATTAAACAAGGTCACGATTAAGAATCGGTACCCATTACCAAGAATCGATGATCTGTTTGATCAACATTAAGGAGCTCGTTTTTTTTTTCTAAAATCGATTTAAGGTCAGGATATCATCAATTAAAGGTACAGGAAGAGGACATTCCTAAAACCGCATTTAGAACAAGGTATGGCCATTATGAATTAACTGTCATGCCATTTGGTCTAACCAATGCCCCAGCTGCATTTATGGACATGATGAACCGAATATGTAAGCCATATTTGGATAAATTCATAATTGTCTTTATAGATGATATTCTAATTTAATCTAAGAGTAAAGAGGATCATGAAAAGCATTTGCACGCACTTTTAAGTTTGTTAAGAAAGGAAAAGCTCTATGCTAAGTTTTCAAAGTGCGAGTTTTGGTTAGAACAGGTACAATTCCTTGGACACCTAGTCAATCATGAAGGAATTCAGGTATATCCAACGAAGTTCGAGGCAATTACTAAATGGAAAACCCCTGAGTCACCAACCGAGGTTAGAAGTTTCTTAGGATTGGCCGGTTACTATAGAAGATTTATTCAAGATTTTTCTAGGATAGCCATTCCCTTAACTAAACTAACCTGTAAATCTGTTAAGTTTGAATGGGGATTAAAACAAGAAGAAGCTTTTAGAATCCTTAAGCAAAGATTAACCCATACACCTATACTAGCATTACCAGAAGGAAGTGAAGACTTTGTAGTCTACTGTGATGCTTCTAAATTAGGTTATGGATGTGTATTGATGCAACGACAAAAGGTTATAGCTTACGCATCTAGACAACTTAAGAATCATGAAGAGAATTATTCAACCCATGATTTAGAGTTAGGAGCTATAATTTTTGCTCTTAAGATTTGGAAACATTACCTTTATGGTAGTAAGTTTACCATATTCACTGATGATAAGAGTTTAAGGTATATCTTCAAGCAAAAGGAGTTGAATATGAGACAAAGACGTTGGATGGAGATGCTTAGTGATTATGATTGTGATATCCAGTATCATGAAGGAAAAGCAAATGTAGTGGCAGATGCTTTAAGTCGAAAGTATCATGAAAAGCCAAGAAGGGTACGTTCTCTTAAATTAAATCTGTAAGTAGATTTAAATGATCAAATAAGAGAAGCACAAGAATCAGTAATCAAGGATGATTCTGAAAAATTAAAAGGTATGCTAAAAGAATTAGAACAAGGAACAGATGGAATTTGTAGATTCCATGAAAAGAGAATGTGGATACCTAAATTAGGAAATCTACGTCATCGTATACTAGAAGAAGCCCATAAGTCTAAATATACGATGCATCCAGGGAGTGATAAAATGTACCAGGATTTAAGGAAAAATTTCTGGTGGATAGGAATGAAAAAGGACATAACAACCTATGTTTCTAAGTGTTTAACTTGTTCACAAGTCAAAGCTGAACATCAGAAACCCTCAGGTTTGTTACAGCAATTAGAAATGCCAGTGTGGAAATGGGAATTAATAACAATGGATTTTGTTACTAAATTTCCCAAAACTAATAAAGGAAATGATACAATCTGGGTGATTGTAGATAGGCTAACCAAGTCAGCTCATTTCCTACTGATGAAAGAAACTTTTAGTATGGAACAATTAGCTAAATTGTATGTAAATGAAATTGTTTCTTTACATGGCATTCCTTTATCAATTGTTTCTGATAGGGATAGCCGATTTACCTCTCATTTTTGGTCAAGTTTCCAAAAGGCAATGGGAACCAAGTTAAAATTGAGCACAACTTATCATCCTCAAACGGACGGACAAAGCAAAAGGACAATTCAGACAATGGAAGATATGCTTAGATCTTGTGTAATTGATTTTGGAGGTAATTGGGATGATCACTTACCTTTAATAGAATTTTCTTATAATAATAGTTATCACACAAGTATCAATGCTGCACCATTCGAAGCACTTTATGGACGAAAGTGTCGAACCCCAGTCTGTTGGGCATAAATTGGGGAAAAGCAACTATCTGGACCTGAGATAGTGCAAGAAACAACTGACAAGATTATTCAAGTCAAGGAACGACTGGAAGCAGCTCGTGATCGACAGAAGAGCTATGCTGATAATCGACGTAAGCCATTGGAGTTTAAAGTAGGAGATAAAGTATTGTTGAAAGTCTCTCCTTGGAAAGGAGTGGTAAGATTCATCAAACGAGGAAAGCCAAGTCCCAGATATATTGGACATTTTGAGATTATTAGAAGAATAGGACCCGTAGCCTATCAGCTACAACTGCCAGAGGAAATGGCAGGGATACATGATGTGTTTTATGTATCTAATCTCAAGAAGTGTTTAGCTGATGAATCATTGATAGTACCTCTTAAGGATATAGAGGTAAATGAATAACTCAAGTTTGTAGAAAGGCCTCTACAAATTGAAGACAGGAAAGTCAAGAATCTCAAACACAAGAGACTAGTTCTAGTCAAAGTGAAGTGGGACTCCAAAAGAGGACCAGAGTACACATGGGAGCTTGAATCGGAAATGCAAAGGAAATACCCGCATTTGTTTCAGTAGATCTCGAGGACGAGCTCTAAAATAAGGTGGGGAGAATGTAACAACCCTCGGTAAAACCAACACCCTCATAATATTTCCGACACCCTATTATAATCTAAAATACCCTTATATGTCTTATAATACACCCCGTATGTGAAACCCGATCCCGAAATATGTTATAACATATAAAATAAATTAAAAACAAAAATTATTAAGTTGAGGCGGGCCGCGTAGACCCACCCCAACCATTTACGCGGGCGGTATCAAGGCTGGAACCTGACTTCGCTGATTTCTTTAGTTCAAGCAAGCCGCGTAAGCTTAAGCTTACATTGACGCGGGCCGCGAGAGATCATTAAACGCGGAGACATCCTGAGCTGACACGTGTCGACATCGTGGCAGACCTACACATCGAATCAGCTAAGCTATATGTTGACCGGACGTTGACGCGGGCCACGTAAGGCTTCGCCTTACCTTACGCGGGCCGCCTGAAAGTCGTATATCAGCACTATATATAGAACGCATCAGTTTTCGTTTTCCGTCGCTCACAATTCATTCTCAAATATCACTTTCTGAATTAGAGGCATTATAGATGGGTATTATACCCCTAATTAGCAAGGTTCTGCTCCGTTGTAAGTATTATAACCCCAGTTTCGTAATAGTTACGCTGCCCGATTGATTTAGGATTCCGTAACAACTGTCGTGGTTCTGCCCGACGTAGTTGTTGGAATGCCGTCTCGGGGAAGGTATCATTAATATTTTCAAAGGGTTATGATACTAACCAATGTACATTTGTATAAATTATAGATTATATCCAGGAAACCCTTACGCGAAGTCTAAGATAGCAATGTGAGTTTATCCTATTTTTGTTAACGTTTTTGGAATGTTTTACAAAACCCTAATTATTTTACAATGTGATTAAGTGGTGATTAAGTCTTTGTAGTTCTTCAATTACTGACGGTATGTTGGGGTTTTGTATACAAAATTTACTACACTGTGAGTAGTAAGTCAAGGTTGACAGTACGTTACCATTGGAAAATGAGTTAGCCAATGTGTAATATGACCCACAAGTCAGTGGATTGATAGTACCAAATGGAGTAATTGTGTAGACATAAACAATGTGATCGCTCTCAATACTGTTTAATTTGATAAAATGTTTCCTGATTAAACTGGGATTCACTCACCAGTGTTTCCGACTGACAAATGTTTTTAAAAAGCGTTTCAGGTAACTCAATGTGACAGCCAATTAGTAAAAAGCCAGCTGGAGAGCACTGAAGACTTAGGAAAATGTGGCTATAAAAGTTACCAAATAAACGATGTTTTAAATTCAATAAAATAGGGTTTGTACCTATAAATGTATTGTAATAAGAAACTTGGGTTTTATCCATGTGATTATTAATATTAAATGAGGTGGTTTTACTCTGATAAACATTTCCTAACTACGGTCCTGATGTAAATTCCACTGCGAGATTAAACAACTGATACCACCGAAACTCTGAGATCGTGTCCGCCCGTTCCCGGGAATAAGGGATCTGGGGTTGCGACACACACACTCTATGATGGACAATGGATGATGGTGGTGGATGATGGTGTTATGGTGGTGGTGGGTGGTGGGTGAAGTGTGAGAGAGGTGGTGTGCCAAGGGATGGTTTGAGCTTGAGCCAAGCACTCCTATTTATAGGCTGAACAGAAGCTCGGGCATGGCCCCGTGTCCAGTGGGCACGGCCCCGTGTCCATCCTCTTCTCTGTCTTCATAAATTGCTTTTGTCTGCATTAGTTGACCACGGCCCCGTGTCCGCTGGGCACGACCCCGTGTGCAGAAGCATATCTGTACTATCAAGATTTGCCTGGATTCTGCGAATCTTATAGTTGACCACGGCCCCGTGTCTACTGAGCACGGCCCCGTGGTGGGCGATGGAAGCCTCTACAACTTTGTCTTTTATGCTGACACTTGGGCATGCCCCCGTGTTCACTGAGCACGGGGCTTGTTCAGCCTTCTGTTTTCTTGTTTTGCTTGGGAAGATGCTTTCGGGGAGGTCGGGCATGCCACGTCTGTTCCTTTTCTTGTATTTATGTTAGATTTAGATGCCTTTTTGCTTCTTTTGTTAATTTGAGCTCATTTAATCCTGAAAATACAAAAGGAAGACAAAAACACACTTTTTCCAACATTAGTACTAAAAAAGGGTTAGTTTTATGCCACAATTGATGTAATTTATATGTTGCATTTTGCACACATCAAATACCCCCACACTTGAATCTTTGCTTGTCCTCAAGCAAAACTCTTTATAATGTGGCTTCACACTCCCAAATGGAATGGGTAGAAGAGAAGGTTTTTGGGCTTGTCATAGAGTGTCGGGATTTCCAAGATTCTTTATTAAGTTTTATTTTTATTTATTTACAATCCTATTCGTCATGATTTATTTAAAAAATTTCATAAGATAAATTACTTATTAGGGCATAACATGCCTCTTTAAAATTCTATTTATATACAAGTTCACATACCTCACGGGGGATCACTCAACACTCGGCCGAAGATGTATTTTAGTGAATCACTCGAGAGCGGCATGGAACTTACTCCTACCATAGGCTTGCCAAGCAATCAATCCTCCTCCTTTTTAACTATATACCTTTGTAAATATCAGGAAGACTTTTGGGTGAAGGGTTAGGCTTGGGTTAAAGGTAGGTGGTTGGGTTAGTGGTTAGTAGAAAGGGCGAAAAGCGTAAAAAGCATCGGTTTTCATAAGACTTTTTTTTTGCAGTTTTTATTTTGATGAAGCTATAATTCAAACAAAGTTATTTTTGATGAACTTGCTTGTTTTTATTTCTTTTGCTTCATCATCAACATATAATTTTTTTTTTGAAAGTCATACGAAAAACCGAGCTTGTTACTAAAACAAAGGGTTAAAAATAAAAAGGTTTTGGTGGGTGAAAGGGTTTTTGGTTTGGGTTAAGAAATGAAAAGGTTTAGGCTCAAAGGGGTTAACTAAGGGGATTTTGGGTAGGTGGTAAAAAAAAATCATGGTGTAGAAATAAAAAGGGTTAGTCCTAATGCCTCCATCATTTACTTACTCGGGTTTAAGTTGGTAAGGACCGGGAATGTATCGTCGTGGCAAGTTCTAGAGTTGTAAGAACCAAGCGGCTATTCACACAAGAAACGAAAAATGAGCATTTAATTTAAAGATGTGTATTTGTATGCTTAATAAAGGCTCAAACCCCACTTTTGTGGGGATGGGTTTTTATGTGATCAAGTATATATAATTAAATTTTAACTAAGCTTGGCATGCCTTTTCATAATTTTCTTGTGTTGGTTCTTTTTATCACGACGCTATCGGTTGTAAATTTGTAAAAATATAACCTTTTTAGAATTTTGAAATTCACAAATTAAACCTAGACAAGTAAAAAAATTGAAAATTTTTGAAAAAAAAAATTGGGGTGATTAGCGGTTCCAATAGAGTTTTGTGTAAGGCTTGTAATTAGGACTTGCAAGATTCAAGGTTTTAGCATCCCCCCACACTTAAATTACACATTGTCCTCAATGTGTCCCAAAAATAAGTTTTTAGGTTGATTGAATGTGTAAAAGGTGTGAAAAAGAAAAAAATTGTGTTACTGGGCGCCTGGACACGGCCCCGTGTTGTCCGGGCACGGCCCCGTGTTCAGGTGCCAGTAACAAAAAGTTGAACAAAAGAAACAGAAGCCTAGACATGGGGGCGTGTTGGGTGAACACGGCCCGTGTCCAGTTTACCTGAATTGGGTCATTTCTGAAGACTGTGCAACACGAGGCCGTGTTGGGCGGACACGGCCCGTGCTGAACTTGCTGTAATGAAGAAAGCTTGTCGGATGGCCCTGTTTTCCTGCATGGGGTGCTGGTTCAAGTTTCCCTTGCATCCTTTGCTATCCTGAGTGTGTTTTATTTGTTTCAACACCATCCAAACACCAGTTTAACTAAAACCATCATTCATTAAGTCATAGAGATAATTACATAGTAGTCCTAGAAAATGGAAAACAAACCAGAAAATAAAAGTTAATGGTCCTAAATTAGATAGGGCAAGTGATACATAAAATCATCCTAAGGAGTTCTACTTCTACAATAAGAACCAAAATTCCGGAAGTAGTCTTCCGGTATCTAAAAGTCTTGTAGAACTCCGAGCCGAGGTACGTTAAAGCCATTCTTCTATCTCTCTTGGGAGGAAGAAGGCGGCATCATTCTCTTCAACATCTTGTGGAGGAGGAGCGACACCAACCGGAACCCCTTGTAGCACTTCCCGAGGGGGCTCCGGATGCATGGCGTACCACTCGGCCGGTATGATGACTTCAGGAACCACATTCCATGCCCTTTGGATAATGATTGGTTCCAAAGGAGGAGAAGCGAGAATGTTCAACCTTTGGTGCAAAAGGTTGACCTCTCGAAGACATCCTTCTGGTCCCACCATCAAATGATTAATACGGTCAACCAATGCCTCTTCCACCCCTGTCATTTCATCAAGGGCCTCTCTTAAGGCGTAAACATAGTTTACAAGAGAATCTTCAACCGTTGATGACCTTCTCCCTTGTCGGTTGTTTCTGGAGTGTGATGAAGATGTTCCGCTAGTTCTGCTCGCCATTCTGAGAAAACAACCCGATAAGAGTTCAACTTTATGAAATCAGTACTTCGGACACGGCCCCGTGTTCAACGAACACGGCCCGTGTTCAAATGTTTGCAGATTTTTAGGACAAGGGATCTTGGAGTTTTAATTTGTTTTTATGATGTTTAAAACGTTTTTAAGCAGAAACAACTTAAAACATTGTTGTAGAACTTATTTTTAACAAGATCCCATGAATAAAAATCTAACAAACATCTCACTAAAGTTTGAAATTATGGAGATTTCAAGTTTTAATGGAAACATGAAGGAAAATTGAAGAAGATGGAAGTGGATAAAAGAGGAAAGGACAAGAAGGGTGTTGAGAAACTTCTTTTAGAAAATACCTAGGATGGTATGTGAGAATATTCCCCAAATCTCTGTCCCTTGAATGGTTCAAATGTGCAGGATTCTTGGCTGCATTTATAGAAAATGACAGTAAGCTGCACACGGTCCCGTGTCGGCTGGACACGACCCCGTGTTCAGGGGGAATCCTGACACATTTTGTCCGTATTCTGACACGAAATCAGAGGGGAATCTTTGAGTGGACACGGGGGCGTGTTGACCTGGACACGGCTCCGTGTCTAGAAGCTGTCTTATGGAGTTTGTCTATTTTTAAGGAACTTTTCTGGATCGGGCGGTTCCTTACTGGATGGGACAACCCCAAAGTGCCTAAGATACCTTAATTTCTCTAGATTAAGACAAGAACGCAAGAGGTTGTCGGTGAGGGTGATTCCTATGCTATATGTAGGTGGACAAGTCCAACCCTTTCACGGGCTCTCGTTAAAGAAGGTGTATGCCGAATCACTCAGGTCTATGTATGCATCGAACGAAGTCGATGGGGAGTCCTTCACGGCACAATCGACACAGGGACGACTATCGTTCAAGTCCTCACTAGAGTTAGAAGTATCGTTGGGAACAACGAAGTTGTTTGAATGCGATCCCAATGCTTCTTCTTGGTTATCGTCTTGAGATAAATTATTGAAATCTATCCTAAGTTCTTTTAACCAATTAAGAATTAGATCTTCCAATTGAAATAGCTCATCAAGAAGCATTTCTCCTAGAAAATCTGGTTGACAACATTCGAGGGAGAGATAAGGATTATTTTTACTTTCGCCCCTCTTAAGGATATAAGGAAACGATGGGTCTATATAGTGGGGCTTATGTGACACTCTAGGTTTTCCCGAGCAAATATCTTGTATTAGCATTATGTGTATATACGTTATTAAATGATAGTGCGTGTTATCTCGATGATTTTATGTGATCCTTGTGCTAAGTGTGATGAATATTATATATATGTATGTATATTATATATATGTATGTATGTATAAATATATATTAGAGTAGAAGTGAGCCGAGACCACGAAGCCCAACTCGAGACCACCCGGTCTCGAGTGAACAATGAACATTTGGGCCGGTTGGGCCATGCCACTCGGAACCAAAGGTGCCGGCCTTGAAACGGGTATAAAAACCCAAAACCCTCACCACACTCTCCTTTACACTCTCATTCATTTCACCCTCACAACTCTCACACTCTCTACCTCTCACTAAAACCCTAAAACCCTAGCAAACCAAGATCACCTCCTCACCCTCTCCCCTCTCTCGGATCCAACCGAAACATCAAGGCTCTCGGATTTCTAGCTAGAGATCAACACTTGGAGCTTGGTTTATCAATTTCTTGTACTCCTACTTCTAACCGGTTAGTATACATATGTTTTAGTTGTTTTGCTTGATTGGTTAAATGATGAATGAAAGATGAACCTTTGTGCTTAGAATGTTTGATGATGAAAGTGATTGTTTGATAATATGTTACGGCTAGGAGTTGATGATAAGTGCTTACCATGTTCTTAGCTAGAAATGTTACTAATAATGATGATTCATGTGTTAAAAGTGTTAATGAAAATGTGATATTGTATTTGAATGATGAATGTTGATGATGATGATTACCATCCGATTTATGATGTTAAAATAGGGCAATATTGGGTTTAATGATAGTGTCTCATGATTCTTGTTCATAAAATCTCATGATATAAGTTATAGATGTATTTTTGAATCTAGGAATGCATGAACCGATGTATATGAGTAATATGAACATATGAAGAACAAGTTTGAAGGTGATGTGAATATTCAAAATGCTTGTTTTGATCTGATTATGTTATGATTTAGACAATAAAACATGTTTGTGATTTCTCATTGGATAGTACAAAATTTCATGAAATCAAAATGCTATTGGCTAGTACATAGGACAGGTTCTAGAAGGATTCAGGTGCACGTAACAGTGGTTGCGAGTCGGAAACCCTGGTTGCGAGTCGGAAACCCTGGTTGCGACTCGAAACCAAAACGTGATTCGTCGAGATCTCCCGGTTGTGACTCGCAAGCAGCACATGATGAACCGAAACCGAGGTTGCGAGTCGAAATCCCTGGTTGCGACTCGAAACCAAAGCGTGATGAACCGAAACCGAAGTTGCGAGTCGGAACCCTTGGTTGCGACTCGAAACCGTGCATTCTCGAGTCGAAACCGCCCTTGTCTCGGCTGGGCTGCCTAAGTGTTATTGGGCCAAAAGCTTGTTGGACTATCTGCATGTATATCTGTTACTGTTTGAATGCATGCATGATTAAGTGTGTCTATACGTGTTTGCTATACGTGATTACTTGCACCCCAACTTGACCTATATCTGGTAACCATGCTAGGACGTGGTGACCAACGTGATTGACCGGGTATTTAATCTACCGAGCAACCCAAGGTGAGTTCACAACCTAAAGCATGTATTCCCGGTGGTTTGGGAAACGGAACTAAAAACAACACTATCCCCTTATGAGGGATACAACTTACTTTTCTTCCCTTGTTATTGGGAACCTTTTAGTTAATTACTGTTTATACGGATTGCAACAAACGGCACTAAACGAAACTCTATCACTTAAAGTCCCTACTACATAATACCGATTAGTCGCCGGGGCCAGGCGAACGGGTTATTAGTTGATAGCGCTATTTAGGTCTTACCAACCTCACACCATGCCAAGGTATGGGATCGGTCATGAACTAATGTACTCAGGCATCCGTCAATGATGATAGAACATTGACATCGGGGCACTCTGCGGATACGCAACGGTCACCTAGTGTTCGGTATTGGAAACACAGTTTAGTCGCTAACTTTTGGGGTAGCTCCCCATGGCATGTATAAACGGATAAATTAACTGGTGAAACAAGTTTTTGGTAATTAAAACTGGACAACTAGTGAACTCACTCAGCATTATTGTTGACACCTTACTGCATGCTTTGCAGGTAACCAGTGACTGAGGAGCTGCTGCTTGGGGATGTGTAGTGTTCGTCAAAACCCGTGTGTTGGGTTTTACTTATCTTGAACCATGAACTATCTTTTAAAACTATTTGGTTTATGCTTCCGCTGTTTTGTTTAAACTTACTATCGAACTTAAACTACGACGTTGCTAACTACTTTAGATAGCAATTACCTTACTATTAACCAATGCTTAGTATAATTGGTGGCTGGATCCTGGTCGGTCACGCCCTCAAGCGGATGTTACTCCGCAGGTGGAATTTGGGGGTGTGACAGATTGGTATCAGAGCCATTGGTTATAGTGAACTTGGTTTTAAAAAGGGGAAAAATCTTTTTGAGAAAAACCAGACTATAACCCGTGACTCGTGACGACACTACACTCCAAGTGCAAGGCTCGACTTATCTGACCTCATAGCTCGGACCCATGTTTACTTGCTTGATTTGTCTTATGCTTTCTGCTCTGCTATACGTACTAGTTTGCCTAAGTAGATAGATATGCCTTTCCTCTTCTATCTCATTCTCGCTATATTACGACATCACACTCATACTATGTTTTCTGGCTATGAAGACAATGAGTGGACGCGGACGAGGAAACGTCAACATGACTCAGGCTCAGTTCACCAACCTACTCAACACGGTGGCTGCGGCTTTCGCAGCTCACCCTGGAGGTCAGCATGCGCCTGTGCAACCACGTGTTTGTACTTTCAAGACTTTCATGGATTGTAAGCCTCTTCCTTTCAATGGCACTGAGGGTGCCATAGGTCTTCTTCACTGGATCGAGAAGGTCGAAGCTGTTTTCGCTGTCTGCGAATGTCCCCCAGCTAATTGGGTAAAGTTTGCCACTGGTACTCTTGAGGGTAGTGCGCTTTCGTGGTGGAAGGCGCAAATTCAAATGCTTGGTTTGGAGACTGCTAATGCCACTGCATGGGAAGATTTCAAGGATATGATCAAGGAAGAGTACTGTCACAGGGATGACATTCACAAACTCGAGAACAAGTACTATGCGCTCAAGATGGTTAGATCAGAGATCGAGACCTACACCAAGCAGTCCAACGACTATGCTGCACTTTGCCCAAACATGTCCCGACCTATGTATCGAAGGATCGAATTGTACATCAAAGGCTTGGTCCCAGAAATCAGAAGTCATGTGACCTCAGCCAACCTCAATACTATACAGCCCGTGGTTCGCCTTGCTCACAAACTCACCAATCAGGCTGTGGAAGAGGGCAAGCTGCCCAAGAGGATCAGTGCTACTACTGGCACTTCTAGCGATAATAAACGAAAGTGGGATGGAAGTCAGGGAAAGGATGCTAACCCCACTCAGGCCCCAGTTCAACAAAGGAAGACTGAGAACAACAAAGGTCCTCAGCAACAGGGTGGCTATCGAGGAAACCACCCTAAGTGTAACAAATGTAACCGACATCACAGTGGGCCATGTGGAAAAGGTCAATGTCAGCGATGCAACAAGATGGGGCATGAAGCCAAAGACTGCCGAAGCCAGTTCCCCGCTAGGCAGAATCAGCAACAACCACAGCAACAGCAGCAACAAGGAAACAACCGTGGATGCTTTAAGTGTGGAGCAACGGGGCACTTGCGAAAGGATTGCCCTGAACTGAATCAAAACAACAACAATCAAGGTGCTGGGAACAATAACAACAATGCTGGGAATGGTGCTAGAGGAAAAGCTTTTGTGATTGGAGCTGGGGAAGCAAGGAATGACCCCAACGTTGTGGCGGGTAAGTTCCTACTAAATGATCGTTATGTTTCCGTACTATTTGATTCCGGAGCAGATGCTAGTTATGTATCCCTACGTATTAGAAAGAAACTTAAGCTCACTCTTACGCCGCTAAGCTCTAAGCACACCGTTGAAATAGCTAATGGTAGAAACCTCGAGGCCTCACACATAATTCGTGACTGCAAATTAGAGTTGTCTGGTCAGACCTTCTGTATCGATCTCTTCCCCATCATTCTTGGAAGCTTCGACGTCATCATTGGTATGGATTGGTTATCCAAACATCGAGCTGAAATCCTCTGCCAAGAGAAAGCTATTCGTATTCCCCGTCCCCCTGGCAAACCTCTTATAGTTCAAGGCGACAAGAGCGGAGAAGTCACGGGCATCATTTCATTCTTGAAGGCCCAGAAATGTCTACGAAAAGGGCACACCGCTATCTTAGCACTCGTTGCCGACACACAGAAAATGGAAAACAGGATTGAAGATTTTCCAGTTGTACGTGACTATCCCGAGGTATTCCCGGAAGAACTACCTGGACTCCCTCCTCACCGTCAGGTCGAATTTCAAATCGAGCTACCTCCCGGAGCCACGCCTATAGCTCGTGCACCTTATCGATTAGCCCCCGCGGAGCTCAAGGAGCTTTCTACTCAACTACAAGAACTTTTGGACAAAGGTTTTATCCGTCCTAGTTCATCACCCTGGGGAGCCCCAGTGCTCTTCGTCAAAAAGAAAGATGGCTCATACCGAATGTGCATTGACTACCGCGAACTTAACAAGGTTACCATCAAGAACCGTTATCCACTTCCCCGTATCGACGACTTGTTCGACCAGCTGCAAGGGTCGAGCTGTTATTCCAAGATCGATCTGCGATCGGGTTATCACCAGCTGAGAGTCCGCGATGAGGACATCTCTAAGACTGCTTTCAGAACCCGCTATGGTCACTACGAATTCCTTGTTATGCCTTTCGGAATGACCAACGCACCTGCGATCTTCATGGATCTCATGAACCGAGTATGCAAACCCTACCTCGACAAGTTCGTAATTGTGTTTATTGACGACATTTTAATCTACTCGAAGAGCCAAGAGGAGCATGAACGACACCTGCGTCTTATTCTCGAACTCCTTCGCAATGAGCAACTGTACGCCAAATTCTCGAAATGTGATTTCTGGCTTAGAGAAGTCCATTTCCTTGGGCACATCGTCAATCAGGAAGGGATTCATGTCGACCCCGCTAAGATTGAGTCCATTAAGAATTGGCCTGTACCTAAGACTCCGACCGAAGTTCGCCAATTCTTGGGATTGGCAGGATACTATCGAAGATTTATCAAGGGATTCTCTAAGATCGCTCAACCACTTACGACCTTCACTCAGAAGGGTGTTGCTTACAAGTGGAGCGATGCTCAGGAATCTGCCTTCCAGGAACTAAAGAAAAATCTTTGTAGTGCTCCTATTCTTTCCTTACCTGAAGGTACCGACGACTTTGTTGTTTACTGCGATGCTTCTATTCAAGGGCTTGGATGCGTGTTAATGCAACGCGAGAAGGTTATTGCTTACGCTTCACGACAACTCAAGATCCACGAACGGAACTACACGACGCATGATTTAGAATTTGGAGCTGTGGTCTTCGCGCTCAAGCTTTGGAGACACTACTTGTACGGCACCAAGTGCACGATTTACACTGATCACAAGAGTCTCCAGCACATAATGGAACAAAAGGAGTTGAATATGCGGCAACGCCGATGGGTCGAACTCCTAAATGACTACGAGTGTGCAATTAAATATCATCCAGGCAAGGCTAATGTGGTAGCCGATGCCCTCAGTAGAAAGGAGACCAAACCCAAGCGTGTTCGTGCCTTACAGCTCACTATCCACTCGAACCTCCCTAATCAAATACGGAATGCTCAGGTTGAAGCATTGAAAGCCGAGAACATCAGGGCTGAGTCCCTACGAGGATCGAGACAACGATTGGAACAAAAAGAAGACGATGCTTACTACGTAGCCGGACGCATATGGGTTCCGCTTTATGGAAATTTACGTGACCTTGTGATGGATGAAGCTCATAAGTCCCGTTACTCAGTACATCCGGGTTCGGATAAGATGTACCACGACTTGAGAACTACCTATTGGTGGCCTGGTATGAAAGCCCACATAGCAACCTATGTCAGAAAATGTTTAACTTGTGCAAGAGTCAAGGCTGAGTATCAGAAACCATCAGGCCTACTCCAACAGCCAGAGATCCCGCAATGGAAATGGGAGCAGATTTCCATGGATTTTGTTACTGGCCTGCCTAGGTCTCAACGCGGAAATGACACCATTTGGGTAATAGTGGATCGCTTAACTAAGTCTGCACACTTTTTGGCTATCAAAGAAACAGACAAGTTCTCTACCCTAGCAGAGGTATACTTAAAAGAAGTGGTTTCGAAGCACGGAGTGCCTACCTCTATTATTTCTGATCGAGATGCACGTTTTACTTCTGAATTGTGGCAAGCTATGCACAAATCTTTTGGCTCGCGTTTAGACATGAGCACCGCTTATCATCCGCAAACGGATGGGCAGTCTGAACGCACCATCCAAACCCTCGAAGACATGCTTAGGGCATGTGTGATTGATTTTGGCAAGAATTGGGAGAAGCACCTACCGTTAGTGGAATTCTCCTACAACAACAGCTACCACACCAGCATTCAGGCGGCACCCTTTGAGGCATTGTACGGTCGTAAATGTCGATCACCTCTCTGCTGGGCGGAGGTTGGTGACAGTCAGATCACAGGCCCGGAACATGTAGTTGACACCACAGAAAAGATTGCCCAGATTAGGCAACGCATGGCGGCAGCTCGTGACCGTCAAAAGCACTACGCTGATAAGGATAGGAAACCGCTAGAGTTCCAGGTTGGTGAACGGGCTCTACTTAAGGTCTCACCCTGGAAGGGTGTGGTTCGTTTTGGAAAACGGGGCAAGCTTAATCCAAGATATGTCGGACCCTTTGAAGTAACCGAAAAGATCGGTACGGCCGCTTATAGATTGAATCTGCCTGAAGAACTGAGTGCTGTGCACAACGTCTTCCACGTGTCTAATCTGAAGAAGTGTCTATCAGATGAAACACTCATCATTCCTTTCAAGGAACTCACTATTGACGAACGGCTACACTTTACTGAGGAACCGGTTGAGATCACGGATCGTGAGATCAAAACCCTCAAACGTAGCCAGATACCTCTCGTGCGAGTTCGTTGGAACTCACGCCGTGGCCCAGAATTTACCTGGGAGCGGGAAGACCAGATGAAGCGCAAATATCCCCAGTTGTTCCCTAATGAAACTCCCAGCACTGAAGCTACAACCGAATTTCGGGACGAAATTCCAAATTAACGGGGGGATGATGTGACACCCCGTTGAAACGTTCTCACTTACACTAGCTTGACAGTGACTGCCTTAACTTTCGGGACGAAAGTTCCTAAAACTTGGGGATAATGTGACACTCTAGGTTTTCCCGAGCAAATATCTTGTATTAGCATTATGTGTATATACGTTATTAAATGATAGTGCGTGTTATCTCGATGATTTTATGTGATCCTTGTGCTAAGTGTGATGAATATTATATATATGTATGTATATTATATATATGTATGTATGTATAAATATATATTAGAGTAGAAGTGAGCCGAGACCACGAAGCCCAACTCGAGACCACCCGGTCTCGAGTGAACAATGAACATTTGGGCCGGTTGGGCCATGCCACTCGGAACCAAAGGTGCCGGCCTTGAAACGGGTATAAAAACCCAAAACCCTCACCACACTCTCCTTTACACTCTCATTCATTTCACCCTCACAACTCTCACACTCTCTACCTCTCACTAAAACCCTAAAACCCTAGCAAACCAAGATCACCTCCTCACCCTCTCCCCTCTCTCGGATCCAACCGAAACATCAAGGCTCTCGGATTTCTAGCTAGAGATCAACACTTGGAGCTTGGTTTATCAATTTCTTGTACTCCTACTTCTAACCGGTTAGTATACATATGTTTTAGTTGTTTTGCTTGATTGGTTAAATGATGAATGAAAGATGAACCTTTGTGCTTAGAATGTTTGATGATGAAAGTGATTGTTTGATAATATGTTACGGCTAGGAGTTGATGATAAGTGCTTACCATGTTCTTAGCTAGAAATGTTACTAATAATGATGATTCATGTGTTAAAAGTGTTAATGAAAATGTGATATTGTATTTGAATGATGAATGTTGATGATGATGATTACCATCCGATTTATGATGTTAAAATAGGGCAATATTGGGTTTAATGATAGTGTCTCATGATTCTTGTTCATAAAATCTCATGATATAAGTTATAGATGTATTTTTGAATCTAGGAATGCATGAACCGATGTATATGAGTAATATGAACATATGAAGAACAAGTTTGAAGGTGATGTGAATATTCAAAATGCTTGTTTTGATCTGATTATGTTATGATTTAGACAATAAAACATGTTTGTGATTTCTCATTGGATAGTACAAAATTTCATGAAATCAAAATGCTATTGGCTAGTACATAGGACAGGTTCTAGAAGGATTCAGGTGCACGTAACAGTGGTTGCGAGTCGGAAACCCTGGTTGCGAGTCGGAAACCCTGGTTGCGACTCGAGACCAAAACGTGATTCGTCGAGATCTCCCGGTTGCGACTCGCAAGCAGCACATGATGAACCGAAACCGAGGTTGCGAGTCGAAATCCCTGGTTGCGACTCGAAACCAAAGCGTGATGAACCGAAACCGAAGTTGCGAGTCGGAACCCTTGGTTGCGACTCGAAACCGTGCATTCTCGAGTCGAAACCGCCCTTGTCTCGGCTGGGCTGCCTAAGTGTTATTGGGCCAAAAGCTTGTTGGACTATCTGCATGTATATCTGTTACTGTTTGAATGCATGCATGATTAAGTGTGTCTATACGTGTTTGCTATACGTGATTACTTGCACCCCAACTTGACCTATATCTGGTAACCATGCTAGGACGTGGTGACCAACGTGATTGACCGGGTATTTAATCTACCGAGCAACCCAAGGTGAGTTCACAACCTAAAGCATGTATTCCCGGTGGTTTGGGAAACAGAACTAAAAACAACACTATCCCCTTATGAGGGATACAACTTACTTTTCTTCCCTTGTTATTGGGAACCTTTTAGTTAATTACTGTTTATACGGATTGCAACAAACGGCACTAAACGAAACTCTATCACTTAAAGTCCCTACTACATAATACCGATTAGTCGCCGGGGCCAGGCGAACGGGTTATTAGTTGATAGCGCTATTTAGGTCTTACCAACCTCACACCGTGCCAAGGTATGGGATCGGTCGTGAACTAATGTACTCAGGCATCCGTCAATGATGATAGAACATTGACATCGGGGCACTCTGCGGATACGCAACGGTCACCTAGTGTTCGGTATTGGAAACACAGTTTAGTCGCTAACTTTTGGGGTAGCTCCCCATGGCATGTATAAACGGATAAATTAACTGGTGAAACAAGTTTTTGGTAATTAAAACTGGACAACTAGTGAACTCACTCAGCATTATTGTTGACACCTTACTGCATGCTTTGCAGGTAACCAGTGACTGAGGAGCTGCTGCTTGGGGATGTGTAGTGTTCGTCAAAACCCGTGTGTTGGGTTTTACTTATCTTGAACCATGAACTATCTTTTAAAACTATTTGGTTTATGCTTCCGCTGTTTTGTTTAAACTTACTATCGAACTTAAACTACGACGTTGCTAACTACTTTAGATAGCAATTACCTTACTATTAACCAATGCTTAGTATAATTGGTGGCTGGATCCTGGTCGGTCACGCCCTCAAGCGGATGTTACTCCGCAGGTGGAATTTGGGGGTGTGACAGCTTATAATTTAGAAAATAGCATTCTAATTCCTTATGGGAACCACCACATATTTGACACCACGCACCTTAAGAGTGCCGAAAGTAAAAAAGATCAGTATCACTCATGTTTGTGTCAGAAATTACCAACCGTCGGGATCTCACGGTTCTGTTTTCAGTAACTGAATCTTGGGCATGGGGCGTGTTGAGTGGGTACGGCCCCGTGTTCAGCTTACTGTCTGACTTAAAACAGGATTGCCAGTTCCAATGATTGGGCACGGGGCGTGTTCAGCGGGCACGGCCCGTGCTGAGTTCTGCAGAAGCTGAAAAACTAAGAAAAATCTAAAAAAATATAGAAAAATAAGAAAAAATGATTAGGCCGTTGATTACTAACTTTCTTAAAATCCTTGTGTCCCCGGCAACGGCGCCAAAAACTTGATGTGCGTGAGTGTTATTAGTTTTTAATGTATATGTTAAGCCCTTTTTAACACTTTTTAGCCAAGTTTTAAATTTATAAAACACGATATTTACTAACACTAAACACACATATGGGCAAGTGCACCCATCGTGAGCGTAGTATGGTGTTGGCAAGATACCGAGGTCGTCCAAGGACACAAGGGCTTTTAGTACCGGTTTATCCTCAACGTCTAATCAAATCAAAAGTTTAGAAAAAAAAAAGGTTTTAAACTAAGAAAAATAAAAACTAACTAAAATGCTGAAAATAAAAATAAAAATAAAAACAGATAGACAAGATGAATCACTTGGCTCCGACTCGTGTTTAGTGTAACCTTTGATTATTTCCGCAATTTTGCACTATTTAAGATATTATCCTAGTTATTGTAGTAGGCCCCTCTTTTGGAGGTGACGTTACCCTCAACCCAGTAGTTTGAGTCAGCAAGGATACAATCCTAAAGGGTCAGATTATTGAAAGATAATTAATTAAGTTATTAATGCATAATGTGGTAGGCCCCTCTTTTGAAGGCGACGTTACCCTCGGCTAAGTAGTCTGAGTCAGCAAAGATACAGTCCTAAGTAGCCGGGTTAAAGTTTTAATAGTAGTTTAACTTATGAGGGGATCAAAGAGTTTGGACCCCCGCCATCCAATACCGTTAAGTATTAAAGGAGGTCCTACTAAATTTTACCCAGGTCCTTTGCAGGATCTATACACTGAACAATGGCAAGACTCTTACCAAACCATTCCCTTAACCCCCGACCAGGTAGCCAACATACCTCCATATAGACCGTGGAGATATGAATGGTGAAAATCTTTTATTTTATATAGACAGTAAAATAATGCCAAGACACCACGGACAAACGATAAGGAAGAATCACCTTCAACATAAGAAACTAGTTATTAAAGTCATTAATACATAACCAATTAAAAAGTGCGAAAAGATTAAAAATAAAAAGTATTACACTAGACACTTTGTCTTCACCAAGTGATGTAAGAGACTTAGGCAAACATGGCCTTGATTGTCAAGAACTCTTACGATCAATCTTGGATCCCGAGATGACTCACACACTCTATGATGGACAATGGATGATGGTGGTGGATGATGGTGTTATGGTGGTGGTGGGTGGTGGGTGAAGTGTGAGAGAGGTGGTGTGCCAAGGGATGGTTTGAGCTTGAGCCAAGCACTCCTATTTATAGGCTGAACAGAAGCTCGGGCACGGCCCCGTGTCAAGTGGGCACGGCCCCGTGTCCATCCTCTTCTCTGTCTTCATTAATTGCTTTTGTCTGCATTAGTTGACCACGGTCCCGTGTCCGCTGGGCACGACCCCGTGTGCAGAAGCATATCTGTACTATCAAGATTTGCCTGGATTCTGCGAATCTTATAGTTGACCACGGCCCCGTGTCTGCTGAGCATGGCCCCGTGGTGGGCGATGGAAGCTTCTAC
This sequence comes from Helianthus tuberosus, assembly GCA_030545235.1. Classification (NCBI taxonomy): domain Eukaryota; kingdom Viridiplantae; phylum Streptophyta; class Magnoliopsida; order Asterales; family Asteraceae; genus Helianthus; species Helianthus tuberosus. The sequence continues at coordinate 141,313,102 of CM060359.1, read as the reverse complement.
AACTTTGTCTTTTATGCTGACACTTGGGCACGCCCCCCGTGTTCACTGAGCACGGGGCGTGTTCAGCCTTCTGTTTTCTTGTTCTGCTTGGGAATATGCTTTCGGGGAGGTCGGGCATGCCACGTTTGTTCCTTTTCTTGTATTTATGTTAGATTTAGATGCCTTTTTGCTTCTTTTGTTAATTTGAGCTCATTTAATCCTAAAAATACAAAAGGAAGACAAAACACACTTTTTCCAACATTAGTACTAAAAAAGGGTTAGTTTTATGCCACAATTGATGTAATTTATATGTTGCATTTTGCACACATCAGGCTCGATCATTCCTATTATAAGGGTGTGTTCGCCCCCTGCTTCCTGCTGGAAGCTAATCAAAGACAAAACCTGCGTTCTTTTTCCAAGAAGACATCCTTTGATCTGATTCCGAAGCCGAACTGCAAGCTTTCTTTCCCCTTAGGAAAGCTCGGGCGCGTTCCATCAGTACTTCCATCATTTTAGGGAGATTTTCATGCAGCTTTTCCACCAATTGATTGTTTCGGCCCCATGGTAAAAGCCAGATACCCTCAACTGGTCTACTACCCCACTAATTTACATGCTTTCCCGATTAAATCGGTCGATAAAGCTATTAAGGGATTCACCATCTCGTCGCCTAATGTTGTGCACTTTAGTTATTTCTTTTGAATAGTGCCTCAGTTGACTAAAATTCTAAAGAAATAACCTTCGGAGTTCCTCGAAATCTTTAATGTCTCCTTCGTTAAGTGCATCAAACCACACCCGGGTCGCTCCGGTTAAGGTTTGAGCAAACATAAAACACCAAGCCGACATTAACCATTGCACAACTTGTGCGGCACCATCAATGTCAAACATATGGTCATCTGGATCTGTGGTGTCGTAGGGCTGGCATATCGTGTATACCCGTACACGATAAGACACGACACGATAAGACACAATAAGACACGATACACGAAATCCCGTACACGAACACGACACGATAACTTATCGTGTCCTTTTTTTCAAACACGAACACGACACGATTACAGGAAAATTACCTGTTAATACCTGTTAACACGACTGTTCGACTGTTATACACGAAAATTACCTATTAATACCTGTTAACACGAACAAAAACACGAACACGACATACTATCTGAGAGTTATAGAGGGAGTTTAGGGTTTTATTTATTTTTTTAATTGAATGAGGAATGAAAATAGAAAGGAATTAAGGAACCCACACGCACATGGCTGATGAGTTTTATTTAATTTCTTATCGTGTACTAACGGGTATTAATAGGTAAACTGGTATTTAACCTGTTTATACACGAAAATTAACAGGTAATCTCGTGTCTACCTGTTTGGTACACGATACCTGTTAAGGCAATACACGATACCTGTTAACTTCGTGTAGGTTCGTGTCGTGTATTCGTGTAAAATTGCCAGCCCTATGGTGTCGTCATATTTTTTGACCATTGACGGCATATTTGACTTCGGTGGGAGCTTTGCATGGATGATTCGTGCACTGAATTTCGACTTTACAGTCATTGACACCGGATGGTAAGGCTTTGTAAGTTCCGAATCATTAACAATAACCGGACGAGGATCCGTATGTGTTATGACTGCCGAAGATGGTCCTGTGGATCCCTTCACATAATAATTGTTATAAATTCCTTCTTTCGAAGTAACAATTATGGAGAAAGTAGAAATGGCGAAAATCATAGGACCCGTAGTCCTTACCGTTGAATCTTTTGCGAACAACCTGGTTCGTAAACCGAGGATATGTTAGTCGCGAGCTTGCTGAGCTTTCAACTGTCTAAGGAGACTAGCATTTTTTGTGAGAAAATCTTCGTCGAACACCGATGCAGGTGGAGTTGGCATCATTATAAATGGCAATGATGTTCTTGGTCCAGAGCTTAAAGGAGCTGTAACCATTATCGTAGTGTTCGAATGAGCTGTAGCTTGTGAGCTAATAGTGGATCCCAGATTTACAGAACCTGGAGCCGCCATAGATCAATGATTTTGTTCAAGAAGTTCAACTGGTGAAAGACTATGAACGTTAAATCGGATGGCGCCAATTGAAGATCCAAAAAATAGCCGTATACTGATAGGCCACAATTAGACCTTGAAAGAGCTCGAAGATCTGAACCTACACACTGAACAAACCGTTAGGTTCGTCGCAGAGGTGGGAGGGCCACTCTGCGACCACCCTCCGGCATGAGGCTAAGTATTTGAAAGAGAGAGAAAGTAGAGAGAGAAAATAGGGACACATGTTCAGAAAATCGTACTTGTGGTGTACTTGGTGGATGTATTATACTAATTGACTTTGATGACGTCTTTCGGTGGGACTGTAACGCCCTGCGTTTTCATACATTCCATATTTAGAAACCATTGCTTGAAACTCTATTTATGAAAGTCTTGTGTTCTTGTAATCGTTCTTTCATTGTAATTGTTGTAAAATCCGAGACTTGGATCATAAACAAAACTCATATTTCGTTAAATTTGTGTTATACATACTTCATACATATTCATACGTTTGATTTTGTGAAACAATTGATTCATATTTGTAATTCTAGGAAACTATGTGTTAAACTTGCAAAGGCGTGAAACTTATGCATAATACGTCTTTTGAACGAATACGATAATTAAATACGACACTTTGAAATTGGAGTGGTGATGATGCTTAGATACACACTTAGACGTCTTAAGTTTTATTATGTTGTATCAATTTCTACTTGTTTGTTGTATTCTTGTATCGAACGTATTGTATATCAAGTTGTTGTATTTGATTTTAACCTTTCTAATTGACTTTTAGAAATGAAATGAAATCCATTATTTAATTATTGTCACAAATAGTGTTATGAAGTCTCTTGCAATCTCGTTTTCGTCTCACTCCGATGTTTTCGCCATCGGTTGGGGTGTGACAGATTGGTATCAGAGCCATAACTATAGGGAATTAGGAAAATTGCCATCCTTTTGACCTAGTCTATAGTTAAATACCAAAATCGATCATACTTGTTTCACATGCTACTTTTATGAAATATTTTTACATGTTATTCTTGAAATGTCTCTTATGTGTTAGTTTCTTGAAATGCTTTATGTGCTCCTACTTGTTATTATAATTTCGAACATACGTCTTTTACTCGTTTATACTAAACTCGAAATCACTCGTATCATACCAACGAGACGACTTCACCAAAATCGGCGTGAAACCCACAATTTGGTGAAAGACTCTCAATCCACCTATTCATTTTACACGAAGTTCGCCACCAAGTTAGGAGTGAGATCCTCACCTTGATGGAGAATTTCCGCTTTCAAATTCTAGTGGACCCTCTTCAAAGTGTTGAAATTAAATTTTGACCCGACGAGTACCAACCACACTTAAGGTACGAAATCGCCAAGTTAGGGGTGAAACCCGCATCTTGTCAACGAGTCCCACTCCTTGATTTTTTTCATAAATCCCGCCAAGTCTCGAAATGTCGATTGATTTGGGACGTGTAGTAACCGGAAGGGTAAATACCATTAACTGACTTGTCGGTGAGAGTATTCCAACTATTAGGCCAAAGCATGCTCCTCAAATTCGAAAGACTTTTCGACCACTTTGGTTAGTCAAAGTTCCGTCTTGGAACCATCCAAATTTTAATCAAACATGTGTTTCTATTATTTATCTTATACAATGCAATCTTTCAAATTGAAATTTATTTCCGATATTTTTCTCTTACACACACAACATACTAAATCTTTTTCATACATCTATACATATGCATGATTTCAAAACGTCACTCAATTTTTACATTCCTTGTAACACCAAAATGGAGACATATCATCGAGATATGAGTGATTTCCTTACCTTGACGATTAGCTCCACTCCTTCTTTTCTTAAAACAACCTCACCGACGAGTTAGGGGTGATTCCCTTACCTAGGTGATCGTTACCAAAATTTTCTTTCAAAAGATACTTCATCATACAACGCGATCATGTTTTACACCTAAATCGTTTATCATTCATCAAAATCCCTACTTATATCAATTTCAAAATGCATTATTTTATCAAACGTAGTTCTTACCTTACAATCTTTTTTTTTTTTCACTTAACTCATATACATGAGATTCTTAATCATGTCTTAAGACGTTTTATTACCTGAATTTCAAAACTTTACGAAATGCTACTTATCAATTTAATCGGTCCAATGAATCTCTTGCCCATGAACTTCATATTCGACTTAATCACTAAAACACGCTCACATTATATCATCATACCAAAGGCTTTCATTCTCAATCGGAATTCCAAACAACTTTCTCATATACTTATAAAATCTTATAGATGTTATACGATCGTTTTACCAAGGACTCTTTTCAACATCGACGAATCATTTGTTAAAACTCTTTTCAATGATCACTAAGTCCATTTTGCTAAATTTCTTTTTTAAGGATCAATGTTTTCACAAGAACCTCCAAAATTCAACATTTCTTGTTTTGATGCAAATGAAACGAACCCATTATTTTCGGAAACCTTTTCCTACACCGCTCAATTCGTCATTCAAATTTCAAAACACGTGGGCAAGAAAATTTCATGGGGACCGACAATCTCCAACTTACGTAAACCTTTTTAAAACAAAAGTAGCATTTCCATTCATTGCAAAATACGTTATGCATAACCAATGAGTACTTTATGTTCTCTTACAATTACAAACTATATTCTATCTTCCAAATCAAACTCAATCTACTTTTGATTCGATAGACTCGACGTTTCGCTTAAACAACTATACATGCATATCATCGTACACGTTTTAGTCGCTATCTCGCGACAATTTCATTTATATTGTTCGTATTTACATACTCAACCTTTTGAACGCTTTTATACGCTTAAATCCGTTGTGTTCCAACATATGCTATATACGTAATCCTTATTATTCGTACCTACACTCATACTCATACTCATAACGATACATTTTATGATTTTACTTATACTCATACTACTATGTGTTTTATGTTTATACTCATACTTACGTGTATATGCATACTTAAACTTATACTTATGCTCATACTTTCATTCGTACTCATGATTTATACATTTGTACCCGTACGCGAGCGTAATCCAAGGGATTCGCTTACGTGGGTCCCACACATACTTAGGCATGGACTTGCTTATATACTATATTCTTATACATACACATTCTTATTTTTTAAATTATGTATACCCTGATTCATACACAACTAGTACAAGCTATGCGGATCATGCGACAATCAAAATAATTGCGGGTGCACACGGGATTATAGTGATAAGCGCATGAGAACCATAGAGTGTACTACTGTGTGTGGTAAGACACAGAACGTAACATGACACCGAATAACGAGACAGATGTAACATGGTCAAAACATGGTGGATACGCAGCTGGTAGTTCCTATATATAAGTATTTTCATCATGTTACCGAACTCTCGTAAGACGTGCCATGAGAAATTCAGTGTTTTGCTGACCTTTTAGACCTAATTCAAACTTTAAACAATTCACAAATGCATTATATCCGTTATCCACGATGAGACCTCATTCTTAACACATCACCTTCATCTATCCAATACTTATGCCATTCTTATACTTGCATTCATTAAGAGTAAATCGTTCACTTCCATACTCTTATTATTCTCCATTATTCTTTTCTTTCATACGAACCTCGTCTGTTTAAACGTTCGAATCCTAACTTATCTCCTTACCTTAAAACTACCTTCCTATTCTTGTACTAACATACTTAGTAGACCGTTGTCACTTTATTTTAAAGTTCCAAACCTTTTCGTCCCTCTCAATAAGAAATTTTTTACGAGTGTGCAATTTTATACTATCCTTAGAACTTCCTATGTAAACTACCCCGCTTTCCATCAAAATACAAACCGTTTTATATACAAAATTTTCCTTCCTAATACAACACCTTTTTAATACGTCTCAAATTTCGTATTCAAAACTTTCTTAAAATCGTTTTACCTATACACGTTTCACTCATGCTTATGCCTCAAAACCATTTTAGCCAAACAAATTCTCTTATAAATCTATTTTGCTGTTCTTCAAAATTTCGTATTTTTTACGTTTCAAAATTTTCAAGTCTCAATTTTAAATAATCACCTTTGTGCTAAAACTCTTTCAAACCTTCTTCTTGAACAATTTTCGGGATGAAATTTCCTAAAGGATGGGATACTGTAACGCCCTGCGTTTTCATACTTTCCATATTTAGAATCCATTGCTTGAAACTCTATTTTTGAAAGTCTTGTGTTCTTGTAATCGTTCTTTCGTTGTAATCATTGTAAAATCCGAGACTTGGATCATAAACAAAACACGTATTTCGTTAAATTTGTGTTATACATACTTCATACATATTCATACGTTTGATTTGTGAAACAACTGATTCATATTCGTAATTCTTAGAAACTATGTGTTAAACTCACAAATGCGTGAAACTTATGCATAATACTTCTTTTGAACGAATACGATACTTAAATACGACACTTTGAAATTGGAGTAGTGATGATGCTTAGATAGACACTTAGACGTCTTAAGTTTTATTATGTTGTATCAATTTGTACTTGTTTGTTGTATTCTTGTATCGAACGTATTGTATACCAAGTTGTTGTATTTGATTTTAACCTTTGTAATTGACTTTTAGAAATGAAATGAAATCCATTATTTAATTATTGTCACAAATAGTGTTATGAAGTCTCTTGCAATCTCGTTTTCGTCTCACTCCGATGTTTTCGCCATCGGTTGGGGTGTGACAGGGACGCACTGTTGGACGTGTGTCCCTTAATCGTGGCTAGAAGAACGGACCTTTAATACGTGCGTTCCTTTTGTTGCGGTTCGGCCTCTTGAGGGAGGTCCGGACTCGGTTATGCATCTACAAGGAGGGTTTAGAGAGATAGGGGGTGAGATTTTCTAGGCTTGATAAAAAGATGTGATGTTTGTGTGTTAGAAAGAGATCCTAAGACCATGTGTAGTGGTGAACTAACATAATGCCCCCACCATGGGGCATTATCCGACACGTGGCATCCTAGTCAGCGTTGGGGCATTATAGCAAAAGTGGCGTAGTGGGGCATTATGCCAATAACCCCCATTCAATCATTTCACAATTATTTTTTTTAACTTAAATACTTCATTAAATTAAAAATAAAAATACAATACTAGAAAAAAAAATATCCGATTAAATTAAAAAAAAAACAAAAAAAAAAACACTAGTTTTCGTCTTCGCTTTCTTCACCCTCGCCAACTTCGTCTTCCTCGTCCTCCGTTTCTTCCTCTCCCTCGGGTGGTACATACCGAACCGACCGTGCGTGGTGTACCAAATCAACCATTAACTGGGAATGGTACGGTTCGTAACGCAACTCTCGCGCATTATTCACTCTTTCTTCCATTGTCGCCTGTGGATGCTCCTCTTCAACGGCTTCTGGCACATAATTCTGGCATATCGCCTTTCCTTCGTCTTCCAAAATCATGTTGTGCATGATTATACAAGCGTACATAGCATCTCTCATTTTTTGCTTGCTCCATGCACGACAAGGATTTCTCAAATATTGCCAGCGTTGTTTAAGAACCCCAAAGCATCTCTCAATGTCTTTTCATGAAGACTCTTGAAGCTTTTTAAAGTATGCTCTTTTATTATCAACAGGATCACTAAACGTCTTCACGAAAATCGAATACCTAGGATAAATTCCGTCGCTCAAATAATATCCATGAGGGTAGTAGTTTCCATTTGCGTAAAACGACGCTTTTGGAGCTTTGCCAGAAATCCACTCCTCTAACAACGGAGATTGTTCAAAAACATTGATATCATTGCATGACCCGACAACGCCAAAGTAAGCCGACCAAACCCAAAGGTCCTGTGAAGCAACCGCCTGAAGAATAATAGTGGGTCCTTTTTGGTCACCACGTGTGTGTTGGCCTCGCCATGCAGTCTGGCAGTTATCCCAACGCCAATGCATGCAATCTATGCTCCCGATCATACCAGGCAAACCATGCTCAGCATTATGTACCTCGTAGATCTTTTGAAGGTCGTCCCATGTGGGCGTTCTAAGATAACGCGCACCGTACACATCAATTATACCTTTATAAAAAAATATAGACAAACATAAGCTTCAAAAAAATAATAATTGTAAACATACTCGTCGTTTTCTAAAAAAATAAAATAAAAGTAAAGTATAAGAATTGTACCGCGACAAAAATGCTCCAAGCTGTCTCGTGTTGTTTTCTCCGCCATTTTTAGATACTCGTCGTTGATGTCGGTAGTGTTACCATAACCAAGGATTCGTAACGCCGACGTACACTTTTGGATACCGGTAAATCCAAGTGCCCCTCTCGCATCCGGTTTTTGTTTAAAATAAACATAGTTGGCTTCCAAGTCGTCGACTATGCGTAGAAACAACCGCTTACTCATTCGGAAACGACGCCTAAAAAATTCGTTCGAAAATGTCGGCGCCTCATCAAAATAATCTTTCATCAAACGATCGTGTGCCGCGCGTTGGTCTCGTTCAATATAACCTCTTTTATTTTTTTCTGCTTGGGGGCGACGACAATGCTTGACATATCTCACCGCTAGTTGACAAGCACTCGTAACCGCCTCTTGCTCAAGCTCCTCATCGGTCGAACCATCGCCATCCGCAAAATACTCGTTGTAGTAAAAATTTACCATGGATGAAGAACTAGGAGAATCCATCAAGTTTTTTAAAAAATGGTTGGGTTTTTTAGAGAGGTTTTGAGATTGTTTTTGTTGAAAATGAATGAGTTTTGGTTAGGGCTGTTCACGAGCCGAGCCGAACCGAGCAGACCTTTGCTCGTGCTTGGCTCGTTTACAAACCGAACCGAGCTGAGCGGCTCATTTAAAACCGAGCCTCAAATCAAACGAGCATTTTTCGAGCAGTAAATATTTCGAGCGAGCGTCGAGCGAAGTTCGAGCGATTTGGACAACCGTGTCACCCCATTTAAATTTGCTGAGATAGATAGTGACAATGTTTGGTCTCAAGTTTTTATGTCTTTAAAAACATACCCATTTCGTGACATATTATTTTTCTTATGAATTACAATGTTGTGGCCGACGAGGCGATGATCGTATTACACGAACAAATGCGTTGAGAGAAGGAAACGATCGACTTAGGGTAACAACATGAAACATTAAGGCGATGAGCATCTTGTCGTTTATTGGTTTAGGGTTTAACTTTTAGATTTGATATTAATTTTTTTATTGGCGTGGTTGGGCTAGTATGTATAGATATAACTGCAAATTTGTATATAGCGGACCAAAATCTAATAGAGTGGTATATATAAAACTATAAATTTAATTTATATTCAAGTATATATGTATGTGTAATGTGTGTATATATAGGTGTGTGTGTATATATATGTATAATTTATATTTGTGTATATATATGTGTATATACATGTTTATATATGTATAAAACTATAAATTTAATTTATATATAAAACTATAAATTTAATTTATATTCAAGTATATATGTATGTGTAATGTGTGTATATATAGGTGTGTGTGTATATATATGTATAATTTATATTTGTGTATATATATGTGTATATACATGTTTATATATGTATGTGTATATGTATATGTATATGTATATGTATATATATACTAATTAAAAATAATAATTCGAGCCGAACCGAGCCGAGCCGAGCGGACCTTTGCTCATGCTTGGCTCGTTTACAAACCGAACCGAGCAGAGCGTGTAGGTCCGTTTTTCCGGTGGATCGATAACGAAAACCTATCCTTGTTTATCACGAACACAGTAACGGGTGCGGAATCCCCGTGACGGTGCAAACCAAACAAAGTGTATAAAATAACACGGATTAACCAATGAAACACACTCAATTGATTAACGGGATGAGAACCGATTACAAACTGATACAAACACAGTTTTGACGGAATTTTGACAGAGTTTCTTTACAAGTATTTTCTGATCTCTCTGCACTCATCTCTGATTCACAATGAAACAGAGAGCTGTATTTATACTAAGATACAGACACATGACTTACGAAACAAAAACCTGAACTCGGCGAAACAAACAAAGTCGACGAAACACTCAGTTTCGTCGACAAACATATAATTCCTATTCTTGTTTCGTCGTTTGGTGTAGGAGCCCAATCCAAGACAATAGCCCACTTCAAGATTCGGCCCACATGTGAAGTTAAGGCCCACACATGAATCTGTTGACAAATGTTTTCACATATTCAACATAGGACAAAGCTTTGTGACATCATCATGACATCACTAAGGTGATGTCATGGTGATGTGTTTGCGGGAAAGGTTTGCGGCGCTCCGTGCTTCGCGTGTCGAACTCTGGGGCGCACGACAGAGGAATGTCGTGACGTCGGGCTGGAGCCGGACCTAACCGAGTCGACCTGAACCGAATCGAACCGAGTCGAGTCGCGTCCACATAAAGTGTACCAACAAACTCCCCCTTGGACGCTACTCGTGAGGTTCGTCTTCTGTGATGGTTCGTCTTCTGTGTCTTTCATGTCGGAGGATCTTCAAAGTCTTCACGCGTCATAAGAAGAAAGTGTATCAACAAACTCCCTTTTTCATTCAGGTAGTGTGGTAACAAACTCCCCCTTAGATTGAACTCTCCATTGAGTTATGCTCGTGAATCTTTTGATCTTCAATTCTTTAGATCCTTGTGGTGTTGATGAAGGGTCAGCGGCAACTCGATCATTTTATCCTTTGAGTGCCTCCACTTCGTGTCTTCATTCCAAAGCATGTCATCGAACATGTTCTCCTCGCCTTTAGCATCTGCACATGCAAGAAAGCTAAACGCATAATGAGAATAACCGCTTGGAATATAGTTAACATTTAAACAAACGACACATATGAGATCAAATCTCAATCAAACACCGACCGACAACATTTTGAAAGTTTAGAAAATGATCAATTTTAATCCATTAACTTTCAAAACTTGTTAACTTCGACTGTTTATGAAGGTGCAATTGTTTTCCGGCTTACGATCAGGATTTTGGGTAGGATAGACTCCAGTTCCAACATCAGTCAATCAAAAATAAACTAAAAGCAAAATCTTTTTGGATTTTATAAAGTTTATATTAAAACACACCTAAAATCTTTTTGGAATTTTCATTTTTCAAATGTAAAGACGGAAAGCAATAAATAAATATATACAAAGATACAGAAACTGAAAACAGTAAATAAATATTTACAGACATTCTTTTTGCGAGTTTCGAGGGTAAGAGAATCATATCAGTGTACGGTCACACCAAAACGCTCTTTTTGTTCAATTAGTTAACATTTAGATAAGCATCCTATAACAATTATCGGTATTGTTGTCCACATAAGCTCAACTTATCAGATGTAATCATGGCGAGGGGATACGTTAAGGTATGATTTATACTTACCGACCGGTGTTCATCCACACACGACACATTCCCGTATCAAGGTATGCACGAGAGTTCATCTTACCGGTGAGTATACCGATTATCATCTGTTTGACCGTATAAAAATGTGAGAAACTCACTTATTTTGATTGAAAACAAGCCCTATGTGATAGAATCACTTATTGATGAGGAACTTGATTTTCAGATGCATGAGGGCACAGGAGCAAGTCCGTGAACAGGTCAGTACTTTCGTACAGCAGAGAGACGAACTTGACTCCCGCAAAGAATTTGTGATATTTTATCACTTATTTAGTTTGGACATGTGATTGTTGATCACTTATTGAGGTCGAATGCAGTATGTACACGTATGTATAGTATCATGGAAGATCTTAGACTTCGTCTCCGTTATTTTACGGTTTGATACAACCATGATACCTAGATGATAAGCAGCATAAAGACCGAATATTTCAGATCTCGGCAATCTCTCAAACGAGATTTCGGTACTAAGACCATATGCCAATGAGCGGTTCCCACCTGACTTGAAGTCTGTTAGGTTTGTATCATCCTGCACATTTTAATATGATTGTGAGCCTACCGATACATCGAATATAGAGCTGCTTAACATTTTTCATTTTGCATTTCAGTTTAAAGAGGTTTCAACAGACCACTGATCTACTATCATTTTCTCTTTTTCTCGCCAGGAAACTCATTTTTGTTTTTCAATGTTTTTGAGTTTTGAAATTTTTCACTGTTTTTGAATTTTTTAAATTTGGATTTACTCCCCCTAAAATCAACAAACTAAGATAAATTTTAAAAACACAAAGGTATTTACAAAAACGATTTCCCGATGTCGGTTAACTCATGTTTTACCTCAATGCCGTTTACCAAAATTAATTTTGAATCAGAAATGATTTATCGAATTTTGGAAAAATCAGTTGGCATGTCGGTAAGCGGTGCGGACCATGACAACATTGTCTGGCCAAAGAGTGCTACAAGAGAATAACAATTTATAAAGCAGCTTAAATATCGACAAGTAAAGGAGAGATTAGAAATTTAAAACCGTATCCTGCAACTGCTTCGTGCATTGCAAGGAATCTGAGCACTCTCCCAAACTGGATATCCACCCGATGTGAATCGATAACGAAAACCTATAATTGAAGTTTGGGGTCTGGATACCAATTGTAGGTCCGTTTTTCCGGTGGATCGATAACGAAAACCTATCCTTGTTTATCACGAACACAGTAACGGGTGCGGAATCCCCGTGACGGTGCAAACCAAACAAAGTGTATAAAATAACACGGATTAACCAATGAAACACACTCAATTGATTAACGGGATGAGAACCGATTACAAACTGATACAAACACAGTTTTGACGGAATTTTGACAGAGTTTCTTTACAAGTATTTTCTGATCTCTCTGCACTCATCTCTGATTCACAATGAAACAGAGAGCTGTATTTATACTAAGATACAGACACATGACTTACGAAACAAAAACCTGAACTCGGCGAAACAAACAAAGTCGACGAAACACTCAGTTTCGTCGACAAACATATAATTCCTATTCTTGTTTCGTCGTTTGGTGTAGGAGCCCAATCCAAGACAATAGCCCACTTCAAGATTCGGCCCACATGTGAAGTTAAGGCCCACACATGAATCTGTTGACAAATGTTTTCACATATTCAACATAGGACAAAGCTTTGTGACATCATCATGACATCACTAAGGTGATGTCATGGTGATGTGTTTGCGGGAAAGGTTTGCGGCGCTCCGTGCTTCGCGTGTCGAACTCTGGGGCGCACGACAGAGGAATGTCGTGACGTCGGGCTGGAGCCGGACCTAACCGAGTCGACCTGAACCGAATCGAACCGAGTCGAGTCGCGTCCACATAAAGTGTACCAACAAACTCCCCCTTGGACGCTACTCGTGAGGTTCGTCTTCTGTGATGGTTCGTCTTCTGTGTCTTTCATGTCGGAGGATCTTCAAAGTCTTCACGCGTCATAAGAAGAAAGTGTATCAACAAACTCCCTTTTTCATTCAGGTAGTGTGGTAACAAACTCCCCCTTAGATTGAACTCTCCATTGAGTTATGCTCGTGAATCTTTTGATCTTCAATTCTTTAGATCCTTGTGGTGTTGATGAAGGGTCAGCGGCAACTCGATCATTTTATCCTTTGAGTGCCTCCACTTCGTGTCTTCATTCCAAAGCATGTCATCGAACATGTTCTCCTCGCCTTTAGCATCTGCACATGCAAGAAAGCTAAACGCATAATGAGAATAACCGCTTGGAATATAGTTAACATTTAAACAAACGACACATATGAGATCAAATCTCAATCAAACACCGACCGACAACATTTTGAAAGTTTAGAAAATGATCAATTTTAATCCATTAACTTTCAAAACTTGTTAACTTCGACTGTTTATGAAGGTGCAATTGTTTTCCGGCTTACGATCAGGATTTTGGGTAGGATAGACTCCAGTTCCAACATCAGTCAATCAAAAATAAACTAAAAGCAAAATCTTTTTGGATTTTATAAAGTTTATATTAAAACACACCTAAAATCTTTTTGGAATTTTCATTTTTCAAATGTAAAGACGGAAAGCAATAAATAAATATATACAAAGATACAGAAACTGAAAACAGTAAATAAATATTTACAGACATTCTTTTTGCGAGTTTCGAGGGTAAGAGAATCATATCAGTGTACGGTCACACCAAAACGCTCTTTTTGTTCAATTAGTTAACATTTAGATAAGCATCCTATAACAATTATCGGTATTGTTGTCCACATAAGCTCAACTTATCAGATGTAATCATGGCGAGGGGATACGTTAAGGTATGATTTATACTTACCGACCGGTGTTCATCCACACACGACACATTCCCGTATCAAGGTATGCACGAGAGTTCATCTTACCGGTGAGTATACCGATTATCATCTGTTTGACCGTATAAAAATGTGAGAAACTCACTTATTTTGATTGAAAACAAGCCCTATGTGATAGAATCACTTATTGATGAGGAACTTGATTTTCAGATGCATGAGGGCACAGGAGCAAGTCCGTGAACAGGTCAGTACTTTCGTACAGCAGAGAGACGAACTTGACTCCCGCAAAGAATTTGTGATATTTTATCACTTATTTAGTTTGGACATGTGATTGTTGATCACTTATTGAGGTCGAATGCAGTATGTACACGTATGTATAGTATCATGGAAGATCTTAGACTTCGTCTCCGTTATTTTACGGTTTGATACAACCATGATACCTAGATGATAAGCAGCATAAAGACCGAATATTTCAGATCCCGGCAATCTCTCAAACGAGATTTCGGTACTAAGACCATATGCCAATGAGCGGTTCCCACCTGACTTGAAGTCTGTTAGGTTTGTATCATCCTGCACATTTTAATATGATTGTGAGCCTACCGATACATCGAATATAGAGCTGCTTAACATTTTTCATTTTGCATTTCAGTTTAAAGAGGTTTCAACAGACCACTGATCTACTATCATTTTCTCTTTTTCTCGCCAGGAAACTCATTTTTGTTTTTCAATGTTTTTGAGTTTTGAAATTTTTCACTGTTTTTGAATTTTTTAAATTTGGATTTACTCCCCCTAAAATCAACAAACTAAGATAAATTTTAAAAACACAAAGGTATTTACAAAAACGATTTCCCGATGTCGGTTAACTCATGTTTTACCTCAATGCCGTTTACCAAAATTAATTTTGAATCAGAAATGATTTATCGAATTTTGGAAAAATCAGTTGGCATGTCGGTAAGCGGTGCGGACCATGACAACATTGTCTGGCCAAAGAGTGCTACAAGAGAATAACAATTTATAAAGCAGCTTAAATATCGACAAGTAAAGGAGAGATTAGAAATTTAAAACCGTATCCTGCAACTGCTTCGTGCATTGCAAGGAATCTGAGCACTCTCCCAAACTGGATATCCACCCGATGTGAATCGATAACGAAAACCTATAATTGAAGTTTGGGGTCTGGATACCAATTGTAGGTCCGTTTTTCCGGTGGATCGATAACGAAAACCTATCCTTGTTTATCACGAACACAGTAACGGGTGCGGAATCCCCGTGACGGTGCAAACCAAACAAAGTGTATAAAATAACACGGATTAACCAATGAAACACACTCAATTGATTAACGGGATGAGAACCGATTACAAACTGATACAAACACAGTTTTGACGGAATTTTGACAGAGTTTCTTTACAAGTATTTTCTGATCTCTCTGCACTCATCTCTGATTCACAATGAAACAGAGAGCTGTATTTATACTAAGATACAGACACATGACTTACGAAACAAAAACCTGAACTCGGCGAAACAAACAAAGTCGACGAAACACTCAGTTTCGTCGACAAACATATAATTCCTATTCTTGTTTCGTCGTTTGGTGTAGGAGCCCAATCCAAGACAATAGCCCACTTCAAGATTCGGCCCACATGTGAAGTTAAGGCCCACACATGAATCTGTTGACAAATGTTTTCACATATTCAACATAGGACAAAGCTTTGTGACATCATCATGACATCACTAAGGTGATGTCATGGTGATGTGTTTGCGGGAAAGGTTTGCGGCGCTCCGTGCTTCGCGTGTCGAACTCTGGGGCGCACGACAGAGGAATGTCGTGACGTCGGGCTGGAGCCGGACCTAACCGAGTCGACCTGAACCGAATCGAACCGAGTCGAGTCGCGTCCACATAAAGTGTACCAACAGAGCGGCTCGTTTACAACCGAGCGTCAAATCGAGCGAGCATTTTCCGAGCAGTTTTCGAACGAGCGTCGAGCGGCAAACGATTTGAACGGCCCTAGTTTTGGTTGTGTTTATATATATATATATATATATATATATAATAATAATAATAATAATAATAATAATAATAAATCAACTAGCCGTTATACAACTAGCCGTTGATTGGTTGGTCAAACTTGAAGAAGTGTTTTAATTAACGCTGGACCCTTTTTTTTTCGAAACTCACGCCCTATAACGCCTACCGTAATGGTAGGCGGGACGTTATAAGGCGTTTTAATTGAAAAATTAAAAAAAAAAACCGCCCAAGTACGGGCGGTCTAACTGTTTTTTTTAGATGGTTGAACATCCATTTTTGGGATATGAGGCAATGGAATCCAATTTTGAGTGTATGGAAACCATTTAATTTAATTAATTTAATTTAATTAATAATGTGTTATGATAAATTTATATTGACCATTTTGCCCTTGAGGAAAATGACAAAATAACAGGACAAATATCAGGTGATTTCATTTTTGGACTAAAATGACAATAAAAGTTAAACAACAGGGACCCAAATTTAGGGGGTGTTTGGCTAAGCTTTTTCACTTCTCCTTCTCAGAAGGACTTCTCCTTCTCAAGAAGTCACAATTTGTGACTTCTCCTTTTCTCCTTCTTAAGACAAAAAACCACCTTGAAAAGTCCTTTTTATGCTTGTGTTTGGCTAAGCTTTCTCATCTTCCTAACTTCTCAACAATGTTTGGCTAAGCTTCTCCTTCTCAAAAAGGACTTTTAGCTCCATATAACTCAATAAGTCATTTTGAGAAGGAATCCCAAACACCCCCTTAAAAGGTTTGAGTTTTGACTAAAGTTGTAAAAGTGATCAAAACTCATGGACCAAAATGGCAGTTCACTCAAAAATAAAACAAAATATTATATGTGTAATTAATTCAAGTTTCATGATTTCATTCCTAGCTCTTGTAATAGGATTAAAAGTTAAACAAATGCTGTAACATGTGGGTGGAGCGGGGAAGAAGAAGATGAGATGGATGGGACCACTTATTTTTGTTTGTTTTTTTTATAACCTTAGGGGTAAACTAGACATTTCACACACACTTAACTGAGATAATTAACATATGTTAGTGATAAGGATCATCCGTGCTTAAAAATTGCAACTATTAGAATCCACTTTGTAATTATTGAACCTTTAGGGCCATGTCTGTAAAAATGACAAACTATAGGTCCAACCAGGCGTTTAACTCTTAAAATTAAGTTTCCAAGGAATACAAATAACCATGGCTGGTCTAAATCCTCATTTGTCGCTGGTTTACGAGACATTTGGCTTGCCTGTTCATTTTCCATGCCTTAACAGTCAGCACACACCAGTATTATATATTGTAATACCTCATAGTTTCTCTTTCAATCCGTCTGTCTGTTCGATACAGATGGTGTGGCTTCATTTTTTATGTACTTTCAATTCGATCTCTTTAATTTTATTTTAAATTGTTTAAACTCTAAATTTACTGTTATTTTGTTTGATTCGCAGGGATCTTCAAGTGATTTCGAAGGGTGCATAACTCGTGGCCCGTGGGGTGGTACAGAGGGGCACCAATGGGTTTATATGCCTCAGCCCTTCACCAACAAGATACAGATTAGGGTTCGACATGGATCTGCCATTAACTCCATCGAACTGCAAAGTTACTGCACTGAAGGTGAAGGTCAAATATCCATTTTTGGTGGTCAGGCTGGCACGCTAACGGATACTGTAACTAATATTCACCGAATATTGATTGATATATGTATCATTGCACACATGTTACAGCGGTTTTATCTGATAAAAGTTTCTTTAAATTTTGCAGATTTACATTGATGGCACTAATGAGTATTTGATGTCAATAAGGGGGACTTATAGTAACTTGTATGGTAAAAAAACTGTAGTAGTGGACTCTATATGCTTTATGACAAATTTGAACCTTTATGGTCCCTATGGTATCAGTTATGGTGTTACCTTCTCACACGATGTCAAAGACGGGGTGGTCGTAGGATTTCATGGGCGTGCTAGCGATTACCTCAATGCTATTGGGATTTATGTGATGCCCAAATCACTTGAATTAGATTCAAACTCTAAGAGTAAAGGAAAAATCATATCTGAGGTTTATTTATTGTCACTAAAAGTCTTTTGCATATACTCACTATTCATGTTGTTCTGAAGTTGGAAATGTTTTATATTATGCTGGTTATTGTTTTTTATAGCAGTTATGCTCTAGTATGTCTAGAATGGTGATGCCAAGGGGCGTAGGCCCGTGGGGAGCAGGCGGAGGTCAATCTTGGGATGATGGAGTTTTCTCCACTATCAAACAAGTTCGTGTTCATGTAGGAGAGCTGAATGTAATTTACGCGCTTCAGTTTGAATATCAGAAAAGAGATGGTACATCCGTTTTGTCACAAATCCATGGAGGAACAAATGGACTTGAAATAAAAATGGTATGAATGTGTTAAGACATGTTATATTGTTTAATCATTTTGGTTGTAAGCAAATTAAAGCCATGACTTTGGCAGGTTAATATGGATGATAAAGATGAGTTTATTATAGGAGTATCTGGATTTTATGGACTTGTTGAAGGGTATAAAGGATTGGAAGCTATTGTGTCGATTAGTTTTCATACAAACAAAAGGATTCATGGACCTTATGGAGAAGAACTGGGTGCAAGGTGCTTTAGTTCAACACCATCTCCTGGAAAAGTGGTTGGCTTTCATGGAAGGAAAAATGCTTTTTTAAGTGCAATTGGTGTTCATATGGAGTATTTTTGAAGATGATCACTTAAAAGTCTGTCTGGGCATTTAAATAAGATGCATTAAACATAGTTTATGTAGCCCATGATCACAGGTTTATGAACATGATTTGAGAATCAAACAAACTTTCATTGAATCATAATTTGCAAGGAATCAATCTGATTATCCTTGACTTGTTCGATGTACGGTGTGTGTAAACGACGTGTCTTTTGATACGTCGCAACCCTAAGTACACCAATTATACAATTGAGAGTTTACATACTTGACCGTTCAACTAATCTAAGGGCATGTTTGGATGAGCTGTCATTTCTCTTAATTGAGTTTTTAACCTCCTTACAGTGGCGGATCCAGGGGTGTTTTGGGGGTTCCTGGGAACCCCCTCGGTTTGGAAAAAAATGAAAAAAAATAGTGGAAATTTTATATGATTTAAAAAAAAACAGTGAGAATTAGAGAAAATCTAACAAAAGGAACCCGGTGAAAAAAAATTCTGGATCCGCCACTGCCTCCTTATCTCCTTTTTGGAAAAGTTACAACCAAGTGACTTTTTTATTTCTCCTTTCCAATGCCTAAAAAACTACTTTTCACCTTTTTACCCAAACACCATTTCACAAAACCTATTTTTCCAAGAAGTCAATAAGTCAGAAGGAGTTAAATAAGCTCATCCAAACATAACCTAAAATGCGTATATAACATAAATTACACTTCTAAGTTCTAACTATTTTCACTTTGACCCGTTTAACTTTCTTTCAAACTTGGTAACAATTAAAGTCTGTGTTAATAGTTTATATCATGCAAATGTTATGTAACATGTGGCATCTTTTGAAGGTCTTTTTATCCTTTTTTTTCTTTTTAAATAAAACTTCATTAAAACCACATTCGATCTAAACGGGCAAAAGGCCAAACAAAAACAAACCCCTGACCTAAGCGGGCAAAGAGAAACAAATTACAACATATACATCAGATATCTATACCACTCCTCCCATTTAATATGTTTACAAGAGGATCTATTTTTGACCCACCCGAACCCCTTGAATTTATTTTCCTTAAAATGTCTTGCACACTTCGATTTATCTGTTTAAAGATTAGCTCGTTCCTTCCTTTCCAAATGCACCAACATGAAATCATCACAAGCCCTTGAACAATTTTCTTCGCTTTCTTACCCAACTGAGAGAGATTGTGAATGTCTATAATGTCTTTGAATTCAAAAGAGAATATGGGTGGAATTTTGCACCACTCACCAAAACCCAACCACACCCTATTGATTACCGAACAAGCAGAAAAGATATGATCCACTGTTTCCTTAGATTCATCACAGAACGGACACAAAATAGAAAAAAATGTCCACACCCTTTCTTCTTAAGTTAACTCTCGTGGCTAACCTGTCAAGATTGCCTCTCCAAGCCACTATGTTATATTTAAGGAACCCATTTACACCATTCGAATTTCGAAGGATAGTTCATCCCTCTATCATCAATCAACGCCCTTTTAACAGACTTCACCGAGAACCCTCCTCCCTCATCGCCTTTCCAGTACCAAGAATCCTTATTACTGGATAGAGTAACCATAGCAAGAACATTTTGACACTCTTGCCACTCCCTAATCTCCGCATCTGAACGAGGCAATCTCCGCCAGTTCCAGACACGACCTCCAGCAGCCTCATCCGAAATAATCCTGTCCGCAACCCTGCACAATTTAAACCTCTCCAGGCTGAACAGGTGTGGCCATCTTTCCATGAAAGGAAGATCGCCCACCCAAAAGCGGATATCTAAACCATTCCCCACATTTCTGACAATCAGACAATTAAACATTTTGAAATCAACGAAACAATATTTTTCCAACATCCCGAAATGTTACCGTTAAGCGGGAGAAAGCTCCTATTATTTCTTTTGAAGTGACAAGCTTCCACCACTTTCCTCCAAAGATTTTCATTCTCCACCCTATACCTCTTCCCCCATTTTACTAAAAGAGCCACGTTAACTTCTTTAAGTCTATTAATACCCAAAGCCCCTTTATTCTTAGGCCAGGTCACCCAATCCCAAGCAACCCAATGCATTTTTCTATTCTCACTAGGTCCCGCCCAAAGGAATTTTCTCATTTTTGCTTCTAATAGATTAATGACACCGAACGGGACGTTGTAAATAGAAAAGTAGTAAATCGGGAGGCTCTCCAGAACTGAACTAATCAGAGTAAGCCACCCACCAATTGACAGAGTTTTAGATTTCCAAGATGATAACCTTTTATCAAAAACCTCAATGGTCGGGTTCCAGTTAGAAATTTTAGTCATATTGGCTCCCGCTGTTATCCCCAAATAGGAGAGAGGAATAATGTCCGTTTCACACCCAATTACCTCAGCCATCTCAATGACATCCATGTCTTCCACCCCCAACCCAACAAGGTTAGATTTATGAAAATTAATTTTTAACCCCGAACAATGGTAAAAAAATCCTCAGAAATCTAGCCACATTAAACATATTATCCTTATCCCATTCCCCCATAATGAGGGCATCGTCAGCATAAAAAAGATGGGAGATTTTTGGGCCGATATTCGGAGTTTTGATGCCTTTAAATAGCCCAACCTCACCTGCTTTGACAACAATATTGGACAACGCTTCCATAACCAAAAGAAACAGGAAAGGAGAAAAGGGTCCCCTTGCCTAACACCCTTAGAACAATTAAATTCGAATGTAGGGGGCCCATTAACTAACACCGAAGATCTAGCCAAAGCTAAAACCCCTTCAACCCACTTGCACTATAACGGAGGAAAACCCATTTGACCCATGACATCAATAAGAAACTTCCAACTAACATTATCATAAGCTTTTTGAAAATCAATTTTTAGAAGGAAAGCCTTTTTTTTAACTTTCTTGATCTAGGCCAAAATTTCATTTAGAATTAAGGGACTATCGAGAATATACCTACCTTTAAGAAACGCCGTCTGATTTTCCGATATGATAGAACCAATAACCTTCTTGATATGATTCGCCAGAATTTTAGAAATAGTTTTGCTAATCACCCCGATTAGGTTTATTGGTCTATAGTCTTTGAGGCCCCCCAGATCCTTGCTTTTGAGAATAAGCGTGATGAAAGAAGAGCTACATCCCTCTGAAATGGAGCCTTTACTGTAAAAAGAAGCTAACATGTTAGAGAAATCATTCTCAAATAGATTCTAGTATCGTTTGATGAATTTGAAGTTAAAACCATCTAGTCCAGGTGCTTTATCCGACCCACACTCGAAAACAACACATTTGATTTCTTCCACCGTGAAAGGAATCGTGAGAGAAGCCGCATCCACCTCTGATAGTCTCTTCATGTTGCTACATGTAAGTTTCGGTCTATTATCATTCTTTTCCTCGAACTTCTTTTTGAAGAAACATTATCTCTTTTTTTACCAAGGAAGGTTTTGTTGTCCACTTACCATCAATCACCAACCATAGAATATTATTATTGGCTCATCTGCTGTTAATGTACCCATGGAAGAAAGCCGTATTTTCATCACCTTCCAAATCCCATCTAAGTCTAGCTCTTTGCTTGAGATCTTTGATTCTGAATTCTTCCAGCTCTTTTAGATCTTTTAAAAATTCTAATTTGGACCACTCCTCCTCTTCTGATAACTCTCTGCCTTCCGCAATAGAATCCAATTCCTCTAAATCTTCCTTAAGAACCCTTTCACTTTCCCCTTCTTTAGATAAAATCTCTTTTTTCCACCTTTTGATCCTTTCCCTGATCGCCTTGAATTTCTGCATTAATACTATATCTGCCTCTCCAAACCTGATAAAATTATCCAACACCTTATTAATCATCTCATCAAAATCCTTTCTCTCCAACCAGGAGTAGAAGAATCTGAAAGGCTTGGGCCCGAAGTTTTTATCCGAACATGACAAAACCATCGGGCAATGGTCCGAATGAACCCTTGGCAATGTCCTAAGACATGCCGTTGGCCATTCGAAAAAAAAAACTCTTGACAAACCAAGACTCTATCAATTTTACTAAGTTTATTACCGTTTTCCTTTAAATAGGTGTACATGCTACGTTTCAAGTTATATTCTCTCAAACCACAATCAATAATGAAATTATTAAAGTTGGTCACACAAGTATTATTAAATTTAGAATTCCTTCTTTCACCTGATTATGCACGACATTGAAATCTCCCACAATAACCCACCAACCCGAAAAAATGCCCAAAACCTCCCTTATGTCATCCTATAAAGCCTTTTTCTGGGGAACTTTTTGTGGAGCATATACGTTTATAATATTGATTTCTTTATTACTCCCCTTGATAACCCCTACAGTCAATAAAGAATTGGCATGTTTAAAAGAGTTGTGTACCTTGAAGATGCTAGGATCCCATATGCTAATAACGCCTCCTGATCTGTTGTCGGCTGGAACGTGGTCCATCTCGAACTTGCCATCTCCCCAAAATTTCTCAAACTCAATACCTAAAATATTACTAAATTGTGTTTCTTGTAAAGCAATATAATATATCCCATTTTTTTTTAATTTTTTAATCCACCCAGCTTTATCTTTAGCTCCTTCCCCTAAACCTCTGATATTCACCGAAAGGAAATTCATCTATTCGCTTTTTGGATTCCTTCTTCCCTTATAGCTTCTCTGATCAATAGCTCGTAATTGTTAAGGTCTGCTCCCACCGCTATCCCCAAAAGTGAAGTAACATGTGTTTCTAAATTTATCCCTTCTTCCTCCTCATTCGGTTGCACATTTAAGTCTTCCATCATAGTACTTTTATGGATCTCCACCATACTCTCCTCCCTATAACTTTTTGTCTCCTTTTCTCTATTCACGTTATTGTCTCCATTCCCGTTATTTATATCGTCGTTACTGTCCTGACTCTCGGTAGAATCACTGTCCTCCTAAATGCCTATTATTTCATTAAGATCAAAGGGGTCATTTTTCCTTATTCTCTTCCTGGGCCTAGTCAGCCCACTCACTTCGTCCATAACTTGCTTTTTGTGACTGGGCTTCCTTTTCTTTTTTGAGTTTTTCCTCTTCCCACCGGCAGCAAAATTACCACAAAACCAAAATTGTTATTTGTCACACCCCAACCGATGGCGGAAACATTGGGGTGCGACACTGAGTGAAACAGATTGTCCATGAGTATCCATAACAGCTATTAATTACCAGATATTTAAAACATCATGTCCCATACCATAACATATCCAAATAAAATAGTTATTACAAATTATTGTCTCACAAACAACTATTGATCCGACAACTCAGATTTCAAAATAGATAAATCGTTTATTTGTTTCTAGACCCTGTCCTAGCCTCGATTTCATCACCAGCAAACAAGGCGTCCTAGCATCTTAAGCACCTGCCACATACGTTAAAGTAAAAGTCAATACACATAGTGTAAAGGTGAGCATACAAGTTTGATAATAGCATAGTAGAGTCGAAATAGTTTATGCATAACCAGTACGTACAACGTGTGACGTGAAGCACGTTAGTTATCGACATGATCCTATCGATACCAATGACTGCGGGTTAACTGCCCAAGGCAGTTCATAACACATATTCACCACTGTGAACCATGTGATTAATTGTCCTTAACAACCCCTGAGTGAACAGGTGCTGAGTCCAAACTATAGTACTATCGTTGCTAAGGCAGGTAGACAACAATCTATGTGTAAACATAACAAACAAGCATTCATCGAGTCATGTATAACATACAGTAGCGGTTAGCGTTAAAGTATTGCATAGTGTGTTTGATGTGATTTAGAATAAGTAACGTATGTAACACCCAAAAGTGCGTAAAGCAAAAAGGGTTTGAGGATACTCACTACGGTAGAGTTAATGGATTGAAGGGAGTGCTAGAGCGAGTTTAGCCTGAACAGTTAATGATAGCATAACGATAAACGGCGCGCAAAATGGTATAGGTGAAACAAGGATCGGATGGTAATCCGATCGGATGGCAATCTGATCGGATGGCCAGTCGATCGGGTGACAATCCGTTCGGATGGTCATCCGATTGGATGACCATTTGATTGGATTGACACCTCGTTTGGTGAGGATGTGTTTGCGTATGATGGTTTGTACTTTGAAGTTTTCGTTGTAGCATTCTGAAAATAGATAAGTATCTCTACCCTTCAGGTCGGTCGATTGAACGGTCGTTCGATCGAACAACAATCCGATTGGTGAGGCTTCTCAGTCTGAGAACAAGTTCACAGCAGGACGGTCACTCGATCGGATGGCTATCCGATCGGGTGGCTATCTTGTGCATTGAACATGTTGAAAATTGTTTAAGTATCAAAGTCCTAACGTCATATGATCGGACGGTCACTCGATCGGATGGCAATCCGATCGGGCGGTAATCCGTTCAACGGTCGGACCTCAGAATAGTTTGAATAATAGTTTAAGTATGGAACCAATGTGCAACCCGATCGGATGGCCGCTTGATCGGATGGCAAATCCGATCAGACGGCAACCCGTCCCGACAACCTGATCGGCTTGACACTTGATTCTGATTGAAGTTTTGTAGTTTCAACGAGACGTTATGATAGCTTGTTTAAACAATAGGAACCTTGTCTCGACCCAAGTGACCCGACCGAACAGGAATCACCCTAGTCCGACCAGTTCACAGTTCAAGACGGTCGTTCATGTTCAAACCCGAAATCAACTATTTCTCGGATGGAATTCAGATCTAGCACTGATACATCACTAAGAATGAGTAGAAGATCAGAATGAGCTCCGATTCCATCGGTTTGAGTGCATTGAGTGTAAAAGAGTTGAAAGAAAGTTAGAAAACCATCTTTCAATCCTTTTTCACCATGAATATGTTCAGATCTATGCAAGATCTTTGTTTATTCATGTGGAAATCGTCCAGATCTAAGTTGTTCTTGGTGGATTGAAGCTAAAACATGAAGTTCATAAGAACACCATGATGACATCATCCTAGAACACATCAAATCCACTGATTTCACGGTTAAAAGTTGAGATTTGAAAGATAAAAAGGTGTAGGACTGCGTGTAGATCAAGAAATTACAAGATTTAGGTTGAAAACTTACAAGAATTGAGAGAAATCGGGAGAAATGAGCTTGAGTGTGGCTGAGTCGAGTAGAGAGCTGTCACCATCAAGTTAGGTGACAAATGGGGGTATCTATAGGGTTTCCTAAAATGGAAAGTGTGAAAAGGCTGGTCGATCGGGTGGCAGTCCGATCGGGTGGCAAATCGGTCGGGTGGCAACCCGATCGGATGGAAATCCGATCGGATGGCCACTCGGTCGGTTGGCCATTCGATCAACTTGTCCGGCGCGATGAGTTTTGTCGTTTCGATTCGAGTGTTGAGATTTGCGATGCGATTCGAGCGAGCGATGCGATAGGGTTGCTTATTTAAATTACTTTTAATCCCAACTACTATATCTAACATACAATCACTATAATCAATTTGCGTTTAGCGTTTCGATTCGATTGCGATTTCGATTACGATTAACACCTCAACATAAACATAACATGCACAAGTAACACATAAGTAGCACACACACTTAAAATAATATCCAGAACACATAATTCGAGTTGCGAATGCTATAGCGATTAGCGATAAGTCAATTAAACATGCGATTAAACCTCGATTATTAACAAGTACTCCACATAATACAACAAATGCGATACAACAAATAGATTATCTACAAGTCAAAGAAGTCAAAACAAGAACTAAGCAAGGAGTGACAGATCGCAATTAGCAATCTTTTCTCCCTTTGACTTCAATCTTGACTTTGACTTTGACTTCCGAAACACGGGGTGTTACATTATTACCTGTCATCCATTCCGAGAAGTTATCTCCATCCCCTCTTCTAGAAAATTGTTCCATCTCCTTATCCCCAAAGATAGGGAATTGATTTACGCTCAGGCTACCACCAACTACGCATTCAAGAAGAAGATATACCAAAAGCCTCTTTTCGAACCCGATACGGTCACTACGAGTATGTTGTCATGCCTTTTGGTTTGACTAACGCTCCCGCAGTCTTTATGGATCTAATGAATCGCGTGTGCAAACCCTTTCTTGACCGCTTCGTCATCGTGTTCATCGATGATATCCTGATCTATTCCAAGTCAAAAGCTGAACACTCGCAGCATCTACGTTTGGTTCTTGAGTTGCTCCAGGGAAACCGTCTCTATGCCAAATTCTCCAAGTGCGAATTCTGGCTTGAGGAGGTCCAATTCTTGGGTTACATTGTCAATAGTCAAGGTATTCACGTCGACCCCGCGAAGATCGAAGCTGTTAAGAGTTGGGTTACACCAAAGAACCCGTCTGGAGTCCGTTCTTTTTTCGGACTAGCAGGCTATTATCGCCGATTTATCGAAGGTTTCTCTAGAATCACTGTACCGCTTACCTCGCTTTCGCATAAGGACAAACCTTTTGTTTGGGGAACTAAACAAGAGGAGGCCTTTCAAACTCTCAAGGCAATGCTTTGCAATGCTCCCATGCTCGCACTTCCCGACGGAAACGACGACTTCGTAGTCTACTGCGATGCCTCTAACCTCGGTCTTGGTGGTGTACTCATGCAATGAGACAAGGTTATCGCGTACTCATCTCGACAGCTCAAGATCTACGAGAAGAACTATATCACACACGACCGCGAGCTTGGTGCCGTTGCTTTTGCGTTAAAGATTTGGCGACACTACCTTTACGGTACTAAGTGTATGATATTCACCGATCATAGGAGCCTACAACACATCTTTGATCAGAAAGAACTAAACATGCGCCAACGCCGGTGGGTAGAACTTCTCAACGATTACGACTGTGAGATCCATTTCCATCCTAGAAAAGAAAACGTTGTCGCCGATGCTCTCAGTCGACGAAGCTGTTTGCATAGCATTCGTAATGTTCAAGCCCAGCATAATCTCGAAACTCTCATCTGTGACGCACAGCATGCTTGTTTTACCGAACGAACCTTGAAGAAGGAAAGAATTCTCAACGACGGTGCTCAACTCGAGAACAAATCAAGTGGTATATTCCATTACCTAGACCGAATTTGGATTCCCAAGCGCACCAACTTACGACAACTTCTGATGGACGAAGCCCACAAATCCCGATATTCTATTCATCCCAGTGCTGACAAAATGTACCAGGACATGCACTACAAGTACTGGTGGCCGGGTATGAAAAAGGACATCGCTAGCTATGTTTCGAAGTGCCTAACTTGTTCGAAAACCAAGGCCGAACATCAAAGACCCTCTTGCTTACTCGTGCAACCCGAGATCCCTATGTGGAAGTGGGAGAGTATAGCTATGGACTTCATAACAAAACTTTGGTGCACGCCATAAAGTCACGACATCATCTGGGTTGTCGTTGACCGTCTCACTAAATCCGCTCACTTTCTACCGATATGAGAAGACTATAAGGTAGAACGATTAGCACGAATCTACACCGACGAGGTCATCTGTCGACATGGGACACCTCGTGACATCATCTCTGACCGTGATGGTCGATTCACTTCGCGTCTTTGGGAAACGTTTCAATCTGCTCTCGGTACTACCCTCAATCTAAGTACCGCTTTTCATCCATAGACCGACGGTCAGACTGAATGCACGAATCGTACCCTCGAAGACATGCTTCACTTGTGTGTCATAGATTTCCGTGGTAATTGGGACACGCACTTACCCTTGGTTGAATTCTCGTACAATAACACTTATCACTCTAGCATCCAAATGGCACCATTTGAGGCATTATACGGAAGGAAATGTCGATCGCTTATTGTATGGCACGAGATCAGAGACGCACAAATTACCGGTCCTGAGCTGTTGCAAGAAATGACCGATAAAATCCTCCGAATTCAAGAAAATCTTCTGAAAGCTCGGAGTCGTCAGAAAAGTTATGCCGATAGACGCCGCAAGCCCCTTGAATTTGACGTTGGCGATCACGTACTACTAAAGGTTGCACCTTGGAAGGGGTTGATCAGATTCGACAAGAAAGGCAAGCTCGCGCCTCGATATGTTGGACCCTTTAAAATTCTGGAAAGGATTGGCAAGGTGGCCTACAGACTCGAACTACCAGAGGAACTGAGTAACGTCCACCCGACTTTCCACATTTTGAACCTCAGAAAGTGTCTAGCCGAACAAGAATTACATGTCCCTCTTGAAGATTTACAAGTGGACGAAACATCACACTTCGTGGAAAAGCCTGTCGAGATCATGGGTTGAGAAACCAAGGTACTCAGACGCTCACGCATTCCCATTGTGAAGGTTCGCTGGGAAGGCAAACGCGGCACCGAGTTTACCTGGGAACTCGAAAGTGACATGAAGGCGAAGTACCCGCAACTGTTTGTTACGCCTACTTCTTAAATTTCGGGACGAAATTTCCTTAAGTAGGGGAGACTGTAACAACCCGTGTTACTGAAGTCAAAGTTAAAGTCAAGGTCAAAGTCAAAGGAAGAGAAGATTGCTAATTACGATCTTTCACTCCTTGCGTAACTACGGATTTGACCACCTTGACTTATAACCAGTTTTGTAATTAAATTGCTTTAGTTGTATTATGTGGAGTACATGTTAATAAATCACTACTTAATCGCATATTAATCATTAATCGACTTATCACTAAATCACTACATGGGAAATACTATCGCATCGCTCACTCGAAACGCATCACAACGCTCAACACACGAAACGAAATGTGAAAACTCAAATCGCCGAGCCACTTCGATCGAATGACCATTCGATCGGATGGCCATCCGATCGGACCGTCATCCGATCCGTGGCCATCACCCCCTTTCCCCTTTTGCAAACCCTATAAATACCCCTCTGTCACATCATTTATGATGTGGCAGCTCCCTCACTCGACCAGCAGCATTCCAGACCTTCTTTCTCCCGATTTCTTGCGATTCTTGTAAGTTTTCAACTCAAATCTTGTACTTCTATGATCTACACATATTTCTTCATCTTTTTCACCTTTGAATCTCAACTTTTAACCATGAAATCAATGGATTTGAGGTGTTCTAGGGTGATGTCATCATGGAGTTCTTATGAACTTCAAGTTTTGGCATTATTCCACCAAGAATAACTCAGATCTATATGATTTCCACATGAATCAACACTATTTTTATCCAGATCTAAACATTTTCAAGGTTAAAAGGGATTGAAAGGTGGTTTCTAACTTTCTTTCAACTCTTTTACACTCAATGCACTTGAAACTGATAGAATCAGAGCTAGTTCAGGCCTTCTACTCGTTCCTAGCGAAGTGTCGGTCCAAGATCTGATTCCTATCAATGAGACCACCGATCTCGGTTGAACATGAACATTCGTCACAAACAGTTAACTGACTCGGATTGGGGTGATTCCCGTTCGGTCGGCTAACCTGGTTCTGATAGGGTTCCTATTGTCCAATGCGTGGTCATACTGTCTCGATCAAACTATAAAACTTAACGAAACTTCAAGTTTGCAAAACGGTCAAATCGCGGGATGGATTGCCGCCCGATCGGACTGCACTTGGTATCCAACACTTAACTTTCTATCAATTTTCAAAGATCATCAGTTTCTAACGGATTGCCCTCCGATCGGTAGACCATCTGATCGAGTGACAATCCTGCTGTGAACTTGTTCTTTGGGAAATGCCTCGCCGGATGGATCTCTATCCGATCGAACTGCCATTCGATCGAACGACCTGAAAGGTAGAGATATTTCTCTTTTTTCAAAATGCTACAATGAAAGCTTCAAAGCCATCATACACAAACACACCCATCCCAAACGAGTGTCAATCCGACCGAATGGCCATCCGAACAGATGGCCATCCGAACAGATTGACATCCGATCGAATGGCCACCCGTTCGGATTACCATCTGGCCGGATGAACACTCGCTAACTTTTTTCACTTGCATCATTTTACGCGCCGCCTATCGCTTATGCTATCATTCTGATCAGGCTAATCTCACTCTAGCGCTCCCTTCAATCCATTTACTACCATCGCTGTGAGTATACTCGATCCCTTTTTGCTTTAAGCACTTTTGGGTGTCACATATGTTACTTATCCTAAATCACATCGACACACAACGCAAACACTATTTATACACTGACCTTTACTGCATGTTATACGTGACTAGATGAATGCCTGTTTGTTATGTTTACACATTGATTGCTGTCTACCTTCCTTAGCAACGATAGTACTCTAGTTTGGACTTAGCACCTGTTCACTCAGGGGTTGTTAAGGACATTACTTCTCGTGTTCGCAGTGGTGAACATGTGATGCGCACTCGCTACTCGTAGTCAAATCGCAGTCATTGGTATTGATAGGATCTTTGTCGATAACTTACATGCTTCACATTATACGTTGTACATGCTGGTTATGCGTAAACGCTTTAGAACTCTACTATACTATCAAACTTATATGGTCACCTTTACACTATGTGTATTGACCTCTATTTTAATGTATATGGCAGGTGTTTAGGATGCTTGTGTCTTGCTGCTATGTGGAAACCAAGCTAGGATGGAGTCTTAGAAACAAACGAACAATTTATCAAAATCTGAGTTGTCAAAACAGTTTTATTTGTCTTTGAGATATCTATGTCTGTAATAATTGATTGCTTGATAGGTTATGGTATGGGACATAATATTAACTATCTGGTAATTTAGTTGTTATGGAATTCTCTTGGACAATCTGTTTCGCTCAGTGCTGCGCCCCGATGTTTCCGCCATCGGTTGGGGTGTGACAGATTGGTAGTAGAGCCATAACTATAGGGAATTAGGCAAGACTCGACCTAGTCCTGGTCGATGTCTTAGAAACGACCTAGTCTATAGTCTAAGTACCAATAGACCAACTTGTGCATACCCGGTGAGGGTACTGCATGAGGTTACTTGCTATTTCCCGCCTGAACTCGCTGTACACTACTCTCTTTCGCGAACCTCGCATACTACAGTTCCGCGCCAGACCAGCTTTTCCTAAGGCTGGATACCCACACAAACGAATGATCTGGGTAAGAATAGGTGGGAAAACCGCAAACTCTCAACCGGATCACTCGTTCGAATCGCTATATTTATTATAAACACGAGAAATTGTGTTGAATCAGGAGTGAAATCCATACTTCGACGCAAATTTTCCCCTCTATTTCAGGAACATAGTCATTAAGTTAGGGGTGAAACCCGAATCTTGATGACTTATTCCGCTCTTTATTGTGGTTTTGCAAGCTCTCACCAAAGTCTCGACGGACTCCAACGACTTGAAGTCACACTTTAACTGGAGGGATGAGTGCCAATTGCCCGGATTGAGGCAAGAGCACAGTCCTGAGGGCCCTAGTATGCACTGCGAATCCTTGTGAATAGTCGAATCACTTTGGGTAGTCGATGTCTATTGAGCCGCAGACAATTTATTCTCGATTTTTTGTGTTTCGATTCTGGATTTTCCGCCGCCGATTCTGTGATTTATTGATTTTATGTGAAGTTATGTGTTTTATATGCTTATTTGTTTGCGTTTTGAGATAAACAGTACAGTGGTACTGATGGCTTCGATTCCACGTTTTTCGCTCCAAAACACACACAATTCACACCACGCAAACAAATCGCTAGTGTTATTCGCAATCGTTGCTCGCTAATCATAATCGCTATACTTAATCGCTATACGCTGTTGTGAACGATAGGTGAATACGTGCAAAATATGTGTTTAGACTAGCTTATGTGACTATGTGCTTACGTGATTCTATGATTATGTGCTTACGGGGATTATGTGTGTACGTGTTCCTGAGCTTTATGGTGAATCGCTAGACTATACTAGGAATAATCGAAATTAAGTTTGAGTCCTGTGACGATGTCTGTTGCAGACAATGTCATCATTTGGATCGCAACACTCCCGAGCTGCTAGACACAAACACGCTGACAAGCGAATCGCTTCCCTCGTCGTAAGTCAAATCGCTAAAGTAATTCCGCAAATTGTTAGCGAGTTGAATGAAAATGCTAGCAAGTCCTCGGAAGAATCCAGGACAGAATCTCCTAAAGCAACTTTTAGCTTCAAGTAGTTCAAAGCCTGCGGCCCGAAAGAATTTACCGGCGAAGATGGGCCTACGGCCATATTCCAATTGTTTGATTCTATCGAAGTCACCCTGCAACAGTGTAGGACCGGTTTCGACACCGTACGATTGCGTAACGAACGTTCGACGTGCGGAATCCGTGAACGTACATGACCGAACACACAAGAACGTACAAATGACGTGATTCTATAGAATAATATGCCGTGTACAATAGCCGAGAATCACGTGAGAGACTTTCTCTCTCTAGACTTTCTCTCTCTAATTTCTAAGCTTCTAAATCTCCAAATGAGCAAAGTCTCCTAAACTATGACATAACTCTCTATTTATAGGCACAAGGAATATAAGGATTTCTCCTTATTTACAAGTTTGCCACCTTGCCCTTTTTAACTAGATATTACAATAAAAACTTAGAATCCTTCGGTTTCTGCTACGGACTAGATTGACAGAGGCGATAGACACATAATGCACTAACATCTTCTTGTTTCATAACTCCAATTCTGGCAGTTAACAGCAAGGTGTCCTCTCACACCACATGTGTAGCACACTCTGTTATCGTACCATCTACTTCTGTCAGTCCAAACCTTCAGATCATAACATTGTTTGGCTTGGTTATAGTCATTTCTCCTCTTCAATGCTGGATTTGGCTTTTGAGCACTGTGGTCAAACCTGCACCACTTATTACCAACATTTTGTGATTTTTCATTTTTAAATTTTTGTGATTTTTGATAATGATTGGATGACTTATCTGATGAGCTTTTATTTTCAATTTTGAAGTCTTTCAAATTTTTAACTTTTTGTTTCTGTTCTGCATTCTTCTTAACAGGTTTTTGCTTTGAGCATTCACCTATTTCAGTAGATTGCAAAACAGTATTTTGAAAATTTTCTTGTAAATCTAAAAATATTTTTCTTTTCTTTTCTTTTTCTATTTCATCATCAGCTTTGTCATCGCAATCTTCAATTTTGACTTTGTCAAAATTTGTGACATTGTCACTTATTGGAACAGAATTGATCGGTTTTGGAGAAACATGTAATGTAGAATTCACAAAACCTTTCAATTTAATCTCAAGCTCATCAATTTTATTTCGAGCAATTTCAGCTTCATTTTCAAGCCGAATGATTTTCTGAAGATGAGAATTTATTTCAGTTTGTTTTTCAAGATTATGCTGAAAAATAACAGATTTTTCATCTTCTAAAATCTTCATTTGACTTTGAAAATGTTTTTCACATTTTAATTTTTCATTTTCAAAATCTTTTTCAGTTTCTTTTGCATTTTTGATTTCCAATGTCAAACTGTCCAAACTACTCAACAGTTTGACATTTTCAGACTTCAAACTCTCACAAATTTCTCGCATTTCAAGAATCTGTTTATTATTAGATTCTTTCTCATCCTTCAAGCTTTTGATTTCCAATGTTAAACTTTCTACATTCTTCAGAAGTTTGACATTGTCTGTTTCTGATTTTTCGCATTTCGAGGATTTTCCATTCATCTCTCCATCATCAGCTTCTTTCTTTGTTTCCATCTTGTATGTTCCTGCACAGAAAATTTTAACAAAATCAAGAGGATTCATATTTTCATCAATATAACAACCCCTCTTAATATCGTATCTCATATCATTTTTTGCTGCAAGACACACAGTGATTCGTTTCCTCATTTCAATGATTACATCCAAGTCTATCCTTTTTGATTCTTTTTTTATTTCATCCAATAACTCCCATTTTCTTGAATCTTCATGAATCCCATGATTTGTTATTGTATTGATGAAACTTCTTAAATCAAAGCGTGATAAACTAGAATCCCGTTTCAGTTCATTCACGAATTTATCCCATTCTAAAGGTAAAGCATCAACAAATTTTGAAATTTGTTCATCCTTTGAAAAATATATCCCATGTCTTTCTAACTTGTAAATTAACTCGTTAAACCGTTTTTCCAACTTCTCCAATGATTCATTCTTCATACACAACAAATTTTCGAATCTTTTAACATAAACATCCTTATCACCTAATCTCCCACACCAAGATTCACAATGCCAATCATTTAAATTTTCAAGTTTCTTGTTTTCCTTTTCGTCAAACATTTTGATTTCTTGGTATTTGTGCCTTGTAAAACACCTCGAATCACCTGCAAACAAAAAAACAAGCGATCAGTTCAAACTGACTGAATACGTAACAGTGTGTTTGTAAAATCAATCTAAGACTCGTTGTCGAAGATTTGCGGATTCGTTCCAATGTTTTTCGGGTGAAATCACTATGAATGAGCCTGATCGGATGTTGATTTTTATAATTGGGCCGATTTCTTTAATGTATTGTTATGATTATTATGATTGGGCCTCACTTTTACTGACTGTTACTCGATTGGACCAAATCTTTTAGATCAAAACAATTATCAACTTGCCGACAACATCAATTAATTGAAACAATTTTCAATGTTTAGTAAATCTCTTATCACATGCAATATAATGATGTCAATACAAAAGCCGTTCACATGAAATATGACCTGATACACTCAACACTTGTTAATTGGACCTTTCAATTAGTATTCACATGCAGCCAACAATTCTTTAATTCTAATTGGACCGATTGTTACACAATATCACATGCAATCCATTGAAACTCATCAATTGCAATTAATGTTTTACATGTACATTTTAATGATCCGATAACCTAACACAGTTTCACACGCACATTGAATCAGATCACATGTTCAAACAAACATACCCTTTCGCTTGAAATTGCTGACAACTACTCAAGCAAACAAAAATCTTTTTCAAGCGAACAGAACCTTTTCGCTTCAAAATAACACACTTTTCAAGCGAAAGCAAGGTATTTCAAGCGAACTACACTTATTATCAAGCGAAACCTGATTTTATGTACTATTTCAAGCGAAACAAACCAATATTTCAAGCAAAACCTGAATATTCAAGCGAAAGTCTGTGTTTCGCTTCAAACAACACCCCTTTTTCAAGCAAAATCCAACTGTTTGATACGAAATCGAACCTAAAACTTCAAATATCTCCTAAACGGCTAGGAATTAGAATCTGAAATTTTGTAGGGTTGTAAATCAAATGTTTTCGCACAACATATCAAAAAATCAGCCGATTTGGATCGTAAAAACCCGTTCAATTTTACGTTTTTCAGTAAAAAACGTGATAAGAATGAAAAAGATGAAGAAATCTATGAAATTTAGGTCTGAAATCGATGTAATCTGGTACGAATCTATGTGTTTGATCAGCGCAATCGAGCTCCTGCTCTGATACCACTTGTAGGACCGGTTTCGACACCGTACGATTGCGTAACGAACGTTCGACGTGCGGAATCCGTGAACGTACGTGACCGAACACACAAGAACGTACAAATGACGTGATTCTATAGAATAATATGTCGTGTACAATAGCCGAGAATCACTTGGAGAGACTTTCTCTCTCTAGACTTTCTCTCTCTAAGTTCTAAGCTTCTAAATCTCCAAATGAGCAAAGTCCCCTAAACTATGACATAACTCTCTATTTATAGGCACAAGGAATATAAGGATTTCTCCTTATTTACAAGTTTGCCACCTTGCCCTTTTTAACTAGATATTACAATAAAAGCTTAGAATCCTTCGGTTTCTGCTACGGACTAGAATGACAGAGACGATAGACACATAATGCACTAACAAACAGAGTGGCTGTCGCGAAGATCTCCCCACTGTTAATGCTACCGACATCTTCCAATCCCGCACTCTTGATTGGTGGACGGCCGAGAGGAACAAACGAGGAAACGATGCAGCTTTCGGATTGTCGTGGGACGAGTTGAAGAACATAATGATGCAAGAGTTCTGTCCTCCCCATGAACTCCAAAAGCTCAAGGTTGAATTCTGGTACATTAAGCAGGATGGTGGAGATAACGCTGGTTTAACTGCTCACTTTAAGCAGTTGAGTATCATCTGCCCTGGTCAGATTACTACACCCGAGATCACGATCAAGAAGTATATCCATGCTCTTCCGGATTGCGTTGCTGATTTCGTTCAAGCTGCATAGACGACAACTATTGAGGAAACCTTTTTACTCGCTACAGAGATAAATGACAAGCGATTCAAGGCTGGTTACTTTGATAAAGCTGCCTAGAGTCTACATCAAATCACTGCTACTCCCACCGCTGAAACTACCGCCACCGCACCGCAATCTTTAAAGATCTCACGTCGCAAGAGGAAGAACAACAACTGTTCCACCAACATGAACTATGCAGTTATTGCTGCCCCACTTCAAACGGTACCTGCCCAACCTCAGCCTCAACACCGCCAAGTAGCGGCACCTGTGGCCAATGCACATCCGGTAAAGCGTGCATACACTGGACCACACCCGCTCTGCCCTACTTCTACTTATCATCACCCGGTTGGTATCGCATGCCGGTTTTGTGTACATTGCAACATGTACGGCCACTTCACTGCTAATTGCCGTATCGGTTCTCGACAAACTCCAGCTCCAATTCAAGCTCGAGCTCCTGCTCTACAAGCTCTGCAAGGATAGCAAGCAGCTCATACTTCCACTGCTCAAGCAAGAGCCTGCTTTGCGTGTGGTGATCCCAACCACTTCGCAAATGCCTGCCCAAACAGAGTGGTGAAGCGAGAGCCACAGCAGCAGTAGCAGCCAGCATAACAGCAGCAGCAGCAGCCAGCACAACAAGCAGCCCGCGGGCGAGTCTTCAACATAAACGCCCGCCAGGCTCAGGCAGACAACAATGTGGTTAATGGAACATTTCTCGTAAATGGTATATATGCTTCGTGTTTGTTTGATACTGGAGCCGATAACTGTTTTGTATCGTTCGAATTCGAAAGGCTCCTAAATCGTAAGCGTGTTAACCTCCCATCGACCTTCGACGTAAAAGTTGCCACTGGAAGAACCGTCACCGTCAGTTCTGTTCTGCGTGACTGTACTCTTGATCTCAACGGTCATGTTTTTCCGATTAATCTCATTCCAATGCAACTCGGTAGCTTTGATGTCATAGTAGGCATGGATTTCCTTTGGGAGAATCATGCTGAAATCGATTGTTTCGATAAGATGATTCGTTTTTCCCTCGCGAATGGTGATCAAAAGTGTGTATATGGTGAAGTCGCTTCGAAATGATTGCAACTCATGTCGTGTGTCCAAGCTAGCAAGTATCTCCGTAAGGAATACCAAGCTTTCTTGGCACACATCGTAGTAGCGGAGAAGGAAAAGAAAAGAACCACAGGTGTGAAAGATGTTCCCGTTGTTCGTGATTTCCCTCTTGTATTCCCTGACGATCTTCCATGATTACCTCCCACCCGTGATATCGATTTCCGAATCGACCTCATTCCTGGAGCAAATCATGTTGCTAGAGCGCCTTATCGCCTCGCTCCTTCTGAAATGCGCTAACTCTCGAGTTAGCATCAGGAACTAGTTGATAAAGGCTTTATTCGCCCTAGCACCTCTCTTTGGGGCGCACCAGTCCTTTTCGTCAAAAAGAAGGATGGGTCGTTCCGGATGTGCATCGATTACAGGGAATTGAATAAGCTTACCATCAAGAATCAATATCCCTTACCTTGAATCGACGATTTGTTTGACCAATTACAAGGTGCTACGTGTTTCTCGAAGATTGATTTACACTCAGGCTACCACCAACTACGAATTCAAGAAGAAGATATACCAAAAACCGCTTTTCGAACCCGATACGGTCACTACGAGTTTGTTGTCATGCCTTTTGTCACACCCCCATATTTCCACGTTTGACTGGTGGGCCCGGTGGGGGAGTATCGTGACGTGGTTGGCAACGTTACAGTCAAACAACACAATATTTAAATGCACAGCGGAAGCAAATGAAAGATATATTTCAACCGAATATAATATTGTAATATCAAGTATCACAACAGTCGAAAGTTTATCCACAGGTGGATTAAAATAAAATGGAAACAGTAGTTCAACAGACTTTAGGCATCTTAAGCTTGCGAGACTCTTATTGATGCTAGGAGTAGCCAGCCTAGTTCGCGTAGTACCTGCACTTAATCTTTTTGGGAAAATACGTCAGTTTACACTGGTAAATACAATTAACCGACTCATTTTAAAAATGATTAAAAATTGATTTGGATGCATATGGCACAAACATTTTATAACTTGGGATAATTATTTAAATTTATAAACTTGTAAAAGGATTACATGTTCCTTATGCGTTCAGTAGCCCGGTTCGTGCTGGGTTAAAGATCAATAGACACACCACATTATTTATTTATGCACTGACGGGTGTCACCCCGCGCTTAGGTCGTGGCCATTTCGTAAAATGATGCCAAGGATATCCGGGACATGGTCATTAACCCCCCAAAGGCGTTAAGCAAACAAAACATATTTAAACGGGTCATCTCGATAATACTTAACCACCAATAGATTAAGGTCGAAAGCCCGACCAAGCGGTATTTTATATACCGTACCCCAAGCCCGTATAAGGGAAAATAAGTTAAAAGTATTTACCTTTGTAAGTATAATTCACAAACAGCAAATGCAAGTAGCTTTTACTGGTCCTCCTATTCTGGAACAAAGGTTTATAATAACCTATTAGAATCCTAACGGGTCTTTAATTAAGCCTAAACTTAGACCGGTTAGTTTTAAAGATACGGTTCGTACACACGATTAAGCGAAGACCGGGATAGAATGTGATTTAGACCTGACAAGTTTGAAGACTTTCTTAATATGGGTATATTATACACATTCTGGATTTTGAGATAAAAACGATAGGGTTTGACCCGTTTCGGCTAATTTATTCAAACTAGTTACATAAACCGAACCGAACGCGCAAGAAGCGTAACGGGTAACCGTAAGAGCCATATACAGGTTTCCTAAGTTAATATGCCTCAAATATGTTGTGACATCAGTAAGATATCTTTTATTATGCCCGAAACGAATTTAAACACAAACTATGCCCCGTAGGGGCATTTTGGTAATTTTCAAGGTTATAAAAGAGTTTAAGTATTTTCCTGAGTTACATGTCTGATATCATTAGTAAAAATACTTAATTTACTAAGTTATAACAGTAGGGTATTGCATATATGTGAAATTTATCAATTATAACCAAACTATGCACCGTAGGGGCATTTTGGTAAGTTCACATAAGCCGTAAAGCTCAAAACTGAAGTCTGACTTAAAAAACTTTTGCTTACTGTTCAAATATTATAATTTACCTAAAATATCAGTAGGTATCAACCTTTGTATGTTTAAAATAGTTTTAGTACATACTATACGTTAAAAACGCTTGAAAAGGCGATTAGAAGCCGTTTCCGGGTTCTATATAGAAAGCTGATATTTTTATTATCCCCGAAGGTTTAAAATAATTTATTTATCATATGGAATTAGTAGCAAAAGGTTTGGGGTCAAAAAGATATGTAAAACTCATTTTATAGCCCAAAAGGGCAAAACCGACAATTACCGAATTAAGCTTATAACTCTAAGTTATGCTCAGCCTAAAATTAATTAAAAATCTTCAAAAATCCCAAAATAATATATTTCATTAGTGGGTAAAGAGTTTGATATAAAAAAGTGGGTTTAAATAGGCTATATGCTAATTATACCGTTTAATCGCTAAAGAAGCTTTCTAATTACGCTAATGAGCATAACTCTCAATCTACAGCTCAAACTGATGTCAAATTTTGGGTGCAAGTTTATAATTCAGTAACTAAGGTTTCTACTCTTTTACATTTTTAAAAATCACGTTTTATGGTGAAAAGGGCATAATAGTCAACATATCGGCAATTAACGGGATCATGCATATTAATTGGATAACTAATGAACCAAGGTGTATAATCACAGAGGGTTATACTAGCATGTAACCTAGTCTAATTAAAGCTCTAAGGCATTTCTAAAACATGCTTAAACGGGTCAGAACTGAAAGTCAAAGCAAAAGTCAAATTATGCGACTTTCGGTTCCGAACCGGGTTTCTACTGAAAATTGTCGTGTTGAACATGTTTAGACATGTTCTTACATTATTTACCAAGTTATATTAATGATCAAACAGGTTGTATGGGTTCTACATTGTTAATTATGCATAAATTGGAAATTAAGCATTCTGTTGACTTTTTAATAACAAGTTTGACCCAACATTTGACCTAGTTAGATTGGGAATCAGAGGGTTCCCTTTTAATAGTTTATTGCCCACATAATTACCAACTTATAACTACTTTCAATTCGACTAATCACTGGACCATCAATGATTAATCGCTAAGTCAAACGGTAATTACGACGGTTTGACTTTTAAGCTAAAACTAAGCAAAAACTTAACTAAGAAAGGTTAAGCATACTTACTGAAGTCCTATGCATGATTAGGAAGGCTTAAG
Organism: Helianthus tuberosus; assembly: GCA_030545235.1. Classification (NCBI taxonomy): domain Eukaryota; kingdom Viridiplantae; phylum Streptophyta; class Magnoliopsida; order Asterales; family Asteraceae; genus Helianthus; species Helianthus tuberosus. The sequence goes on along the minus strand of CM060359.1, from coordinate 141,271,922 downwards.
TTCTGCTCTTTAACTCCCAAAAGCTCCAGAAATGCAGAAGAAAGGTGTGATTACAATGTTGCAACCTTGTGGCCTTTTATAGTGTTCTTGATCCTCAAAGATGGTGACAACTAAGTCTATGGGGTGATCCAGATCAACAACAAGTGCTCCTAGGGTCTAAAAGTAATGTAGGGGTCGTCCAAAGATGTGGAAAATCGATTATAAGTCGGTTTAAAGCTCAAAACAGACAACAACCGAATTTATTGTCGCTGGGCCACCCTTACGGACCGTAAGGGGTTGGCTTACGGTCCGTAAGCCCTTTGCAGGATGAAAAAACTTTTGATCTTTCAAGCTTTGAAAGGGCAACTGGTGTATTTCGAATTTGGGACATGATTTATCAATTTGGGGCCTCAACATCATGCTTGAACAGTTATATACCCTACCATTTTGAAATGTTTTCTTGAATCCTTTTGAAAGTTCCGTAAATGAAGGTTTATCGTGCATTTCTTCGTAGGAGTCCACCCATGCAATTATGGTTCAATTATTGCTAGAAATCACCGGATTTGAATATATAACAGATGTTTATTAGTCTTGGAATTCATAATGAGGTCGTTCAGAGGTGTAAATTTAACATGACAACACTTTTTAAATTCTGTCATACATCTTTAATTGGATCCGGGTTTGTAATATTTTTGTCTTACATGACACGTGTCGTTATTCTATTGAACACGAATTTTCGAGGTGTTACATCCTCACCCCCTTAAAAGAAATCTCAACCTCGAGATTTACTGAAATAAAGAGGGTATTTTTCTTTCATTGTGGACTCAACCTCCCACGTGTATTCGGGACCTCTACGGGCATTCCATTTTACCTTTACAACAGGCACATGCTTCCTTCGAAGCTTCTTAACCTGTCAATCTTCGATTGACACAGGTTTTTCGACAAACTTCAAGCTCTCTTCTATGTGCACATCTGTATGTGGTATGACCAGTGATTTATCAGCGAAACACTTCTTCAGATTGCATATGTGGAATACATTATGAATGCCACTGAGCTCTTCAGGTAAGTTTAACTTATAGGCAACCGATCCGACACGTTCGATGACCTCGAATGGTCCTATGTATCTCGGGCTTAACTTGCCTTTCTTACCAAATCGCATCACTCCCTTCCAGGGTGACACTTTAAGTAACACTTTGTCGCCTACCTCGAAGTTAAAAGGTTTACGCTTTAAATTCGCGTAGCTTTTCTGCCTATCCCTGGCAGCTTTCAGGCGGTCACGAATCTGGACAATCTTGTCCGTCGTTTCAAAGACTATTTCCGGTCCTGATAGTTGGACTTCTCCAACTTCCGCCCAACAAACGGGCCTTCTACACTTTCTACCGTATAAGGCCTCGAAAGGCGCAGCCTTGATGCTGGTATGGTAGCTATTGTTATATGAGAACTCGATCAATAGCAGGTGGTTATCCCAACTACCACCTAAATCGATCACACATGCACGAAGCATGTCCTCCAACGTTTGGATTGTACGCTCACTCTGGCCGTCCGTCCGTCTGAGGATGGTAAGCCGTACTGAAATTTAAACGCGTGCCCAAAGATTGTTGGAAACTCTTCCAAAAATGTGACGTGTATCCAGTATCTCGGTCAGAAATAATAGACACAGGCACGCCATGTAATGCTACAATCTTATCTACGTACAGTTGGGCTAACATGTCGGAGCTGTAGGTCTCCTTAATGGGTAGAAAATGTGCTGACTTAGTCAGTCTGTCTACGATCACCCATATGGTATCATTTCCTTTCCTTGTCTTAGGTAACTTGGTGATAAAATCCATAGTTACCATTTCCCACTTCCAAGTGGGAAGTTCAGGCTGTTGTAGCAAACCTGACAGTGTCTGATGTTCTACTTTGACTTGCGCACACGTCAAGCATTTAGCTACATAGGTAGCTACAGACTTCTTCAAGCCTATCCACCAATAATTTGCCTTCAGATCCTGATACATTTTATCAGCTCCAGGATGGACGGAATATTTGGAACTGTGGGCTTCCTGGAGGATAATATCTCGAAGTCCTCCATAAACTGGAACCCATATTCGTCTATTCAATCTCAGCATTCCGTTCTTGCCCTGAGATAACTGTTCTTTGATTACTCCTAGCCTTTCATTAGGGTCGTTAGCTTCCATCACAGCTTCCTTCTGTGCAGCTAACAACCTTTCGTTCAAACTGTTCTTTATCTCAATGCTCTTGACATTGATTCTTATAGGTTTAACTCTTTCTTTGCGACTCAAGGCATCGGCGACTACATTCGCCTTGCCAGGATGGTATCTGATTTCACAATCATAATCATTCAATGTCTCCATCCATCTTCGTTGCCTCATGTTTAAATCCTTTTGGTTAAACAGGTGCTGGAGGCTCTTGTGATCAGAATAGATCACACACTTGACACCATATAAATAGTGCCTCCATAGCTTCAGTGCAAATACAACGGCACCCAACTCCAAGTTATGGGTGGTGTAATTCTTTTCATGCACCTTTAACTGTCGTGAAGCATAAGCAATAACTTTGCCTTTTTGCTTAAGCACACACCCCATGCCAGTGTGTGATGCATCGCAGTAAACTACGAATTCTTCGGTACCTTCAGGCAATGTCAGTACAGGAGCGTTGCTCAACTTTTGCTTTAGAATATCAAAAGATTCTTGCTGCTTAGGGCCCTAATCAAACTTTATTTTCTTCCTAGTCAAAGAAGTTAGGGGTGCAGCAATCCTTGAAAAATTTTCAATGAAACGCCTATAATATCCTGCTAAGCCTCGGAAGCTACGAATCTCTGTAGGCGTCTTTGGCTCTTGCCAGTTCATGATAGCTTCAACCTTAGCGGGATCCACTTGGATACCACGCTCACTAACCACATGTCCAAGGAATTGGACCTCTCGAAGCCAAAATTCACACTTGGAAAATTTGGCGTAGAGTTTCTCATGATGTAGAAGTTTAAGAATACAGCGAAGGTGTTTCTCATGGTCAGCTTGGTTCTTCGAGTAGATGAGAATGTCGTCGATGAAAACGATGACGAATTTATCTAAGTAAGGCTTGCAGACGCGATTCATGAGATCCATGAATGCGGCAGGTGCATTAGTGAGCCCAAAAGGCTTCACTAGGAACTCGTAATGACCATAACGAGTCCTAAATGCAGTTTTGTGTACGTCTTCATCTCTAACCTTCAGTTGGTGGTAGCCTGACCTTAAGTCAATCTTCGAGAAGTAACTTGCCCCTTGCAATTGATCGAACAGGTCGTCGATCCTGGGCAAAGGATACCTATTCTTTATAGTGACCTTATTAAGCTCACGGTAATCGATGCACAGACGCATCGATCCATCCTTCTTTTTAACAAACAAGACTGGTGCTCCCCAAGGAGACGAACTAGGTCTAATGAAACCTTTGGCTAGCAGTTCATCTAGTTGTGTCCTCAATTCCTTCATCTCTGTTGGTGCCAACCTATAAGGTGCTCTAGCAACAGGTGCTGCTCCAGGGATGATGTCAATTCTGAATTCCACTTGCCTATCTGGCGGTAAACCAGGTAGTTCTTCAGGAAAAATTTCTGGGTATTCAGAAATGACGGGGATATCCTCAATCTTAGCTTTCGGCTCATCAATAGTCACTTGTGTCATGTAGATGACACAACCCTTCTTCAAACACTTAGAGGCCTTGAGCATAGTCACTTGCTCAGGCAGTCCATACCGGGTATCTCCCTGAATGGTAAGTGATTCACCAGACGGAGTCTTGATCATCACTTGCTTCTTGTTGCAGACAATCTGGGCCTGGTTATGAGATAACCAGTCCATACCCAAAACTACGTCGAAACCAGCTAACTTCAAAGGAAGTAGGGACAATGGAAAAGAGTGGTTTTTAATGGATATGAAACATCCATCTAATATGGTTGAGGCGGTTTCTAAGGTGCCATCTGCTAACTCCACCTCATATTTCACACTTAAGGTTTTAACAGGTAAATTCAGCAATTTGCAAAACTTATTATCTCTAAATGATTTATCAGCGCCTGAATAAAAAAGTACTCTTGCATAGACATCATTTATGAGAAAGGTACCTGTGATCACGTTATTGTCCTGTACAGCTTCCTTCGCATCCATCCTAAAGACCCTAGCATTGGTCTTCTTTCCTTCATCAGCTTTCTTTGCGAGTTTTGGGCAGTTGGATTTGATATGCCCCTTTTCATTGGAACTGTAGCACGTTGCATCCTTCAGCTTTTTGCAATCCAAGGTCTTGTGTTCCTTGGACTTGCATATACCGCAAATAAAAGTTCTTGACTGAGTCTGCGAGTTCGATTCATATCTGCGCTTGCCGAAGTGCTGTTTCTTGCAGATCTTACACTTGGGCTTTTCTCCTGATTGATGCCCATCCTTCTTAGACTCAGACCCTCTCTTGTGGTCATTGCTCCCTCGGTGCTTCTTGTTTGACCTACGTGAATTGTCATCTTCACGTTTCCTTTTATCGGCATCTGTGTTCCTCAGCGATCTTTGTCTGACCGCGTCTAGTCTGAGGGACAAAGATATATCAGTTATAGATCTGAAAGTAGTTGGCCGAGAGGCCTTCACGCTTGCCTTTATTTCTGGGGCTAAACCCCCGATGAAACGAGCTATTCTTTTGGGTTCCGGGGTCACCAGATACGGAACCAATCTGGACATTGTATTGAAGCTCGTGAGGTAAGCTTGGCAGTCAAGGTTCTTCATAACCAACGATAGGAAATCAGACTCAATCTTCTCAACCTCATGCTGAGGGCAGTAGTTTTCCCTGATGAGGGCAACATATTGCTCCCATGTCATGTTGTACAATGGGATCTTCCCAATGGCTTGAATCATCGATCTCCACCAGGCTAAGGCCTCACCTTTAAATGATTGAGACACAAACTTTACCACATCTTTCTCAGCGCATCCGCTGATATCAACAACTGTATCTATCTCATCCAACCACGTCATACAATCTATAGCTCCTTTCTCGCCAGTGAAATCCCTGGGTTTGCATGAAACAAAATATTTGTAGGAGCAACCCTTATCCTGGGTCCCTTGTTTCGGTACGATCTTCAGAGATGGAACACTTTGCTGATTCGAGGACTGACGATCGTCATCAACTTTCTTGGGTCCTTCCTTCTTAGAGGGTGGTGGCTTGCTGTGAGCCTTAGATTGAGTTTTAGGGACAGACTTCGAGCGGGGTACAGATGAGGCTTTACTATGAGTCCCACTGTACTCCTTAAATTGCTCCTCAACAGCTTTAGACACAGCTGTATCAATCAGTGTACGAAGCTCTCCTCTGGTTATATTAATCCTAGCATTGTCATTTTTCTTGAGAGGATGACTGTTAATCTCGTCCGAGTCAGCCGTTTATCTTGAACTGCTACATAAGATATTGACAATAGTTTATTTGGGAGTTTATTAAGGAATTGTCTTTTATGGCAATTCATTAATCATGGTAAACATAGACGATATTTGGTTAATTTGTTACTCACATTTATTTATTTAGGATTTCTATTATAATTTATCCTAATTATAAACAATAACAGTATTATTAGCACACAAGGCCTAGTCACAGGGACATTTTTAAATTTTAAGCCATGATTTCAGAGAATCAAGGCATGAAGGTTTGAACATAGTTCTTTACCTTTTTCAGACAGGGTCGCAGACTACTACTGTCTTTTGTCTCATATGAAAATGAGCAGGGCCCGTAGGCACTATATTACCAATGGATGGTCAACATATGATCATCTTAATTGATGATTAAAACCCATGATATATATATCATTAGTTTAAGTTAGGAATCTTTTGAAGAATCCTATTAAGAATGACGTGTGTGATTTTAATGAATCACGTCTGCCAGGAGCGTTAACATGTTTTCAGATGTTAACAGGGATTTGAATCTCTTTAAACAGGCCTTACCATCTTGGCCAGGTCTTATAATGACATGCAGGCTAGGTTATACCTTTAAGATTCTTAGTTAATATTTAAATAGGCAGATTTTTTTTAAAGGGATGATTTTGTTTTATTTATTTCATATATAATTTATTTATGCATATAATGGCAAAAATGAAATTTATAAACTTAACATTCCATTGAACCTCAAAAGTACACTTTGCCCTAAACGGGACTTTTAATAGACAAATTACCCACGCAGGAGTTTAAACAAAGACTTACCCACGCAGGGGCTTAACAAACAAACATACCCACGCAGGGGTCAAAACAAACAAACATACCCACGCAGGGGTCAAAACAGCAAGACAGGCCCACGCAGGGGCTCAACTGATACAAGGAAATTACAACAAACAATGGAAGGATTCAATGGTCCTTCTTGCTCTTCCCTTTTATTAAACTTGTCAATCCCTGGAAGAAACTTCGTCGCTCCCTGCAGTCCCTGTGAAAATCTCGCTCAAATTGGTCCAATCTTTGAAGAATTTCTTCCCGTTCGGGTGGGGAAAACCGTGGCGGTTGCGATTGTTGCCGGATTATAGGTCTAGTAGGTATTTGGTACCCATGAGTTGGGTACCCTACTCCCCAAGGAGCTCCATACGGTCCTTCAGGATGAAGGGCGTTGTAGTTGGCCGCTACCAAGTATGGGTCGGCTTCAGCGTAATTATAGTTGGTGTGAGCCAGCTGCTCAAACGGGTTGTACGCCATTGAACCAGTGTATGCAGGAATCGGGTTATCAAAACCCATCGGTGGTGGCTGTGGTGCAACTGGGTTTGAAGGTCCACCCATTTGCGGGTCTTCCTGTTGTGGTGGATAATGACTGCCACTTGATTGATGAGGAGAGCTAAAATGAAAATCCCCTCCATGCGCGGATATTCGCGCGCCTGTCCTCCTACGCCTCGGCGGTTCCGAAGGTGCCTGATGAACTGGTGGCGGTGGAGGCGGTGGCGTGACAACCACGAAACGTGAATCCCCAGAGGAATCCTGCTGCTGCTGCTGCTGCTGGTGAGGTGATGAATGGTGAGAAGGCGTGAAATACCATTCATGTTGGTTAAACCGTGCTTGGTAACTGTCCGGACCACCGTAGGGTGATCCGTGAAAAGAAGATCCACCCGAGATCTCGATGGGATGGTTCGGTGTACCGCTTGCAGGTTCGACGGGATCCGTGTCCTCGTCCATGTCCTCTGCATGATCGCCGGAGAAATGATGCTCTGGCCCCAATGGGTTAAAACCCACTGGTTCTTGTATGTAGTTTGCCGGGTTAAACCGGCCCTGAAAGATGGGAGTGGGGTCTCCAAAGGAATGGTGCGATAGGGATCGCTGTAGGGGTATATAAGAAGGTTGTGGGTTATTGGGCTCGTTTTCCGACTGTGGCCCATACGAGTTATGATAGGGAGGCGTTGAACTGTGCGAGACAGACCGTCTAGCAGGCTCAAAAAGGTTCCTCCTGTTCTTTCGAGGATCGGCACTCGCGGTGGTAGAAGGAGCTCGCCTTTGCGAAGGCCCGGCTTCGTGATCATTGGGGGCGGTGATTGGCCCCTTGCCTCGTCCTCTTCGTCTGAAAAATCTTGGCGACATATTTAGACCTGTCAATATAACATAAGATAACAACAAAATATAAAGGAAAACGATAAGATAAAAACAAAAACATTTTGGATTATTCCTATGTTCTTTGTCTAGACTCGAAAATTTAGGAAAGTGCAATTGTGTCATTGAGATTAAACACAAAAGGCTAGTGTTTAATTCACTCAATGTTGGCTCTGATACCAACCAGTCACACCCCGATATTTCCACGTTTGACCGGTGGGCCCAGTGGGGGAGTATCTTGACGTGGTTGGCAACGTTACAGTCAAACAACACAATATTTAAATGCACAGCGGAAGCAAATGAAAGATATATTTCAACCGAATATAATATTGTAATATCAAGTATCACAACAGTCGAAAGTTTATCCACAGGTGGATTAAAATAAAATGGAAACAGTAGTTCAACAGACTTTAGGCATCTTAAGCTTGCGAGACTCTTATTGATTCTAGGAGTAGCCAGCCTAGTTCGCGTAGTACCTGCACTTAATCTTTTTGGGAAAATACGTCAGTTTAGACTGGTAAATACAATTAACCGACTCATTTTAAAAATGATTAAAAATTGATTTGGATGCACGTGGCACAAACATTTTATAACTTGGGATAATTATTTAAATATATAAACTTGTAAAAGGATTACATGTTCCTTATGTGTTCAGTAGCCCGGTTCGTGCCGGGTTAAAGATCAATAGACACACCACATTATTTATTTATGCACTGACGGGTGTACGCCTACACCCCGCGCTTAGGTCGTGGCCATTTCGTAAAATGATGCCAAGGATATCCGGGACATGGTCATTAACCCCCCAAAGGCATTAAGCAAACAAAACATATTTAAACGGGTCATCTCGAAAATACTTAACCACCAATCGATTAAGGTCGAATGCCCGACCAAGCGGTATTTTATATACCGTACCCCAAGCCCGTATAAGGGAAAATAAGTTAAAAGTATTTACCTTTGTAAGTATAATTCACAAACAGCAAATGCAAGTAGCTTTTACTGGTCCTCCTATTTTGGAACGAAGGTTTATAATAACCTATTAGAATCCTAACGGGTCTTTAATTAAGCCTAAACTTAGACCGGTTAGTTTTAAAGATACGGTTCGTACGCATGATTAAGCGAAGACCGGGATAGAATGTGATTTAGACCCGACAAGTTTGAATACTTGCTTAATATGGGTATATTATAGACATTCTGGATTTTGAGATAAAAACGATAAGGTTTGACCCGTTTCGGCTAATTTAAGCAAACTAGTTACATAAACTGAACCAAACGCGCAAGAAGCATAACGGGTAACCGTAAGAGCCATATACAGGTTTCCTAAGTTAATATGCCTCAAATATGTTGTGACATCAGTAAGATATCTTTTATTATGCCCGAAACGAATTTAAACACAAACTATGCCCGTAGGGTCATTTTCAAGGTTATAAAAGAGTTTAAGTATTTTCCTGAGTTACAGGTCTGATATCATTAGTAAAAATACTTAATTTACTAAGTTATAACAGTAGGGTATTGCATATATGTGAAATTTATCAATTATAACCAAACTATGCACCGTAGGGGCATTTTGGTAAATTCACATAAGCCGTAAAGCTCAAAACTGAAGTCTGAGTTAAAGAACTTTTGCTTACTGTTAAAATATTATAATTTACCTAAAATATCAGTAGGTATCAACCTTTGTATGTTTAAAATAGTTTTAGTACATACTATGCGTTAAAAACGCTGGAAAAGGCGATTAGAAGCCGTTTCCGGGTTCTATATAGAAAGCTGATATTTTTATTATCCCTGAAGGTTTAAAATAATTTATTTATCATATGGAATTAGTATCAAAAGGTTTGGGGGTCAAAAAGATATGTAAAACTCATTTTATAGCCCAAAAGGGCAAAACCGACAATTACCGAATTAAGCTTATAACTCTAAGTTATGCTCAGCCTAAAATTAATTAAAAATCTTCAAAAATCCCAAAATAATATATTTCATCAGTGGGTAAAGAGTTTGATATAAAAAAGTGGGTTTAAATAGGCTATATGCTAATTATGCCGTTTAATCGCTAAAGAAGCTTTCTAATTACGCTAATGAGCATAACTCTCAATCTACAGCTCAAACTGATGTCAAATTTTGGGTGCAAGTTTATAATTCAGTAACTAAGGTTTCTACTCTTTTACATTTTTAAAAATCACGTTTTATGGTGAAAAGGTCGTAATAGTCAACATATCGGCAATTAACGGGATCATGCATATTAATTGGATAAATAATGAACCAAGGTGTATAATCACAGAGGGTTATACTAGCATGTAACCTAGTCCAATTAAAGCTCTAAGGCATTTCTAAAACATGCTTAAACGGGTCAGAACTGAAAGTCAAAGCAAAAGTCAAATTATGCGACTTTCGGTTCCGAACCGGGTCTCTACTGAAAATTGTCGGGTTGAACATGTTTAGACATGTTCTTACATTAGTTACCAAGTTATATTAATGATCAAACAGGTTGTATGGGTTCTACATTGTTAATTATGCATAAATTGGAAATTAAGCATTCTGTTGACTTTTTAATAACAAGTTTGACCCGACATTTGACCTAGTTAGAGTGGGAATCAAAGGGTGCCCTTTTAAGGGTTTATTGCCCACATAATTACCAACTTATAACTACTTTCAATTCGACTAATCACTGGACCATCAATGATTAATCGCTAAGTCAAACGGTAATTACGACGGTTTGACTTTTAAGCTAAAACTAAGCAAAAACTTAACTAAGAAAGGTTAAACATACTTACTGAAGTCCTATGCACGATTAGGAAGGCTTAAGGTCTGCTCTTGAACTCCCAAAAGATCCAGAAATGCAGAGGAAAGGTGTGATCACAATGTTGCAACCTTGTGGCCTTTTATAGTGTTCTTGATCCTCAAAGATGGTGACAACTAAGTCTATGGGGTGATCCAGATCAACAACAAGTGCTCCTAGGGTCTAAAAGTAATGTAGGGGTCGTCCAAAGATGTGGAAAATCGATTATAAGTCGGTTTAAAGCTCAAAACAGACAACAACCGAATTTATTGTCGCTGGGCCACCCTTACGGACCGTAAGGGGTTGGCTTACGGTCCGTAAGCCCTTTGCAGTAGGCAAAAACTTTTGATCTTTCGAGCTTTGAAAGGGCAACTGGTGTATTTCGAATTTGGGACATGATTTATCAGTTTGGGGCCTCAACATCATGCTTGAACAGTTATATACCCTACCATTTTGAAATGTTTTCTTGAATCCTTTTGAAAGTGGCGTAAATGAAGGTTTATTGTGCATTTCTTCGTAGGAGTCCACCCATGCAATTATGGTTCAATTATTGCTAGAAATCACTGGATTTGAATATATAACAGATGTTTATTAGTCTTGGAATTCATAATGAGGTCGTTCAGAGGTGTAAATTTAACATGACAACACTTTTTAAATTCTGTCATACATCTTTAATTGGATCCGGGTTTGTAATATTTTTGTCTTACATGACACGTGTCGTTATTCTATTGAACATGAATTTTCGAGGTGTTACACCTTTTGTTTTGACTAACGCCGATTTATCGAAGGTTTTTCTAGAATCGCTGTACCGCTTACCTCGCTTACGCATAACGACAAACCTTTTGTTTGGGGAACTAAACAAGAGGAGGCCTTTCAAACTCTCAAGGCAATGCTTTGCAATGCTCCCGTGCTCGCACTTCCCGACGAAATCATCGACTTCGTAGTCTACTACGATGCCTCTAACCTCGGTCTTGGTGGTGCACTCATGCAACGAGACAAGGTTATCGCGTACTTATCTCGAAAGCTCAAGATCCATGAGAAAAAATATACCACACACGACCTCAAGCTTGGTGTAGTTGTTTTTGCGTTAAAGATTTGGTGACACTACCTTTACGGTACTAAGTGTACGATCTTCACCGATCATAGGAGCCTACAACACATCGTTGATCAGAAAGACCTAAACATGCGCCAACGCCGGTGGGTAGAACTTCTCAACGATTACGACTGTGAGATCCGTTACCATCCAGGCAAAGCAAACGTTGTCGCCGATGCTCCAGTCGACGAAGTTGTTTGCATAGCATTCGTAATGTTCAAGCCCAGCATAAACTCGAAACTCTCATCCGTGACGCGCAGCATGCTTGTTTTACCGAACGAACCTTGAAGAAGGAAAGAATTCTCAATGACGGTGCTCAACTCGAGAACAAATCGAATGGTATATTCCATTACCTAGACTGAATTTGGATTCCCAAGCGCACCAACTTACGACAACTTCTGATGGATGAAGCACACAAATCCCGATATTATATTCATCCCGGTGCTGACAAAATGTACCAGGAGATGCGCTACAAGTACTCGTGGCTGGGTATGAAAAAGGACATCGCTAGCTATGTTTCGAAGTGCCTGACTTGTTCGAAAGTCAAGGCCGAACATCAATGACCCTCTAGCTTACTCGTGCAACCCGAGATCCATATGTGGAAGTGGGAGAGTATAGCTATGGACTTCATAACGAAACTTTCATGCACGCCATCAAGTCACGATAGCATATGGGTTATCGTTGACCATCTCACTAAATCAGCTCACTTTCTACCGATACGAGAAGACTATAAGGTAGAACGATTAGCATGAATCTACACCGATGAGGTCATCTGCGACACGTGACACCTCGTGATATCATCTCTGATCACGATGGTCGATTCACTTCGCGTCTTTGGGAAACGTTTCAATTTGCTCTCGGTACTACCCTCAATCTAAGTACCGTTTTCCATCCACAGACCGATGGTCTGACTGAACACACGATTCGTACCCTCAAAGACATGCTTCGCTCGTGTGTCATAGATTTCGGTGGTAATTGGGACACGCACTTACCCTTGGTCGAATTCTCGTACAATAACAGTTATCACTCTAGCATCCAAATGGAAACATTTGAGGCATTATACGGAAGGAAATGTCGATCGCGTATTGTATAGCACGAGATCGGAGACGCATAAATTATCGGTCCTGAGCTGTTGCAAGAAACGACCGATAAAATCCTCCAAATTCGAGACAATCTTCTGAAAGCTCGGAGTCGTCAGAAAAGTTACGCCGATAGACGCGCAAGCCCCTTGAATTTGACGTTGGCGATCACGTACTCCTAAAGGTTGCACCTTGGAAGGGGGTGATCATATTCGGCAAGAAAGGCAAGCTCGCGCCTCGATATGTTGGACCCTATAAAATTCTGGAAAGGATTGGCAAGGTGGCCTACAGACTCGAACTACCGGAGGAACTGAGTAACGTCCACCCGACTTTCCACGTTTCGAACCTCAGAAAGTGTCTAGCCGAACAGGAATTACATCTCCCTCTTGAAGATTTACAAATGGACGAAACATTACACTTCGTGGAAAAGCCTATCAAGATCATGGGTCGAGAAACCAAGGTACTCAGACGCTCACGCATTCCCATTATGAAGGTTCGCTGGGAAGGCAAACGCGGCGCCGAGTTTACCTGGGAACTCGAAAGTGACATGAAGGCGAAGTACCCGCAACTGTTTTTTACGCCTACTTCTTAAATTTCGGGATGAAATTTCCTTAAGTAGGGGATACTATAACGACCCGTGTTACTGAAGTCAAACTCAAAGTCAAGGTCAAAGTCAAAGGAAGAGAAGATTGCTAATTGCGATCTGTCACTCCTTGCTTAACTACGGATTTGACCACCTTGACTTATAATCAGTTTTGTAATTAAAATGCTTTAGTTGTATTATGTTGAGTACATGTTAATAAATCACTACTTAATCGCATATTAATCGCTAATCGACTTATCACTAATCGCATTCGTAACCCGAATTATAGCTTATGGATATTGTTTTACGTGTGTGTGCTTATTATGTGTTACTTGTGCATGTTATGTTTATGTTGAGGTGTTTAATCGCAATAACAATCCTATCGCAGCACAATCTAATCGCAACCGTTAAACGCAAGTTATTTACAGTGATTGTATGCTAGATATAGTAGTTAGGTTATTTGTGTAACTAGTGGGAAATACTACGCATCACTCACTCGAAACACATCGCAACACTTAACACATGAAACGAAACGCGAAAACTCAAATCGCCAAGCCACATCGATCGAATGACCATTCAATCGAATGGCCATCCGATCGGATGGCCATCCGATCGGACCGTCATCCGATCCATGGCCATCACCCCCTTTCCCCTTTTGGAAACCCTATAAATACCCCTCTGTCACATCATTTGTGATGTGACAGCTCCCTCACTCGACCATCAACATTCCAGACCTTCTTTCTCTCGATTTCTCGCGATTCTTGTAAGTTTTCAACTCAAATCTTGTACTTCTATGATCTACACGCATTTCTTCATCTTTTTCACCTTTGAATCTCAACTTTTAACCCTGAAATCAGTGGATTTGAGGTGTTTTAGGGTGATGTCATCATGGAGTTCTTATGAACTTCAAGTTTTGGCATTTTTCCACCAAGAATAACTCAGATCTATATGATTTTCACATGAATCAACACTATTTTTATCTAGATTTAAACATTTTGAAGGTTAAAAGGGATTGAAAGGTGGTTTCTAACTTTCTTTCAACTCTTTTACACTCAATACACTCGAAACTGATAGAATCGGAGCTAGTTCAGGCCTTCTACTCGTTTCTAGCGAAGTATCGGTCCAAGATCTGATTCCTATCAACGAGACCACCGATCTAGGTTGAACATGAACATTCGTCACAAACAGTTAACTGACTCGGATTGGGGTGATTCCCGTTCGGTCGGCTATCCTGGTTCTGATAGGGTTCCTATTGTCCAATGCGTGGTCATACTATCTCGATCAAACTATAAAACTTAATGAAATTACAAGTTTGCAAAATGGTCAGATCGCGGGATGGATTGCCGTTCGATCGGATTGCTATCCGATCGGATGGCCATCCGAACGAACCGCAATCCAATCGGACTGCACTTGGTATCCAACACTTAACTTTCTATCAATTTTCAAAGATCATCTGTTTCTAACGGATTGCCCTCCGATCGGTAGACCATCTGATCGATTGACAATCCTGCTGTGAACTTGTTCTCTGGGAAATGCCTCGCCGGACAGATCACTATCCGATCGAACTGCCGTTCGATCGAACGACAGATGCTACAACGAAAGCTTCAAAGCCATCATACAAAAACACACCCATCCCAAACGAGTGTCAATCCGACCGAATGGCCATCCGAACGGATGACCATCTGAAAGGATTGACATTCGATCGAATGGGCATCCGGCCGGATGACCACTCGCTAACTTGTTTCACTTGCATCGTTTTACGCGCCGCCTATTGCTTATGCTATCGTTCTGATCAGGCTAATCTCACTTTGGCGCTCCCTTCAATCCATTAACTACCATCGCTGTAAGTATACTCGATCCCTTTTTGCTTTAAGCACTTTCGGGTGTTACATACGTTAATTATCCCAAATCACATCGACACACAACGCAAACACTATTTATACGCTGACCTTTACTGCATGTTATACGTGACTCGATGAATGCCTCTTTGTTATGTTTACACATTGATTGCTGTCTACCTGCCTTAGCAACGATAGTACTATAGTTTGGACTCAGCACCTGTTCACTCAGGGGTTGTTAAGGACATTACTTCTCGTGTTCGCAGTGGTGAACATGTGATGCGCACTCGCTACTCGCAGTCAAATCACAGTCATTGGTATTGATAGGATCTTTGTCGATAACTTATATACTTCACATTATACGTTGTACATGCTGGTTATGCGTAAACGCTTTCGAACTCTACTATACTATCAAACTTGTATGCTCACCTTTACACTATGTGTATTGACCTCTATTTTAACGTATGTGACAGGTGTTTAGGATGCTTGTGTCTTGCTGCTATGTTGAAACCAAGCTAGGATGGAGTCTTAGAAACAAACGAACTATTTATCAAAATATGAGTTGTCGAAACAGTTTTATTTGTCTTTGAGATATCTATGTCTGTAATAATTGATTGCTTGATCGGTTATGGTATGGGACATAATATTAACTATCTGGTAATTTAGTTGTTATGGAATTCTCTTGGATAATCTGTTTCGCTCAGTGCCGTGCCCCGATGTTTCCGCCATTGGTTGGGGTGTGACACTCTGATTATCGACCGAATCCGGAATCCAGTCTCCTCTTTCTTCTTCCACCCAAACCCTAAAATGTTTTCATTTCTCTATTAAAATGACTTCTTCTTCAATCCTCTTAACCGATTCCGTTATAACGCATACACAATCTGTAGTTAAGATGTTGTCTTCCTGTTGTCTTTGCGAGGCCAGAACGACTTTGTCGAAACATCTCCCTACCGAGTCGAAGGTTTCGTTCCCGGATAAATGTAGAGGAACCCCGTGAATGTACAACCAAGCCAGTCTTTCGAATGCTACTGTTTGGCCTTTCCAAATTTCCAAACTATTAAACCATCCAAAGCTTGGCGCGTCGGCTCTAAATCCGTTAGCCTCCGAACATGATTTGGATACCAATAATAAACTCAGACCATCGAGGTATTTTATTGTAGCATCACCAAAGTTAGTTTCCTTCAATAAAACATCCATCTTTTGGATTGTCCAGAGATCCTTCACTTTTCTGATAATCGCCTTGCCATGTAGCTCCGCGTATGCATTAACATACACTCTAAGACCACAACTTCTTTCGCATTCACAACATAAGGATGTCTACCGGGCACAATACCTGCATACGACATACCTTTGGAAACCAAGTGGCTGAACCTTCTTGCATCCAGATCCTTTTGACCATGTTGCCTATCTTCCTGTACCTTGTTGCCTAGCACTTTTGACTTAAGCTTACTGTCCCGACTATCCCACCCATCTTCATTTTCCGCGGAATACCTCGCTATGTTGATAACAGCCCGTAGTTTCCCATCCACACTGCCTTCATCTTTTTTTCCAACTCCATTGCGTCCTCCACTCCGCTGAAACTAACAAAGCCGAAACGGTACCCATGTTTATCTCATTTTAGCGCAATGTATACCCCCTTTATCTTCCCATATACTCCTAGAATTTCGTAACCTTGTGAACTGCATCTCTCCGGTAACCTTGCTACGTAGAATTTCGTAACCCCTTTTATACCCCTTTCTCCCCTGAGATCGATGTCTAATCCCGAACTCCAGACATCACGCAATTCTGGCCATCCCTTTCCGCCGGTTGAGTATTCCGGCCGTCCCTTTCTGCCGGTTGAGTCGCCGCTGAGAGAAAGCAACGTTATATCATTCGTGACTTAGGTTTTTTTATTTAACAATAGGTTGTAGATTTCATGAAATAAAATATTATAAAAAAGGGAATGGGGGAAAGGGGAAGAAGGGGAACCACACCTCACAGATAAGGGAAAATGATGAGGTGAACATGGAGGTGAGGTGCGCCTAGGTGGACTTTTGGGGAAGGGGGACTATACCCCATGGTCTAAGTAGCCTTCAACATCCTGATTGGGTTTGTGTTAATGATAAACCTTTCACGTTGGTGGTTTTCAATGGACGCACTAAATTGTCTTTCACCAAATTAAGTGGTAGTATCTTCCAACGATAAGGGTTCCATTTATTTTACTGGATAGGGGCTAGTCCCAATTTAAAGCTCATGAGTTAATTAAAGCTCATTGTTTACATGGCATGACGTTATGTTGAACTTCATCATTTAGTTATCGGTAACAACACGCTTTTTGAGTTGATAGATCTTTGTTTTTTTTTCATTTTTTTACCATAAGTTAATTAAAGCTTATTGTCTACATGACAAGACGTTATGTTCAACCACATCATCCACTTATAGTGGGAAACCCACGCGTTGCGGCGGAGCAAGCAATTTACAACGTTGTACTCGGAAATGTTTTTTCGTTTGTTCATTAATTGTTTCGGTTTTTGTTGGGTCCCGAAGATAACCCGCACTTCGCGAAGGGCAAAAATTTATCTACTAAAGCGTATGTAAGCCATAACATGAAACATAGTTCTCTAGGATGGACATGCGCTCCGCAGCGGCATCGGAAGACCATTTGTAACAAAAAATAAGTACTTAAAAAAAGACCACCATGTATTTGTAACATACTCCACACTTCTTGATGTCACTATACTAATGAAATATGTTATAATGTTGGGAGACCCGTCTTGTAAATTTTATAAAATAAAAAACGTAGAATACAAACTTTAAGGGAGCATACCCCCGAGCTACCTAACAAACGATAACCGAAATAGGCATTGAGGATGTTAAAAAAAAAAAAAAAAAAAAACACACACACACATAGAACCAAACTATGCTAGTAATCCTAGTATGTAAAATATGTCTCCTAACCCAAGATGATGGGTCATGCGATCCGCACCAAACATATATAAAATCCCAACCAAGCTAACCTAGATCTCAAACATGTTTACCTACAAGGACCGAGATTAATATATACCATAACCAATAGACCCATAACCATACTAGGTCCTTGGTGTTCTTTGATTCATGCCTAACTACTTCCTGTAATGAAATATATAATGGAGACACTGAGAATTTACAAAATAGCAGAGCAATATGTATAACCCATAAGATGTAGAGTATCTGTATCATACCTTAATACTCTGCACAAAAAACATAAAAAGCTACATCTTTTAAGAAATTACGTTAAATTAGTTTCCCAGCTTCCTCTTTACCGAAATCACCATCGGGTTCCTTGAACCTTTTTGATGGTGTCTTTGTGACAGTTCTTGTAGTTTGATTACTGTTTGCATCTGAATTTGATTCTGATTGAGAACCACCAAAAGGATTCACCTTGGACCTAGAGGTGTCAGCTCGGAATCTTCAGCCACTAATTTCGACATCATCTGCAGTTTCAACATCACAATAGATTATAGTACATTTATACCATTGTCATACATTTGTTATTCTTCTGTTACCGTAAATATGGAACGGTAAACATGAAGCAAAAAGGGCATAGTCAGAATGAGTTTTAAAAACAAAAAACACTTAAATAATTTAATTATGTTGCAAAACTTCATTTTAATCATATCTAAGAGCCATTCAACTCGAATTCTATACCAAAACATACAGATCTAGTTTAGCACATGTTCATATGCAAACAATAAAAGAACACATTCTACACCCCATGTTTGTCTAACAAGACTTCAAAAAAACAAACTGCATTTTAATTAATTAGCTGTCAAAAGTTTATGTAAAAAGATAACTTCTACCTAAGTCAAATATGGAAACTAAGTTAACCATCTTTTACTAAAATCCTTTAGATTTAAAATCCATTAATATACAAGAATGGTGCAAAAGGTTTTATGCTCTCAAGAATGTCAAAATAAGAAAAATTTAATACTTGTAATAAGATGAAGAAATCCAAAAACAAACCATATTTAAAGATAATACTGCAAGATATAAGTGATTATTGTTCGTTACCTTTTGGTTTTGTTTCGTCAACCAGATTGATTAGCTACAAGAAGGCCCCATTAGTTGTACAACCTGTAACTCCTTGAGCAAAGAATTTTGGTTCCCCATACATTGCAGACTTTCAAAACTCACAGCCATTGATAACCGGATCATGTATCGATGCATTTTCTACATTCTTCCCTTCTACCTCGGGATGTGAAGAACCAAAGAATCGTGTTTAGGCCGAAGCCTGTAAACGAGGGTTTGGATCTTGTTAGAGGGCTTGAAGAACAGTCCTGCAAAACAGAAAACCGTTAGGCTCGCCGCAGAGATGGGAGGGCCCCTCTGCGACCACCCTCCGGTGTGAGGATAAGTATTGGTAGAGAGAGAAAGTAGAAAGAGAAAGTAAGGACGAAGGTTCAGAAAATCGTACTTGGCTTTGTACTTGATGGGGTATTTATAGTAGTCAACTGAGATGACATCATCCGTCCAGACGCACTTGAATGGAGGTTCGTCTTCGGAGGCTCTTGATATGGAACGGACATGTTTCGGATGTCCGTCCAAGTGGAGTCTTGTTCGTCCTAAGGATCATGTCCGGCATCGGACATGTATCTTCAAGTCCCCCAGTTTGGTAAGTCTTTGTAAAAACTTAGCAAACTATAGTTTCAAGCCTTTTGTCCTACTCGGATGACGTGTCACCGCTGGAGTGGTCTTGAGCTGATGATGTGGCATTATTTGAATGGTGTGGGTGACCTTTATTATTTTGACCGTCAGTCACCTGCTGGTGACGTTAGCGAACCCCGCGTTGGGAATCGTGGGAGGTGACGGTTGACATGACAGCCCCACAACCGACTTACTTTCTCTATAAATTTGGTTTTTACCACCTCATTTTTACTCCTTCTTCCTCTCTTTTTTCATCTTCTCTGCTGTTATCCTCTTTGTTCTCCTCTTCTTCTTCAAAGAAAGGTGTGTCCCTTTCCTTTTTATTTTGTAAAGGTATGGCTCCTGGAAAGGACAATCTATCGGAGAGCGTGAGCGTGCTTACCCAACGTCAGTTGGATAAGTTCATTAGGGATTATAGGATTCCTTTAGATCTTCACCCGATCCTTCCTTCCGAAAGGGAAGCCATATATCCGTTCCGTCAAGGGAAGTTTCCCTTTTATACTCGCGTCTGCAATTTCGCGAATTATAGGGTTCCTTTCTATCGTTTTTTGATTAGGGTTTTACAGTTTTTTAGGGTTCATATTTGTCAGGTTAATCCGTTCGGTCTTAGCCGGATTAACCACTTTGAAATTTCTTGCCGAGCCTTAGATCAGAAACCGGACTTAA
The DNA here is from genome assembly GCA_030545235.1 of Helianthus tuberosus. NCBI lineage: Eukaryota > Viridiplantae > Streptophyta > Magnoliopsida > Asterales > Asteraceae > Helianthus > Helianthus tuberosus. The sequence goes on along the minus strand of CM060359.1, from coordinate 141,251,702 downwards.
ATGTTTTTCGATATTTTTACGAATTCATCTCGGCCGGGGACTGGTATACATTTGCACACCGGAAGAACGTCCCTTCCCCGTCCTCCAATGAGCGGTCTAGTTTAAAAAATTGGAAAGACAATTTCTTCTGGCTAGATGACCGCTGTCTGCCGGAGGACATGGGGTGGCGTTTCAAAGACCAGACGATGTCCTTTGATCTTGGTGACGATTTTGTTTTTAACGAGAGTTTAGTCCGTGCCTTATTTGAGCATCAATCCCCCATTCGTCCTCTTCCCGAGCATTTCCTTTGGTTAGGTCGAGTTAGTTTTTCCTGGGCCCAAGGGGATAGGGATTGGCCGATTATTCGCCGAAAGCATGATCGTAAGTTGCGGCCCTTTACGTCCCCTTCGGCACCATTACTTACATTTTTTGCTAACTCTTTTTTTGTTTTTGGAATGCAGGTGTTGCGATGTCTCTTCTTGATGCTTTAAAGGTTCCGAACATGGATGTTTTAGATTTTGACTTTGAGGTACAAGGGGAGGAGGATGTTCCGTTGATGAAGCAGGTGGCATCTTCGGCTCATCCGATCCGTCCACCGGTGGATCCGAACGTGACCGGGCCATCTGTTACCGAAGCAACTTCTTCCATTCCTCAGGACATGCCTGAACAAATTGCTGCGGAGACTGCTTCTTCCACCCCGAAATCTACGAAAGAAGCTGCTGGTTAGTCCGGATCCCACCCTGGCAAGAGATCGTTTCTTGATGATGTGGATGATGATCCGGAATCCCATGATTTAGATGCGGCCCTCCAATATCATCCTTCTCCTTTAAAAGGCAAGGGTGTAACGTCGGGTGTGGATTTATCAGGCGTGGTTCTGAAGGCTCGCTCTCGTAAGAGGAAAAATGAGCCGGTTAAGATTCGTGCTACTGATCCTCTTCCATTGCCAAAGTCGAAAAAAGCAAAGAAGGATTCCCAATCCGAAGGTAACATAATGGATGAGCTGGATGAACATCTTACCGGAGGTAAGTTTTCTAGGGAGGAGGCTGCATTGGCTCGTAATAAACCGACTCCTGTCTATTCAGGTGGCTTTGTTCCTGATAGTGAGGTGGAGAGCATGGAAGTGGAGAATCCGGTGGACACGGATAAGGGTAAAGCTCATAGTGAGCCGAAGGTGGTGACTTTTTCAGGTATGCGTTCGGGTTCATCCTTAGGTCCGGACTGTTTTATAGATGATGAGGAAGATCAAGTGTCTTCGCTTCCCTCATCGTGGTTCAGACCTGAGTTGATGTCCTTTTTTCGATATGCAGATTTGTTTTCGGATGATATGGATATTGACCCAGCAACTGCTGAAGAGAGATTCGTTCCTGATTGGGACATTCGAAACAAAGACTCGGTGATGGACACCTTGGTTGCTAGGACTATGCTTTTCAACATAAATACTCCGATTGATCATACTAGGAGCCGGAGGATGAAGAATCCCGATCTAGGGGCTGCGGTTTTGACTAACCAAGCCCAATCAAACATCTTTGTGATGGAGCTTTACCGTAGATGGGTGGAGGCGGAGTCGGGTAAGGAGGATTTGGAGAAAGAAACCCGTTCTTTGAAACGGAGGGTTATGAAAACTTCGGATGCGGAGAAGAAAATCACTCAACTAAACCAGGATCTTCAGGCTCAGCAGGAAAAGGTTAAGTCCTTGACCGCCCAGAATCAATCGTCTCAAGCGACTGCTGCTGCTGCTGCGGAAGACAGGGATAGGATCTCTTCGGAGTTTAAGGCGTTTTCCGAGTCGATGAAACAGAAGGATGAAGAGCATAAGATGGTTTTGGCGAACATGGAGGATTCTCTTAATAAGGCTCGTCTTGCTTATGAGAGCATGATGGCTGGTACGTCCTTTTTCTGGTTTAATTTGTTTCTTATTTCTTCTGTTTTTCTAACACTTTTTCCAGAGCGGGATGCGCTTAAATCAGGTGAAGCTGATTTAAAGGACCGTATTGAGGAGATGAAAGGGCGTGAAGAAGAAATGGGGGCAGAGAATGTTTCCTTGAAAGCCAAAGTGGAAGATCTTCAGGCGACGAAGATTTGGATGCTTTCGGAGGGAGCTCAGCTTTTGGCTAAAAACATCCATAAGGGGGCGGAAATGACTGCAGCCGTGGCCGCCGTTAACAATGCGATGAGTGCCGTGGGTATCAACTCCGGCCTGCATGCTGGTTACGTGCATGCTTTGCAGAAAAGAACCCCCTACAAAGATGTGCCGTTGTTAAATCGCAATGCTACGGAGGATCTAAAAACAGCGGTTGCTTGTTTTGATACTCTCACATTTCCGGTGATAGAAGATCTTCAAAAGCTTATCAACGCGCCTCTTTTGGAAATTAAGAAAGCTCTTCGTTTTGCAAGTGAATGACTTTTTGGAGAAGTAAGGTGGACATGCCCGGCTCTTTGGGGTATGCACCTTGGAAGTTTGAAATTGATTTAGATTTTTTGGAAGGTGGACATGTCCGGTCATTTGGGGCATGCACCTTGTTTTGAATGAATGTAATGATGTTTTTATTGATGTTTGAACAATTATCCTTTGTGTATAGTTTTGTAACTTCCGGTTTATACAAGTCCGGTTAGTTTTATGATGTAAACACTTGCTTATTCATGCGTCCATGTCATGTGTTTTACATTTCTTATTTTTCTAGAACGTTCATTTTAAGGTACGGATCCGATTTGTCTTGATTTTGTTAGGATAATTTTTAAGTGAAGGAAAAGTACGAATGAGGCCAGTTCGTCCTCTCCTTTTAGGGTTAGTGTCCCTAGTTCGGCCGAAAATTATACTTGAGTTGCATCGTTGTTAAAGATAGAAAATTTTATTCTATTTTCTTATTCGGAGTTTTATGCTTCTCCGATTGACATAGTAAAAACATTTTATGCAATCCGTGGGTAAAACCCTCCACGGTCTTTAGAATTTATAATTCATTCAGTGCGGGCATATCCATCCGCGTTACATGGAAATAAAAAGAGTGACGGTGGCCGTAGCTCCGTATTACAGTCTTATTTAAAAATAAGAAACTTTTTAAAGAAAACATTTCTTTAAGTGAACTCCGTTCCATGTGCGTGGTATGATGGTTCCGTCCATTTTCTTGAGTGTGTATGCACCGTCCCTTCCTGCGGTGTTAATCAGGTAAGGACCTTCCCACTTTGGTGCCATTTTTCCGGAGCCTTCTACCAAACTTGCTTCGTTACTCCGCATGACGTAGCCCCCGACTTTGAACCGGACCTCCTTCACTTTTGAGTTGTAATGTTTTTCCAACTCTTTTTTATATTTCGCTTCTCGGATCGCCGCGAGCTCTCTCCTTTCTTCGGCTAGATCCAGGTTCAGAAGGAGTTCCTGTTCATTTTCTTCTTGACTTAGCTGCATGCGGGGAGTAGGTATCCCTACCTCAGCAGGGATAACTGCTTCGGTACCGTAAGTTAAGCTGAAGGGAGTTTCCCTATTGCTCGTCTTTGGCATCGTTCGGTGGGCCCATAGGACGTGCGGGAGTTCATCCGCCCATGAGACGCCTTCCTTCCCCAAGCGTTTTTTAATGCCCTCCACAATGCTGCGGTTGGCTCTTTCTACTTGCCCGTTGGCTTGGGGATGGGAAACCGAAGCAAAACTTTGTTCAATACACATTCTTTCACACCATGTCTTAAATGGTTTTTCGGCGAACTGTTTTCCGTTATCACTGACTATGCACATCGGCACTCCGTATCTTCACACTATGTTTTCCCAGACAAACCTTAGCACTTGCTCCCCTGTGATGGTCTGGAGGGGTTTGGCCTCGATCCATTTTGTGAAATAATCAATGGCAACCAATAGAAACCTCACCCCTCCGGTGGAAACGGGGAAAGGACCCACAATGTCAATCCCCCATTTCTGGAAAGGCCATGCCGACGTTACCGGAACAAGGTTGTTCTTGGCTCGATGGCTAATGGGAGCGTGCCGCTGGCAGTCTTCACATGATTGAAGTTCGTTTACCGCGCTCTGATGCATACCCGGCCAGAAATATCCGGCGTTCATGACTTTAGCTATGACCATCCTCGGTCCGGCGTGGATGCCGCATATCCCCCAGTGGATCTCTCTTATGACGTAGCTAGCTTCTTCTGGTGTTAAGCATTTTAAGAGCGGACCTAAAAAGGTCTTTCGGTAGAGTTGCCCATTGTGGATCTGATACTGCAGCGCTTTGACTTTTAACTTCCGAGCCTGAGCTTTGTCTTCCGGGAGCGTCCCTTCTTTCAAGTAATCCACAATCGGAGTCATCCAGGATTTTTCTATCACAGAGACTGACATGATCGGCTCCGTCTGCTGGATTGCCGGGGCTTGCAAGGTTTCAACTAAGACTTCTTTTGATAGATGACAAAATGCTACGGATGCGAGTTTACTCAAGGCATCGGCCTTTTTGTTTTTGCTCCGCGGTATATGTACTATCTTGCAAGAGTCAAAAGAGGAGATTAAACTATTAACTTGCTGGAGATACCGAATCATGTTATCCTCTCGAGCTTCGTACTCTCCGCTGACTTGATTAGCTACCAATAATGAATCAACATGTGCTAATACGGAGGTTGCGCCGGCTTTGGCCGCGGTTTGGAGACTTGCAAGGAGAGCCTCGTACTCTGCTTCATTGTTTGAAGTTTTAAACTCGAATCGTAAAGCATAAGTGTACTCTATCCCTTCTGGATCTATAAGGATCAATCCTGCCCCCGACCCTTCTTTACTGGAGGCTCCGTCCGTATATAAGTTCCATACCCTTGGTAGGGCGGATTTTTCTTTGGTGCTTTCTCCGGTCGGAACCTCCATGAGGAAATCTGCCACCGCCTGGCCTTTCACCGGACCTCTGGTTCGATATGTGATATCGAAAGCACTAAGTTCAATTGCCCACTTAGTGAGACGCCCGGAGACCTCTGGCTTTCTAAGAATTTGTTGGATCTGGAGATCAGTCTGCACTTCTATGTTGAAAGCTTGAAAGTACCTTCGAAGGCGTCTAGAGGCGTGTACCAAGGCGAGTGCCAACTTCTCAATCATTGGGTATCGAGTTTCGTAATCTTTCAGGATGCGGCTTACGTAGTAGACCGGAATTTGTGCTTGATTCCTATGTACCACAAGTACTGCACTAATGGCAAAATGAGAGGCGGAGAGGTAAACTGTGACAGTTTCTCCAGTGACTGGTGCGGTCAAGGTGGGTAAGGATCCAAGACAAACTTTCAATTCTTGGAACGCCGAATCAGCCTCCGGTGTCCATTCTATTTGACCTTTTCCAGTTCGCTTTTTTAAGACATTCATGAAAGGAATAGAGCGATCAGCCGCTTTTGAAACAAAACGGTGAAGAGCAACGAGCTTTCCGTTTAATGACTGAATTTCTTTGACAGTTTTCGGAGGTTGCATTGAGACTACCGCTTTAATTTTATCCGGATGTGCCTTGATTCCGGACTGAGTTATCCACACACCAAGAAATTTACCTTCTTCTAAACCGAAAGAGCATTTTTTGGGATTAAGTTTAAGATTGATACTCCGAAGCCTGGTGAAGGTTTCGAGTATGTCATCAATCATGTTATCCTCGGCCTGGCTTTTTATGACCAGGTCGTCCACATAGATTTCCAAGTTCCTTCCGATCTGGTCCTTGAATGCCTTATCCATCAACCTCTGATACGTGGCTCCGGCATTTTTCAATCCAAACGGCATTTTGGTATAACAAAAAAGCCCTTCATTGGTTACGAACGCTGTCTTATCTTCGTCTTCCAAAGACATCTGTATCTGATGATAACCTTTGTATGCATCCAAGAAGCATTTAAGACGGAAGCTGGAAAGGGAATCAATCTTTAGATCGATCTCTGGTAAGGGATAACAATCCTTCGGACATGCGTTGTTTAAATCGGAAAAATCTACGCACATTCTCCAGGTTTTATCTTTCTTGGTTACCATTACTGGGTTAGAAACCCAGGTCTGGTAGCGTACTTCTCGGATGATTCCGGCACTTAGCAACTTTCGCACATCTTCGGAGATTGCTTTGTTTCGGGCTGGAGCCATGTTTCTTTTTCTTTGGGCTACTGGCTTTGCCGAATGCGATACTTTCAACTTATGTTCAGCCAAACACCGGGGAACTCCCACCATATCGGAGGTTTGCCAGGCGAATACATCGAGAGAATTAGACAAAAGTTTCCACAACTTCTTTTTAGTACGCTCAGGAAGTTGAGCTCCGACTGCAATCTTTTGCTCTGGGAAATGCGGATGAATGGCCCATTCTTCTGTGAGAAGATTCGGAGGTTTATCGGTACCCTTGCTTTGTCGTATTTCGGCTATGCAGATCTTTGATTCGGAGTGCAGAGTTGCCACCCCTGCTTCGGTGGGGAATTTTAACGATCCGTGAATGGTAGAACTGATGATACCAAAGGCACACATACCGGGCCTCCCTAAAATAACATTATGTATGGACCTTGCTTCTACTACCAGATACGTCAAGCTGACTGTTCGGACCATACTTCCGTCTCCTAACGTTGTTGGCAAAGTAATTTGCCCTATGGGCTGTACCACTTCTCCGGAGAAACTTACCAACGGCATTGAAACTTGAATCAACTTTGCCTTGGTCTGTGGAGCTAGCTGTTGGAAACACTGCTTATACATGATTTCAGTGGCACTTCCGCTGTCAACATAAATCCTCCGGACCTTGTGACCTGCTATGATTGCAGACACTATGATTGGTCCATCCTTGATTTCTTCCGGATTGATAGGAGGAAAAGCAATGGGCTGCTGCATCCAAGCAGCCATGTGGTGACTGGATCGCTTGATGCCTTGATTATCTGCTCTTCTGATCATACAGATTGCCGGCTGATTGTTCGGGTTATCACCCGAATTTCCCGAAGATTTTCCATCCTTCACTTCTTTCACAAGATGCGACAGCTTTCCAGATCGCGCTGCGTTTTCTATTTCTTGTTTCAGGGACCAGCAATCATCGATGTTGTGACCTCGAGCATGGTGGTAATCACAGTATTTCTTGGAATTCTTATCACCCGGGTTTCGGAGTTTTGGTGGAGCAGGGAAGTTTGCCCCTTCCGCACTGAGAATTTCACTGGGAGTTTTAGAAAGATCTGATAAGTTGTAAAACCTTGATCCAGAACTTCTTCCGCGTGGAGGTCTATCATTCCTGCTGTAAGGGTGTGATCGTCCCCTACTCCCAGATGGAGTTTTATCAAACACCGACCCACCGTTTTTCTTCCAAGAAGACATCTTGTGATCTGACTCCGGAGCTGGGTTACATGCGTTCTTGCCTTGAGCGAAAGCTCTGGCTCGTTCCATGAGTACTTCCATCGTCTTTGGGAGATTTTCGTGTAATTTTTCGACCAACTGATTGTTCCGGACTCCGTGACAGAATCCGGAAATCCTTAGCTGATCAACTACCCCACTGATCTGCATACTCTCCCGGTTAAACCGGTCAATGAAACTGTCCAAAGATTCTCCGTCCTTTCTCCGAATGTTGTGAACTTCGGTGATTTCTTTGGAGTAGTGCCTTTGCTGGCTAAAATTTTGGAGAAATAATCTTCGGAACTCTTCGAAATCGTTGATCTCACCCTCATTCAGCGCATCAAACCACACTCGAGCAGCTCCGGTTAGTGTTTGCGCGAACATAAAACACCACGCTGGCATCGGCCACTGTTCTACTCGTGCGGCTCCGTCGAAATCGAACATATGATCATCTGGATCAGTTGTGCCATCATACTTTTTTACTGTAGTTGGCATTTTGAGCTTCGGAGGAAGCTTGGCATGTGTGATGCGGGCGCTAAACTTTGACTTGGCAGTCATGGAAACTGGGTGATATGGTTTGGTGAGTTCCGGATCATTAACTACGTCCATCTGTGCTTCATTTCGTATAGCCATTGCTGGCGAGGGTCCGAACGAACCCTGGACGTACCCAGTGTAAACTTCCGAGGTGACAACTGTGGAAAAAGTAGGAGGGGTAAATATTGCAGGACCCATGGTCCTTACCGGAGCTTCTTCTTGAAACAACCTGGTTCGTAAACCGAGGATTTGTTCATCTCTAGCCTGTTGTGCTTTCAATCGTCGCAGAAGGCTTGCATTTTTGGAGAGAAACTTCGCGTCAAACTCAGATGTTTGCGAAGTAGGGATTAAAACAAACGGCAAGGTTGTTCCCGGCCCTGAACTTAAAACAGCTGAGGTTAGGGAAACAGTACTTGCTGGTGCTGTAGTTTGTGTATTAACGGTTGTAGATCCCAGATTCTCAGAACCTGAGGCCGCCATTTGTCAGTTCTTTGCTCAAGAAATTCACCAGAGTGAAGGACTAAGAGCTTTTAGATCGGATGGCGCCAATTGAAGATCCAAAGAATCGTGTTTAGGCCGAAGCCTGTAAACGAGGGTTTGGATCTTGTTAGAGGGCTTGAAGAACAGTCCTGCAAAACAGAAAACCGTTAGGCTCGCCGCAGAGATGGGAGGGCCCCTCTGCGACCACCCTCCGGCGTGAGGATAAGTATTGGTAGAGAGAGAAAGTAGAGAGAGAAAGTAAGGACGAAGGTTCAGAAAATCGTACTTGGCTTTGTACTTGATGGGGTATTTATAGTAGTCAACTGAGATGACATCATCCGTCCAGACGCACTTGAATGGAGGTTCGTCTTCGGAGGCTCTTGATATGGAACGGACATGTTTCGGATGTCCGTCCAAGTGGAGTCTTGTTCGTCCTAAGGATCATGTCCGGCATCGGACATGTATCTTCAGGATGAAGGCAATAAACTTGATCCCCACACTGCATATTACACGATTCATCAAATACCCACCTGTCAAATTACCGTTACCTATGTTTTGATTAGCTGGAAGCGGCTTCTGGTAAGGGAAATTACCAATTTCTCCTTCAATTCTCCCTCTAATATTCACAAGTAAACACTTCAATCTCGCCACCTCAGCTTCGAACCCAGCCTGACTTTGAATCCTCTTCGTTAACTGCTGATTCAACGCTCTCAATCTAACAACTTCGTCCTCTAACGAGGCCGCGCGCTTTCTTTTTCTCACGATACTTTCTAACTGCTTCACGGTTACCTAACGGGCGTTTCTTCCCTTTTCTATCCGTCGACTCAGCCGTGTCATCCGTCGGCGTCTTGTCATCATCGCCGCTCATGGCGGGCACGATCTTCATGTGCACGTGGTAACACGTGTGGGTGTGATCTCTGTGAAGGAACAAGGATGTAAAACTAAACTTGGCCACTTAAAAGGGATTTACCAATTGCTAACAGAGAGAATCCATGATTCCATGGTGCCAAAACTATGAAGGGAAAAGATCAAAATTAGTATGAATTCAATGAACTTAAAGACATGTTTGGTTAAATGTAAAATGGGCGAGGTCGGGCCAGCCACCAATGCTTCTTTATGCATATTAGGTGATCTCTATCAAACAAAATGGTGCTTCTAATGGTTTACACAGAAGTTGGTGAATGCAATCTCCATTGAAAACTTGAAGAATGGGACGTATAGTGGTAGGTCTCGACACAAACATAAAATTTGTGAGTTTGAATATAGTGTAAATTCGTTTAATTAAGAAATATTGGATCATGAGTAAAGCTGTTCAAGCCATCAAAATAGATAGGATCGACCCACACAACCTGAACAATTTGGTTCATCTTTTGCAAAACCATAGTAAGAGTTTTCGCTCAAATGTTTAAGCAAACCTGGCTGAACCAGATCGTATCTCGGGTCATCAATGCCAGATACTGATAAACTGTTAAAAGATATCAACACACAAGGTTTTCATGTGCCCTTATCATGAATCAAGAGCTTTTCGCCAGCTAACTTTTGATCAAATTTACCACCGATGAAGTTGCAAGTAGTGAGATGTATGCAGCCATGGACACGCGCGATACACAAGCTTTGACCCGGATGTGAATGAGGCACCTCCGTAAATGTATTTACATGGTTTGAACTATGTAGCATGCTAGTGTAAAACTCTTCCATATCTAGAGAGTGCTATTTAAGGTGGAGATGCATACTTATTGAATTTATTAAAACGTTAAAAAATCATCTTATGTTGGTGTTAACTTTTATAGAGGACATCACGATTGATTAAAAAAACCTTAGATATTAGTTGCTGAAGACAATGATGATACATGGTATTCGATGAAGACATTTTATCCCTATCGAATCACCTAATACTTAAGCCCCTTCTAACAAGAAAATAATAGATCTTTTTCATGAGTGTATTCAAATGACAAAGTAAAAATTCTTACATCTGTTCTTTCCGCCCTCTCAACTAAATTCAAAACAACTCTCAATTAGACCTATATTTCCACAAAAAATAAGAAAGCGTATGAATTTGGCATCTGGTAAGTTGAAAAGATGTAAAGCACCCCATCATCTAAATTTGAGCTCTAAACCTCAATAAACCCTAAATTAATTGAATACCCACCATTGAAATCTATATAAATAGTCTATTTCAGAAAATAAAGAACAAATCCAGCTTACTTGTTGGCCTCAAATCTTCTTTTCACTAAAAGCGAGCTCCATTGCCACAAAATTAATCATCTGCCATTTGAAGATCAGCACAATACTCTGCACTTTAATAGCATTACTTGTTCCGAACCCCTAAAACATAATGGAACTTAAGCAGCAAACTTACTTCACAATTTACATCCACACTCAAAACGAATACCTGCAGCTTACACAATAAGAACTCTCTTCCCTTAATCTATGGTCAGAAGTGCCATTTCCGTCACCTGCAAAACTGTAGTCAACAGTGAAGCCAGTCTTGTGGTTGCAATTAAGGGGGAAATTCCAACCCAATTATAGGTAAACATGTCAATTTAAGTTTCGCTATATGATCCAAAAAATATACAGATTAAAAAATACAAACAAACAAAATATAACAAACACAAATCATCAGAAGGAACAAATTGTTGCTTGGAGCGAGAGTATGCATACAAACTAAATGATCGATTAGGTTTAGATTGTCTTACCAGGTTGTAAGCCTCATCGATTTACTTAAGCTTCATGTCTCTGATTTCCATAAGAACATACAGAGGTCAGAGGATGATGGCGCCATTCAAGAAAACGAACCGGATGTGCCTTTTAATAGGAAGATTGAAGGAGAAACATTCAATTGCATAAATTGATGATGGAATTGAAGAAGAATCGTCTACCACAAGAACCCCATGACTGACTTGCGACAGAGGCCTAAAGCCACCGTTGTTGGGGCTTCGCTTTGTCCACAGCCTACCACCGCCATCATCCGAACACCATCATCACTGACCCGGCGTCATCTTAGGAGGTTTTTTATATGTGGGGTGGCCGGAAACGGACAGTGCTATTGAAGGGGAACAATTGAATTAAAGAATTTGATGATTGCATTGAAAAAGGAACGGTTGAGTTGAAGAAACTGATAATAGCATAGAAGGAGGGAACGGGTGTAGAGAGATCGAGATTGAAGAATTGTGTATCTATTTTGTGCGAGAAGGGCAGAAAGGGAACAATACGGTAAAAAAATTGGCATTTTAAGTTAACCTTTCATATGCCATCTTAAAAAATTGACTGTAAATTACTATTTTGTCCCTAGAAGATGCTTTATATAGTATTATAGATAGATATAGATTATAGATACGCTTTTTGAGTTAATAGATTTTTTTCTTCATTTTTTACCATAACAAAATATAATTTGATAATATTGAACTGCCTGCCATTAATTAAAATTAAAAGAGTCAAACTGAAAGTAAAATGGTTACATATTTGGCTGGTCATCTTCCTTACGTTTCGCAAAATTACAAGGGTATGTTTGGCATGGAGCTTTTAGGAGCTTCTAGCTTTAAGCTTTTAAGAAAAAGCTCATACTCAATAAAATGTCTTGTTTGGTTGAAGGAGCTTTAAGCTTTTAGGTTAGGAGCTTGAAGCTTTTGGTTGAACGCTACTACTAGTAGCGTTTAGAAGGAGCTACAAGCTTTTAGGGAAAAAATGACTATTTTAACCTCTAAAAATAGGAAACTTTTTAATGCATCTGTAGGTCCGGCTAGGAGGATCTAGTCGCCTAATCCTTGTTATCGAACACACCCGGTTGTGCGGAATCCAACCGGAGATGCAAACCGAGATCTAGAAAGTGAACAATACGTAAAGATATCAATGATTAACAGTTACGTGTATTGATTTCGACAAAGTTTCGGTACAATATTTGACAAATACAAAGCTCACCGGAACTTTCTCTCACTACACTCTCTCTCTAGTTTTCTGCCTTGTCTTGTCTAACTGAAATGAACACACATCATGGGTATATATACCCGAACACAGACCATCTGGTCGAAGGATCAGGGTAACTGATCGAAACATCATCTTTCGATCATATAGCCATCGAAGGATCCACATATACCTCGAAGGATGGTATATCCTTCGAGGTCCATCTGCATGCATCCATCGAAGGACATCTTTCGAGCTCATCGAACCAACCTTCGACACAGACGTATTACACCAATGTTCCAACTGTTTGGCTTGTGGTTCGGCTTGTGCGATTGGTTAAGGTGTTCGGCCCAATGTTTGACAAAGCCCAAAGAAAATGATTGGACCAAACAAACAATGCATGCACGTACACATAACACTTCTCATGAATTTGTATTTAGTCAACATGAGTGACATCATCATGACATCATCATGATGATGTCATGATGATGTGGCAGCGGGAATCGGCTCGCGGCGCTCCGTGCTTCGCGTGTCGAACTCTGGGACGCACGACGGAGGAATGTCGTGACGTCGGGCTTGAGCCGAACCTAACCGGGTCGAACCGAACCAAGTTGAACCGAACCAAGTCGCGTCCACATAATATGTATCAACAAACTCCCCCTTGGACGCTACTCGTGAGGTTCATCTTCCATGTCTTCTATGTCGGAGGATCTTCAAAGTCTTCACGTCTTGAAAGCAGAAAGTGTACCAACAAACTCCCCGTTTCATGTAGGAAGTGTGTTGACAAACTCCCCCTTAACATAAGCTCCCCCTTGAGTTATGCTCGTGAAATACTTGTTCTTTATGAAGTGAGATCCTTGTGGTATTGATGATGGTCAGCGGCAACTCGATCATCTTCATCACTTGAGTGCCTTCACGTCGTGTCTTCATTCCGAGGCTTTGTCATCGACCATGTTCTCCTTGCCTTTAGAATCTGCACATGCAAGAAATCTAAACGCGTAATGAGAACAACTGCTTGGAATATAGTAACATAAACAAATGACACACATATGACCATTTCTCAATCAAACACTGTCCGACAGTTTGAAAGTTTAAAAAACTTTATCCATTTCAAATTTTAACTTTCAACACTTTGCAAATTTCGACCGTTTATGAAGATTTAGTCGTTTTTGGTTTTCGTTCAGGTTTCAGGTAACGAAGACTCGAGATCCAACATCGTACGATCGAAAATAAAATAGAAATAAAATCTTTTTGACTTTTTAGAAAGTTTATATTAAAACAGATTTTAGGTGTGTTTTAATATTTGAAATGCAAAGACTGAAAGCAGTAAATAAATATATACAAAGATGCAGAAACGAAAAGCAGTAAATAAATATTTACAGACATTCTTTTTGCGAGTTTCGAGGGTAAGAGAATCATATCAGTGTACGGTCATGCCAAAACGCTCTTGTTGTTCAATTAGATAACATTAAGATAAGCATCCTATAACAATTATCGGTATTGTTGTCCACTTAAGCTCAACTTATCATTTGTAATCATGGCGAGGGGATACGTTAAGGTATGATTTATACTTACCGACCGGTGTTCATCCACATCACGACACATTCCCGTATCAAGGTATGCACGAGGGTTCATCTTACCGGTGAGTATACCGATTATCATCTGTTTGACCGTATATAATGTGAGATTCTCACTTATTTTGATTTGAAAAACAAGCCCTATGTGATAGAATCACTTATTGAAGAGGAACTTGATTTTCGCTGCATGAGGGCACAGGAGCAAGTCCGTGAACAGGTCAGTACTTTCGTACAGCAGAGAGACGAACTTGACTCCCGGATAAAGAATTTGTGATATATTATCACTTATTTTGAGGGACATGTGATTGTTTATCACTTATTGAGGTCGAATGCAATATGTACACGTATGTATAGTATCATGGAAGATCTAGACTTGCGTCCCCGTTATTTTTCGGTAAAAGATACAACCATGATACCCAGATGATAAGCAGCATAAAGACCGAATATCTCAGAACCTCGGCAATCTCTCAAACGAAATTTCGGTACTAAGACCATATGCCAATGAATGGTTCCCACCCAGTCTTCAGTCGATTTAAGTTTATATCACCCTGCACACTTTAAAATGATTGTGAGCCTACCGATACATCTTATATAGAGCTGCTTATCGTTTTTCATTTAAGGTTTAAAGAGGTTTAGACATACCACTGATGTACTATCATTTTCTCTTTTGCTCGCCAGGAAACTCATTTTTGTTTTTCTAATGTTTTTGTGTTTTTGAAATTTTTGGATGTTTTTGGATTTTCAAATTTTGGATTTACTCCCCCTAAAAACAATAAACTAAGACAAATTTAAAACACAAGGTATTTACAAAAATGATTTTCCGATGTTGGTTAACTCTTGCTTGACCTTAATGCCGTTTACCAATAATAAATAGTCAAATCTTGATTTGTCAAAAGCTTTGGTAAAAAGGTCGGCACGTTGGTCATCGGTGCGGACCATGACAACATTGACGAGTTTCATAGTGAAACAATCACGTGTGAGGTGATATTTGAGTTCAACGTGTCTGGTCAAAGAGTGCTGTACGAGATAATAAAAATTATAAAGCAGCTAAAATATCGACAAGTATAGGAGAGATTAGAAATTTAAAACCGTATCCTGCAACTGCTTCTTGCATTGCAAGGAATCTGAGTGCTCTCCCAAACTGGATATCCACCCGGTGTGGACTTCAAAGTCGATTCTTTGTAGCTACTGAGAAGTCTCTTGACAGCAACAAGATCAAAAACCTCTGGGTCCGGCTGGTCTTCCACATTGCACCAGCGAAGGTCTTTGTCTTTCTCTTTCAGAAGTAGTGTGCGGCTGTTCAATCCATGCCAAGGCATCCGCACACCCGGTTGGTTTGTTCAACAAACACATTTTCTTCAATCACACCGTAGAGAAAAGTACCCTACACGTTCATCTTGTTGACTTTGAACTTCTTGTGGAAGCAAAATCCATGAACCTTAAAAAGGCTTCAAACGTGCTGCAGTCGCGTACTTTTCATTTGAATCTTTCCTGAGGACCCGATCAAAAACCATAACAACCAATTTTGGCACATATCTCATCATATCGAATTTTTTAACTTCATTCAACCGCATTCTTTCACCAGACATTTTTGTCTTCTTTTCTCCTCTCTCCATCAAAGGCAACAACATTCTCCTTGGTTACAACAATATTTCGGAGCCTTATGTCGCCGATCTTGTGCCTGGACGCTCCACTATCAACAATCCTAAGACTATCAATAGTTCCTCCTGGAACATCCTACACACGCATTCAGAGATTAGTTGGAGAGGGGGACCCAAGCCTTTACAGACTTGGGTCGTCCGTCATCATCGAGAATTGTGACATCCATTTCCCGATGATTCGGAATGGCTGTAGCTCCCCCTGAAACAATTACCGATTTTGGTTTCCAAATCTGTTTTTGTTTTTCATGTTTAACATCCGATTTAACAGATTTTGTTTGGGAAACCTTCGGTTTTAACGCCTTTTCAACTTCTTTTCGTTGTTTCTTTTTCTGTTTCACTTCTTGTTGTTTAACAAGACGAGGGTCTTGTTTTGGTGAAACAAATCTTTTATGGTAATTGTTACCATGGGGGACATCAACTTTGGCTTTTAACTTATAAAGATACGGACAGTTTCGAATTATGTGTCCAATTGTAGCACATTCAAAACATGATCTTCGTTCAACAAACCCCGAAGTATCATGTGATCGTCTTGCCGATGATGATGAACTTTGTGATCTCGAGGTACTAGGTTTCGAACTGTTTGGTTCATTTCTTTTCATCACTGTTGCTTTCTTGACAAAATCTAAGTTAGATTGATTTTCAAACTTCTCAATTTTGTCCGTTCCCTTAGATTTCACAAAGTTCACATTCTTTTTCTTCTTCTGATTCGGCTTCCTTTGAGTTTGAGTCGGTGTTTTTCCTTTTGGTTTGGTATTATTTTGCTGTTTTTGCAATGTTGGTAATTTCTGATTGCCAAATTGTTTTCGAACTTCGGCCTTTGGGATAGGAGGGCACTGTGTTACTTTAACATGTGGTCCTGTCTTTCCCAAAAACTTATTTGTCGAATTTTCAAAGACTTTACTGATTAATGATTGATTAACATTCTTAATAGGAAAATCTTTGTCTGAATAAATTTTATTATCACCAACAAGAGTGTACAGCAAATCCACACTCTCCGACTCTTTTGCAGATGTGGACTCTGTCGGAACAGTCTTAGCAGGTTTTGCGGGAGGATCACATAGAATATGATTCTCAAGAGGTATGTCCTCTTCTTTGATTACCGCATCAGACTTTTCCGAATCAGTATCATCAGATTCATCATCAGAAGAATCAGTATCCTCAATCACAACTGGAGGATTCTGATTCGGTTCGGCAGAAGACACACATGTATCTGCTGACACATCCGGTTCTGATGATACCTCTTTCTTGTATCCGAGTCCTGCTGCAAATTCATTAACATCTAGAGGAACAGATGGTTCAAAGAAAGTTCTATTCTCCTCGTCAGGCATGGCATCATAATTTTGTCTAACAGGTGGTGGACATTGCTTATATCCAATGCATGTGACATCCTTTTTCTCTTTCTGAACATCAATGATGTGATCCAACACATAGCTAGAGCTTAAATAGCTATCTAACTTGAGTCGGATCGCCTCACTTTCGGTTTTAACACAAGTCATTTCCTTTTGCATTACCTCAAGACGAGTTATATACAAATTAATGTCAGTTTGTTTTCTGGAAACCATTTTTGTTAACTCGATTTTATCTTTCTTTAATTTTTCAATCATTGATTTAAACTCCTTTTCATGGTTTTCATAAAACATGTTGGCTTCAGTGCATTTTGAAAGATCAACAGTCAATTTCTGATTATGAATGAATGTCACATCATATTTCTCTTGCAAAGCCTCGTGTTTGCCTTGCAATTCACACCACTTAGCATTCAACGAAACATGTTTGTCTTGCAAGTCAAACAAACTAGCTTCTAAAGCATCATGTTTGCCTTGCAACTCAGACATGTTTGCCTCCATATCAGCACATTTAACACTTAATCTAGCACAATTATCGCAATTAATCGCAGTGGGTTCATCGACACATACCTGACTGGACGAACTGTCGACATTAGCCATAACGGCTGAATGGAGAGAAGAAGAAGAATAAGCAGCTTGATCCACCAAAATAGATCTTCTATCAGTTCCTGCTGCAGCTTCCTCCAAAAGCTCATCAATATTTGCATCGACTGACGCACTTGATGTCTCATCCACATGATCATTGCTTGAAGTTGAGGATTCTTCATCTGAGCTTCCACTGTAACCAGAACTATCTTCGTCTTCAGAAGACTCATCACCATTGGTGGAAGATTCTCCACCACTGGCGTGCTTAAGATCCTTGACAACCTCAGCAAAACAAGCTGTTCCATTTGGAGTATCACTACTCAAATGGATTGACCAATCACCACCTTCGTCTATTTGAACCACAAGTGCCTGGTTAGCATATGATGGTCCTGCTTGGCTTTGGTTGTTAACAGGTATCAACGTACGCTCATCGTTCATGTTCTGATTCTGCTGGTCTCCTTGATCTCTGAAAGGGTTCTGGTTCCCATGCTGAGCTGGCTTAACAGGAACTTGAATGGGATTGCCATGTAGATCAGTTGTCACAGGAGGCCTTTGGGTTTGCTGTTGAGGCACCGGTTGAGAAACTGGATTAAGCGGATTTCCATATATGTCTGTTGTTGGAGGAGGAGTGCCACACAAGCTAGTGCTATACACACTTGTTGGTCCTGTAGATCGAACAGGTAATGGATTTCCGAACATATCAGTTGCTTCGGTATTTCGAACAGGTAAGGGGTTTCCGAACATATCAGTTGCTCTGATAGGTCGTTTCGGTTCGGGAGACGGAGTACCAAAATACATCTCTGCATTTACTGGTCTATTCCATCTTGGATTCATTTTTGATCAAGAAGAATAATACCTGAAAATCACACCTCAAACAAACAGTTAAATCACTTTGACAAACCTTCTGTTTAAATTTACAAAGTGTTTCGACGAAACAAATTTTCACGAAACAGACTTTGAAGTTGTTATTATTACGAAACAGATTTTGTGAACTTGATTGACGAAACAAAAGCCCAAGATGTCAAGTGGCCCAAGACACTTGACGAAACAAATTTTTTTAATGTGGGCTTGAAATCGACGAAACCGAATTAAAGTGATTAAATATAAGCCCAAGATTGTGAAGCCCAAAGACTTGCTCAACGAAACGGACTGTGTGACTTGTGTGACTTTTACGAAAAAGAATTATTCTCTTGGGCTTCCTAGTTGACGAAACAAAGTTCAAAGCCCAATATGTGTTTAGTCAAATGTGTTTGATGAAATGAATTTTGAGTTGCGTCGTTTGACTTTTTGGCGAAACAGAATTGTTTCGTCAAATGCCTGTTACGTCGAAAAAGATGTCAGGGGTTGGTAGACCTATCACACTTGACCTTATCCTTCTGACACAACACTCCTTTGTCAACTCTGCACACGTCTATCCTACCAACTAAATGATTATAATACCAACTTGATCTGTATTCTTAATATTATAATCAGATCACAATTTTCCAAGCATAAACAACTTAGATAAATTGTTTTGAAGATCAAAAAGGTAATACAATCAAGAACACACTTGAATAAAGATGAACTTTATGAATATTCTGGAAAACCCATGATCTTTCAAACACAAATTTTTGCTAAAATATAATCAAAAACCAATAAAGTAAGCATGCAAACATGAATATAACAGGGTTTTGATAATCACAATCAGCAAAAACACGCGGTTTTTCAGAAAATCAAACTTTAAGCTCGAAGAACAACTCGAAAAACACTCGGTTTTAACAAGGAAAGAGCCAAGGCTCTGATACCACTTGTAGGTCCGGCTAGGAGGATCTAGTCGCCTAATCCTTGTTATCGAACACACCCGGTTGTGCGGAATCCAACCGGAGATGCAAACCGAGATCTAGAAAGTGAACAATACGTAAAGATATCAACGATTAACAGTTACGTGTATTGATTTCGACAAAGTTTCGGTACAATATTTGACAAATACAAAGCTCACCGGAACTTTCTCTCACTACACTCTCTCTCTAGTTTTCTGCCTTGTCTTGTCTAACTGAAATGAACACACATCATGGGTATATATACCCGAACACAGACCATCTGGTCGAAGGATCAGGATAACTGATCGAAACATCATCTTTCGATCATATAGCCATCGAAGGATCCACATATACCTCGAAGGATGGTATATCCTTCGAGGTCCATCTGCATGCATCCATCGAAGGACATCTTTCGAGCTCATCGAACCAACCTTCGACACAGACGTATTACACCAATGTTCCAACTGTTTGGCTTGTGGTTCGGCTTGTGCGATTGGTTAAGGTGTTCGGCCCAATGTTTGACAAAGCCCAAAGAAAATGATTGGACCAAACAAACAATGCATGCACGTACACATAACACTTCTCATGAATTTGTATTTAGTCAACATGAGTGACATCATCATGACATCATCATGATGATGTGGCAGCGGGAATCGGCTCGCGGCGCTCCGTGCTTCGCGTGTCGAACTCTGGGACGCACGACGGAGGAATGTCGTGACGTCGGGCTTGAGCCGAACCTAACCGGGTCGAACCGAACCAAGTTGAACCGAACCAAGTCGCGTCCACATAATATGTATCAACAGCATCAACTTTCTAAATTTTTAGTTATGTCCATTTTGGTCATTTTATACATTTTATTAAAAGCTCCAGTACTCTACCAAACACCAAATATATCTAAAAAGCTACAGCTACTAACTACCAGCTACAGCTACCAGCTTCCAGCCTCCAGCCACCAGCTACCAGCTTACAGCTTCCAGCTAGCAGCCACTGTTGGGTTAATCTTATGTTGTTTATTTAGTCATGCATTAGGTACGGGTCTTCCTGTTGAATAGGAGATATTAGGGTGAGTTGTTAGTTTACTTTTTCTTTTCTCACGTGTGCATGCATGTTGGCTATTTAAAGTGGAGCAGGTTGAATGAAACAATACACACTTTCGCAGCAACATATCTTATATCTAATTTCCCTATAGCAAGATCATTGTAAAGAGTGTGTGTAGTGTGTTTTAAGCAGGGGCCTGAAACCAACAGCCACCAGCTACTTTTGCCAAACATACCCAATATCTTGGTAACTTGGCTGTTCGTCTTCCATGCCTAACTGTACGCACATCAGGCCTTTCCACAGTTATTATATACCGTAATAGCTCATAACTTCTCATTCTTCTTCAGTGTTTTTGGTCAGATTTGTTATTTTTCACAGACCATGCATTCAATCGAAAATAGTTATTAGCGTTTGTGATTCTTTGTGTTTTCTACTTTCACATTATTAGCATTTGAAAAACTAGAAATTAAATTAGTTAAACAATTAGGTTGATTATTTCTAATTTGGTTTGCTCTAACTCTAAGAATCCACTTTAGAAAGGAGAAAAGTCCAATCTGATCGTTTCATGTTTGGTAA
This sequence comes from Helianthus tuberosus, assembly GCA_030545235.1. Taxonomy (NCBI): domain Eukaryota; kingdom Viridiplantae; phylum Streptophyta; class Magnoliopsida; order Asterales; family Asteraceae; genus Helianthus; species Helianthus tuberosus. Next base: position 141,230,972 of record CM060359.1, on the reverse strand, counting down.
CTCAGCATTCACCAAATGTGTCGAAGTTTATCGCTCTTTATGCTTAATGTTTCAAAACAGAACTCAAAATGGCTGGAGGGACAGATGTATCACCTGACTCAAATTTTTCTAAATTTTTTTTTGCTTTTATGTCCACAATTGTGATATGAGAGTTGATCGATTTCTCTAACCTGTCTGGGGCTGATTGTTGCAGGCTTACGTTATTGTTCAAGTTGTGGCTGACATTGTTGAAAATGGTAAGGGTTTTGAATTTTATTATCTTTCGTTCTTTTGTAATTTTTAGCACACAGGAGTACCCATTTATATGTTGTTTAAATAAAAAAAAACTGTTATTCTTTTGTTTGATATGCAGGATGGCACAGTTGATTTTGATGAATGCATAACTCACGGACCATGGGGTGGTAAACAGGGGAAAGAATGGGTTTATAGGCTTGAAGGATTCAATAAAACGTTAAAGATAGCTGTTCGACATGGAACGATTGTTAACTCCATCACATTCCAAACTTACAGCAGTGAAGGTGGAACACAGACCTCTTTTTTTGGTGGCAAGGGTGGCGGGCAAGTAAACGTGGTAACTTATATTATCCATCTATTGTTTGATGTCACTCCACACACATCATAGCTTACAGAAAATATACATATTTTGGCAGATTTTAATTGACTACCCTAATAAATATTTGATATCAATAAGTGGGACAGTTGGTCTTTTATGTGGTTCATGTAGATATGATGTAGTAAAGTCAATATGCTTTAGGACAAATTTGAACCTTTATGGCCCGTATGGTACTGATGGTGGCACTGCTTTCTCATATGATGTCAAAGACGAGGTGGTTGTAGGATTTCATGGGCGTGAAGCCAACTGCCTCAACGCTATTGGGGTTTATGCACTACCCAAAATACCTGCACCAAGTGCAACTTCTACACATGAAGGCAAAGTCAAGAATGAGGTTCATTCTCTAATCGTTTTTACTCTCTTGCTGGTATTTCTGTTACGAAGTTAAAATGTTTTTTTTTTTTTTTTAATACCTTGCTCATTGATTTTTTTACTCTACAGTTATGCTGCAGTATGTCTAGAATGACATTACCGAGGGATGCAGGCCCGTGGGGAGCAAGTGGTGGTAAACCTTGGGATGATGGTGTGTTCTCTGCTATCAAACAAGTACGCATTCATTTAGGAGACCTGAATGTGATTTACGGACTGCAATTTGAATATCTGAATTCAGATGGTAAATCTGTATTGTCACAAATCCATGGAGGAACAGACGGATTTGAAATTCATCTGGTATGTACAATAACACATTTTTTTTGTGTTGCTAGCTTCTTGATTTATCTAGGCTGAACACAATCATGATATTGGCAGGTTAATTTGGATGACAATAACGAGTTTTTGACTGGAATATCTGGGTTTTATGGGCCTGTTAAAGGGTTTGACGGGTTGGAAGCTATCGTTTCTATTAGTTTTCATACGAATTTGAGGATCCATGGGCCTTATGGAGAAGAAAGGGGTGCAGGGTATGTTTCTTTTAGTTCAACAGCATCTTCTGGGAAAGTAGTTGGTTTTCATGACAAGAATAATGGTTTTTTAAGTGCGATTGGTGTTCATATGGAGTACTTCTGACTTCAATCCTGTGTGGATCTTTTTCTAATTCGTTTGTAACGCTGCATTGAACTTTGTGAATGTTTTTGTCGGTGTATGATGCCAACAAGGTTTTCAAGAACTTGTGGAGTCGAAAATCGGGATGATCTTAGTGTTTGCTATTTTATGACATGAATATCAAACAGTATTGCATATTTGCATGAACCTTTTACTTCAAAAAAACTATAAAAAGGTGTGCAAAATAATCATTTTTCATATGTGTTTCTTTTTAAGAGAAACTTCGTTTATACTTGTCTCATTTACATGAAAAAATTATCATTTTTGTTATTATTTCATAAACCGAATAGAACTTTTAATTTGAGATGGGTCTAATAATAAATATTAAACCATGGTTTGTGGTGTAGTGGCGGACCCATTTTTTTTTCCTAGGGGTGTGATTTTTTTATTTTTTTTTTTAAATTTTAGGCCCCTATCTATATAAAAAAAATTGGTTCAAATGTGATGATCCTTTGACCCCAGGTGCCACTATTACCTTCAACCAAATCAAGAAAGATGCTTCTCAGTTAAATGTTGTATATGCTGGCCATAACAAGTATGAGGTCAGTGGTGAAGGTCATAATCAGTGTGTAGTCGACATGAACACAAAGTCATGCACTTGCAGGAAGTGGGAACTTACAGGCATGCCATGCAAGCATGCAGTGGCTGTAAATTGGGATATGGTTAGGTATGATATAGAAGTTGATATTCCGGAAGCATGGGTGGATGAGGTTTATTGGTTAGATAACTGGAAAAAAGTCTACCAATTTACATCAATGGTTGGGAAATGTGGGAACCAACAAACCGCCCTACAACATTATTACGAGCAAAACACCATAACCAAGTAGGGAGACCTAAAAAGGCTAGGAAGAAGAGTGAGGAAATTTATGAGAAGAAACAAAAGACTGCTGAGGTGATTTTATAGAACATTGAAAAACAGGGGAAGCTTACTAGGAAAGGTGGGTCTGTCATTTGTAAAGCTTGCAAACAGAAGAGGCACAACAAGAGAGGATGCAAGGAGAAGGGAGGTTTAAAGTTTGTTCCAGAATCTACATCCCAAGTTTAAGTTTTAGGTAGTTGCAGTTATGGTTCTTTTGTTGATTTCCACTGCAGTGTTATGTTACTTTTATGGTTGTTTTGGATGTTTTAAATGTACTAAAACTGGTAATTATGGATGTTTTAAATGTATTAACCAGTTAACTATTATGGTTGTTTTGTGTATTAAGTATGGTTGTTGTAAATAGTAAGCTCTCGGTATGTCTGGTCGGAATTTTAATATTCCTGCTAATATTCTAAGAAGAATCACGAAGGTTTTTATCACAAACTTGCACGAAGGTTTCTTGAATGACATTTGTCCAGGATTGGGTAGGGTGCAGTATCTTGGGGGTTTATCAGTTCTTTTAACGTTTGAGGATAATAATGTGGCATCCTTGGTGCTTGAAGCAGCCAGAGAGGTTATTGGTAAATTCTCTTCTGTATATTTCTGGGAGGGTCAGACCTTTGGGTATGATCCTCTTCCTTGGCTCAAATTAATGGGTATTCACCTGCATCTTATCTCTCGTGAGGTTTTAGACGCTGTTGGGAGTACCTTTGGGAGAATTGTTCATAGGGCGAGAAGATCTGATAGCGATGATGACTTATCGTACGACTACATCGGTGTTCTAGTTGGAGATAGCAAAAGGATTGGTGAAGAAGTTACGTTGGTATGGAGGGATAGAAAGTTTACCATTTGGGTTTCGGAAGAGGTCGGTGAATGGGTGCCGGAATTTTACAAGGTTACTACTTCGACTTCGGACCCCGTACCGGTACCTGAGAATCTAGATGAGGATGATGTTAACCCAATTACGAAGGAAGGTGAGGGTGCACATGCCGCTGTAGATGGTTCGCCGGAAACGGTCACTAATTCTGGCAATGAAAGTCCGGTAGCTAATGTTGAGGCTGGAAATTTGGAAACTCCTAATCATATTAATGGTTTTAATGATATTCCTAAAATTGTGGAGGAAGTTATGGAAGACAATGAAGTTATGGGGAGTTTATACCAGGGAATCTTTTCAATTTTGAAAAAAATCTATATACTGATGCTGAAATCGTTGACTATGGGAATGTTTAAAATAAATAAAAAAAAGAAATCTTTATTGGGTACTGTGGGCCAGCCCAATCCGGCATATTCTAGCAGTTTGGAAAAAACAAAAGTGGGAAGAAGCCCAAGTGTAATGAGGATTTGTTTGGGCTAGATCCTTTATTGGGTCTGGACTCTGAAGATGAGGTTGGAGAGCATTCGGCCCATGAAGTAGCTAATGACTTGGATCTAAACTCTCACCCTATTAACAGTGATCGTGATGAATGGAGGTGCTCTGATGGTTTACACAGCAACCCGGTTGAGAACTTGGTTCATACACAAGCTGAAGAAGTTGAAGCCACTATTGCCTTGGGTGAAAAGTTGGGTGCCAGCCTTCATAATTCTCACGAGATGATTCAAGACTCGATTATTCTTGAAGGTGTACAAGGAGGTAAGACATGAATTGTCTTTCTATTAACATTCGTGGGGTTGGGGTTTGTGGTAAAGTGGGTTGGATTAAGAAGCTCAAAAATGATTTTGGGATTTCATTCATTGGTATGCAAGAGTCTATGGTTAGTAACATTCAATCGAATTTGGTGTCTAGTTATTGGGGAGGCGTGGGATTTGATTATGAGTTTGTTAACTCGAATGGTAACTCGGGTGGTTTAGTGAGTATGTGGGATCCTAAAGTGTTTGTGAAAGATGTGGTGACTAAAGATAGTAATTTCCTTCATGTGGCGGGTATGGTTTTGGCCGGCTCTGTGAGAGTGAATATAATCAACGTTTATGCTCCGCAAACTA